>QXEO01002108.1:1547500-2147500 GCA_007115705.1 Dactylis glomerata | reverse complement strand
TGAGTGTGCGGCCGAATGCCGTGAGGCGGCGAGGAAGAAGGCGGAGGAGATCCGTGTGAGAGCGGCCGACGAGGCTGAGGAGGTCCTGGCGAGAGCGAGGTTGACAGCGAGGGAAATATTGGCCTAGGCACACACCGAGGCCACGAAGATCACCTCCACAGCACGCCAGAGGATTCCCTCCACCGTTGGTCCTCCCAACCAAGCCTTGGTTGGTGAAGAGGCTAGGCGGGCAGCGCAACACGTCCTAGACAAGGCCAGGACTAGTGCTAATAGCCTCCTCTCCAACGCACGGCAGAGGTTGGAGGAGGCCGAGGACAGGGAAGCCCTGCTCCATGCTCGCGAGGAGAGCACCGACTCCCGAGTAGAAAACCTGAGCCTACAAGAGGTTGGGCTTGCTGCAAGGGAGGAAGAGGTTCACCGCCGCAAACAGGAACTACGCCTCTAGGAGGAGCAGCTTTCCGCCCTCGAGGACCAGATCAACAGGGAGCGGGAGGCACTCGAGAGCAGGGAGGGAATGGTCAAGCAGACCGCCACCGACCTGGCCCAACGCCAGGAGACGCTGCAGCAATGCGAGTCCACCCTCTAGGAGCAGATGGACCGCATGCTGAACCAGCGGCGGGTCAGCCTGGAGCAAGAGTTGGAGCGAAGGCGCGCCGAGAATGTGGAGGCGTGCTGCGCGGACTTTCGCGCCAAGACCGACGCGCCCTGGAGCGATACAAGCCAAGGCGTGAGGCCCTCGAGCACCAGGTTTGAGACCTGGAGGTGGAGCTGAGGAGAGCGCACGAGGTGCGTAGGGGCGCCGAGCAAGCCTTGGAGGAGACCAACGCCACAATGAACGCGCTCCAGCACGAGACATCACGGATCGAGGAGGAGAACAAGGTGATGGTCCAACAGATCGTGGGCCTTACGAAGGAACTCCAAGAGGCCAGGGACTCCGAGGAAGAGACAGGGCTGCCGCGGAGGCAGCGGGTGCAGATGTTCTGTGAAGTCTCTTCCCACGTCATGGAAGCGGCGCGATGCCTAGGCATCGAGGGCCTGATCCTGCCCCCTGCACCGGAGGACGATGGAGCGATCCTTCGCTTCTTCAGCCAGCTGAGCAACAAGCTGGTGGAGGCCACGGTGAGGGTCGTGGAGCTCATCGACACCGAGTGCCGGGAACTCCTGGGAATGGCCGGGACGCGCATCTTCTCCAACCTCCAGCGCCTTAGCCCAGATCTTGACCTATTGGACATCCTCCAGAGGAGGGAAATCACGCCGCCCAGCACTCCAGACCGCCAAGAGATCACCAGAGTAGCACGCTTGGACATCGCCCTCCAGCGCCTGCAGGCAATCTACTCCCGCCTGTGCACATCATCGGCCGCAAGGCCGGAGAGCTCCTCCAGCGAAGAAGCAAAGAGCTCCGGGGAATCCGACGATGAAGAAGCTGCGGAGTCCAGCGACAAAGAGGCAGCTGAGTCCAGCGACGAGGAAGATGCATCCTCTGCGTCAAGCCTAGGCCTCGGCGATGACAAAAGCTTTGAGGAGGACACCCCATAAGCTCGTCCACCAGACTCTCTTCGATGTACCTGGCCTGAACTGCACATGTGGTGCCCATTAAACATTACCCTCTTGGGCCCTTTTAAGTTGTAACTTAAGGCATTTGTTCGCCAAATTCCCTTTGCTTGAACCCTTGCGAATTTGTCCATGCCCAATCTTTTCCTTGGAGATGCTCTATGCTGTTGAGGGGCCAGCCCCCGAGCGGAACAGCAGCCTAACACTTAGTATGCAGCTCGTGGAGTTTTGCAAGGCTAGCGGGCGCTGTGGCTCTGGAGGTGACTATGATGGCCTACAGGACTATTTCCCTGCAGCCCCCCTAGCGTTCAAGCACAACAAAGACGACTCAAGGAAAAAAAACCCAAGGTTGCAGCTAGAGAAAGCAGAAGGTATGCAAGCTCACACATATTGTGCGACCCTTGCGTGCTCACACACCATCATTCGAGTGTCGCTCGAGAGGAGAGGCACCATGGACCTCGGGAGGTGACTGTAGTGGGTTGTACCCTTAGTTAGAGCTCAATCTGTTCTGGGTTTTGCGGGCCTGCTATTTTCCGGGCGAAGGCCCACGGACACCGTGCTCCAGCTCTTTCTCGAAGGGCAAACAAGCAAAAGGTCATGTTCGCATTGGGCCGCGCTCCATTCAAATCCATGGGTTCGAATAGGATTGAAACTCCAAAGATTTCAACAATAGTTTGAACTAAAGATAGTTAAGAGCAAGCAGAGTTTTGCTATTACACTTACTCCTCAGGAGGAGGAAACTTTCACTTCTTAGCTGAGGGTGGGGAGACGAAGCCCCCAAGCCCCCCAGCCTCAACTCCTTGCGCTCTGGAGACGGAGCCACCAAGAGCTGTGAGCTCCTATGGGCCCTTGGGCTCCGACCCAGGGGAGCGAACTTGATAAGGATCATGCCGATGATCCTATAAGTTTTGTCCCGATCTTTCACAGCGAGTCAACCAGATAGATATCTTCCAATCACGCGAAGAACGCAACCTGAAGAAGAGGAACGAATCCAGCAAGCAACATGAAGAGAATCAACACGCCTCAAACCTGAGCCTGATAATCCTTGATGAACACAAGAACCTTCACAGCAATATATTTGATAAACACGGCAGCACCGTTTCCCCAGAGGGATGATACACGGTGGAACACCACGCGATAGTTTAACTCTAAATTCTGAACTCCCCTAAACCCTAGACTGCTGGCCTCCTTATATAGATGGCCAGAAAACTATTGGGCATGGACAGGCCCAAACCCAAAACACAAATAAAAACTAAGTGGCCCACAACTTGACCTAGCTATGAAATAACATAAGCATGAATATAAATTGCTGACACAACCTTAGACTAATTATTACATATCGTAGGTCGTCCTGGCATGCCAATCTACAACGAGCTTCCCTCATCTTGGTGGAGTCCTGAAATTGGGCTTCACCTCCTCCTTCGTGCCCATATCAGAACTTGTCGAGGAAGCATTCAGAGAGACCTCTCCAAGACAAGATGGATCCCAGGGGCAACTCCCAGAGCCACTGGGGAGGCTCTCCTTTTGTGGTCATCGGAAACTAGTTTGCCATGACGCGCCCATCACCTGCGGTCGCCCGAATGGTTACTGCATAGTGCTGTAGGAACTCGAGAGGATCAAACGATCCGTCAAAGTGAGCTGACATATCCAGCCTAAAGCGAGATGGCCAAATCGCATGACGAAGGTGCTCAGAGAGCGCTGCGAAGCCCCCGAAGCAGATGATGCCACCCACCGGCTCGCCACCTTCACCCATGGCCTCCAAGATGCCAAGGACTTGAAGACGATCTTGAGTCGGAACGAAGGTGAAGACACGCGAGACGATCGTCGCCCATGTCGAAGCAGATCTAGAAAAAAACACCACAGCCCCCTACCTGGCATGCCCAATGTCGAAGCATTTCATGTCGCAAGAACATGGGGTACCACGCGAAGGACCCAAAGGATTCGAACGCATGGGGCTATACCCGTGAGATCTAGAGTGCGACGAAACACGACGACGGAAGACTCGACACGCCGTAGAGCTCAACGCACAAGAGAGAGGGACACCGATCTTTACCCAGGTTTAGGGCCCTCATGGTGAGGTAAAACCCCTACTTCCTGCCTTCTTGTATTGCGACGCGATACCTCGCGATGAGTACAAGGTCTTGGTTACAAGGCTCTAACTGGCTGGAGGTAGAAGAACCAACTTAGCCTAGCTAGCACTTGAGAATTTCGGATCCCTTCTAAGCGACAGCCTCCCCTCCTTTTATAGCGTCGAGGTCCTCCTTCCCCTCATCAACTTGGGGAAGGGGTTGCCACAATATAGCCAAGGAGAGGGACAGTTGTAGTCTTCAGTCTTCGGTGGTCTTGGTCTACGTAGAGCAGTGGCACCGGTCCACGGGAGTGGGTGGAGGAAAGATGACGTCCTCCTCTGGCGCCCTGCACCATCCACCCTAATTTTAGGGGGGAGGAAACAACCACCCCGTAGCTTTATGCAGGCACGGCAGAGCTGGTCGCCCCCTTGTCAGGGTAGCGTGGGCGGTACGCTATCTTCTGGTCTTATCATTTCGCCAACGCAGGATTGTGCTGAGCTATCGCAGATTTGGTCCCTCCCCTCACGAGGAGTCCCTCACGAGGAGGTCTCCTGGTCCATAGCGGTTTCTCGTCATTCTCCTCATGAGGCACCCCCTCATGAGGGTCTTCCCTACTGGGCTTTGGTCTTCTTTGCGCTCCTAGGCCAAAGCTGGGCCGTTGAAGTGGCCCAGGAGTAGGTGGACCGGGATACCCTGGTATCCAGTGCACCAACACGCGTGAGTTCGAAGCTTTAGTGGCCGAGGAGGCTAAATCTTTGCGTTCTACTGCGTACAGATCACGTTTGGTTCACGAGATACAACGAGCGTGGGATGTTCCAAGGCGCCCACAGCTGCCAAGTCAGGCGTACCTGTTGCCAAGTCTGTGGCGCAGCCTGCAATGAGTGGTTATGGTTCCACTAATTCTATAGCTCGGAATAGAGATATGGTTAGTCACACTTGTGGTGGGAAAGGTCACTTCAAGCGTGACTATCCAAATGCAAAAGTTATGTTACTTAACTGAGAGACCAACGAGTATGAGACCGGGGATGTTGCTGCTCCATTTGATGAGGAAGATGATGATCTGAATGATACATTTTTTTATGACCCATCAACTAATCCAACACTTGTTTGTTCAAAGCACGTATTACAAGTTGCTCCTAGTCCGGATGAGCAGCGATGTAATTTGTTTTAGACCAAGGCTGATGTAGGTAATGGTAATGACAAGGCATGCAAGGTTATTATTGATGGAGGAAGTTGTCAGAATTTGGCTAGTAAAGAGCTCTGCACCAAACTTAAATTGAAGTACTACCCGCATCCTAATTCGTACTGTATATTAATGAGTGATGTTGGTGAGATGAAGATCACCAACACGGTGCGTGTGGATTTTTCAATTGGTACCTACACGGATCCTGTTGAGTGTGATGAGGTTCCTATTACTGTCTCTCACTTGTTGTTGGGCCGTCCATGGCAGTATGATAGAGTTGTCCATCACAATGGGAAGGCCAACACACATCAGCTACATTGGAAGGTCAAGGACATTATTCTGCATCCGATAACACCGCAAGCTATTGTTAATGAGTCTCAACAAAAGACAGAGGTCTGGTTAGAACAACGGGAGCCCCGTCGAGAACCATCATTGGCAGTGTATGAACCTTTTTCAGCAATGGCTCACGCACTTTACTGCTTGTTTTGCTGCTGCGCCAGTGCTTGCGCGAGCTTGTGCCACAGCTACCGACGCATCATGCGCACTGACCATGGCCATGTCACATGCAGCTCCTACCACGCCAGCCGGCCTGTCGCGCCAGCCACCACTACCGCGCCTGAAGCGTCTACCACGTCTACTGCAGATGGTGTGTCATGTACGCTGGCCGGTCCTTTTCCACCATTATTTGGCGATGTCGATGGTTCAGCTACGGCTGCGACCGCAATGACTGATACCGGAACATACATATTGATGGCCACCAAGGAGGATTTGAGAGAGCTTGGCGCTGATCCAATGGTGATCCCTCTTGTGCTTGTGTACAAGGGAGAGATTTTGGTTTCTAATGATAGTACTCTACTTTCTCTTGGTGTTTCCATTGTTTTGTAGGAGTTCGATGACATTTTTCTAGAGGAGGTACCAGCAGGACTACCACCATTACATGGTATTGAGCATCAGATTGACCTCATTCCAGGCGTGACGTTGCCAAACCGAGCACAGTATAGGACGAATCCCGATGAAACAAAGGAAATATAGAAACAAGTATAAGCGCTACTCGACATAGGTTATATTCGCATAAGCTTGAGCCCTTGTGCTGTTCCTGTTATATTGGTTCCTAAAAAAGATGGTACATGGCGCATG
Organism: Dactylis glomerata; assembly: GCA_007115705.1. NCBI lineage: Eukaryota > Viridiplantae > Streptophyta > Magnoliopsida > Poales > Poaceae > Dactylis > Dactylis glomerata. The sequence continues at coordinate 2,141,560 of QXEO01002108.1, read as the reverse complement.
TGTGTAGATTGTAGAGAAATTAACAACATCACTATTCGATATCATCATCCTATTCCATGTTTGGAAGACATGCTAGACGAATTGAGTGGTGCTGTTGTTTTCTCTAAAATTTATTTGCATAGTGGTTATCATCAGATTAGGATGAAGGAAGGGGATGAATGAAAACTGCCTTTAAGACAAAATTTGGTTTATATGAGTGGTTAGTTATGCCATTTGGGTTGACTAATGCACCTAGTAATTTTATGCGATTAATGAACCATGTTTTGCGTGATTTTATTGGCAAGTTTGTGGTTGTGTATTTTGATGATATATTAGTTTACGGCCACACTAAATATGAACATCGTGATCATCTTAGACATGTTTTGCAAGTATTATGAGATGCTAAATTGTATGGTAATATTGAAAAGTGTATATTTGCAAAAGATAAGGTGATATTTCTGGGTTATGTTATCTCCAAAGGTGGAGTTGCCGTTGATGTTTCTAAGATAGAATCTGTGCAAAATTGGCATGTTTCGATTAATATTAGTCAAGTTCATAGTTTCCAAGGACTTACTACTTTTTATCGTCGTTTTGTGAAAGATTTTAGTATTATTGCTGCGCTTATGAATGATTTGACTAAGAAAGTGTAACTGATATGGGCACGAAGGAGGAGGTGAAGCCCAATTTCAGGACTCCACCAAGATGAGGGAAGCTCGTTGCTGATTGGCACGCCAGGACAACCTACGATATGAAATAATTTAGTCTAAGGTTATGTTAGCAATTTACATATCTACTTATTTTATTCCGTGTGCTAGGTCATGTTATGGGCCACTTAGGTTTATTTGTGTTTTGGGTTTGGGCCTGTCCAAGCCCAACAGTTTTCTGGCCATCTATATAAGAAGCCCAGCAGTCTAGGGTTTAGGGAGTTCAGTTGTTTAGTTTACGAACTATCATGTTGTGTTTCTTGGTGAAGCATCCCTCTGGGGACGGCGATGCCGTTTATCAAATAAAGTTGTTGCGGAGGTTCTTGTGTTCATCAAGGATTGTCGTGCTCAGGTTTGAGGCGTGGTGTTCATCATCACATTGCTTGCTAGATTCGTCCTCGTCTTCAGGTGACGTTCTTCACGTTATTGGAAGATTTCTATCTGGTTTGACTCGCTGTGAAAGATCGGGACAAAACTCCAAGGATCACCGGCGTGATCCTTATCATGTGGTATCAGAGGCGTGATCCTTATCAGTAACATCCCAAGTTTTTATCAAATTTTAGAATAAAAATTTGATTTATTTTATTTGTATTGATTGAAATTTCACAAGGATTTAAAACTTTTTGAGTTTAAAATAAAGAATTACAAAAACTATTTCAAACTTCCCTTTGTTGCTTGAAAGATTATTTTGAGAAAATAAATTTCAAAATACTATTTTGCATTTATTCAAATACTATGCAAGCATTTTTGCTAAGGAAATATTTTCAAAAAGATTTATAAGTCTTACATTATTAAAATGTGTTTGAAAATGAGTTTCAGAATACTATTTTATAAAGTATAATCCCTGATTTTATGGAATTATTTTAAAACCCTAATCCTAGATTTGTTATATGCAAGTATAGCTCTTTTGATAAATTAATAAATCTCTTTTGAGAGATTTGTTTATTTTGAGAAACATGCTTCTTACTGTTTTGTATTGTTTATTGGAATTTTAGAAAAATTTAGACATTGGTTTGACTGAATTTGAAATCTTTATGCAAAAGATACAAAAGAATGAAGAAAACAGAAAAGAATAAAAAAGAAAGAAGAAAAAAAAGAAGAGAAATAATTGGACCGAGACAGCCCAATCCGGCCCAATTAGAAAATCCAAAACGGTACGCACCCTCTGTCCTTTCCCTCACCGAGACGTGCAGCTCACCCGTCAGCCTGACACCCCGACCCCACTGTCAGGATTCATCCCTAACCTCCGGCCGCCTTCCCCGCAACTGCCCACGTTTCCCACTCTTTATCCCCCTAGCCCCAGAGCCCAACGGCTTCCCCATCTACACCCCGTACTCCCCACTGTCCTCTCTCCATTTCCCCTCAACCTTCTCGCAAAAAGGCGCCGCCAGGCCAGTGAATTTTACCGCCGGAACCCGCTGTATTGCCACCGGGATTATGTCGAATCCGGCGTCCTCCAGTGAGCCCGCACCCTCGATCTCCTCCTCATCTTATCCCCTATCCTCGGTGCATCATTTGATGCATCCACTTGGTCTTTTCCCGCAGAGATACAGTTGCCCCGTCCACAGCCGAAGGTCACCGCCGCGCGGAGCATCCCCAGCCGCCCCTCATCGCCGTTCTTGGAAAAGATCAAGGCTACCGACCACGTCTTCGACCTCGCCTAACTGAGCCACACCCCGTAGACCTTTTTCCCGTCGCTAGAAGCCACCGGAGCACCGCCGCCGATCAATCCCGAGCCGCCCTCGCCGGAGATCAGACGCCGGAACCCTAAACGCCGGTGAGCCTTCTCCCTTTCATCTAGAGCCGTTCGATCTGAAATCAATGGTTTGGATTAGATAACTTAACTGAAGAGATACGAGATGATCTGATGCGTCCAATCTTCATATCATCCTATGGCTGAAATTAGCGATCCAACCGAATCGGTATCTTCCAGTAAGAAAGCGCCACGTGGCCTGCCTGTAATGAAACAGAATTCAATTTTTCCTTTCAAATTGCTGCAACTTGTAAAATAAATAGAAATTAATCAACTAGACCAAATTTTGCAAACTTGATATCCCTAGAATCCTTAGAAACTGTAGAATCCATTTATGCAATAATATCACATGGTTATTGTACAATTTATTGAAGTGAAATTCAAATGGTATAAATGGCACATTAGCACCAATTAATTCATATCTTTTTCTCTAATCATCCAAAAATAACAAATTTGTAGTCTATGGTTTCCTCAGAACTTGTAGAACACTTTAGAACCATTTATTTTCAAAATTGAATCGTGCACACACTTGCTACTTTCAAATTTAATCAAATCACTAATTTGAGCACCTTTTGAATTCAAAAATAGTTTTTGGAGTGAAACCACTTGCAGTAGCTTTGTGTTACTGTCTCCAATCCAGTAGCATCACTATCCAAAATTATTGAATCACCTTGTAAATATTCAAATTCAAATGTGAGAAATTGAGTATTTTCTTCATAAGATTAATTCTATAAATCTTATCAATGTGAATCCTTCTATAAAAGTGAATCATATGACCATACTAATCTAATCCTATCATATTGTCTCTTAACCCTAACCCAATATCATGCCATCTTACTCTTATGGGCTTAATTGATAATATTCAAATTACACCTGAGTAAATTGAGTAAATTGTGAATGTATCTCATTTTGATATACCTTTGCCAATGTGGCGATAAAACGTACCCTATATCACTCATGCCCCAAAATCTTTTAGACCCATTTTTGTCCTTGATTCATAACCAAAACTAGTTTGAAATTCTTCAAAGGAGAATTTAAACATTGGCCTGGCCCAAACCTTGAGACTATAGCCCTAGCTTAACTTAAAATCTCTTGTCCAAGAAAATCTTGTGGCCAAGAAGCCCCATCACTCTAAATGACTTTTATACCTATTCATACCCAAGCCTATGTGTAACATATACTATATAGAGTAAGTGTTATCACACCTTATTAAGTAGTCTTCAGTTGCATTATTCTATACTCATGTGAATCTATTCCCATGAGTCATCTCTAAACTCTATCCATGCTTATGCCAAGCACAAGATTGTTGTCATTACATTGTAATCTTGGAGGATCATTCGTTTCCAATCATTAGACCTTGCCATCCAAACTCTCAATCCATATCTTGTAAGCCAAGTTTCAAGCCATATCTCTCTCATCATAGAAATCATAAGAAATTTCAAATGTTGAACCAACCCATTTCAATTGTATGCATTGCTTGATCTTGTTTGTCTTGGACCAGTGTGTTTATGATTGTGAACTTCTATTGCTATAGATTGAAAGGAGAGAACGTGTCTTGTTGAGAGAAGTGAAAGGGTTTGAACTCCAAAAAGGCAAGTGGCACACATGCTTCTACCTACTTTTACTACTGCATTAGTGTTTTTCAGTAGTATGCATGATAGGTGGAATATTCAACTGTTTTATAAAATGCTTAGATCCTAGTAGTGTGTAGCTATCCTTTAAACCCCACCTGTTAGGATGCTAAATACTTTGAAAATATTGATGCCATGATCACTTGTTAAAGTGTTTTGTGAACAAATTAAGAACTTCAACTAAAATGAAACACCTGGGTGGATTGGTTTGTTGATGGAGGCGATGTTGAGTGGCTACCCAGGGCTACACACCTGGCTATCAACCCAGGATTTGTGTAGTTGTCGTCGCCTGGGGGTTCACTTGTGGAATGCCACTCGGGAATAAAGAGGTTACCATGTCGTCCATGCTTAGAGTACTTCCAGTGCAGCCTTATGACAATATGGGCTCTGTCTTGACTGATTAAGATGTGAGGGTTCAACTTGTGTGCAAGATATGGGCTGGTAGCAGAATTATAGGATGGGAACGGATCTTGCTAGTATGGTTGCTCTCTCCTTCTGAAAGGTCTTGTCTCATTCTTCTCTCTGGGTAGAATGGGTCTTAAGGTGAAAGTGCACAACCCCTATAGGGTGTCAAACTAATCGATTAGCCGTGTCCCTGGTTATGGACAATTTGAGTCTCTAGACATGGAATGTACGGAATAATCTCATCACCGTTTCTGAATGCTTTAAAACTTGACTAGAAACCCTTAGGCAGGAGCTCAGGGCGATACACTCCGAGGGGTGGTGGTTACTGATGTTCCAACTTTGTTGAGTTTCGCCCAGAACTACATACCGACCAGTATGTAATGTATGGGGGTTGTCTTGACCCTTATAAACTAAAATTTTGAAAGAAAGTTTTGAAAAGGATTTTAGGATAAAATTGGCTTTATGCAAAGCAGCTTATGAGATCCACCAGCCAAATATCATGTAGCTAGTTCTTTCACAACAGCCACCAAACATGTGTCATTTGCCAGTACATCATTATACTACCCCCATTTATGGGGCTACATATTCAAATGTGCAGGATTTTCTAAGGAGGAGTAAGTTGATAGGATCTCGAGTCTACATTCCAACATGACTGCCTGTGGCGCATGGTGAAGATGGAGGCTCACTGCTACCTAGTTTCCATTGTGTTTATGTTGTGTTGAACTCTGTCAGTTGGGCTAGTCCATGTGACTAAGCTAGTTTGTAAACTTTAAAGACTTATGTATCTGGATCTGTGTTGTAGTCTTTGATACTTTGCAATGAATACTATATTTTGTTCTGTGGTGCTATCAGTGATCTAGGGAATAGCACTTAACATAGGTGTTCCACCTTAATCCAAAGGTGGGGCGTTACAGAAAGGTGTTCCTTTTGAGTGGGGCGCAGCGTAGCACGATGCATTTGATTGCTTGAAAAATCTGTTAACTTCTGAACCATTACTTGCACTACCTAATATTGCCAAACAATGTAAGATTGACCGTGACGCTAGTGGCATAGGTATTGGTGGTGTGCTGATGCAAGAGGGGCGACCTATTGCATATTTTTCTGAGATAATTTCTGGTGCACGGTTGAATTATTCTATCTATGATAAAGAATTGTATGCGCTTGTTAGAGTTCTTGAGGTTTGGCAACATTATTTGTGGCCAAAAGAATTTATCATACATTCTGATCATTAGGCTTTGAAATATTTGAAAGAACAATCCAACTTGCATAGGCACCTGGCTAAGTGGGTTGAATTTATTGAGTCGTTTCCCTACATCATTAAGTATAAAAAAGGGAACGATAACGTTGTTGATAATGCTCTATCTAGGAAACATATGCTACTAACACAATGTGATGTTAAAGTTCCTGGTTTAGAGAGTTTGTGTGATTTATATGGCACTGATGTTAATTTTGCGGAACCATATCGTTTGTGTTCATTGGGGAAAGCATGGGATAAATTTCACATCCATGATGGGTATTTGTTTCATGCTAAAAAATTATGTGTTCCGGAGTTGTCGGTGCGTTTGCTATTGTTGTAGGATTCACATGCAGGAGGATTAGCTGGTCACTTTGGACGTGAGAAGACATTGTTCATGCTTGCTGATCATTTTTATTGGCCACGCATGCGCCGGGATGTGGACCGTTACGTCAAGCGCTGCATCACATGTAACACATCCAAATCCAAGTTGAAGCCCCACGGTTTGTATACACCTTTGACTGCACCTGCTACCCCATGGGATGATATTAGTATGGATTTTTTGCTAGGATTGTCTAGAACAAAGAGAGGCCATGATTCGATATTTGTGGTAGTTGACAGGTTTTCTGAAATGTCACACTTTATTGCCTACCACAAAAATGACGATGCGTCGCATATTGCTAATCTGTTTTTTAGGGAGATCGTGCATATACATGGAGTGCCGAGGACGATTGTTTCTGATCGAGAAATGAAGTTCATGAGTTATTTCTGGAAGACGCTATGGGGAAAGCTGGGGACGAAGCTCTTATTTAGCACTACATGTCATCCACAAACAGATGGTCCAAGAGAGGTGGTGAACATGACATTATCGGCGCTCTTGAGATCGATGATTAGGAAGAATCTACACGAGTGGGAGGAGTACTTCCCCATGTTAAGTTTGCCAACAACAGGGTGGTGCATTCTACGACGCAGCTGTCCCCGTTTGAGGTGGTGTATGGTTTTAAACCCATTATGCCGCTTGATTTGCTGCCACTTCCATTGCATCAGCGCGCCAACATGGAGGCATCCAAGCGTGCTGATTATGTATGGAAGATACACGAGAAGACCAAGGAGGCGATAGAGAGGATGGGCAAGAACGTTGTTGAGAAAAGGAACCATCGATGAAAGGAGGCGCTATTTGAGCCAGATGATTTGGTGTGGGTACACTTCCGCAAGGACCATTTCCCACATCTGCGGCGCTCCAAGCCCCTCCCACGCGGTGCAGGACCTTACAAAGTTTTGTCCAAGATAAATGACAATGCTTACACGATTGATCTTCCGACGGATGAGTTTGGTGTCCGTAATTCTTTCAATGTTGCTGATTTGACACCACATGTTGGAGAAGACCTTGCAACATCCAGGTCAATGCTTTTTAAAGGGGGAGATGATGAGGACATCCCTACACTTGTTCCATCTTCACCCTCTAATGATGATCAAACCATTGCTGCAAAGAATGTTCCTACTGATGACATCAGGATTGGACCTATCACTAGAGCTCGTGCTAAGCTACTAGAACAACAGGTGAATTTATTCCTAGTTGAACCTGATGTATTTATTAATGAGAGCTTTATACTGCCCAAGTCATGGTGTGTATGCATAATCAGGTTTGAAGACGAAGGCATAGTGCGAGGAGGAGAAGAGCTGTAACATTTGGTGATGGAAGATGAGTTCATGCAAGAGGCCGCGAGGGAGGAGAGGGAGGCATGCAACCAAGCATGAAGGAGGAGCCGCACCAGCACCCTGCTACTGTGCCTATAGACACCAGGCGGGCCCCATATAGGCCTGCAAGCCACATAAGGCTGAACCAACTATAGGTTAGTTTGTATCGAATTGATCGAGTCGAACCAGAGTTGATTCGGAGAGGGACCAGGTCCAAGTTGGCGCCCAGCCTTGGCTGCCGCCCTAAGCCTGGCCGCCCCCCTCTCTCAAATAGAGGACAGCCCCTAGATTAGATCTTAGACTATGTTAAAACTAAAACCCCTAGATCAGCCGAATTGCTTCAAGCAGTCATCCGAACTTTTATATTTCTCTTGTGTTTTGCTAAGGATAAATTTTTGTGAGATCTGTCATTCCAGTGGGAATTGATAGCTCTCAAACCACCGTAGTCGATCGGCTGCTCTACAAGCATTTGGTCTTGCGAATATCCATAGGGCTGAAGATCTATTTCTTCTGGCGACAGAGGAGCAGCCAACGAGTTTGTCGGCTACATACGAGTTATCTCCACATTGCCATCATCATCATCATCACCACCATCACCTATTCACTAAGAAGATCGGGCCACCTCTTATCAGCCGGAGTGACCCTCAAATCCCCTAAGGGAGATGAGTTGAGCTACGTGCTCCAAATCCAGTTCCCCACCACTAACAACATCATAGAGTATGAAATGCTACCACATGGGCTATGCGTCAAAAAGGTGATTACCATCAAGAACATCATGTGCTGTGGAGACTCCGACCTTGTTTCCTAGTATGCGGCTGGTACATACAAAGTTCGGAACGAAGTCATGGTGGCCTAGCGAGACGAAATGGACAAGACGGCCAAAAGCTTCATCGACTACGACATCAAGAACGTATGGCGAGAAGATAACATGGCAGCCGACACTCTAGATCTAGCTGTATGGCTTTTCCACCAGGAGTGTTCCTTGAGCACTTGTACATACCGTCAGTGAAGATGGCGGATCTAGAGAATCAAGAACTTGCAAACTCTCCAGTTCTAGCCATGATGACTAACAATCCGCCATGGACAGAGCCATACCTGGAGTATATGATGAGCAAGAAGCTGCCTGAAGACGAAGTCCAATGGAGGCAGATCAAGCGTAGAGAAAATGGCTATACAATTATTGATGGCCAACTCTACAAGCGAAGTACCTCAGGAGTATTCATGCGGTGTATATCCCAAGTGGACGGAATTAAGATACTAAGGGAAATCCATGAAGGCGAGTATGGGCATCATGTCGCCGCCAGGTCCTTAGTAGCAAAAGCATTCCGCCATGGATTCTACTGGCCTATAGCCAAGGCAGATGCAAACCAGATTATGGAGCTCTTTTAAGGTTGCCAGATGTACTCAAAACAAACCCACATGCCAGCAACAGAGCTAAAGACCATCCCCATAACTTGGCCATTTCCACTCCGGGGCTAGACATGGTGGGACCGCTGAAAACATCACCTTTGGGATTTACACACCTCTTGGTTGCGGTAGACAAATTCACGAAGTGGGTTGAAGCTAAGCCCATTAGAAAGCTTGATGGAAAAACTACCTTAAAGTTTGTCAAGGACATTGTGGTAAGATATGGTATCCCACATAACATCATAACTAACAATGGCACCAACTTGTCTCAAGGAGAAGTCGAAGAGTACTGCCATCACAACGGGATCCGCCTTGACCTTGCATTTGTGGCTCATCCACAATCCAATGGCCAAGTTGAGCAGACCAATGGACTAATTCTGTCTGGGATCAAGCCATGCCTTGAAACACTACTACATAGAGTAGTAGGAACTTGGGCGGAAGAGTTGCCATCTGTGCTATGTAGTCAAAGGACTACCCCAAACAGGTCAACAAGCCTCACCCCGTTCATCCTGGTATATGGAGCAGAAGCAATCCTCCCAAGTGACATCTAGTACGACTCTCCGAGAGTTGAATCCTACGATGAAGAAGATGCAGAGAAGTCCAAGCAAATATTTGTGGATCTGCTCGAAGAGGAAAGAGACTTAGTAGCCCAGTGATCCGCTATCTACCAGCAGAACCTGGGTCGCTATCATAGCCGCCATGTTCAACAATGCTCGTTTAAAGAAGGGGACCTGGTGTTACGCCCCAAGCAACAAGAGAAACACAAATTATTTAAACACGGCTCCTACAAAATGTCTTATACTACCTCGTTGATATTTGCGAGCTAGATAAGCAATCTAGTAATAAGCGCAAACAAAGAGACCCTGATGATGTCTACGATGAGACAGACCGTCCATGGAACATCGCACAGCTACACCCTATCTACACTTGGCATATGTTAAGACTATGTAATAGGCATCTCTATATGATCAATGAAATAAAGTGTATGGTTCACTCGTGATTTTTTCTGAGTCTTTACCTCCTTTATTGTTCATTTAGATCATGTAGAACCTTTGCACAATTGTGTTATGCACTTGTGTCTTTTAAATCTGCCATCAGTGGTCCGCATGGCATCTCCGTCTTTCAGTCCCCATCTGCTGTTCTTTGTGTGAATTCCCGAGTAGTGACATATAGGCACTTTAAAGTCTCCATATGACCAGGGTTTTTGACGGCTGCTATTAAGTGCTATCGCCCAGGCGTTCGTGCAAAAGTTGCCATCTCAGAAAATGTCAAGCATAAAAAACCGGATGACGGATTGCATAGTCCTACACGTGAAAATTTTCTAAGCGTTGTTTCTTGAATGCAAACTGCTTAAGTTGCACAACTACAAAAATTGCCTTGCAGTTTTCGCATCCAACCACTTGAAGACTTCAATGTGTGCATACATTGATGATAACTTAGAGCATCTCCAATCCGCCATGAGTAGATTGGGCATAGTACAAGCATACACACATAGTTTAAGTTATATTACAAACCCTCTCAAGGGCCGAAATGATGCATTGTTTTCCGCCTACAAATTTGTAGGACAATGCTCAGGGAGCAGTTGGTGGGACTGAAGAAATTTCCTCGCCTCCATTAGGATCTTGAAGAGCATCGGATAGCATGGCAGAAGCACCCTCACCACTTGGCAAATCCGGAAAGATGTGGCGCTCATAGTATATGTCCATGTGCGTGCCTAAGGCACACAGATGGTCGTAACCAAGCACACTCAACCGGATGATGGCTTCATCGACCGGCGTCCCATCCTCATTCACCTCTAGGAACCCCGATGTGATGATGTCCAGGTTCATCTTGGGATAGTGGGCTTTGTAAAGTGTGAGTGCAGTCCTCGCACCACCTCGAGCGGCGGACATCTTCCAGTCCTTCACCAGATCTGGAACAAGCTCTAGCTTTGTGCCGATGTTGATGGCGGGAAGCTCCGCAGCCCTGGAGATGAAACTGTCAAGTTTCTTCTTGGCGGCATCTATGGCGATGCGCAGCACCCCATTGTTGGGGATATATGATATGGGCATTACCAGCGATGTAGTCCTAAACCAACAAGTCTGGGTGGCCCATAGATGGTGGTCAGGCACATAGCCTCACCGGGAGGCCCAGTTGCTGGAGGCTGATGCATGTAAAATGCATACATGAACTTTGCACTTTATTACTTGATATTCAAACATATTTGCAACTTATAAGATGCTATGTTCATGTTTTATAATGATTTCGGGAATTTTCTAAATGATCCCCCCTCTTTTGGTTCTAACTCTGTTTTTCAGAAAAATGTCTTTTTTAGAGTATTGGACTTTCCGGGAGCTTCGGGACTCCAAAAAGGGCAAGGTCAAAGAGCAAGGTTCAGAATTTTTAAGATGAACGCTATGGGCTAAAGATGGAGACTAGGAGCCCAACAAGATGAAACGGGAAGCTCCCACGTGGTCAGATTCCCTAGCCACATGGGGCATGCTCGTTCCCCCTTGTGGCTCCGATGCCATCGATCTTCGTCCCTATGACTTCGTCTTGACCTAAAACCTACTATAAAAAGGCTCCCCTTGCAAGCCGTGAAGGGAGGCGGCAGAGAGATCAAAAACACCAAAATAGAGAGTCTGCAGGCTACCGCCGAAGGAGATTAGAGGGGGCAAACACCGCCAGAATCACCTCTAGAAGGCTCCTCCATCCCCCCTCTGGCATATCCATCAACACCACCGTCAAGATCAGCACCTCTCCATCACCATCTACTGCAAGATCTCATCATCCCCACTGTAATGTCTTGGCAAACATGATGTATGACGCAATATACTCGTTTCCCATGATCTATTGTGTTCCTATGTCCTTGTTTGAGTAGTAACTTGTTATTGGCAATTGTGAAATTCTTTGTTGATTGGTTTCATACAAGTTTGTTATCTTCTATGATGGTCTTATGTACTGATATATGAGTGCACACATATGTTGGGGGTTGCATAAGGTTTTCGCCGTTGCATGTTTTGACAGGAGGATGAACGGACGGAGTACAGAAACCATGTTCAAATCCTAGATGCTTGCTATGTTAATTCATGCTTAACTAACGGGGGATTCATATAGGATACCTTAGAACTTAAGGCTATGGTTGGACTTTTATGTCCTAATAATTCTCGTGTGCACATTAACTTGGCCATGAGATCCATCATAAGGGGTTTAGTTCCTTTTGTTGACTATACCCGTTTTTGGCTCCTTCCTAGAAGAAACTTCAAAAGACTCTATTGAGCTTCACTAATTGTGACAAGCACACATATGAAACAATTTGCCAAGACACTTACTCCCTTGAGTTACTCCACTTTATTTCAATTCATTTTACTTTGTTTTATATGCATTAGTTTTACTCCTCACATTTTATTTTTAGCATTTATAGTTTTATAGTAGAAATCTCTTCATACACACACACACATCATATTTCCTGGCTTTGCATAGAAGGCCATATAAGTGGATTATAGGGCTTTAGAGAATAGATAGTTTACCTTCAGCTCCTCGTGGGTTCGACACTCAAATACTTATCGAATTGTACAATGGGGATCCCCTGCACTTGGGGGTTATAAAGATACTTTTATGGCGCCATTGCCGGGCAGCGTAGCGCTAGGCTTCTATTCTTGCTTGCATTGCTAATTTATTTTTAGTACCTTGCATATAAATCTGAAACCCAAAAAATTTAGATAATGGATTATGTTATGTGGTCTTTTTGCAAATATGTTGAAAGCTTGAATATTCCCTTGGTGAGGAGGGTTAACTCGGCAAATGTCCTAGATGATGGACTTAGAATCGGTGGAAGAGCGCGTCAGATGAACTCGAAGGTAAAGATCAGTCAAACAAGGTGTGTATCGAGAATAAGCGTGGTGCTGAAGTTGGCTCAATCTCAATCTGTCCCTGGCCGGCCTCTCCTGGCCCCTATATATATGTGGCTAGGTCTCAAGGACCCGGTCGGGTTCAATACAAATTACAATGTCTGTATGCGATATCAACTAGTATTTCGACTATGTCTATGACTAGTTTTATCTTAATGGGCCTCAGTGGTACAAAGATAACGGTCTCTATTAGCTATATCATTGTCAGTAGCCCCCGAGATTCTACCAGAATTGTAGATTCAGGTTGAATCTCAAATCTTCATATCATTGACTTTGATCAATCTTCGACTTCTTCTTTTCCTATCCTCATTTAAACACCTCAGATTATTTTATTTCTCAAGGGGATTTTGGTTAACAAGCCTGGCATCTCTGATGGATCAGGAAACCAGTTAACTGGCGAAGCAGAAACTTGCTACCTCCTTCAGACTTAAGCCCCTGGACTTGAGTCTGGTACCTAGTCTAACCCAATCTTTTGCCACATTTAGGACTTACAAAGAAAGGATTCCAGTAATTCTCAGGGTACCCTGTGTGTCCACCAGGATTTTTCTTCGCATCGTAGATACAGAAAGTTACTAGCAGAGCGCATTCAGTTGCATATACTAGGCCACGCAGGACGGATCCTGGGGTCTTACCTTCATGATCTTATTTTAATCACGACATTCAAGTTTGTCACGATGACCCAACTCGAGAATCACAATTTTAATTACTTGAGCCTTGTTTGACTGTTTCAATGTAAAAAAATCATAGAGTTGTTTTTTCCAACAAGTCGCAAATCTCTCCCGATGGTTGTGAAACCACTTCGATTTAATCTTGTCGACAATGAAGTCGATGACTATTCCGATCAGTAGTCGATGTTTTCTATTGTCATCGGGTGCACGACAAGTGCTCCCAATGGTAGTAGCCACCGAGGCTATAGTCGAAAGTTTTTTTTTGAGTATAGGCTCAAGTATACTGTCATCTCATCTCCGTTATTCTTGCGTTAATTTCGTCGGGTGCGCGACAAGTGATCCCGATGGGAGTAGCCCCCAAGGCTATAAGAGGGGGTGCTTGCAGCCTGTTATAGACTCAAATATCTTTTTTGGACAGCTTTTTCTTTTTTATACTTTATCAACTCCTTCTTCTTTTAAATATTTCTTCTACTTCCATTACATTTGACGGAATACTTTAGGCCCGTGATTTAGTCGGACCTTTAGTTTGCAAAGGCCCACCAAGGGTAACTTATAAATAAGGGCCCCTTGTTTCATCGGGAAAAACCCTAATTTCTGTACTGCAGATCTCCTCCGCCGTATCGTCTTCACCCTCCAAATCTCGTCTAGGGTTTCCTGCTTGCCAAGCAGATCTTCTGATGGCGGATGCCGGTGTTATCAATCTAGACACCGGTGCTGTGATAGAGAAGCATGGGCTTGGCCGTCCCTGCGGTAGTAAGAACAAGCCCAAGGACGTTTCCATGGTGGCGTCGCCGTCTGTCGTGCCCATGAAGCGATGCCCTAGCCGCCCATTGGGGAGTAATAACAAGCCTAAGCCTTCCTCTTCTATTGCTCACCAAGTTGTGGATGCAAACGCTGCTCCTCGCAATGCTTCTCCTCCTCCTCCTCCTCCTCCTGTCAATCTATTCTCCTTCTTTGTTTTTGCTGGCACTCAATGCCATGAGCAGCAGCGTGTTCCTTTGAAATTTACTAATTTCATGGACAAGCGCGAGCTCCGTGAAGCCATCCTCCATGAAGAATCTGGAGGAGGAACTCCATATGAAGTGGAGGTGTATACGACGGTTGTGGCGAGATGTACTTCAAGGGCAGCTGGCCCCAATTTGCAGAGGATCATGAACTGCATCAAGGTTTCTTCATGGTCTTCAATAACCATTGTGGTAAGTCAAAGTTTGATGTGAAGATTTTCGACGGGACACAGTGCCAGAGGAAGTATGAAGTCAAAGTGCACTTTCAGTAGATTTTTGCCTGCTCTTTGATGTAACCCTTTTGCCATGCACTTTTGTCACCTTTATGTAATAAATATTTGTCATGAACAATGCTTATGTTTGTCGTACTTGTCAACAGACCAAAGGAACAGACAATGTTCCGAGGTGTTTTACTCGAGTATCAATGTTTTATGTATCTGCCAATCGTACCTTCTTTTGTATGCTTGTTTGTCCAATTTTTATTGTGGATAACTCCTATAATAACTCGTGAGAAGACATGAGTCCATGATCTCAATAATATAATATTTATAATGACTCGAGGGTCGGAGCCCCCGAGCAGAAAATGTTGATATACTTTTACATATCATCAAATCGACCCAAGAAACCCGACCTATGGCCTTGTGTTCTGGGTTTAGAGGGTGATAACTCAAAGTTTTTCATGCTTGCCGACATAGATTTTTGCTGGTGACATCTTCTATGCGTAAAAATGCCAAAGCTGCTCTGCGCTCCACGGGTTGCTTTCGTCTTTTCCTGTCTTCTTATCTTGTAGCTGATACGCTCCTCTTGGTATGACTTCTGTCACTATGTAGGGTCCCAACCATGGTGATTCTAGCTTTCCGTGGCCGTCCTGCTTGAGTCATAAAACTAGATCTCCCACTACAAAGGAGCGGGGGTGAACTCGAGTACTGTGATAATTTCGCAGACTTTGCTGATATTGTGTAGCTCTAGCTAGCGCTACATCTCTTGCTTCGCCGAGTGCGTCGACATCGTCTTGAAGTGCCTCAGTAGAAGTCGTTTCATTGTAAGCCGTAGTTCTGGGGGCTTCATGAGTAATTTTGACTGGAAGCACAGCTTCTGCACCATGGACTAGAAAGAAAGGTGTCTCTTGAGTAGCTGCATTAGGCGTAGTTCTCAGACTCCAAAGCACAGAGGGTAACTCATCTACCAAAGCATGCTTGGCTTTCTCTAGTGGTGCTAGCAACCTCTTCTTTATTCCGTTGCATATTAGGCCATTTGCTTTTTCGACTTGCCCGTTTGTCTTTGGATGTGCAACAGATGCAAACTTCAATTTGATCCCCATACTCTCACAATAGTTTTTGAATTCCTTGGACGTAAATTTTGTACCGTTATCTGTGATGATGCTGTGTGGTACTCCAAAGCAAAATACTATCGACTTGATGGAGTTGATTGCTGCTGTGGAATCCTGAGTTGTTACTGGGGCTGCCTCTACCCATTTTTGTGAATTTATCGACTGCTACCAACATATAGACATGCCCTCCTGGCCATGACTTGTGCAATTTCCCTACCATGTCCAAACCCCATTGTGCAAAGGGCCACGATAGTGGTATTGGCTGGAGTTCTGTCTTTTGCATTTTTGATTGCTATCAACCAATAGAATCCTGCATGAAAATCTTTGGCTGCTATGGCTCTACTACTTGCATGATGGCCGCAGACTCTTGCGTGGATGTCTTTTAATATGACTTACCCTTCATGAGGGGTGACGCATCGCTGTAATACACCGGTTATGCTTTTCTTGTAGAACTTTCCTTGTAGTAGGACAAAAGCTTTGGATCATCGTATTATCCTTCGTGCTTCGACTGTATCTTAGGATAGTGTTTTGTTCATCATGTATGCTAGGTATGGCTGCATCCAAGTTTCTTCAATCATCATGACCCCTCTGGTTTTGTTGTGTTCTCTGTTCCTGGCTTGCTAGCCCCTGAGCCTGCTGTCGCATGCTGACTTGGTTCTCCTGGACTCGAAGTTTTGCTGCCCTTTATTGATCTCTCGATGATTTCCTCCCAAAAGACTCCTGGTGGTATGGGCAGGCATTGGGACCCGATGTTTGCTAGATTATCGGCTTCCTCATTGCTGGCTCTGCTGATATGCGAGACTTCGCTTCCGTCAAAAGTTCCTTCCAGGTAATAGTATAAGTTTTTGTATACCGTCATGTTGTCGCTAATGGCGTCACAACAGTTCATCACTTGCTGGACCACAAGATTCGAGTCCCCAAATATTTTTAGTCGAGTTGCTCCACATGCTTTGGCCATCTTCATACCGTGAAGCAGGGCCTCGTACTCAGCTTCGTTGTTGGAAGCTTGTGGGAAACTGATCCTTAGCACATATTTTAGCTTGTCTCCTTGCGGAGATATTAAGACTACTCCTGCTCCTGCTCCTTGAACCCTTTTAGATCCGTTGAAGTACATTGTCCAAACACTGGACAAGTCGGGTGGCCCTGTGTTTTGTAGTTCTAACCACTCTGCTGTGAAGTCTGGCAGCACATGGGATTTTATGGCTTTTCTTTTCTCGTATGTGATGTCCAGAGGGCAGAGTTCAATTCCCCATAAGGAGACTCGTCCTGTTGCTTCGGGTTTATTCAGTATGTTTGATAGTGGAGCTTCGTTAACCACTATGATTGGATGCACTGCGAAATACTATCGTAGCTTCCTTGCTGTTGTGAACACACTGTATGCTAACTTTTGATAATGTGGATAACGCTGTTTGGATGGTGATAAGACTTCGCTGAGGAAGTACACTTGTCGCTGAACTCCATGCGCCTTCCCTTCCTTGCTCCTTTCGACTACTAACACTGTGCTCACCACATGATGTGTAGCAGTGATGTATAGTAGTAAAGGCTCTCTTTCCTTCGGTGTGACCAACACTGGTGGTGTGGAGAGCACTTTTTCAGCTGTAAAAACGCTATGTCTTCCTCTTCTGTCCACTCGAATTTTTTGTCTGACTTTTTCATGAGTGCGTCGAAAGGGAGGGCCTTTTCTCCTAGCCGTGCGATGAATTGGCTTAGCGATGCTATGCGTCCTGTGAGTTGCTGTACTTCGTGGAGCTTAGCTGGCTTTCCCAACATTAGTATCGCCTGAATTTTTTCTGGGTTTGCCTCTATTCCTCTTGCCGATACCAGGAACCCTAGAAGTTGTCCTGCGGAAACACCAAAAGAACACTTTGTCGAGTTGAGCTTTAGCTTGTACCTATCGAGGTAGTCGAAAGTTTCCTTCAGATCATTGATTAAAGCCTCTTCTTTTCTTGTAATGATAACCACGTCTTCTTTCTTCAATTTGATCTGATTGTGTCGATGGATTTTGTGTCGCAAGAACACGGGGTACCACACGACGGACCCAAAGATTCGAATGCAGAGGCTGTACGCGTGAGATCTGGGATCGCAACGAAACACGGGGATGGAAGCCTCGAGATGCCGGAAAGCACAACGCACCATAGAGAGAGAGAGACACCGAGCTTTACCCAGGTTCAGGGCCCTCGTGGTGAGGTCAAACCCCTACTTCATGCCTTCTTGTATTACGACACAATTCCTCGCGAGGAGAACAAGGTCTTGGTTACAGAGCTCTAACTGGCCGGAGGTAGAAGAACCAACTTAGCCTAGCTAGGAGCCCGGAGATGAAGATTGGATCCCCTCTAAGGGGTGGCCTCCCCTCCTTTTATAGCGCCGAGGTCCTCCTTCCCCTTATCATCTTGGGGAAGGGGTTCCACAAACGGCCAAGGATAGGGGACAACTATTGTCTGGAGTCTTCGGTGGATGTAGTCTTCGTAGGGTAGTGGCACCGGTCTACAGGAGTGGGTGGAGGAGGCTGACGTCCTCCTCTGGCGCCCTGCACTGTCCACCCTATTTTTAGGGGGGTGGCCAACAACCCCTGTGCCGCTTTATGCAGGCACGGCAAAAGCTGGTCTCCCTCCTGTCGGGGTAGCATGGATAGTACGTAGTCTTTCGTCCTTATCTTCTTGCTCAGCACAGAAACATACTGAGCTGACGTGGATGTGGTCCATCCCCTCATGAGAAATAGCTCGCGAGGAGGTCTTCTAGTCCTTAGCAGTTTTAGCCGTCGTTCTCCTCATGAGGCGCCTCCTCATGAGGGTCTTCTCCGCTGGGCTTCGGTCATCGATTTACCCCTGGGCTGAAGCTGGGCCGTTGAAGGGGCCCAGGAGCAGGTGGACCGGGATACCTCGGTATCCAGAACACTGACAGTAGCCCCCGGGAGCCTAGCCCGCAAACGCGCCCTCTCGAGGGAGCGAAGGGTCAGGGCCCCCCAGAAGCTGCTGGGCCCTCCAACGGCATGCCTCAACATGTGCGGTCAGAGGACCATGTGAAGATGCAGAGGACGCAGATGCGTGGCACGACCGCAGCTGGTGAGACGAAGCGGCGGGCGATGTAGCAGTCCCCGAGGCGTCAAACCATCATGATGGCGCGTCACTTCACTGCAGGGCACTGCGCTGACGCTCTAATTCCTGCGCGGGGACTTGACGCTTCGACGCTGGCCGTGCCTTTTAAATGCAGCCTCCTCGACGCCCTCGACACTTCGCCCACTTCCTCCAGTACTACTTCCTCCTCAGATACCTCCCCGAGCGATGGACCCTTTTGCCTCCTCCGCCACCACCGGATTCGCGAGCTCGGGGGCGAAATGCTGCGGGCGCCTCCTGAGCAGCCGGAACAAGCAGAAGGTTCCCGCCCTGTGGGCGCCCGGCACCGGAGGCCCCCTGCGCATTGGGGCGCCGCCGCACGGCACGACGAACCACGTCGCCCCAGGGACCATTGCCTTGACCCTTCAGGGTCCTGCACCAGGAGGTGCTCTAAACGCGCTGTCGCCAGTGGCGGCGGCGACGCAGGCTCCCCGCCCCGCGGGGAGCATCGATCGGGTGCTCTGGTAGGTGGAGGCCGCCCTTGGCCCCCTCCCCCCGGTTGCGAACGCGCCGAGGCCACAGGAGGTGGCACCCCCTGCGACCGGAGTGGTCGTGACTCCTCGCCGCCTGGCGGCAGAGATGCTGGGACCCCTCATCGCTCCGGGGTCCCGATTCTTAGATGATGAGGATATTGGCATGCCAGGACGACCTATGATATGTGATAATTAAGTCTAAGGATGTGTCATTAATTTGTGTCTGTTCATGTTATTTCTTAGCCTGGTCACGTTGTGGGCCAATTAGGGTTTTATTTTATGTTTTGGGTTTGGGCCTGTCCAAGCCCAATAGTTTTCTGGCCTTCTATATAAGGAGGTTGGGCGGCAAGGGTTTAGAGAGGCAGAAAATTATGTAGAACTTATAGTTCCCACGTGTGTGTACCATCCCTCCGGGGTTGGCGTATTGAGATGGCGTCTCCGACGTTCATCTAGTTATCTAATATATTGTTTTGCGTGAAGGTGCTTGTTATACAAGTATTGTCGTGCTTCGGCGTGAGGCTCGCTGTTCATCATCGAGTTGCTCGTTGGATTCATCTGTTCGGCGTGAGGTTCGTCTACATCGACGAGTTGCTCGCATGATTAATGTTCCCCCGTCTTCAGGTTACATGTATTGCTCACGTGATTGGAAGATCTTATCAGATCTATTGGATCAGGAGCTGCATCGTGAAAGATCAGGCCAAATAGTCTTTATCATTTTGGTATCAGAGCGCCAGGTTGATCACGGTGCAATTAGAGTCGTCGAGCTGATCTTTGATCCATGAGGCGGCGAGTTATTTGGTTGTGGTGGTCTTGGTCTATGAGGTGTCGACCAGCTGCAGATTTGAAAGTTGAAGATCAAAGGCCGGCGTACGGTTTAAAAGTTGACCCACATAGGAGGAGTTAAGATCAGATACGGGTGGTGAGCTGGGCGATTCAATAGAAAATCAAATCGATTCAGCTGTTCGTTTGCATCAGATCCGATTGCTCCAAAGGTAAAAAAATATGGTTAACATGCTGGCTCTAGGCGCCTCACCCCAGACGACCTCCGTCGTCGAGCGTGTCGTCCTCGCTCGCCAGGCGCCCCGCTCGCCCCGGTTTCCTAGTGGGCACTGGGCCAGCCCATGTGCCTAGGAGAGATCGCCCAGCATCCTGCACGAGTACTATGCCCTGGCGATCTCACATACGACAGTTGAAAGAAAGGCAGCAAGGAAATAAAAATAGATTACATAGATTTGGATGGTGCTGCATGTACGTGACACAATAAAAGCCAGATCGGTACAATATTTTCACAGCTGAAAAGCAAGAACTTCTACGTTTGGAAAAAAATAAAAAGGAGACAGTAGTTCAGATTTTCAAGACGTGGTGGCAGATTGAAGTCATTCGGACTCTTGGCATACAGGAATTTGTCCTGTTTGTTTCGGGTGATGTGCTTGGTTTGCATCCAATTTTCAGATTGCGTCGACAGGCATACTCAGCTTATTTGGACCCTTGGTGTGCAGGAAATTGTCCTGTTTGTTTTGGGTGATCTGCTAGGTGTGCTTCCAGATTGCATTCAGATGATGTGTTTGTGTCTCAATCATTGGTGCCAAAGGCCGAAGGGACGCCAATATCAGGTTTAGCTAGCCGAGAGGGAGGAAGTGGTGTGGCAGGCTGGCAAGGCTTGAAGATGAACAGTGGCGATATTGCAGATTTGACGCCACATTTTACGAGAAGACCCTCCGGCGTTGAGGACAACGCCTTTCCAAGAAGGGGAGGATGATGAGGATATTGGCACGCCAGGATGACCTACGATATGTGATAATTAAGTCTAAGGATGTGTCATTAATTTGTATCTGTTCATGTTATTTCTTAGCCTGGTCACGTTGTGGGCCAATTAGGGTTTTATTTTATGTTTTGGGTTTGGGCCTGTCCAAGACCAATAGTTTTCTGGCCTTCTATATAAGGAGGTTGGGCGGCTAGGGTTTAGAGAGGCAAAAAATTATGTAGAACTTATAGTTCCCACGTGTGTGTACCATCCCTCTGGGGTTGGCGTATTGAGATGGCGTCTCCGACGTTCGTCTAGTTATCTAATATATTATTTTGCGTGAAGGTGCTTGTTATACAAGTATTGTCGTGCTTCGGCGTGAGGCTCGCTATTCATCATCGAGTTGCTCATTGGATTCATCTGTTCGGCGTGAGGTTCTTCTACATCGACAAGTTGCTCGCAGGATGGACGTTCCCCCGTCTTCAGGTTATGTGTATTGCTCACATGATTGGAAGATCTTATCAGATCTATTGGATCAGGAGGTGCATCGTGAAAGATCAGGCCAAATAGTCTTCATCATTGGAGCTCCTCGTCGTCGTCGAGGCTTGGAGCTTCATCTCCCTCAGGCTGCCTGATGCAGTTAGGAGGGTGATCTACGCCCCCAACTTCTCCACTGGAGATGTCGTGCTGGTGGAGCAGAGCAGGCCAGAGCTCCTCTGGCCTGTTGACATCATCCTTGGAGCAGGCGGCAATACCATCCTCTCCGGGCGCTAGAGGGCATTCGCCCTCGGCCACCATCTCCGCGTCGGCAACCACCTCATCTTCTGCTTCAAGCTGGGGATGCTGGAGGCCTCGGTGTGGATCTTCGCCGCCAACGGCGTCTGCTGCACCTTCCCCCAGCCCGCAGCAGAGTAAAGGGCCGGCCTTGCTACGGAGGTCTTCTGGGGAGGAGAACTAGTCCCGCCGTCTCTGTTCCTTCCCCCGGTGAGGGGTTATTTAATGAAGTTGCCTTGTATATTTCCTTTTCCTTCGCTCCTTGATGCTTCTTGCTGTCTTGGTCATCCGCACGCTCGAGAGCCCTGGCGAGTTGTTCACGCTTGCAGGAGGCCTCCCTGTGCCTCAGAGCTCATGACGGGGTCGGCGCCGGCGACAACGATGGACGATTCCCAAGACTAGTTGAAAAAGAGTGGAAAAAACAAGAAAAAACCCAAAATCCCCGAAAAAGAAAAACAAATCGATAAAACAAACAAAAAAAGAAAGGCGAATAAGATGCCCCTGTGACCGGCACAGGAACCTTCCTCGTCGTGAGGGAGCACGGCACTATCTGTGCCTACAGCTAAGAGCAAATTGCCGCACGTGCCGATTCATGGGGCCTTCCTCGTCGTGAGGAAAGCTGGACTCTCACGGACGCGAAAGTGTCGATGCTTAAGAGAGCCAAGAGGCCGTCGACACCTTGTTGAGGGTTGCTCACAAGGTGAAGGGCCTGGTGCGGACCTCCAGATCTGCATCTCCTTCGCAAGATGATCGGAGCGGCCTTGGTGATATGGGCACGAAGGAGGAGGTGAAGCCCAATTTCAGGACTCCACCAAGATGAGGGAAGCTCATTGCAGATTGGCACGCCAGGACGACCTACCATATGTAATAATTAGTCTAAGGTTGTGTCAACAATTTATATTCATGCTTATGTTATTTCGTAGCTAGGTTAAGTTGTGGTCCACTTAGGGTTTTGTGTGTGTTGGGTTTGGGCCTGTCCAAGCCCAATAGTTTTCTGGCCATCTATATAAGGAGACCACCAGTCTAGGGTTTAGGGAGTTCAGTTGTTTAGTCGAAAACTATCGTGTGCTCCACCGTGTATCATCCCTCCGGGGAAACGGCACTGCCGTGTTATCAAATAAAGATTGCTGCGAGGGTTCTTGTGTTCATCAAGAATTATCAGGCTCAGGTTTGAGGCGTGGTGATCTTCATCACGTTGCTTGCTGGATTCGTTCCTCTTCTTCAGGTGACGTTCTTCGCGTTATTAGAAGATTTCTATCCGGTAGACTCGCTGTGAAAGATCGGGACAAAACTCCAAGGATCATCAGCTTGATCCTTATCACTTGGTCTTTGATAATCCTGCCGTGTTCGGCCTTCCTCGAGCGAGGGGAATCTTGACTCCTGCGGATGCTAAGTGCATCGACGCGTCCGGGCGCCCTCATGAGGGTTGTTCATGAGGCGCTGGTCCTTATTGGGTGCCTTGGGCACACCCTCAACTTTTTCCGAAGATTTCTTATTTTCTGATGTACTTCGCGAGGAACTAAGCGCCACGGGCACGTGGAGGTGATCAATAACGAGGCCATCGCCCCTGATCAGAGCTCAGTCCCTTCGGGTTTTTCAGGCTTGCTGTTTTCCGGGAGAAGGCCCCAGAATAGACACCATGCCTAGCCCCTGCTCGGTGGCGGCGGCAGGGCAGGCAGAAGGTCGGATCCTGTCGTTGATGGAGAAGCAGATGGCTTGAAGAGGCGCTCCTCAAAGACACTAGCTGGCTGCACTAGGCGATGAGAGGCGTGCTTGGCAATATCATCCACTTCCACATTCTCTCCCCACGGAATGTGCCTTAGCTCCAGCCCTTAGAAGCGTTTTTCCATCTTTCGATGCTCTTCAAGATAAGCCGCTATGTGCTCATCCTTCGGAGTGTAGCTCTTGTTAGAGAAATTCACGACCAGTTGTGAATCTCCCTTGACGATGAGTCGCTTGATCCCAAAGCATTTGCTGCCCATAGGCCAGCGAGTAGTCCTTCGTATTCCGCGATGTTGTTGGAGACCTTGTGCTCTGGCTTGAAACAGAGTTGAACGGTGTAGAAGAGCTTGTCCCCAGAGGGAGAGGTGAGGACGACCCCAGCCCCCGCGCCGGGAAGGTTGAAGGCGCCGTTGAAGTGCATGACCCAGAGACCTGGGGCTTCTTCTCCTGGAAGTGTAGACTCCACCTCTAGAGGCTCGTCGGCAAATGGATCAGTCCATTTGGCGGTGAACTCAGCTAAAGCTTTGCTCTTGATCACCTTGGTGGTTTCGAAGGAGATCTCGAAGGGCTGAAGCTCCACGGCCCATTCTGCCACCCTTCCGGTGACATTGGGGTTGCGCAGGATTGTCTCCAGGGGCCGATCAGTGACCACCTTGATCAGGTGGCCCTGGAAGTAATGACGTAGTTTCCTTGAAGCGATCAGCAGGGTGTAGAGGAGCTTTTGCTGCATGGTGTAGCGCTCCCGCGCATCGCGCAGCACTGTGCTGACGAAGTACATAGGTTTCTGCACCTTGGTGGTGTCTTCAGGAGTTTTCTCCTCATGGAGATCAGGAGCGTCGCTCTGCAGGAGCGGCTCGGTCGGTGAAGTTGCATTGGGCAGCTCCTCATGAGGGGCAGAGGGAATTGCTGCCTCTCTCTCAGGAGGAGCCCCCAGGTACGGAGGATCGATCTCCTCTTTGGCGATTACCTTAGCGTCCCGCTCAGCGACGAGGACGGCGCTTGCAGTTCTTGGAGTCGATGCGATGTAGAGTAGCAAAGGCTCACGGAACATTGGGGCAACCATGATCGGTGGGCTCCTAAGATACTTCTTTGGCTCGGCGAAGGCCTTGTCAGCTTCCGGAGTCCACTCAAACTTCCCAGTGCGCTTCATGGGTTTGAAGAAAGGCAGGGCCTTTTCTCCGCTCCTCGCGATGAAGCGCCCCAGGGCTGCCATGCATCCCGTGAGGCGTTGCATCTCCTTAAGGTTACGCGGAGGACGCGTTTCTTTGATGGCCTTGACCTTGTCGGGGTTCGCTTCTATCCCATGATGAGACACGAGGAACCCCAACATCTTGCCCGACGGTACGCCGAAGGCGCACTTAGCGGGGTTGAGCTTGATATTTACCTTTCTCAGGTTGGCAAAGGTTTCCTCCAGGTCTTCAATGAAGGTATGACTCTCTCGAGTTTTGACGATGATGTCGTCGATGTAGGCTTCCGCGTTCCTTCCCATCTGAGCCTCCAAGGCCTTGCGCATGAGCCTTTGGGATGTTGCACCTGTGTTCTTCAGGCCGAAGGGCATGCAAACGTAGCAGTACACACCGCAGGGTGTGTTGAAGGCAGTCTTCCCTTCGTCCTCCCTTGCCATCTTGATTTGATGATAACCGGAGAAGGCATCCAAGAAGCAAAGGAGGTCGCAGCCGGCGGTGGAGTCAACGATTTGATCTATCCTTGGGAGCGGATAAGGATCCTTAGGGCTGCTGGTGCCAAGTTGACGCGTAGCAGACGGTCCTTGTGCGTGGTGAATAACCAGCCCGTTGGGAACCCCAAGAGGAAGGTGTGATGAGTATAGCAGCTAGTTTTCCCTCAGTTAAGAAACCAAGGTTTAATTGTTCTTGGAGAGGAGAGACAAACGACTGAAGGTGATTCTTGCTAGCTTGCGACAGCTTCGGACAATTTATATATGGCGCCTCGTCCAGGCTTTGCTTGCTAGCTGCAACGCGGAACCTGCACACAACACAACCAAGTACTTCGTTCCCAACTTGCGATGAGGTTGTCAATCTCACCGGTTTGCTTGAAACAAAGGTTATGAGCGTGTCGAGTGGAAAACAATAGAGTATGCGAGTAAAGTAAATAGTGCGAGTAAAGTAAACAGGTGATAGCAATATGATGGAAATAGGACCGGGGTCCACAGTTCACTAGTGGTGTCTCTCCATAAGATAAATAACACATGCTGGGTAAACAAATTACAGTTGGGCAATTGATAGAATAAAGATAAACGTGATATGTCAAGAAGATCACTATGAGATTTACTCTGGGCATTACAACAAAATACATAGACCGCCATCCAACTGCATCTATGACTAATAATCCACTCACGGGGATATCGTCCGAACACCCCATGAGTATTAAGTTGCAAACAATGGATAATTGCATTAAGCAAAGTGTGTAATGTAAACAAAGCATATGCCCTTGAGCAAATGAATGTTGTTTTCTCCCTAGTTGCAACAACACATCTACAACCTTAGAGGTTTCTGTCACTCCCCCAGGTTAAATAGAGGCATGAACCCACTATCGAGCATAAATACCCCCTCTTGGAGTCAATAGCAACTACTCGGCCAAGATAGCTACTAACAACGGAGAGCATGCAAGATCATAAACAACATAGAGATAACAAAAGATAATATTCAGTACAGCAACTCAATCATAAACACCAATATTCATCGGATCCCAACAAACCAAACATGTAGAATTACATAACGGTGATCTCAATCATGTAGGGCAGCTCATGAGATTTAAACATGAAGCACATGGTGGGGAAGACAACCATCTAGCTACTGCTATGGACCCATAGTCCAAGGTAGACTACTCACTCATCGCTCCGGAGGCAAGCATGGCGATGAAGAAGACCTCCGGTGGCAATTCCCCTCTCCGGCAGGGTGCCAGGAAGAGCTTCTGGACCCTCCTGATCTTCGGGTCGACGGCGGCGGCGGATCGCGATGTGTTCTGGAAAAGTGATCGGGTACTTAGGTTTTTTTCGTCGGGGGGTCTTTATAGGCGAAGGGGTGATGTCAGAGGAGGGGCCAGGTGCCCTCACGCCAGGGTGGCGCGGCCCAGGCCCTGGCTGCGCCAGCCCTGCGTGTGGGGCCCTGGTGGCCTCCCTCCTACTCTCCTTTGGATCTCTGGAAGTTTCCGGTTAAAATAAGACTCTAGGAACTTGTTTCGTCCAATTCTGAGAATATTTCCTGTGTATCACTTCTGAAACACAAAAACAACAGAAAACAGGGAACCGACACTGTGGCAACTTGTTAATAGGTTAGTTCCGGAAAAAGCATAAAAGTGCCACGAAGTGTAACGAAACAGTAGGCAAATGGTGTAAAAACAAGCATGGAGCATCAAAAATTATAGATACGTTGGAGACGTATCAAGCATCCCCAAGCTTAACTCCTGCTCGTCCTCGAGTAGGTAAGTGATAACAAAAGAATAATTTTTGAGGTGACATGCACCTACACAATCTTGATCATATATGTAAGCATTTGTGAGCTGGGATCATAAGAACTTAAAACATGGGCATGAAGATATAATCTTGACAATAAGAACTTAGCAACCATGTTGTAAACATGCAAATGAACACAAACAAAAGATCATGAAAATGAAACAATGAAAGTCAAACGTGTGTTCAAATCATAAGGAAAACATACAAATGGTTTTCAGCTTGTCCTTCAAAGAGAGCAAAACATAAATGCATAGGACACCTTCAAGTTTAAGAGGGCGACTAGATACAAATAATTTGAGAACAAGTGAAACCAACAATATGAATCAATCAATGAACTTTGGGACAATGCATATTACACTAAGAATGACAACTATGCTCTCTTAATGGTGCATAAAGATAGAAGGTGGTGACTCAACATAAAAGTAGAAGAAAGGGCCTTCGCAGAGGGAAGCAGTGATTGCAAGTTTTATAACCTTCAAAAATTATGGTACTTACCGGCTTTGAGCTCTCATTGCCCCCATCATAAGCATCTTGAATGGTTAAAGTTAATGCGAGAACAATTATGATGCATATGCTTGACAAATCATAAGTTGAAAACCTCGTGCCCCGTGAATACGAGTACCCAAACCTCATGCTACTTTACTTAGAGTCCCAAGCAAGGCTCTTGTCATTGTAAGTATATGCATATTATTGAGAACTGCCAATGGGGTACCTCCGTGCCCGATGACATGGAACAAGCCCACACCAAAATGACAGGACAAGCAGACAATGAACACCTCGACATCTCTTTTATTTGCCATTTGTTTAGCTTTTTATTGTGAGATGCGTCGTCGAATGTTCACCATAGGTATGCTGCAAATTTCCACCATGAATTATGCATGGCTTAGATTAGCGGCCCGGCGTTTCCCTAACACATATACAAACTCCATGATCCCCACAAGATTCCCAATTCATTTCACACCGCGGGCATCCATAAACAAAAGATCACGATATCAACTCAAATAAGAAGTGCAATGTTGAAAGCTTGCCCATGACTGCATGGCTTGGCTAGTCTCCAACTTACAACTTGCAAGCATAACAACTCAACATAAGAGACCACAATGTCAAAAAATTTAGAACAGGAAAAAGTAAAGTGTGCCTTCCGGTTCGTGAGAGCTTTACTGACCGAATTTCGCATAACACTGGTAAGAGTTTAATTTGAAGAGAAAATAAAAGCAAGTCAAATTTACTTGGAATAGCAAATTGCTAGTAGGTATGTATGGTGGACACTTTGGAAAACTTTGGCTTTTAGGAGTTGGATGCATGAATAGAGCTCATACTCAGTACAAGGCGAGGGCTAGCAAAATACTGGGAGCGACCAACTAAGAGAGCAATAATGGCCATAATCATGCAAAGCAACAAAGCGACATTAAAAGAAGCATAAGATGGCATCAAAAGTCAAAAACTAAATGATCATAGAGGCTATTGGCGACTTTGTAAGAGTCTAACATGTGTGAGCATGCGCCAAGTCAACCCAAATAAAGCATCAAGGAGAAAACCAAAATAATGCTTCCATACAATAAAAAACAACGCATGATTTTTTCAAAGGCTCATTAAGCAATCTCAGTTATTTGAGTAAAGTCATGCTACAGCAAAACCACTAAGCATACTATCAAAAAGACATCAAGCATGACATGAAAAAGCCTAAGCCGCAGTCTAAACAAGCTCCTTCTTTTACCACTATTTTGCATAAAGCTTTTTCTCTTTTCCAAGACCATTTGAAATTTTTATAAACACCTCTTTTGATGAAAACCAATAAAGATCAGAGGCAAAAATACACCTTGATGAAAAGATATGGCAAAGTCTGAACGCAAATCAAGGCGAAAATGAAAACCAAAAGCAGTAGCAGAAAAATAAGAACACTCGATTTTTAATAAGAGTGAAAACTAGAGCGTTCTTGGAAATGAAAAGCAAGGCAACTTCTCCAAAAGAAATTTGTTGGGGTCGAACCATTTATTGCAGCAAACAAACAAACTAAACTAACTAAGAAAACTAAAACAACTGACGCTCCAAGAAAAAAACATATAGTGCATGAAGCAATAAAAATATAGTGTTTTGAAAGGTGACCTGATTTTTGCCGATGAAGAAGGGGTGCCTCGGGGGCATCCCCAAGCTTTGATGCTTGTACTTCTTGGATATTTCTTGGGGTGATGCATGGGCATCCCCAAGCTTGAGCTTTTGTCCATTCTTCAACTCATCTCATCATTCTCCAATCCCTACACTTGAAAACTTCCTTCATACAAAACTAAACACAATTCTATTAGCAACATTAGTGCAAGCATAACATATAATCAACCTCTTTTTGCTTCAGG
This sequence comes from Dactylis glomerata, assembly GCA_007115705.1. NCBI lineage: Eukaryota > Viridiplantae > Streptophyta > Magnoliopsida > Poales > Poaceae > Dactylis > Dactylis glomerata. Next base: position 2,112,208 of record QXEO01002108.1, on the reverse strand, counting down.
TTTCAACTCAAAACCACCACATATATAGCAAATACTACTGTAGCAACTTCTCCAAAAGTTCCGTGATCAAAAGAACTCAAAAGAAAGCAATAAAGTGGCAAACACAAATATTGGCAGAAATCTGTCAAAACTGAACAGCTAACAAAGGTCGAATTTTTTAGGGGTTTTCTGTTGCTCAAATCAAAAAGTGTTCAACTAACGAAAGTTTGGATATAACCTGGGGAATAGGCACAAGAAATCGCAGGTCCAAAAGATATACAGAGAATTTATACGAATTTTTACGGTGCAGCACCGAAAACAGTTTCAGGACAGCAACATCCCCAAATCTTTACCTCACTCGAATTAGAGGCTTCTCTTGGAACAACAATAAAATAAAAAGGATAAGGAGCGGTCATTACAGTAGTAATGACTTCCAAGACTCAAATAAAAGAAAAAGTACTGAAAATAAAACATTGGGTTATCTCCCAAGAGTGCTTTTCTTTAACGCCTTTGAGCTAGGCGCAGAAAATTGCGAATCAAGTAACATCAAGTGATGAAGCATCAAGATCAACTGCAAAGATCTTTTCAACAATGAAGGAAAATGTGTTCAACTGAGTTTTTGAAAATCCTTTATGATCACGCTTTGGCACACTACTTTCATCGAAAGGATTTTCAGGGCAAATCCAACTAGAATTCTTTTCCCAAGCATCATAAATTCCTATAAGTTCATAAGGTATCGGCACTCTAATATCATAGGGTGTACCAACAACCACCACAGGTGAGCCAAGCTTATTAAACTTCTTAAAAACTTTCCTAGCCTCAATTGCAACATCTCTAAATTCTATGCGCAAGGTTTCTAAGATAAAAGCTTTCTTTTCGGGATCCTCAATTTCATGGAGCTTAAGGAACATGTATTGCATAAAAGGATTAAGACTAGCAAACCTAGCTTCTAACATGTGAACTAAATGAGCAGAAGCAACTTCATAACTAGGAGCTAGCTCAACCAAAGACTTTTTCTCAACTTCCTTATGCATACTAATGTGATTAAAGAACTCCTCAATGTTACTTTTGCCAATAATCGAACCACTACCTACTGAGAGGTCCTCCAGAACGTACTTAGGGATCAACATAATGAACTAAAAGTAAAGAAATAACAACTACCAAAGATTCTAATTTTTTTGGGTTTTTGATATAAAACGATGTAGGTAAAATAAATAAAGTAAAGCAAAACAATAACAAAGTAAAGGATGTGCGTGCAAAAACTCCCCTCGCAGAAGTCTTCTACTTCCTCCCCGGCAACGGCGCCAGAAAAGAGGCTGCTGGTGCCAAGTTGACGCGTAGCAGACGGTCCTTGTGCGTGGTGAATAACCAGCCCGTTGGGAACCCCAAGAGGAAGGTGTGATGAGTATAGCAGCTAGTTTTCCCTCAGTTAAGAAACCAAGGTTTAATCGTTCTTAGAGAGGAGAGACAAATGACTAAAGGTGATTCTTGCTAGCTTGCGACAGCTTCGGATAATTTATATATGGCACCTCGTCCAAGCTTTGCTTGCTAGCTGCAACGCGGAACCTGCACACAACACAACCAAGTACTTTGTTCCCAACTTGCGATGAGATTGTCAATCTCACCGGTTTGCTTGAAACAAAGGTTATGAGCGTATCGAGTGGAAAACAATAGAATATGCGAGTAAAGTAAATAGTGCGAGTAAAGTAAACAGGTGATAGAAATATAATGGAAATAGGACCAGGGTCCACAGTTCACTAGTGGTGTCTCTCCATAAGATAAATAACACATGCTGGGTAAACAAATTACAGTTGGGCAATTGATAGAATAAAGATAAACGTGATATGTCAAGAAGATCACTATGAGATTTACTCTGGGCATTACAACAAAATACATAGACCGCCATCCAACTGCATCTATGACTAACAATCCACTCACGGGGATATCATCCGAACACCCCATGAGTATTTAGTTGCGAACAACAGATAATTGCATTAAGCAAAGTATGTAATGTAAACAAAGCATATGCCCTTGAGCATATGAATGTTGTTTTCTCCCTAGTAGAAATAGCACATCTACAACCTTAGAGGTTTCTGTCACTCCCCCAGGTTAAATAGAGGCATGAACCCACTATCGAGCATAAATACCCCCTCTTGGAGTCACTAGCAACTACTCGGCCAAGATAGCTACTAACAACGGAGAGCATGCAAGATCATAAACAACATAGAGATAACAAAAGATAATATTTAGTACAGCAACTCAATCATAAACACTAATATTCATCGGATCCCAACAAACCAAACATGTAGAATTACATAACGGTGATCTCAATCATGTAGGGCAGCTCATGAGATTTAAACATGAAGCACATGGTGGAGAAGACAACCATCTAGCTACTGCTATGGACCCATAGTCCAAGGTAGACTACTCACTCAATGCTCCGGAGGCAAGCATGGCGATGAAGAAGACCTCCGGTGGCGATTCCCCTCTCCGGCAGGGTGCCAGGAAGAGCTTCTGGACCCTCCCGATCTTCGGGTCGACGGCGGTGGTGGATCGCGATGTGTTCTGGAAAAGTGATCGGGTACTTAGGTTTTTTCCGTCGGGGGGTCTTTATAGGTGAAGGGGCGATGTCAGAGGAGGGGCCAGGTGCCCTCATGCCAGGGTGGCGCGGCCCAGGCCCTGGCCACGCCAGCCCTGCGTGTGGGGCCCTGGTGGCCTCCCTCCTACTCTCCTTCGGATCTCTGGAAGTTTCCGGGTAAAATAAGACTTCAGGAACTTGTTTCGTCCAATTCCGAGAATATTTCCTGTGTATCACTTTTGAAACAGAAAAACAGCAGAAAACGGGGAACTGGCACTGTGGCAACTTGTTAATAGGTTAGTTCCGGAAAATGCATAAAAGTGCCACGAAGTGTAATGAAACAGTAGGCAAATGGTGTAAAAACAAGCATGGAGCATCAAAAATTATAGATACGTTGGAGACGTATCAAGGGCAAGCCTTGTTGAGACTTGTAAAGTCCACGCAGAGGCACCCACTGCCGTTAGCCTTTGGGACAAGCACCAGATTAGCAATCCAGGTGGGGTGGGCTACCTTGCATATCAACTTGGCCTTCTTTAGCTTAACTATCTCTTGGACGATGAAGTCTTGTTTCTCTTGCGCTTGCTTCCTGGTCTTCTGCTTCACGGGGTGTGCCTGAGGGCACACGGCTAAGTGGTGCTCAATCACCTCCCTGGGGACGTCGGGCATATCTGACAGAGTCCAAGCAAACATGTCAGAGTTTGCCCGCAGGAAGGTGACGAGCGCGCTTTCCTATTTGGGGGAAAGCCCTCCCCGATGGTGATGAAGTTTTCGCAGCCCCCAGCTTGGAGCGGGACCTTCTTTGTTGTAGAGCACTCTTGGGTAAACTGGGGCCTCCTCCCTGAGGGAACCGCAGCTTCCCTAATGCTCATGTCCAGCATTGGATGGACCAGGTCCTCGCTTGGCGTAGTCGATGTAGAGGCGGCGAATTTCTCCCCTAACAACCCCGCAGGAGGGGCTCGAGAGAGGCCTTCTTGGCAGTAGCTCGCTCTTGTGACACGAGCTGCTTCTTCCTCGTGAGGTCACCCGAGTGTTCCAGCAGATCTTCATCGGCGGGGAACATGGTGGCGGCTCATGGTAGACGTGCTCCACAGAGCGGAGAGCATCCTTTTCATTGCAGCGCACGGTGATCGGGCCGTTGGCACCAGGAATCTTGAGGACATTGAAGCCGTGATGCGTTGCCGCCATGAATCTTGCCAAGGCTGGGTAGCCGAGGATGGCGTTGTAAGGCAGCGCGATGTAGGCGACGTCAAAGTCAAGGCTTTCTGTCCTGTAGTTGTCCCTGGTGCCAAAAGTGACAGGCATGCCCAATAGGCATTGTAGAACCCTCAGTCACCCCGAAGAACGGCCGGGTTGGCATGAGCTGATGGTACGACACTTGCATCTTCTCGAAGACCTCGACGGAGATGATGTTAAGGCCCGCCACTCCATCGATGAGAGTGCGGTTGATGGCGATGTTATTGATTGTAGGCGTGCACAAGAGGGGAATTATGCCCACAACCTTAGTGGAGATTGGATGGTCTTCCTCATCGAAGCCGATCTTGCTAGTAGACCACTTCAACCTATGGCTGTTGACGTTGGGTTGCGCCACCGCAATCTCCCACGACAGCTGCTTGAAGTGACGATTAGACAAAGGAGCTTGGGCTCCACCCAGGAGGCAGCGGTAGCGGCTCGGGATCTGCACGTGATAGACCATCGCGGCGGCGACCATCATCTCGGTCATACTGATATCCCATTAAAACTTCTCTCCTCAAATTTGTGGGTACATCCGTGCCATGATTAATTGCTGACATGATAATTCTCCACTCTCCGGTGGAGACATATATTTTCTCCTTCTCTTTTCCACTATTACTCCTCAGTTTGTTGCCCTGTGTGTCGACTACTAGTTTGCCGGCGTCACTGTTTTCTTCTTGTACTTCAGTGATGATGACGCATACCTGGTGCATATTGCCAGAGACACCGCCGCTTCGGGCGGTGAAGTCCTTCCGGTCAAGATCCAAGTGACCCATTGCTTCTCCCATGACGAGGTTTCCCATGAGTTCATCGAGTTCTTCAATTTTTTCTTCTCTTTTTTACATTATTGCAAAGCTGAGCGGCGAGTTTACCTCACTGGAAGAGCCTACCGATGATTCTGACATTGCGATTGTCGCGGTTGTTCCTGCCGACGGATCCGATTTTGTCGAATCTGAGAGGCGAGTCAAACCCAAAGAACCAACGCGAAAGTTCAGCCTTCCGATTGTCAGGTCCATCTCCTGATCCAAGCTTGCAAAGATAGGAGTAAGGGTTGATGGATGGAGTTGAAAATCTAGGGTCCTGAAGGATATCTGGTTTCTGCCGACTTTCGAGTTGCTGTTGGCTAGAAGCGAAAAAGCCGTCGAATTCATGACTCCAATGCCCAGAGTCCCCATGGTCGGTGCCAATTGACGAGGGTTAACTCGGCAAATGTCCTAGATGAAGGACTTAGAATCGGGGGAAGAGGGCGTCGGATGAACTCAAAGGTAAAGATCAGTCAAACAAGGCTTGTATCGAGAATAAGCATGGTGCTGAACTTGGCTCAATCTCAATCTATCCCTGGCCGGCCTCTCCTGGCCCCTATATATAGGTGGCCAGGTCTCAAGGATCCGGTCAGGTTCAATATAAATTACAATGTCCGTATATGATCTCAACTCGTATTTCGACTATGTCTATGACTGGGCTTATCTTAACGGGCCTCGGGGGTACAAAGATAACGGGCTCTATTAGCTATAACCTTGTCACTTGGGCACTGACTTTTTTAATGCAAAAAATCATGTTGAAAATGCTAAGGAAGGAGATGACAAAATCCTAAGCTTATGGATGTGCATGCCACCCCAAGAAGAAGAGTAAAAGGAAGAACAAGTGGAGGAAGAATGGAGTTGCTACCCATCTCCTACACCCAGCAATGGTAATGAACACATTCTTACTAATGATGATCTTTCATTGTCTAGTAGTCCTCTATGTGGAACAATATGACTAATATACTGAATCTCTCTTCGCCGAGTCATTCAGACCACTCGGGTTCCAACATACAATTTCTGGACTTGGATCCATTAATCGATGTGGGGGGAGCTCACGCAGTAGGGCGCTGGACCTACGCGGATGCGCATATCTCTAGGGAGCCCATACTCTCGAGGTCGCGTCTGGCCGACATTGTCTAGCCAAAGATGGCTGCCAGGACGTGTAACTATTGATCTCGCACCAACGAGTCGAAAAAGTCCTTGAACTCCTGAATCGCGTCCTTGCCGGCTGTCAGACCATCAGATTTGATGCCCAGAGCCTTGAGGAGGGCAGATTCAGCCGCCGAAGCCTTCTTAGTCTGCTTCCCAGGCTTTGCCAGAGTTGCTGTGGAGGTGAATCTGATGCTTCTTCGAGGAGTGAATGGCTCTGCATTGGCGCGCAGAGATGTGGCAGACTCGACCTCCCACAACAAAGGCGGCGCAAGCGCCTTCAGGATTCTGCTGTAGAACTCTTTCATCCTAGCCACAACATGATTTTCTGCAATCGTCATGTCGCCTGCCGGAGGATTAGGCAGCTTGCGCACCATCTGCATGTCTACATTACACCCTGCCACAGATTCCAGAGGGGAGTGTGGCTCATCGTGCAAGTCCTCCAAACTCAGACCTGGCAGCAGGGCAGCACTAGATGGGCTTTGGGCCTCAACCTCCACAGTCGTCTCAAGTTGGGCTTCGAACTCTCCGGTAGTCAAAATTGGTCCTGAGTCATTCAAGAGAGAGATCTCGAAATAACCTGGAACCTTCATAGTGGTCCCCTCCCTGATAACTGGCTTAGTTGGGCAGGGTTCCTCTGGCTATGCCTCACTTACCGCCAAAGCGGCTTCCTCCTCGTGTCCGGACGCAGCACAGGAGTTTGGGCTCTTTTCGGAAAGGAGTGGGTCCGATATCGCTGCGTGTCCTAGGACCGGATCTACCTCTGGTACTGGCGCTCGCACCATTTGTCGTGGTCCCGGGGTTGGGGCAGGGACCTCTTCCAGAACTGGCAACGGCGATCAGATCAGCCGTAGAATTTGAACCACGGGCGCCATCTGATTGGCCAACGGGGTACTGGTCTCCACCAATACCTGATCCCGACGGTACTGCTATACTCTCTGAGGTAGCTTTTGTCCCCCAACATGCAGTGGATCCTAGACTGGCCCGTCACCACGGCTGCCCAAGCGCCCTCTGATCTGGCGCTCCATTGGCGGGATATGCCAATCCAATGATCCCACCGCCACCTGATAGTAAGACCTCCTTTGACTGCTGTTTACTTGAGACCTGGTCCTACCCCGCTGCTCCTGGATGCCATGTTTCCAAGGCATGGACATCGTCATCCTTAGCCTGTCGCCTCCGCCGCCGGAGTCGGGGATGCCGCTCTGACCGCTGGCCATCGCGCCGCGGTCAAGCCAGCCCTCCGTCGGCCTGATCTCATCCTCTAGCTTGTCGATGTGGATTAGGACACAGTAGCACAGGGTCTTGAGCTCTGTCCTCCTGCCGACCTGCTCCGCCGCTGGTGCCGAATCCGGCTCTAGGATCACTAGGGTACGAGCCGATGGGATCATCTCTGGTCATCCGTCCAAGCTATCATTCTGAACAGGGCCAGGTCTGCGCGAGATCTGGATTCCGGCGGGATGCCTTCCACCTTGCACGCAGTTCCAACGAACTCCTCCGCCACCTCTTGATCCTAGGCGTGTGGCAGAATCCCTTCTAGAACGAGGTGAACATTGGTGCGCAGGGAGACGTTGGTAGCCTACGCCAGGCGGGTCCAGGGCCAAAAGAACAACTCAGAACTAGCGCACAACAAGGACGGGCTTGCTGTAACTCTTCTCTTCAGCTCCTCTGACGCCAGGACGATGAGAAAGCCTTCCGGGTGGTGCAGGTGCACCGAGAAACCATCCACACTCAGACGCTCGCGGAGCGCACGGGCCACCTGGTCACACGAAATGGATGAACGGTTGCCGCAGGTGAAAGCTGCCAGCGCATGTCGGAGGCGCCGCTCCAGGTCGTCCATCCAAGGGCCACGGTGCACATAGTAGCGTGGTACCAAAACTTCTTCTTTGTCAGAGCGGGCCAGGCCACGCCGCTACCAGTGGCGGGGCAGGCTGCTGCATGCAATGCGCGAGCTTGGCTAGCGCAGCCGTGCGCAGGTCTTCCTCCGTGGGGGGGCTTCTCGGGCGCTTGCCACAGTCCTTTGCCTCGTGACCCTCTTGCTTGCAGCGGTTGCAGACTATCTCATTGGTGCAGTCTTTCTTGTAGTGGCTGAGGCGATAGCAGTTGAAGCACTCATCGGCCTCAGGTGATGACGAGCGGCACGCCCAAGGGCCAGCCTCCTGCTGGTGCTCCTGACGATGCCTCTGCCAAAGCGACTTCCGGGACGGCCAGGGTTGCTGCCAGACCAAGCAGTCGTGCATGTTGCCGCGGGCAGGGCCAGCATCTGGGACGGCCACCTGGGGATGCGACTGTGTTGCTGCGTTGCGCACCTGGCCGAGGCTAGACGAGGAGGCACTGGAGGAGAGCCCCATGCCCGAGATCTGCAAGCATTCCCCGCCAGGCAGAGGACGAGAATCGACCGACTCCAGGCTCGCCAGCGAGCGCCGCAGCCACATCTGACCGGGAAGGGGGGGAGGGGCCATGGGAAGGGGTGGGGAGAGGGGGGCTAAGTCTCACCGGAGGGAGGTGGCTCTGGGGATGGGGTGGCCGTCAGCGGGGGGCTAGAGGAGGGAGGGGAGTTGGTGTGTCATCGGAAGGGGGGTTGGAATGAACGCAATATCCCGAACTAGCAGGTGTGATTAACAGGAGGAGCTATCTGATCTGCAACATTCTAAGTTGCCTGGATTAGATTTAAAAACAAATCCCACCCAACCCGCCCTAGAGGTGGAGGAAGAGGAGGAAAACCGTTGTGAATCCGCCATGATTTCTCAGGCGTTAGAGACACATCGGTACTGCCTTGTTGCTTTCACAAGTATTACTTAAGGATCTGCCTCCAGTGGATATGACAACCCAAGTGAATCTATCCTAGAGGCACTTAATGAACGTGGTGACTCGAAAGACTGTGATGGCAAAGGCTATGATTCCGATGAGTATGATGTCGACATGAAGAAATACAAGGCGGAAATCGCTCAGGAAGAACTTGAAGAGAAGCAAGCTGCCGCCAGACAGGTGTTCATGACCAGCAAGGGAGACGATGCCGGCCAATGAGCACAGATCCACCATCACAGGCAGCCCAAGATGTAGAAGCAGCCAAAGAGTAGGGTAACCTGCCTTCATCCAACAGCAAGTTGAAGAGGGCCGTGATCCGCAGTTGATACGGAACTTAGAATTCACTGTCCAACCGCCAAGATGCTGGCAAAGATGTATATAAAGAATCCTCCATATGTGGATAAAAATCGTGACGAGGTCAGGGCAACCCCAGTCGAGAATATCGTGGCTCCAAAGGAACTCTTAGAAAACAACCGAACCCGGTAGCTCTGGACACAGTCGTAAAGTTAATGTCCAAGGCAATGGCGCAACAGGATAAGGCCACCTCATCATGAAGGCTTGCCTCCGATGCTGCATTGTGTCGATCTAGCACCGCCACTAAAACCTGGGGCGATGGCTATGGTGGTGCTCAACCTGATAATGAATCTCGTACCGGATCCATGGAGATCCAAAGGAGAGAAGCTCGTAACTGGACTGACGCTATTCCAGTATCCTTTGATGACAAGCCACATAGCAAAGGGCCGCATAGAAATATATCACCTCCTCACAAGAACTACCCTGCACACGACAAATACCATCAGGACGAAGCTGCTCCCCGCCATAAGACCAATATGTCACCACAAACATATAAGACATGTGAGATCCTTCAGGGAGGAATAGTCATATGTGGAAATGAAGGCAAGAGGGGACAAAGCCGTGACGATGGCCGCAGAGATGAGCCGCCACGACAGGAAGCTAGCCGCGATGGTAGATCCAAGTAAAGGGAACAAGCTCGACATGACGACGGCGCGCAACGCAGCGGCGAGAAAGACAAAGATCGTGCATCACGCCTCCGCGATGACAAAGGGAAGGCTCCCATTGCTATGACGAGAACCAAAAGGATCCAGCTCCATGTCGAGCAGAGGGAAGCCGTTGCAGTTGCCGAGATCAGTCGCAGGATGTCGAGAGCAAGAAAAGACGGGACCTCTCCCCATCCCCACCAAGTAGCCCCCATGGCAGTGGCAGCGGTGGTGGCGGTCCGGCTCGGTCCTGCAGCTCTCGAAAAGATCCACCGCAGCAAAAGGTCTACGACGCACGCACCCATCTAAATGAAATAGCCCAGTCTCAAAAGGCCCTAAGTGCATTCAAATGAAAGGCCCGATTCTCTGGGATTTTCATACATTAACCACGGCCTTTTGGCGTTCAGATCACCAGGTGCTTTGGCATGGGATTCCTGCAACTTCCCATCCTCATGCACACAGTGTTGTAGGTACTGACTTGATGACAACGTTGTTAAGTGCATTCAAAGAGGTTTTTGACAAGCCCAAGGGACTGCCACTAGCTCGCCGATGTGATCATCGTATCCGCTTATTGTCTGGGACAGCCCCTGTTGCAGTGCGGCCGTACCGGTACCCAGCCACATAGAAGGGAGAACTTGAAAGGCAGTGCAAAGAGATGTTATCACAGGGATTATCCGTGAAAGTAACTCAGACTATTCCTCACCTGTTATATTGGTCAAGAAGCATGATAGCTCATGGCGTTTTTGTGCGGACTTCCGAGCATTAAATAAGAAAACAATCAAAGATAAATTTCCGATCCCAGTCATCGACGAGCTGCTTGATGAGTTAAAGGGGGCGTGTTACTTTAGCAAGCTTGACTTGCGCTCTGGATACCACCAAGTTCGCATGGCCGTGGAAGATATCAAGAAGACAACTTTTCGAACACACGAAGGTCTTTTTGAGTTTTTGGTGATGCCGTTTGGCCTTACCAATGCACCGGCAACCTTCCAAGCCTTGATGAATGATGTGCTCAGGCCACATCTTCGTAAGTTTGTTATTGTATTTTTTGACAACATTTTGATTTATAGCAACTCATGGTCACAACACCTTCACCATGTTTGTGCTGTTCTCCAATTACTACAAGGACATCAACTATTCCTCAAAGAAACAAAGTGTTCATTCAGCAAGGAGACTATTTCATATCTGGGTCATACGATTTCTGCAGACAGAGATATTAAGACTACTCCTGCTCCTGCTCCTTGAACCCTTTTAGATCTGTCGAAGTACATTGTCCAAACACTCGACAGGTCGGGTGGCCCTGTGTTTTGTAGTTCTAACCACTCTGCTATGAAGTCTGGCAGCATCTGGGATTTTATGGCTTTTATTTTCTCGTACGTGATGTCCAGAGGGGAGAGTTCGATTCCCCATAAGGAGACTCGTCCTGTTGCTTTGGGGTTATTCAGTATGTTTGATAGTGGAGCTTCGTTAACCACTATGATTGGATGCACTGCGAAATATTGTCGTAGCTTCCTTGTTGTTGTGAACACACTATACGCTAACTTTTGATAATGTGGATAACGCTGTTTAGATGGTGATAAGACTTCACTGAGGAAGTACACTGGTCACTGAACTCTGTGCGCCTTCCCTTCCTTGATTCTTTCGACTACTAACATCGTGCTCACCACATGATGTGTAGCGGCGATGTATAGTAGTAATGACTCTCTTTCCTTCAGTGCGACCAACACTGGTGGTGTGGAGAGCACTTTTTTCAGCTATAAAAACGTTGCGTCTGCCTCTTCTGTCCACTCGAATTTTTTGTCTGACTTTTTCATGAGTGCGTAGAAAGGGAGGGCCTTTTCTCCTAGCCGTGCGACGAATCGACTTAGCGCTGCTACGTGTCCTGCGAGTTGTTGTACTTCATGGAGCTTAGCTGGCTTTCCCATCGTTAGTGTCACCTAAATTTTTTCTGGGTTTGCCTCTATTCCTCTTGCCGATACCAGGAACCCCAGAAGTTGTCCTGCGAAAACACCAAAAGAACACTTTGTCGGGTTGAGCTTTAGCTTGTACCTATCAAGGTTGTCAAAAGTTTCCTTCAGATCATTGATTAAAGCCTCTTCTTTTCTTGTAAAGATAACCACGTCGTCGATGTAGACTTGGATGTTGCGGCCTATTTGGCTTCTGAGGCAGTTTTGCATCATCCTTTGATAAGTTGCTCCTGCGTTCTTAAGGCCGAAAGGCATGACTTGGTAACAAAAGACGCCATATGGTGTGATGAAAGCTGTTTTTTCTTCGTCTTGTTTCTTCAATTTGATCTCATTGTAGCCCGAATATTCATCTAGAAAGGAAAGCCCCGCACACCCTGCTGTTGTGTCAATTATTTGATCTATGCGAGGTAGCAGAAAGGGATCCTTGGGACAATGCTTGTTGAGGGATGTGTAGTCGACACATACCCGTCTCACCTCCATATTATTCTTTGGGACAATTACTGGGTTAGACACCCACGTTGATGCCTTGATTTCTCTGATGAAGCCTGCGTTTTCTAGCCTATGTAGTTCGGCTGCTATTGATTTTCTTTTGGGTTCATCGAACCGCCGTAGAGGTTGCTTGACTGGCCTTGCTTTTGGATCCACATTGAGTGCGTGCTCGACGAGTTCCCTGGGAACCTCTGGCATGTCGAAAGGACACTAGGCGAAGATTTCCCAGCGCACATAGAGGAACTCAACGAGCGCGCTTTCCTATGCGGGATCCAGGTTTACTGCAATGGAAGTGGTCTTGTTTGGGTCTGTGGGATGAACCCGACTTTCTTAGAATCTTGTGTTGCATCGAAAGCCTGATCTGGCAGGGATCGACCGACGTCGGGTAGTACATTGTGATCAGTTTCACCTTTGAATCTTGCATATTTAGCTGTCATGCTAAAGGTTTGCACCATCCTGTTGAATTCTTTGTCGCATGTGTTTGATACTTCAAAGCTTCCTTGTATTGTGATGACCCCCTTAGGTCCTGGAATTTTGAGTGCCAGGTATGCATAGTGAGGAATTGCCATGAACTTTGCAAATGCTGGACGTCCTAGGATTGTGTGGTATTGCGAGGGCTAGTCCATCACATCGAATTCTAGTTTTTCTCTGCGGAAGTTGCCGCTATCGCCAAAGCAAACATCGAGTTCAATTTTCCCTAAGGGGTGATTTGCACTTCCTAGTACTATTCCGTGGAAAGAGCAATCTGTTGGATTTAACCATTCCAGCGAGATGCTCATTGCCTTCAGGGTCCTTACGTATATTAAGTTTATGCCACTACCTACATCCATAAATACCCGTCCGATGTCGTATCCTCCTAGTTGCACCTTCAACACCATTGGCGCGTGTCCTGGCCTGGGTACTTTCCTTGGGTGGTGGTGACAATATTGTTAGGTTTACTTGCCTTGATATACTTTTCTGCTCTTTCTTGGATTTTGGGATAGGCTGGATCATCACAGATATGTACACCTTTGACTCTAGATAACCTGCATTAGTTTGTACTTGATATCCTTGACCTGTGTTTACGTTGCCCTATGTTATGTTTCCATGATGTGCTCCTTGGCTTAATTCCATTGCATCATGTAATCTTAGAAACGTCCTGCAATCTCTCATCAGGTGATTAGAAACTCTTTTGCCATCTTGGTACGCATAGTGGATGTGGAAGATCCATGAAGCATGTCTTCCGCCGATGGGTCAGAATATTTCGGCTTATCTCGTCTGCGGCTGCTTTTGTCTTGGTACTCTCTACTCTCGTTTCCTTCCTTGTCTCCCCTTTCGTATCCTGTGGCTACTTGGTTGATTCTTATGTGGCCATCCTCGTTTCGAGACCTGCGCCTTTGCCTATTTTCTCTGTCAACTTCTGGTGAACGCGCCCTTTTATTGTTGTAAGCATCTTCTCCATCGGCGAATCTGCTTGCTATCTCTATTAATTCTGACACCATTTTGGGCCTTGTTCTCCCTAATTCTTCCACGAGGTCCGAACGGCGTAGGCCAGCCGAAAAAGCATCAATTGCTCGCTCGTCGGAGATGTCTTTTGTGGAGTTTTTTATTATAATCCACCGCTGTATATATGACCATAAAGTCTCACCTTTTCTCTGCATACATGATTTGACTTCTTCGATTGACGCTGGACGTTTGTATGTCGAACGAAAATTTCTTGCGAATTGATTTTATAGCTCGCCCCAACTCCCGATGGAATTGTTAGGTAAGGTGCTTAACCAGGACTGTGCTGCACCGGTGAGGTGTAGTTTTAAACTTTGCACTGCTGTTGCTCTTGTTCCTCCCAGTATTTATACTGCTTGAAGGTAATCTGATAGCCATAGCTTAGGTTCTTGTGACCCATCGTACTTCTGCTGATCGTGTGGTAATTTGAATTCTGTGGGTACCCTCGTTCTGCGAACCCTTCGGGTGATGGCGTATAGATTACACCCCGTTGGGAACCCCAAGAGGAAGGTATGATGAGCACAACAACAAGTCTTCCCTCAGTTGTGAAACCAAAGTTTATCGAACCAGTAGGAGAAAGCCAAACTTCAGAAGGTGATGCCTGCTAACTTCGCGACAGCTCCGGAAAATATATAAGGCACCTCGTCCAGGGCTTTGCTTTGCGCCAGCAGCAATGTGGAACCTGCACACAACACAACCAAGAACTTTACTCTCAACTTACAATGAGGTTGTCAATCTCACCGGTTTGCTGTAAACAAAGGATTGAGCGTATCGAGTGGTAATAGGTAATAGTATGCAAGAATGTAAACAGTGCGAGTAAAAGTAAACGGTAATAGCAATGTAAAGGAAATTGGACCGAGGTCCATAGTTCACTAGTGGTGTCTCTCCATAAGAGAAATAACAACATGCTGGGTAAACAAATTACAGTTGGGCAATTGATAGAATAAAGATAATGTACATATGTCATGAGGATCACTATGAGATTCACTTTGGACATTATGACAAAATACATAGACCGTAATCCAACTGCATCTATGACTAATAATTCATCCTCCGAATGTCATCCGAGCAAACATTGGGTATTAAGTTGCGAACAACGGATAATTGCATTAAGCAAAGTGCGTAAAGTAAACAAAGCAAATGTCCTTGGACACAAGAATGTTGTTTTCTTCCTAATGGCAATAGCACATCTACAACCTTAGAGGTTGATGAGGACATCCCTACGGTTGATACAACCGTTGCACCTACAACCACACTTCCTCACATTCCACAATTCCAAGGACCTCTCACAAGAGCTCGTGCACGCCAACTAAATTATCAGGTACTTTCGTTTCTAGGAACTATTCCTAATATTCATGAGAATATGATGCTGCCTAATCAGATGTGTTTATGTTACTTAGGAATGATGGGCCTAGCATGGATGAGAGGGACAAGCATTGGAGCATGATCATGCATGGAGATGATGGCAGCAATCGTGTGAGGATTCAGGATGATGCTGCAAGTGAAGATTTCAGAACTTTGAAGCCACCATAATGCTGCAAGGATGCTTGGACGAAATTCACAAGTTACCAAATCATAAAATTTGTCCAAGGCTTTATATGGTGCGGTGTCACCTTATTTTATGGGTTAAACCCATGTATTTTTGTCATAGGTATTTTAGGGATTTTCTGGAGGCTGTTTGAGTGGAAATCGGCCCATCTAGGGTTATTTTCGGATGGCCCATTAGGGTTGTACGAAAATCCCTGCTCTTTCCCTCATATATACCTCCTCCTAGCCGTCATTAGAACTTGGATTTTGTTTAGTTAAAAGACTTAGCCACGAGCTACTCTTCGCCATAGGCACAAGTGTCAAACTGACCTTTTGTACTACGCACAGACAGAATCCCACCTCATCAATAAAGCCTTCATCTATATTCGCAATATTTTGATTGCAACTATAATTCTTGCTTGTTCTTTGATTGCTTGCAGGGATTGATCCTCGTGATCAGGTTGATCTAGCTCCGGCGTGATCAATAGCCTCAGAAGTTGGTGTATCGATTGCTAAGGCGCAACATCTCGCACGTTTGTAGTCGGATCGTCAACATCGACCTCCACCATAATCGATAGTTATCGTCTCATCAAAAGATCGGGTACCTTTACCCTATCAAGTGGTATCAGATTTCGGGTTTCTCGGTGAGATCTTACTATTTTTGTAGTTTAGATTGCATCTGTTCTTCTTCCTATAAACCATAAAAAGCCAAAAAATTTAGGGTTAGATCCGTATCTTAGAAACACTTTTGGGCCTTTTGCATCCTTTCTTTTCAGTATTTGCTTTGTTGAATTCTAGTCTGCATCGTCGTGTCCAGTGCTGGTCTTACATCTAGCTCTTTAGAGTTTTGAGTTCTGGTCACAGCCATCACCACCGCCACCACCGATTTCGCTATCCCCACCGCCACCACCGATTCCGCCACCACCACCACCACCGATTCGGCTATCACCACCGCCATACACTCTTTCGTTTTCGTACTTTTGCTCTCCATCATTGTAGATCCGATCCGAGTTGTGACTTGATCCGAGTTCCAGAAAGTTTCGGCCAAAAGGAAAGAGGAGATGAGAGCAAAAAAAAAGTGTCTGGAAACTCCTCCAAATTTTTTTTCAGCCTATACTGTTTTTAGGCTTCAGGGATCGTTTTGAGCTATACGCCATTATAGTGAAAAAAATTGGCGTCTACACGCTTTCCGGAGCAGTTTCGAGCAGTTTTTGGAAATTTCAAAAAAAAAATCTTGATCCTATCCCGATATTTCACCTTGCTGATCGTTTTGAGACACTTTCCATCATAGTGATTTTCGCCTCATTTGCGCGCTGTTCCGAGCACTGCTGCCTGTTGCTTTTCGGTGTCGCGGCGTGACTCGTGGTGTTCTAGGCTCGCGTCTCTAGCTTGGGCTAGTCTAGGACCAGCACAGTACCGTCGTTGAGCTGTTATTCAACCTTGCATTGCTGTTTTGAATTTTTGCTACAGATATTGCAGCCAGCCAGAGCTCCACATATTCCTACACCGTGCGTTGACACCACCTGGCAATCGCTCTATTCAATCTTCCTTAAGTTTGATCACGACGGTTGCTCATCGCCACCTGCGGCAGGGTAAGAATGGGTAAGAGTATTGGTTTGCTTGATAGATTAAGCGTTTTCCACCCCTGTTCCTGTTGTATCTATTCTATAACTATGCTTTTGCGTCCTAATCATGCCACCCGACAACACCGACACACCGCCACTGGAGGGTGAGGCCTTGCAGGCTCACGTCACCAAACTTTTGTCTGATCATATGCAGGATGTGGACAAGCGTTTCAGTGACCCGATGGAGCAACTCAAGGGACTCGAGACCACCTTCACCGCCAAACTCGACGCTAAATTCCAAGAGGTGCTAGCACGCTTACCACCACCATCGCCGGCTCGCGTGGCTCCTGCACCGGCCTTTGTGGGACGTGCACAGCGCGTTCTCCCTCAACCGGCACAAACTTCGGCTGCGGGTGCTACTGTGGGCACTACGGCTGCTGGCATTGCAGGAGCTACGAGTGTTACACAGGGCCGTGATGCACAGTTGGATGATTATTACGGGGAAGATGAGTATGAGGGCGAGTACAGAGATGACTTCACAGTTGATCAGCCACCTGGTCATCCTCGGCCCTACATTCGCCGCCCACCTCCTCGTTCGTTGGTACGTGATGATGACCATGTTGCTAAACTGAAATTACATGTTCCTACGTTTGATGGTCGCTATAACCCTGATGCATACCTCTCTTGGGAATTAGAATTAGACCAGCATTTTGCATGTTACATTATCCCGAGGATAGACGTGTTAGTGCCGCTACTTGTGAGTTCACTAGTTTTGCTTCCATATGGTGGTCTGAATATTGTCGTGCTAATCATGCTAATCCAATCACTACATGGGATGCTTTAAAACATGCTATGCGTATTCGTTTTGTTCCACCATATTATCAGCGTTCCATGCTTACCAAATTAGCACGTCTAGATCAAGGCAAAAATTCTGTAGAGGATTATTATCAGGAGTTGCAAACTGGCATGCTACGTTGTGGTATAGAGGAGGATAATGAAGCATTAATGGCACGTTTTGTCAGCGGGTTAAATAAGGAAATTCAGACCATTCTTAGATATAAATCTTATCACACTATTACCCGTTTGTTCCATCTTTCTTGCAATGCTGAATGTGAAGTGCAGGATCGACGCGAGGCGACACGAACTAATTTTTCTGCAGGGCGTTCTTCTTGGAGATCACCGAATTCGGCTTCATGGGCTGCTGCACCTACTCCTCCAGCGCCCACATCCACGCGATCTGCAGCCTCTACAGCACCTCCGTTTGCTGCACGAAAGACTACTACGGGACCAGCCCCGAGTGCTGCGTCCTCCATGGCATCTACGGGCAAGTCCAGCCAAATTCAGTGCCGCAAATGTGGTGGACTTGGTCACTTTGCACGTGATTGTGCCTCCTCCCGTGTGATGATTTCTCTTGAGGATGGTGGATACGACTCCGCCGGTGATTATGATGAAGATACTTTGGCTCTTATTGCATCTGATGAGCAATGTGCTGCAGCACCCACGGAGCAAGATTCTGAATATATGGCTGTTGAACATGCGGAGAAATACCCGAGTTTAGTTGCACAGCGAGTCTTGAGTGCACAAATTACCAAGGCTGAGCCCGACCAGCGCCATAATCTGTTCCATACCAAGGGCGTGGTTAAAGATCGTTGTATTCGCATTATTATTGATGGCGGGAGCTGCAACAACTTGGCGAGCATGGAGATGGTTGAAAAGCTTGCTCTTAAGACACGACCCCATCCTCGTCCATATCACATTCAATGGTTTAATAACAGCGGCAAGGTTAAGGTAACACGTACAGTTCGTGTGCATTTTACTATTGCTGCATATGCTGATTATGTTGAGTGTGATGTTGTTCCTATGCAAGCATGTGCTCTTTTACTTGGTAGACCATGGCAATTTGATACAAATTTTATGTTGAGTGGGTTGAATTCATTGAATCTTTTCCTTATGTTATTAAACACAAAAAGGGTAAAGATAATATTATTGATGATGCTTTGTCACGTCATTATGCCATGTTATCTCAACTTGACTTCAAAATCTTTGGATTGGAAACTATAAAAGAACAATATGTGAATGATGCCGATTTTAAAGATGTTTTGCAGCATTGTCTAGAGGGTAGAACTTGGAACAAATTCGTCCTCAATGATGGGTTTGTGTTCCGTGCTAACAAACTATGCATTCCGGAAGGTTCCGTTCGTCTTTTGTTATTGCAGGAGGCGCATGGAGGAGGATTGATGGGTCACTTTGGAGTGAAGAAGACAGAAGACGTACTTGCTACACACTTCTTTTGGCCACGCATGAGAAGGGATGTTGAGAGGTTTATTGCTCACTGCACAACATGTCAAAAAGCTAAGTCATGCCTTAATCCACATGGTTTATATATGCCTCTTCCTGTTCCTAGTGTACCTTGGGAGGATATTTCTATGGACTTTGTTTTAGGATTACCTTGAACACAGAAGGAGAGGGGTAGTATTTTTGTGGTTGTGGATAGATTTTATAAGATGGCACACTTTATTCCTTGTCATAAGAGTGATGATGCTGCTCATGTTGCTGAATTATTCTTTCGCGATGTTGTTCGCTTGCATGGTGTGCCTAATACTATTGTTTCAGATCGTGATACTAAATTTCTTAGCCATTTTTGGAGATGTTTATGGGCTAGGTTGGGGACTAAATTGATGTTTAATACTACATGTCATCCCCAAACTGATGGACAAACTGAAGTAGTAAATAGAACTTTATCTACCATGTTAAGGGCTGTTTTAAAGAAGAACTTAAAAGTGTGGGAAGATTGTTTACCTCATATTGAATTTGCTTACAATCGTTCTGTGCATTCTACAACTAAGTTATGTCCTTTTGAGATTGTGTATGGTTTTGTTCCTCGTGCACCTATTGATTTATTACCTATTCCATCTTCGGTGCAACATAATTTTGATGCTACACAACATGCTGAACAGATTCTTACGTTGCATAGGATTACTAAGGAAAATATAGAACGTATGAATGCTAAATATAATGTTGCTGGTGATAAAGGACGAAAGCATATTGTGTTTGATGTGGGAGATCTAGTTTGGTTGCATTTGTGCAAAGATCATTTTCCTGATTTGCGCAAGTCTAAATTAATGCCACGTGTTGCTGGTCATTTTAAAGTGTTAGAGAAAATGAATGATAATGCATATAAACTTGAGCTTCCTGCAGAGATGGGCACGGTAAGTCCTTCATTTAACATTGCAGATTTGAAGCCATACTTTGGAGAAGAAGATGAGATTGCGTCGAGGACGACTTCAATTCAAGAAGGGGAGGATGATGAGGACATCCCTACGGTTGATACAACCGTTGCACCTACAGCCACACTTCCTCACATTCCACAATTCCAAGGACCTCTCACAAGAGCTCGTGCACGCTAACTAAATTATCAGGTACTTTCGTTTCTAGGAACTATTCCTAATATTCATGAGAATATGATGCTGCCTAAATCAGATGTGTTTATGTTACTTAGGAATGATGGGCCTAGCATGGATGAGAGGGTCAAGCACTGGAGCATGATCATGCATGGAGACGATGGCAGCAATCTTGTTAGGATTCAGGATGGCACTACAAGTGAAGATTTCAGAACTTTGAAGCCACCATAATGCTGCAAGGATGCTTGGACGAAATTCACAAGTTACCAAATCATAAAATTCATCCAAGGCTTTATATGGTGCTGCGTCACCTAATTTTATGGGTTAAACCCATGTATTCTCGTCATAGGTATTTTAGGGATTTTCTGGAGGCTATTTAAGTGGAAATCGGCCCATCTAGGGTTATTTTCGGATGGCCCATTAGGGTTGTACGAAAATCCCTGCCCTTTCCCTCATATATACCTCCTCCTAGCCGTCATTAGAACTTGGATTTTGTTTAGTTAAAAGACTAAGCCACGAGCTACTCTTCGCCATAGGCACAAGTGTCAAACCGACCTTTTGTACTACGCACAGACAGAATCCCACCTCTTCAATAAAACCTTCATCTATATTCGCAATATTTTGATTGCAACTATAATTCTTGCTTGTTCTTCGATTGCTTGCAGGGATTGATCCTCGTGATCAGGTTGATCTAGCTCCAGCGTGATCAATAGCCTCGGAAGTTGGTGTATCGATTGCTAAGGCGCAACGTCTCGCACATTTGTAGTTGGATCGTCAACGTCGACCTCCACCATAATCGATAGTTATCGTCTCATCAAAAGATCGAGCACCTTTACCCTATCAGAGGTTTCTGTCACTCCCCCAGATTACTAGAGGCATGAACCCAACTATCGAGCATAAATACTCCCTCTTGGAGTCACTAGCATCTACTCAGCCAAGATATCTACTAGCAACGGAGAGCATGCAAGATCATAAATAACATACATATAACACAAGATAATATTCGAGCACAAACACAACATGTAGAATTACATAAAGATGATCTTGATCATGTAAGGCAGCTCACAAGATCTAAACATGAAGGACATGGTGGAGGAGACGACCATCTAGCTACTAATATGGACCCGTAGTCCAAGGTAGACTACTCACACATCACTCCGGAGACAACCATGGTGCTGGAGAAGGCCTCTGGCAGGGATTCCCCTCTCCTGCAGGGTGCCGGGAAGAGCTCCTAGATCCTCCCGATCTCGCGACGATGATGGCAGCGGCTTGCAGTATGTTTCGAGGAAAAGCGATCCATGCTTTAGGTTTTTACCGTCGAGGGGAATATATAGGCGAAAGGGCAGCATCAGGAGGTGGGCCAGCTGGCCTCACCCCCTGGTGGCGTGGGCCAGGGGTAGGCCACGCCACCCTAGGGTGAGCCTGGCACCTGGCCCCCCTCCGTCTCATCTTCGGACTTCATGATGCTTCGGGAAAAATAGAGGGTTTGGCTTTTGTTTCATCCAATTCTGAGAATATTTCCTGTGTAGCTTTTGTGAAACCCCAAAACAGCAGAAAACAGGGAACTGGCACTGTGTCATCTCCTTAGTTCTGGAAAATGCATAAAAACACCACGAAGTGTAACAAAACACAAAGCAAATGGTGTATAAACAAACATGGAGCATCAAAAATTATAGATACGTTTGAGACGTATCAAGTATCCCCAAGCTTAACTCCTGCTCGTCCTCGAGTACGTAAGTGATAACAAAAGAATAATTTTTGAGGTGACATGCACCATCACAATCTTGATCAACAATGTAAAGCATTGACTGTTGGGATCAAAGAACTTAAAACATGGGCATAAAAGACATAATCTTGACAATAAAACTTAGCAACCATGTTATAACATGAAAAGAAACATAAACAAAAGATCATGAATAATGAAACAATGAAAGTCAAACGTGTGTTCAAATCATATGGAAAAACATATCAAATGGTTTTCAGATTGTCCTTCATGCAATAGCAAAACATAAATGCATAGGACACCTTCAAGTTTAAAGGGGCAACTAGATACAAATAATTTAAGAACAAGCAAAACCATAATCATGAATCAATCAATGATAAACTTTGGGACTATGCACATTATACTCAGAATGGCAACTATGCTCTCTTAGACGGTGAATAAAGGTAGAAGGTGGAGACTCAACATAAAAGTAAAAGAAAGACCCTTCGCAGAGGGAACCCGAGATTGCAAGTTTTATAAACATTCAAAAATTATGGTACTTACTAGCTTTGAGCTCTCATTGCCCCCATCATAGGCATCTTGAATGGTTAAAGTTAATGCGAGTACAATTACCAAGTATATGCTTAACAAATCATAAGTTGAAAACCTCATGTCCCGTGAAGTACGAATACCCAAACCTCATGCTACTCGACTTAGGTCCCAAGCAAGCTCTTGTCATTGTAAGCATACACGTATCATCGAGAACCGCCAACGGGGTACCTCCTGCCCGATGACGTGGAACAAGTCCACATCAAAATGACAAGACAAATAGACAATGAATAGCTTAGCATCTCTTTTATTTACCATTGGTATAGCTTTTTATTGTGAGATGCGTCGTCGAATGTCCACTATGGGCATGCTGTAAATTTCGACCATGAATGATGCATGGCTTAGATTAGCGGCCCAGGCGTTTCTCTAACACATATACAAACTCCATGATCCCGCAAGATCCCAACTTATTTCACATCGCGAGTATCCATAAACAAAAGATCACGATATCAACTCAAATAAGAGAAAGTGCAATGTTGAAAGATTTCCCCATGACGGCATGGTTTGGCTAATTTCCAACTTACAACTTGCAAGCATAATATGAACATAAGAGAGCCACAATGTCAAAATTTTAAAAGCGAGAAAAGTAAAGTGTGCCATCAGGTTCGTGAGAGCTTTACTGACTAATTTTCGCATAACACCAAAAAGAGTTTAATTTGAAGGATAGATAAAAGCAAGTAAAATGTACTTTGGATAGCAAATTGCTAATAGGTATGTATGGTGGACACATTGGAATAACTTGGCTTTTGGGAGTTGGATGCACGAGTAGAGCTCATACTCAGTACAAAACAAAGGCTAGTAAAAGACTGGGAGCGACCAACTAAGAGAGCAATAACGGCCATAATCATGCATAGCGACAAAACATTATTAAAAGAAGCATAAAATGGCATCACAGGTCAAAAACCAAATGATCATAGAGGCTTATGGCGACTTTTTAGAGTCAAACATGTTGTAAGCATGTGCCAAGTCAACCCAAATAAAGCATCAAGGAGAAAACCAAATAAATGCTTCCATATAATAAAAACAGCGCATGATTTTTTCAAAGGCTCATTAAGCAATCTCAGTCATTTGAGACAAATCATGCTACAGAAAAAATCACTAAGCATACTATCAAAATGACATTAAGCATGGCATGCAAAAGTCTAAGCCGCAGTCTAAACAAGCTCCTTTTTGTACCACTTTTTTGCATGAAACTTTTTCTCTTTTCCAACACCATTCAAACCTTTTTGAGGCAACTCTTTTGATGAAAACAAACATAGACCAGTGGTCTAAATACACCTTGATACAAAGATATAACAAGATCTGAACAAAAATCATGACGAAAAATGAAAGCTAAACGCAGTTCTAGAAAAAAGCGAACACTCGTTGAACGATAAGAGTGAAAAATAGAGTGTTCTTGGCAAATGAAAAGCGGAGTGTCTTCTCCAAGAGAAATTTGTTGGGGTCCAACCATTTATTGCAGCAAACAAAACAAAAGAAAAATGAAAATAAAAGTAAAGATGCTCCAAGAAAAACACATAGTGCATGAAGCAATAAAAATATAGTGTGTTGAAAGGTGACCTGATTTTTGCCGATGAAGAAGGGGTGCCTCGGGGGCATCCCCAAGCTTTGATGCTTGTACCTCTTGGATATTTCTTGGGGTGACATGGACATCCCCAAGCTTGAGCTTTTGTCCATACTTCATCTCATCTCATCACTCTCCAATCCCTACACTTGAAAACTTCCTTCATACAAAACTTCACACAATTCTATTAGCAATGTTAGCATAAGCATAATAGTAAATCAACCCTTTTGGTTCAGGTTTCAACTAAAAAACACCACATATAAAGAATATACTACTGTATAAACTTCTTCAAAAGTTCCATGATCAAAAGAACTAAAAAAGAAAGCGATCGAGAGGCAAACACAAATAGTGGCAGAAATCTGTCAAAACAGAACAGCTGACAAAGATCGATTTTTTCGAGGACCTTCTGTTGCTCAAATCGAAAAGTGCAAAACTAATAAAAGTTTGGATATAACCTGGGGCATATGCACAAGAAATCTCAGGTCAAAAATATATTCCGAGAATTTTCACGAATTTTTACGGTGCAGCACCAAAATCTGTTTGAGGACAGCAACTTTCCCATATCTTACCAGTGGTGTCTCTCCATAAGATAAATAACAACATGCTGGGTAAACAAATTATAGTTGGGCAATTGATAGAGTAAAGATAACATAAATATGTTACAAGGATCACTATAAGATTCACTCTGGGCATTACGACAAAATACATAGACCGTAATCCAACTGCATCTATGACTAATAATCCACCCTTCGAATGTCGTCTGAGCAAACATTGGGTATTAAGTTGCGAACAACGGATAATTGCATTAAGCAAAGTGCGTAAAGTAAACAAAGCAAATGTCCTTGGACATAAGAATGTTTTTTTCTCCCTAGTGGCAACAACACATCTACAACCTTAGATGTTTCTGTCACTCCCCCAGATTACTAGAGGCATGAACCCAACTATCGAGCATAAATACTCCCTCTTGGAGTCACTAGCATCTACTCGGCCAAGATATCTACTAGCAACGGAGAGCATGCAAGATCATAAATAACATAGAGATAACATAAGATAATATTCAGCACATCAACTTATCATAGTACCAGTACTCATTGGATCCCAACAAACACAATATGTACAATTACATAAAGATGATCTTGATCATGTAGGGCAGCTCACAAGATCTAAACATGAAGCACATGGTGGAGGAGACGACCATCTAGCTACTACTATGGACCCGTAGTCCAAGGTAGACTACTCACACATCACTCCGGAGATGACCATGGTGGTAAGCATGTGCCTCCAGCAGGGATTCCCCTCTCCGGGCAGGGTGTCGGGAAGAGCTCATGGATCCTCCCAATCTCGCGACGATAATGGTGGCGGCTTGCAGTATGTTTCAAGGAAAAGCAATCCGTCCTTTAGGTTTTTCCCGTCGAGGGAAATATATAGGCAAAAGGGCAACGTCAGGAGGTGGGCCAGCTGGCCTCACCCCCTGGTGGTGCGGGCTAGGGGTAGGTCGCGCCACCCTAGGGTGAGCCTGGCTCCTGGCCCCCTCCGTCTCATCTTTGGACTTCGTGATGCTTCGGGAAAAATAGAAGGTTTGGCTTTTGTTTCATCCAATTCCGAGAATATTTCCTTTGTAGCTTTTCTAAAACACAAAAACAGCAGAAAACAGGGAACTAGAACTGTGGCATCTCGTTAATAGGTTAGTTCCGGAAAATGCATAAAAATGCCATGAAGTGTAACAAAACACAAAGCAAATGGTGTGTAAACAAGCATGGAGCATCAAAAATTATAGATACGTTTGAGACGTATCATCAGGTAAAGCATAGCGCGCCCATCTCCTTTTCGTCATCCTCGTAATTTTCTTTATTCCACGCTTAGCGTGCTTTGTTCACCCTCTTTTGTGCTATAATATTCCTTGCATCCTCTGTTCGTGCCTTGTGGTTTTCATCGCCTGATGAATTGCTTACTTGGCTTTGCGAGGCTTGGTACTTTCGTCTTTTCTTCCCCTGATCCTCATAATATGTCGACTTATTTTCTGAGGAGTGTTGCCTTAACTTATCTTCTACTAACCCAAGACTTTTTATTGCAGCTTGATGCATGTGCTCCCATGGATCTCCGGGTTCCGGCTGCGTGGTTAATAGATATGCTTGTGCTGCCAATAAGGCTGCTTCTGGTGTTTCCTGTATGAAGTTTTCCTCTTCCTCTGATGATGGCGTGCTGACACTTCTTGCGCGTTTTTGTCCCATTCCTCGTGCTATTTTTCTCCTGCTATTCTTTGGTTCGCGGTGTCTTTCTTTGATGAATCCAATGTCTCACTGTTTCTGCTCATAGCTTCTTTTTGCGTTGATGCAGGGCATACTGATATCCCATTAAAACTTCTCTCCTCGAATTTGCGGGTACATCCGTGTCATGATTAATTGCTGACATGATAATTCTCCACTCTCTGGTGGAGACGTATATTTTCTCCTTCTCTTTTCCACTATTGCTCCTCGGTTTGTTGCCCTGTGTGTCGACTACTAGGTTGCCGGCGTCATTGTTTTCTTCTGCTACTTCAGTGATGATGACGCATACCTGGTGTATATTGCCGGAGACACCGCCGCTTCGGGTGGTGAAGTCCTTCTGGTCAAGATCCAAGTGACCCATTGCTTCTTCCATGTCGAGGTTTCCCATGAGTTCGTCGAGTTCTTCAATTTTTCTTCTGTTTTTCACATTATTGCGAAGCTGACCGGCGAGTTTACCTCACTGGAAGAGCCTACCGTTGATTCTGAAATTGCAATTGTCGCGGTTTTTCCTGCTAACGGATCTGATTTTGTTGAATCTGAGAGGCGAGTCGAACCCAAAGAACCAACGCGAAAGTTCAGACTTCTGATTGTCAGGTCCATCTCCTGATCCAAGCTTGCGAAGACTGGAGTAAGGGTTGATGGATGGAGTTGAAAATCTACGGTCCCGAAGGATATCTGGTTTCCGTCGACTTTCGAGTTGCTGTTGGCTAGAAGCAAAAAAGCCGTCGAATTCATGACTCCAATGCCCAGAGTCCCCATGGTCGGTGCTAATTGACGAGGGTTAACTCGGCAAATGTCCTAGATGAAGGACTTAGAATCGGGGGAAGAGGGCGTCGGATGAACTCGAAGGTAAAGATCAGTAAAACAAGGCATGTATCGAGAATAAGCGTGGTGCTGAACTTGGCTCAATCTCAATCTGTCCCTGGCCGGCCTCTCCTGGCCCCTATATATCGGTGGCCAGGTCTCAAGGATCCGGTTGGGTTCAATACAAATTACAATGTCAGTATACGATATCAACTCATATTTCAACTATGTCTATGACTGGGCTTATCTTAACGGGCCTCTGGGTTACAAAGATAACTGGCTCTATTAGCTATACCCTTGTCACCTGGGCACTGACTTTTTGAATGCGAAAAATCATGTTGAAAATGCTAAGGAAGGAGATGACAAAATCCTAAGCTTGTGGATGTGTATGCCACCCCAAGAAGAAGAGGAAAAGGAAGAACAAGTGGAGGAAGAATGGAGTAGCTACCCATCTCCTACACCCAGCAATGGTAATGAACACATTCTTACTAATGATGATCTTTCATTGTCCAGTAGTTCTCTATGTGGAACAATTATGACTAATATATGGGAGGATGAAAGTGATATAATCCATTATGCTCATTAGATGATAATTCTTTATGTGGTGAATGTATTCAAAATTATGAGATTAAGTTTACTTTTGATGCTTGCAACTATTGTGAGAGAGGAAGAGATAAGAGCCCACTTTATATTTCCATGCCATTTAAAATGCAAGCTACTGATCATTATATGCATTATCTACCAATGCATAGGAAGAGAGTTAGACTTAAAAGTAAATGGTTTAATGTTTTGTGGTTTGTTCCCTATGCTTTAATTTCCTATTGAGTCTGAGCACACCTTTATATCTTTAAAAAAATGTAAAATAACTTTACCTACTATTTTCTAATAATTAGTTTAATATTTTCACTTAATATAAAAATTTGGGATAGTAAATGAGAAAGATGAGCAATGGAGAAGTTGAGGTCGACCTTGAACATGTGTTGTTCATGCCAATGGAACCTTTGCGTTGTGCCAATAATAACTCTTTTTGAGAGGTAAGATCAAACAATTGCAACTTGCTATCCAGAAAACATATTCCTGAGCTTCACTGTAAAAAATGTTAAAAATCACAGAACCAGAATTTTGACCTTCCATTTTACGCCAGCAATATCCCGTTATTTTCACACATTTCATTAGTTCAAAGTTTTTTTATTTAAGCAACGTAAGTGCCTCAGAAAATTCGATCTTTACAAGCTATCGAGTTTTTGACAGATTTTATTTCTATCATGTATTAGCCTCGTTATCTTTGTTTTATGCGGTTCCTTTTTATCAAAGAGCAATACAAAACCATGGTAACATTAGCTAATGTTTATTTCATGATATGTCTTTGCTATACCTATTGGGATTTAATTCATGGAGGCACTAACCACTCTAATCAAGTTTCATGATGAGTTTTGTGTGAAAAGAATTTTCAAGTGGAAGAGTTGAGGGCGATGAACGAAGACCAAGAGGGACAAACACTCAAGCTTGGGGATGTTACCCATGGGCTCACACCACATATATGAAATAAGTACCAGAATTCAAGCTTGGGGATGCCCAATCCACCTCACTCCGACCATCTTGATAATAAGTAAGTAAGCTTAGCTATATGGCTTTGAAGAAAGCGCTTTGCGGGAGGCAACCCGATTGTTTTTGTTTTGATTTTCTTTGTGTCCTCTTGCTGTAACAAGATACTTTAGTTTTTGTTTTACTTCTTGAATTTTCAGTAAAGTATCTGTCAGTGTTCTGGATACTGGGGTATCCTGGTCCAACTGCTCCTGGGCCCCTTCAACAGCCCAGCTTCGGCCTAGGGGTGAAACGACAACGGAAGCCCAGGGGAGAAGACCCTCATGAGGAGGCGCCTCATGAGGAGAACGATGGCTAAAACTGCTAAGGACTAGAAGACCTCCTCACGAGCTATTTCTCATGAGGGGAGGGACCACGTCCATGTCAGCTCGGTACGTTTCCATGCTGAGCAAGAAGATAAGAGCAGAAGACTGTGTACCGTCCATGCTTCCCCGACAGGGAGGAGACCAGCTTTCGCCGTGCCTGCATAAAGCGGCACAGTGGTTGTTGGCCACCCCCCTAAAAATAGGGTGGACGGCGCAGGGCGCCAGAGGAGGACGTCAGCCTCCTCCACCCACTCCTGTGGACCAGCGGCACTGCTCTACGAAGACTACGTCTACCAAAGACTCAAGGCAACAACTGTCCTTCCTCCTTGGCCGTTTGTGGCAACCCCTTCCCCAAGATGATAAGGGGAAGGAGGACCTCGACGCTATAAAAGAAGGGGAGGCCACCCCTTAGAGGGGATCCGATCTTCACCTCCGGGCTCCTAGCTAGGCTAAGTTGGTTCTTCTACCTCCGGCCAGTTAGAGCTCTATAACCAAGACCTTGTACTCCTTGCGAGGTATCGCATCGTAATACAAGAAGGTAGGAAGTAGGGTTTTACCTCACCACGAGGGCCCTAAACCTGGGTAAGGCTCGGTGTCTCTCTCTGCAGTGCGTTGTGCGTTCGACGTCTCGAGGCTTCCGTCACCGTGTTTCGTTGCGATCCAAGATCTCACACGATCAGCCCCCTGTGTTTGAATCTTTGGGTCCGTCGTGTGGTACCCCGTGTTCTTGCGACATGAAATCCATCGACATTTGGCGCGCCAGGTAGGGGGCTGTGGTGTGTTTTCTTCTAGATCTGCTTCGACATGGCCGACCCGAATGCAAGGCTCGAGCGTCTTCGCCGCTGCAATGCCGTTCGGGGACAAACCGAGCCCATCTTACGTCGTCAGCACGTCTCGGCCGAGGAGGAAGAGGAGAAAGATCTAGAGTCCTCCTACCTCCCGTCCGGGCGTACAGAGCCTTCGCTCTCCTTCACCGCCACCGCTACTTCTTGCGCTTGTTCTGGGAGTCAGCTGGCCCCTGCGCAGGCTCTCGCCATGGCGCAGGAGCTGCTGCGCTATCAGCCCACTGCAGACGGGCGTGAGGGGTGGCGTGCTCGAATCGCCGAGCTCGTCGCCATCGCCAACGAAGACCCGGCCTTGGGAGGAGCCCAGGGTGCGGGAGAGCCAGATCCGGCGGCGGGGCACCATGCCCTAGGTGCCGAAATTGGGAAGGCTGCTTAGGCCAAGATGGTGGTTTCCCGTGCCGCATCTTTGCCGCGTGGGGAGCCCAGCTGCCAAATCGT
The DNA here is from genome assembly GCA_007115705.1 of Dactylis glomerata. Taxonomy (NCBI): domain Eukaryota; kingdom Viridiplantae; phylum Streptophyta; class Magnoliopsida; order Poales; family Poaceae; genus Dactylis; species Dactylis glomerata. Next base: position 2,082,099 of record QXEO01002108.1, on the reverse strand, counting down.
CCAACGCGCTCGGGAAGACGCACGTGTCTCCCTCGAGCGCCACCACGAAAATCATGACCGCGCCATCGACAACATCGGCGAGGCTGGCAAGAACGTCAAGGTCACCAGGGACCCTGTCTACAACCCCGGGTGTCTTGCCCTTACTCGCCAGCAGCGCTATGTGGTCTGGCCTGACAAGTTCAAGCCGGATATCGGCGCGCATTATGACGGCACCTCCAACCCCATTGAGTTTCTCCAGCTCTACATCGTCGCCGTTCAGGCCGCGCATGGAGACCAGCGTGCGATGGCTAATTGGTTTCCAATGGCCCTCAAAGACACTCCACGGACTTGGCTCATGAATCTTCCGCATGAATCCGTGACTTCGTGGAAGGACTTGTGCCGTCAGTTCGTCGCCAACTTCATGCCAACATATGAGTGCCCCGCCACCAAGAATGATCTCAAGGCGGTGCGTCAGTACAAGGGCGAAACGCTTCGTCAATACATCCAGCACTTTACCCAGATGAGGAACAAGATTCCCAGGATCTCCAATGAGGAGGTTATCTCCGCGTTCTCCACGGGCGTCGCTAACATCAAAATGAGGGAGAAGCTGTCCGTGAATGATGAGCTGACTTCCGTCGTCAGGCTCTTCGAGATCGCTGACAGATGTGCTAAGGCCGAGGAGGGGAGGCTCTTCGTGCACAACCTGCCGGAGGCGCTTCCCCCAAAGCCGAAGTCCAAGGACCCTAAGCGTAAGGAGGCTGCTGCCCTCGCGGTGGAGCCTGATCATATACAGTGCCGCGGGGACCACTCCGAGCGTGATAAGGGTCGACGCCGTCACTACTGCATCCTCCACAAGAAGGACACCCACAATACTGACGATTGTTGGGTAGTTCGGAAATTTCACGAAGAGAATGGATTCACCAAGCGCCGTGGGAGTAGCCATAGCTACGGCAAGGGTGGATCCCGGGGCGATCACTGCGATGATGACCGGGACGAGGGTCGCCGTCGCGATGGTCTATCACATGCAGATCCCGAGCCGCTACCGCTACCTCCACCCGCGAATGATCATCGGGAAGAGAACCAGGGGGCTATCAAGAGCCGCGAGGCTTCGCCGCTTGCCTCCTGGGTGGAGCCCAAGCTCCTTTGTCTAATCATCACTTCAAGCAGCTATCGGGAGAGATCATGGCGGCACAACCAAGCGTCAACAGGCACAGGCTGAAGTGGTCTACCAGCAAGATCGGCTTTGACGAGGAGGACCATCCAATCTCCACTAAGGCTATGGGCACAATTCCCCTGTTGTTCACGCCTACGATCAATAACATCGCCGTCGACTGCAATCTCATCGATGGAGGGGCGGGCCTTAACATCATCTTCGTCGAGGTCTTTGAAAAGATGCAGGTGCCGTACCATCGGCTCATGCCAACCCAGCCATTCTTCGGGGTGACTAAGGGTTCTACAACGCCAATCGGGCAGGTGCGCTGATAAGGGGAGCATAGCTACTACTCCTACTATTTTACCACCTCCTTATGTTCTGAAGCTTGGACAATTCTGCTTTGAAGTGCCTCCACAAGATGATGTGAAGCCCAACTTTCGTACACCGCCAATGGAGTTTCATGTTCGCCGAGGCGTTGCAGCGAAAGATATTTAGTTGTTCTATTTTAATTAAGTTCGTGTCATGTTTTTATTTCAGTTTGGTTTTATTTGTGTGTGATGGTTTTGGGCCTATCCAAAATCAAGTGTGTTTTGGCCATTTGGGCTTTTAGTTTGGTATGGGGCCTAGCCCAGCCAAGGTAGCGTTGAGAGTCACCCATATAGGGTTATGGCAGCCGCCTTGTATCGATCAGACTTGTTATTTTCGAGCTCAGAAAGAAACCAGAAAAGTCCCAATGTTTGGGGGCGCATATCGGTGTGTTTGATTGCTGATCTTCGAGATCTGATGTTATGCCATGCGTGGGAATTGATTCCGGTCAGTTTCATCATGAGGAATTGAAGAGAGATTAGTTTGATCTATTACAGATTGAGTTCTCTTTTGTATCTTGCTGTTTGTTTGATCGCCGTGAAAGATTGGGCCAAACCCCCTTCGGATCACGTTGATCCGTATCATCTTGGTATCAGATTCGTCGGGTTTCTCACGGCGTTTTTCTACTGAGATTTTACTTGCTGAGATTTACTAGTGAGTTTGATCTGTTGGTCCAGTTCATTTGCTTGAAGTTCGATCTGCTGAGAGGAATTAGAGAGCAATTAGATCGGATCCGTTTCTCTGACTTCCTGCCAAAGTTCTATCCAACTACTGCCAGATCCGATTGCTCAGGAGAAAAAAAAATTCGGCCACCGCCAGACATACCTTGCATCGGGATCGATCTATCCTTCCACTCCACGTCTTGGCCGATCGAGCGAATTGCACAGTGAAAAAAAAAACCCAGAACCGATCGCTCCACACCCTACCTCAGACAGGCTCTGTCCCGGAGCGCCTCGCTCGGTCGCCTGGGATCGCTCGGGCGCGTTCTCCCGATCGGGGATCGCGGGACCCAGTCGCCTGCGACCTCGCTCCTCCCTCGTGGGCCGGCCCAGCTTGGCGCTCTCGCGCACGCGCCCACGGTCTGGGATCGAGGCGCCCACGATCGACGAGCCAGCCCCGCCTCGAGCCGGTCGCGTGCTCGCTTGACCCCAGAAAGCCTCTGTGGTCAGGCGCCTGGCTTGCTTCCAGTTTTGCTGCAAGGAAAAGCACAGTGCGTGGTGTCTCAGCTAGAATACAAGAACAAAGGCACAGGAGAATACAAGATTGGATTGGAGTTTGGACACAATGGTGAATTCTGTTGACGGAGAGAATTCCGTTGCTGCTGGAGAGAAGAAAGAGGAGCTTGTTCCACCGGTTTTTGCTGCAGATTTGGCTCCTAATATTCGGGCTGGTTTTGATAGCACGTGCGACTTTATTCTTCGGAGTCATGCCGCATTGGCAACACAAATTGCACAACTAGCTACCCGGATTGATGCAATGGGCGATGCTACCGCCCGTGCACCCGTGCAGCCCCCTCTTGCTGCACAACCTCGCGACGTGGTTCCACGCCGCCCTGCTGAAATTCATGATCATCGACCCGTGGCACCCGCTTATGAAGGAGAACGTGCCGATGACGCTGATTATGTACCACAACACCGACAGTTTGCTGCTCGTCCTGCAGGTGCTCATCATGTACAGCAACATGATCGTGACCGTGTTGGCCATGCTGGTCGTGTTCCACTTGATGACGGTGGTCTTGGACGCATCAAATTGTCCATACCTCCTTTTTCCGGTGACCGCGGACCTGACGATTATTTGGAGTGGGAGATGCGCATGGATCAGATTTTTGCTACTCATTATTACACTGAGGCGAAGAGACTTCAACTGGCTGCTGTTGAATTCACCGGTTATGTGCTGATTTGGTGGAATCAAATTCTGCGTATGCGTACTCGCCCAACGTCATGGCAAGGTATGAAAGATCTTATGCGACATCGCTTTGTTCCTGAACACTACAAGAGAGACATGTATAATAAGTTGCAGCAGCTCACTCAAGGTACTAAATCTGTGGATGAGTATTATAAAGAGATGGAGTTGTTGATGATACGTACAGGGACAAGGGAGGATATAGAGGCCACGATGTCTCGGTTTTTGAATGGACTGAATTTTGAGGTGCGTGATCGTGTGGAGATGGTTTACTATAATGATCTTCAGGATCTTGTGCACCAAGCTGAGCGTGCGGAGCAACAAATCAAACGACGCCAAGCTGCAGCACCTACACAATCATGGCATCGTTCTCATACCGAGGCTGCTGGTCCTAGTGTTAAGACGACACCTCCTACACGCTCTCATAGTGTTTCTCATAGCGAGGCACCTAAATCTGGGGTGTCCAAAACTGCCTCTACGCAGTCCACAGCAAACATCGAGTGTTTTACTTGTGGAGGACGAGGACACATGAAGCGTGATTGCCCTAATAGAAAAAGGGTGATGCTCACACATGATGGCTATGTTTCTGCTAGTGATGATGAGAAAGCTGATGCGTCATCAAGTGAGGACTCTGAGGACAATCCTGAAGTGATCGTGGATGGGTATGAACTTGCTGCAAATTTAAAAAATCTAATGGTGCAACGCGTACCAGAAGATCGCATTCACGACCAAGGGCAGCGCTAGAATATATTTTAGACCCAATGCATCGTCAAGGACACCGCTTGCAAACTGATTATTGATGGTGGCAGCTACACAAATATTGTTAGCAAGAGTTTGGTGGATTCTCTATCATTGCCTACATGGAAGCACCCGCAGCCACATTGTGTTGAGTGGTTGTATAATTCAGGGAAGCTGAAGGTCACACATAAGGTGCGCCTGAAATTTTCAGTAGGTAATTATGAGGACACAGTGGTCTGTGATGTTTTGCCTATGGATGCATGTCATGTGCTGCTAGGACGCCCGTGGCAATTTGATAGGCGTTCCACTCATGAAGGCAGGTCCAATGTTTATTCCTTGTGGCATAAGGGAAAGCGTCATGTGTTGCAGCCTATGCTCGATAAGGATATCAAAGTGGACGTGCTTGCTGCTCAGAAAAAGGTCCAACACATTCAGGCGAAACCGAGGACGGTTTCCTTTCAAGTTGGGGGGGATGATAAGGGGAGCATAGCTACTACTCCTACTATTTTACCACCTCCTTATGTTCTGAAGCTTGGACAATTCTGCTTTGAAGTGCCTCCACAAGATGATGTGAAGCCCAACTTTCGTACACCGCCAATGGAGTTTCATGTTCGCCGAGGCGTTGCAGCGAAAGATATTTAGTTGTTCTATTTTAATTAAGTTCGTGTCATGTTTTTATTTCAGTTTGGTTTTATTTGTGTGTGATGGTTTTGGGCCTGTCCAAAATCAAGTGTGTTTTGGCCATTTGGGCTTTTAGTTTGGTATGGGGCCTAGCCCAGCCAAGGTAGCGTTGAGAGTCACCCATATAGGGTTATGGCAGCCGCCTTGTATCGATCAGACTTGTTATTTTCGAGCTCAGAAAGAGACCAGAAAAGTCCCAATGTTTGGGGGCGCATATCGGTGTGTTTGATTGCTGATCTTCGAGATCTGATGTTATGCCATGCGTGGGAATTGATTCCGGTCAGTTTCATCGTGAGGAATTGAAGAGAGATTAGTTTGATCTATTACAGATTGAGTTCTCTTTTGTATATTGCTGTTTGTTTGATCGCCGTGAAAGATTGGGCCAAACCCCCTTCGGATCACGTTGATCCGTATCATGCGCCTGCCTGTCACTTTTGGCACCAGGGACAACTACAGGACCGAAAGCCTCGACTTCGACGTCGCCTACATTGCGCTGCCGTACAATGCCATCCTTGGCTACCCGGCCTTGGCAAGATTCATGGCTGCGACGCATCACGGCTTCAACGTCCTCAAGATTCCTAGCGCCAACGGCACGATCCCCATGCGCTGCAATGAAAAGGATGCTCTCCCCTCTGTCGAGCACGTCTACCGTGAGGCCGCCACCATGTTCCCCGCCGATGAAGATCTGCTGGAACACTCAGGTGACCTCACGAGGAAGAAGCAGCTCATGTCGCAAGAGCGGGCTGCTGCAAAGAAGGCCTCTCTCGAGCCCCTCCTGTCAGGCTTGTCAGGGAAGAAATTCGCCGCCTCTACATCGACTACGCCAAGCGAGGACCTGGTCCATCCAATGCTGGACATGAGCATTAGGATAGCTGCGGTACCCTCAGGGAGGATGCCCCAGCTTACCCAAGAGCGCTCTGCAATGAAGAAGGTCCCGCTCCAAGCTGGGGGCTGCAAAAACTTCGTCACCATCGGGGCAGGGCTTTCCCCCAAATAGGAAAGCACGCTCATCACCTTCCTGCGGGCAAACTCTGACATGTTCGCTTGGACTCCGTCAGATATGCCTGGCGTCCCCAGGGTGGTGATTGAGCACCACTTAGCCGTGTGCCCTTAGGCACACCTAGTGAAGCAGAAGACCAGGAAGCAAACACAAGAGATACAAGACTTCATCGTCCAAGAGATAGAGAAGCTAAAGAAGGCCAAGTTGATACGCGAGGTAGCCCACCCCACCTGGATTGCCAATCCGGTGGTTGTCCCAAAGGCTAATGGTAGTGGGCACCTCTGCGTGGACTTTACAAGTCTCAACAAAGCCTACCCCAAGGATCCTTATCCGCTCCCAAGGATACATCAAATCATCGACTCCACTGCCGGCTGTGACCTCCTTTGCTTCTTGGATGCCTGCTCCGGCTATCATCAAATCAAGATGGCAAGGGAGGATGAGGAAAAGACTGCCTTCATCACACCCTGCGGTGTGTACTGCTACGTCTGCATGCCCTTCGGCCTGAAGAACGTGGGGGCCACATTCCAAAGGCTCATCCGTAAGGCCTTGGGGGATCAGATGGGAAGAAATGCGGAAGCCTACATTGACGACATCATCATCAAGACTCGTGAGAGTCATACCTTCATTGAAGATCTAGAGGAAACCTTCGCCAACTTGAGGAAGGTAAATATCAAGCTCAACCCCGCTAAGTGCGCCTTCGGCGTACCGTCGGGCAAGTTGTTGGGGTTCCTGGTGTCTCATCGCGGGATAGAGGCGAACCCCGACAAGGTCAAGGCCATCGAAGAAATGCGTCCTCCGCGCAATCTCAAGGAGATGCAGTGTCTTGTGGGATGCATGGCAGCCCTGGGGCGCTTCATCGCGAGGAGCGGAGAGACGGCTCTGCCTTTCTTCAAGCTCATGAAGCGAACTAGAACGTTCGAGTGGACTCCAGAAGCTGACAAGGCCTTCACCGAGCTGAAGAGGTATCTCACGAGCCCGCCGATCATGGTTGCCCCAACATTCCGCGAGCCTTTGCTGCTCTACATCGCGGCGACCCCAAGAACTGCAAGCGCTATCCTTGTCGCTGAGCGGGATGCCAAGTTAATCGTCAAAGAGGAAATAGATCCTCCATGCCCGGGGATCCTCCTGAGGAAGAAGTAGCAATTCCTTCTGCCCCTCGAGAGGAGCCGCCCGCTGCAACTTCGCCGACCAGGCCGCTCTTGCAGAGCGACGCTCCTGATCTCCATGAGGAGAAAACTCCTAAAGACACCACCAAGGTGCAGAAACCCGTGTACTTTGTCAGCACGGTACTGCGCGACGCGCTGGAGCGCTACACCATGCAGCAAAAGCTGCTCTACACCTTGCTGATCCCTTCAAGGAAACTACATCACTACTTCCAGGGCCACCTGATCAAGGTGGTCACTGATCGGCCCCTGGAGACAATCCTACGCAACCCAAATGTCACTGGAAGGGTGGCAGAGTGGGCCGTGGAGCTTCAGCCCTTTGAGATCTCCTTCGAAACCACCAAGGTGATCAAGAGCAAAGCTTTGGCTGAGTTCACCGCCGAATAGACTGATCCATTCACCGACGAGCCTCCAGAGGTGGAGTCAACGCTTCCAGGAGAAGAAGCTCCAGGTCTCTGGGTCATGCACTTCGACGACGCCTTCAACCTTCCCGGCGCAGGGGCTGGGGCCGTCCTCACTTCTCCCTCTGGGGACAAGTTCTTCTATGTCGTCCAGCTCTATTTCAAACCAGAGCACAAGGTCTCCAACAACATCGCGGAATATGAAGGACTACTCGCTGGCCTAAGGGCGGCGAATGCTTTGGCATCATCGTCAAGGGAGATTCACAGCTAGTTGTGAACTTCTCTAACAAGAGCTACACTCCAAAGGATGAGCACATGGCAGCTTATCTTGAGGAGCATCGAAAGATGGAAAAACGCTTCCAAGGGTTAGAGGTGAAGCACATTCCACGGGGAGAAAATGTGGAAGCGGATGAAATCGCCAAGCGCGCCTCTCATCGCCTGGCGTAGCCAGCTGGTGTCTTTGAGGAGCGCCTCTTCAAACCATCCGCTTCTCCATTAACGACAGGATCTGACCTTCCGTCTGCCCTGCCACCGCCACCGGAGCAGGGGCTCCGGATTGTGGGCCTCCTTCGGGTGACCGCGTCCTTCTGGCATTGGCGAGGCAGGAGGGAGTGGATTGGATCCTCGAGCTCAAGGCTTTCCTTGTCATCAGCAATCTTCCTGTGGACGAATCGGAGGCCGAAAGGATAGTACGCCAAGCCTCGGGATACTGCGTCAAAGATGGTGACTTGTACCGGCGTCGCCCAAACGGCGTCGCTCTGAAGTGCATATCTACTCACTAGGGCCAAGAGCTTCTCAGGGACATCCACGTCGGCGAGTGTGGGCATCATGCCTCTGCTTCAAGCCTCATCGCAAAGGCATACCGCAGCGGCTTCTACTGGCCTTCGGTGCTCTAGGACGTGGCGGAAATGGTCAAGAGGTGCGAGGCATGCCAATTCCATGCCAAGCAGATTCATCAGCCGGTGCAGGAGCTACAAACCATCCCACTCACTTGGCCCTTTGCTTTTTGGGGGCTGGACATCGGTCCATTCCCTCGAGCGCAAGGGGGCTATCGCTACCTCTACGTCGCCATTGACAAGTTCACCAAGTGGGTGGAGGTGGAGCCGGTGTGCACCATTCTGGCCAGATCCGCAGTCAAGTTCATCCGTGGCCTGGTCCGCCGTTTTGGTATGCCTAACTGCATAATCACTGACAACGGCAGCCAGTTCACCAGTGGACTGTTCCGGGAGTACTGCGCATCGGCTGGCATCAAGATCTGCTTCGCCTCAGTCGCCTATCCCAGGAGCAATGACCAGGCCGAGCGTGCCAACGCCGAAGTCCTCAAAGGACTCAAGACGAGGAGCTTCAACGCCAAACTCGAAGCCTGCGGCAAAAAATGGTTAGACAACCTCCAATCCATCTTGTGGTCCATTCGGACTACCGCCACCAAGCCCACCGGGGAGACTCCTTTTTTTCTTGGTCTATGGGGCGGAGGCTATCCTTCCCACCGACATCAAGTTTGGGTCACCAAGAGTGCTCGCCTTCAACAAGATACATCAAGAGGACCTCATCAAGGATTGCCTCCTCCAGCTCGAAGAAGCTCGGTGCCAAGCGGCGCTTCACGCTGCAAGGTACCAGCAGGGACTACGCGCGCCGCTACCATAGCCGCCATGTTTGGGCAAGGACTCTGGAGGTCGGCAATCTGGTGCTGAGGAGGATACTCTCTCGTGAGGGCCTGCACAAGCTGTCTCTAATGTGGGAAGGCCCCTTCAAGGTGATGCACATCGCCAGGTTGGGCTCGGCACGGCTGGAAACCGCAGAAGGCGTGCCGGTGGGGAACCTGTGGAACATAGCTCATCTGCGAAAGTTCTACCCTTAGGTTCCTCACGAGGAGATAAGACCATTATCATGGCATTTTGTATCGACTTAAACTGCTCTTCAGCACTAAGATTAAGTTAAAGCGCATAATAGCGCCTCTGCTTTGGCATGATATTGAAATGGCATGAAGTCCATTTATTTTCTGTTGTACTCCACGCGGAAGGGGGCTAGGCACGGTGTCTATGCTGGGGCCTTTGCCCGGAAAATAGCAAGCCCAAAAAACCCGAAGGGACTGAGCTCTAATCAGGGGCGACAGCCCCGTTTTCGATCATCTCCACGTGCCCATGGTGCTTAGTTCCTCGCGAAGTACACCGGCAAATAAGAAATCTTTGGAAAAGTCCGAGGTGTGCCCAAGACACCCGCTATGGACCAACGCCTCGTGAGCAACCCTCACAAGGGCGCACGGATGCGTCGATGCATCTAGCATCCGTAGGAGTCAAGATTCCCCTCGCTCGAGGAAGGCCAAACACGGCAGGATTACTAAAGACCAAGGCCGCTCCGATCATCTTACGAAGGAGATGCAGATCCGGAGGTCCGTGCCAGGCCCTTCACCTTGTGAGCAAACCTCAACGAGGTGTCGATGGCCTCTGGGCTCTCTTAAGCGTCGACGCTTTCGCGTCCGTGAGAGTCCAGCTTCCCTCGCGACGAGGAAGGCTCCATGAATCGCCACGTGCGGCAATTTGCTCTTAGCTGCTGGCACAGATAGTGTCGCGCTCCCTCACGACGAGGAAGGTCCCTGTGCCGGTCACAGGGGCATCTTATTCGCCTTTCTTTTCTCATTTGTTTTATCGATTTGTTTTTCGTTTTCGGGGATTTTGGGTTTTTTCATGTTTTTCCAACTCTTTTTCTACTATTTGTCTCAGGAATCGTCCATCGTCGTCGCTGGCACCGACCCCGTCATGAGCTCTAAGCCGCAGGGAGGCCTCTCGTAGGCGTGAACAACTCGCTAGGGCTCTCGAGCGTGCGGATGATCATGACGACGAGAAGCGTCAAGGAACGGAGGAAATGGACAACTAACCAGGAAATTTCATTAAGTAACCCCCAGCGGGGGGAGGAACAAAGGCACGGCGGGGCATACCCAGCCGGCGAGAACTACATCACAAAAGGAGGGAGGAGACTAGCTCTCCTCCCCAGAAGACCTCCGCAGCAAGGCCGCACCTTTACTCCGCCGCGGGCTGGGGAAAGGTGCGGCGGACACCGCCGCCGGTGAAGATCCGCAGCGAAGCCTCCAACGTCCCCAGCTTTAAGCGGAAGATGAGGTGGTCGCCGACGTGGAGACGGTGGCCCAGGGCGAATGCCCTCCAACGCCCGGAGAAGGCGGCAGTGCCGCCCGCTCCAAGGATGATGTCAACAGGCCAGACTGCACCGGCATGACCTCTCCAGAGGAGGAGCCGGGGGCGTAGATCACCCTCCGAACTGCATCGGGCAGCCGGAGGGAGATGAAGTTCCAGGCCTCGACGATGACGAGGAGCTCCAAGAAGCAGGACCCCAGAGCGATGAGGGGTCCCAGCATCTCCGCCGCCAAGCGGCGGGGAGTTGCGACTACTCCGGTCGTGGGAGGGGCCACCTCCTGTGGCCCCGGATTGTCCGCGGCTGGGGGGAGGGCGCCCAGGGCGGCCTCCACCTCCTAGAGCGCCCGATCTTTGCTCCCCGCGATGCGGGGAGCCAGCGTCAACGCCACCACCGGCGATGGCGTGTTCAGAGCACCTCCTGGTGCAGGACCCCGAAGGGTCAAGGCGATGGAGGTCCCTGGAGCGGCGCGGTTCACCGCGCTGTGCGGCGGCGCTCCAATGCGCAGGGGACCTCCGGCGCCAGGTGCCCACCGGGCGGGGACCTTCGGCTTGTTCCGGCTGCCCGGAGGGCGCCCGCGATGCTTAGCCCCCGAGCTTGCGGATCCTGCGGCGGAAGAGGAGGTAGAAGGATCCATTGCTCGGGGAAGTGCCAGAGGAAGGAGTAGTACTGGGAGAAGTTGGTGAAGTGCCGAGTGTTGGTGTTCTAGATACCGGGGTATCCCGGTCCACCTGCTCCTGGGCCACATCATCGGCCCATCTTCAGCCCAGGGGACAATCAACGACCCAAGCTATGGATAAGACCCTCACGAGGAGGCGCCTCGTGAGGAGAACGACGGTGAAAAACGCTAAGGACCAGAAGACCTCCTCACGAGCCCCCGCTGGTGAGGAGAGAGAGACCAAGTCCACGCCAGCTCAGCACGTTGGCGTGCGGAGCAAGAAGATGAAGGACAGAAGACCGCGTACCACCCACGCTACCCCCGACAGGGAGGAGACTAACTTTCGCTGTGCCTGCCCAAAGCGGCACAGTAGTTGTTGGCCACCCCCTAAAAATAGCGTGGACGGTGCAGGGCGCCAGAGGAAGATGTCAGCTTCCTCTACCCACTCCTGTGGACCGGCGCCACTACCCTACGAAGACCATGTCTACAGAAGAGTGTAGTCTACAGCTGTCCACCCTCCTTGGCCGTGTGTGTGGCAACCCCTTCCCCAAGAAGATAAGGGGAAGGGGGACCTTGGCGCTATAAAAGGAGGGGAGGCCACCCCTTAGATAAGATCGGATCCTCTCCAAGTTGCTAGCTGGGCACGCAGGTTCTTCAACCTCTGGCCAGCTAGAACTCTGTAACCAAGACCTTGTACTCCTCGCGAGGTGTCGCGTTGCAATACAAGAAGGCAGGAAGTAGGGGTGTTACCTTACCACGAGGGCCCTGAACCTGGGTAAAACTTGGCGTCTCTCTCTGCAGTGTGAAGTGCGTTCGACAGCTCGAGGCTTCCGTCACCGTGCTTCGTTGCGATCCTAGATCTCACACGTTCAGCCCCCTGCGTTCGAATCTTTGGGTCCGTCGTGTGGTACCCCGTGTTCTTGCGACACAAAATCCGCCGACATTTGGTGCGCCAGGTAGGGGGCTGTGGTGTGTTTTCTCCTAGATCTGCTTCGACATGGCCGACGCCAACGCAAGGCTCGAGCGTCTTCGCCGTCGCAACGCTGCTCGGGGGCAAACCGAGCCCATCTTTCGTCGTCGTGAAGCTTCGGCCGAGGAGGAAGAGGAGGAAGATCTGGAGTCCTCCTACCTCCCGTCCGGGCGTACGGAGCCTTCGCTCTCCTTCACCGCCACCGCCACTTCTCACGCTCGTTCTGGGAGTCAGCTGTCTCCTGCGCAGGCTCTCGCCATGGCGCAGGAGCTGCTGCGCTATCAACCCACCGATGACGGGCGTGAGGGGTGGCGCGCTCGAATCGCCGAACTCGTCGCCATCGCCAATGAAGACCCGGCCCAGGGAGGAGCCCAGGGCGCGGGAGACCCAGATCCGGCGGCGGGGCGTCGCGCCCCGGGCGCCGGAGATGGGAAGGCCAACAAGGCCAAGAAGGTGGTTTCCCGCGCCGCATCTTCGCCGCGCGGGGAGCCCAGCTGCCAAATCGTCCAACGTGCTCCGGAAGACGCACGCGTCTCCCTCGAGCGCCACCGCGAAAATCATGACCGCACCATCGACGACATCGGCGAAGCTGGCAAGAACGTCAGGACTCCCGGCGACCCAATCTACAACCCCGGGTGTCTTGCTGTCACTCGTCAGCAACGCTACGTCGTCTGGCCTGACAAGTTCAAGCCGGACATCGGCGCGCGTTACGACGGGACCACCAACCCCGTCGAATTCCTCCAACTCTACGTCGTCGCCGTCCAGGCCGCGCGTGGAGATCAGCATGCCATGGCAAATTGGTTCCCCATGGCCCTCAAGGACGCTCCGCGGACTTGGCTCATGAATCTTCCTCACGAATCCGTGACGTCATGGAAGGATTTATGCCATCAGTTTGTTGCCAACTTCATGCCCACGTACGAGCGCCCCGCTACCAAGAACGATCTTAAGGCGGTGCGTCAGTACAAGGGCGAGACGCTTCGTCAGTATATCCAGCGCTTCAGCCAGATGAGGAACAAGATCCCCAGGATCTCCAACGAGGAGGTCATCTGCGCATTCTCCACGGGCGTCTCCGACATCAAGATGAGGGAGAAGCTGTCCGTGAATGATGAGTTGACTTCCGTCGTCTGGCTCTTCGAGATCGCTGACCGCTGCGCCAAGGCCGAGGAGGGGAGGCTCTTCGTGCATAACCTGTCGGAGGGGCCTCCCCCTAAGCCAAAGTCCAAGGACCCCAAGCGGAAGGAGGCTGCTGTCCTCGCGGCAGAGCCAGATCATAAGCAACGCCATGGGGACCGCTTCGAATGCGACAAAGGTCGTCGTCGCCGCTACTGCATTCTCCACAAGAAGGACACCCACAATACCGACGATTGTTGGTTTGTCCGGAAGTTTCATGAAGAAAATGGTGCCTCCAAGCGCCGTGGGGGTGGCCGTAGCTACGGCAAGTGGATCCCGGGGCGATCGCCGCGACGACGACCGTGAGGAAGGTCGCCGCCGCGAGGGTCTGTCTCGAGCCGATCCCGAGCCGCTGCCGCTACCCCACCAGCAAACAATCGTCGGGAGGAGAACCAGGGGGGCTATCAAGAGCCGCGAGACTTCGCCGCTTGCCTCCTGGGTGGAGCTCAGGCTCCTTTGTCCAACCGACACTTCAAGCAGCTATCGCGAGAGATCGCGGCAGCACAGCCCAACGTCGGCAACCGCCTAATGAAGTGGTCAACATGCAAGATCGGCTTCGACGAGGAGGATCATCCGGCCTCCACCAGAGGTGTGGGCACAATTCCTCTCTTGTGCACGCCAACCATTAACAACGTCACCGTAAATCGCACTCTCATCGACGGAGGGGCGGGCCTCAACATCATCTCGGTCGAGATCTTCGAGAAGATGCAGGTGCCGTACCACCGGCTCATGCCAACCCGGCCATTCTTCGGGGTAACCGAAGGGTCTACAACGCCCATTGGGCAGGTATGCCTGCCCGTTACCTTCGGCACCCGGGACAACTACAGGACCGAGAGCCTCGACTTTGACGTCGCCTACATCGCGCTGCCATACAATGCCATTCTCGGCTATCCAGCCCTGGCAAGGTTCATGGCAGCCATGCATCATGGCTTCAACGTTCTCAAGATCCCGGGCGCAAACGGCACGATCACCGTGCGCTGCAACGAGAAGGATGCTCTCCGATTAGTGGAGCATGTCTACCGTGAGGCCGCCACCATGTTCCCTGCCGACGAAGATCTGCTGGAACACTCCGACGACCTCGCGAGGAAGAAGCAGCTCATATCCCAAGAGCGGGCTGCTGCGAAGAAGGCCTCTCTTGAGCCCCACCTACAGGGCTCAACAGGGAAGAAGTTCGCCGCCTCTGTGTCGCCTAGCCCAAGCGAGGACCTGGTCCATCCGATGCTGGACATGAGCATTGGGGAAGCAGCGGTACCCTCAGGGAGGAGGCCCCAGTTCACCCAAGAGCGCTCAGCAACCAAGAAGGTCCCGCTTCAGGCTGGGGGCTGCGAAAACTTCGTCACCATCGGGGCAGGGCTTTCCCCCAAATAGGAAAGCGCGCTCGTCACCTTCCTACGGGCAAACTCCGACATGTTCGCTTGGACTCCGTCAGATATGCCCGGCGTTCCCAGGGAGGTGATTGAGCACCACTTAGCCGTGTGCCCCCAGGCACACCCCGTGAAGCAGAAGACTAGGAAGCAAGCGCAAGAGAAGCAGGACTTCATAGTCAAGGAAAGAGAGAAGCTGAAGAAGGCCAAGCTGATACGCGAGGTAGCCCACCCCACCTGGATTGCAAATCCTGTGGTCGTCCCAAAGGCAAATGGCAGTGGGCGCCTCTGCGTGGACTTTACAAGTCTCAACAAGGCCTGCCCCAAGGATCCTTATCCGCTCCCAAGGATAGATCAAATTGTCGAATCCACCGCCGGCTGTGACCTCCTTTGCTTCTTGGATGCTTTCTCCGGCTATCATCAGATCAAGATGGCAAAGGAGGATGAGGAGAAGACCGCCTTCATCACGCCTTGTGGTGTGTACTGCTACGTCTGCATGCCCTTCGGTCTAAAGAACGCAGGAGCCACCTTCCAAAGGCTCATGCGCAAGGCCTTGGGGGCTCAGATGGGAAGGAACGCGGAGGCCTACGTCGACGACATCATCGTCAAGACTCGCGAGAGTCACACCTTCATCGAGGATCTAGAGGAAACATTCGTCAACCTGAGAAAGGTAAATATCAAGCTCAACCCCACCAAGTGCGCCTTCGGCGTACCGTCGGGAAAACTGTTGGGGTTCCTAGTGTTCCATCGCGGGATAGAGGAGAACCCTGACAAGGTCAAGGCCATCGAAGAAATGCGTCCGCCACGCAATCTCAAGGAGATGCAACGCCTCGCGGGGTGCATGGCAGCCCTGGGGCGCTTCATCGCGAGGAATGGGGAGAAGGCCTTGCCCTTCTTCAAGCTCATGAAGCGCGCTGGGAAGTTCAAGTGGACTCCGGAAGCCGACAAGGCCTTTGCCGAGTTAAAAAGGTACCTCACGAGCCCACCGATCATGGTTGCCCCAGCAGCCCGCGAGCCCTTGCTACTCTACATCGCGGCAACTCTAAGGACCGCAAGTGCCGTACTCGTTGCGGAGCGAGACGCAAAGGTGATCGCCAAGGGAGAGGTCGATCCTCCCGGTCCGGGGGCACCTCGCGAGGAAGAGGCCGCTGCACCTCCCGTTCCTCAAGAGGAGCCGCCTGCCACATCTCCACCGACCGAGCCGCTCTATAAGAGCAACATTCAAAGGCCTCCCGAGGAGGAACCTCCCAAGGGTGTCACCAAGGTGCAGAAGCCCGTATACTTCGTCAGCACGGTGCTACGCGACGCTCGGGAGCGCTACACCATGCAGCAAAAGCTGTTCTACACCCTGCTCGTCGCTTCGCGGAAGCTACGCCACTACTTCCAGGGTCACCCGATAAAGGTGGTAACCGATCGTCCCCTGGAGACCATCCTACGCAATCCCAATGTCACCGGGCGGGTGGCAGAATGGGCCGTGGAGCTTCAGCCCTTCGAGATCTCCTTCGAAACTACAAAGGTAATCAAGAGCAAGGCTTTGGCCAAGTTCACTGCGGAGTGGACCGATCCGTTCACCGACGAGCCTCCTCAAGCCTCTGCTTCTTCACATGGTCCTCTGACCGCGCGGTTGACGCGTGCCGTTGGAGGGCCCAGCAGCTTCGGGGGCCCCCGGCCCTTCGCTTCCTCAAGAGGGCGCGTTCGCGGGCCGGGCTCCCGGGGGCTACTGTCGGTGTTCTAGATACCGGGGTATCCCGGTCCACCTGCTCCTGGGCCACGTCATCGGCCCATCTTCAGCCCAGGGGACAATCAACGACCCATGCTACGGAGAAGACCCTCACGAGGAGGCGCCTCGTGAGGAGAACGACGGTGAAAAACGCTAAGGACCAGAAGACCTCCTCACGAGCCCCCGTTGGTGAGGAGAGAGAGACCAAGTCCACGCCAGCTCAGCACGTTGGCGTGCGGAGCAAGAAGATGAAGGACAGAAGACCGCGTACCGCCCACGCTACCCCCGACAGGGAGGAGACCAACTTTCGCTGTGCCTGCCCAAAGCGGCACAGTAGTTGTTGGCCACCCCCTAAAAATAGCGTGGACGGTGCAGGGCGCCAGAGGAAGATGTCAGCTTCCTCTACCCACTCCTGTGGACCGGCGCCACTACCCTACGAAGACCATGTCTACAGAAGAGTGTAGTCTACAGCTGTCCACCCTCCTTGGCCGTGTGTGTGGCAACCCCTTCCCCAAGAAGATAAGGGGAAGGAGGACCTTGGCGCTATAAAAGGAGGGGAGGCCAACCCTTAGATAAGATCGGATCCTCTCCAAGTTGCTAGCTGGGCACGCAGGTTCTTCAACCTCTGGCCAGCTAGAACTCTGTAACCAAGACCTTGTACTCCTCGCGAGGTGTCGCGTTGCAATACAAGAAGGCAGGAAGTAGGGGTGTTACCTCACCACGAGGGCCCTGAACCTGGGTAAAACTCGGCGTCTCTCTCTGCAGTGTGAAGTGCGTTCGACAGCTTGAGGCTTCCGTCACCGTGCTTCATTGCGATCCTAGATCTCACACATTCAGCCCCCTGCGTTCGAATCTTTGGGTCCGTCGCGTGGTACCCCGTGTTCTTGCGACACAAAATCCACTGACACCGAGGGTGTCGAGGAGGCAGCATTTAAAGGGCATGGCATGCGTCGAAGCATCAAATCTCAGCGCGGGAATCGGAGCGTCGACTCAGCACTCTGCAGCAAAATGACGCACCATCATGACGGTTTGACGCCTCGGGGACTGCTGCGTCGCCCGCCGCTTCGCCTCACCAGCTGCGGTCGCACCACGCGTCCGCGACCTCTACATCTTCACATAGTCCTCTGACTGCGTGCGTTGACGCGTGCCGTTTGAGGGTCCAGCATGATAAGGGGTGTCCCGGTCTTCTCAGCGAGCGTGATGTAGATGGCGATGATGGTGATGAAGATAACTCGAGTGTCGCTGTAAACTCTCTGGCTAATCCCTGCTGCCAGCGCAATAGCTCTCAACCCTTTGGATATTCGCAACGTCACATGCTTGCGCACGTAGCCGCCGACCATGAAGCGGTGATGCAATATACTAATTCCCAATGGAACAGCAGATTACACTCAGACTTTCAGAAGAACAAACACCAGATCGATACGAATTGGTGCAAATAATTTCAGAGGAACACTTGGTTCTGTCTAGAAACTAGGGTTTTGTTTAAACGTGGTCTAAGGGACTTGAGAGGGCACCCCTGGCTACTTAAGGGAGGCTGGGGCGTCCTCAGCATGGACCTGGCCCAAAACCAACCTGGTTTGGGCCCAAACTGATTTGGTTCGACTCAAACGAGTACATACCGACCCATACATGGGTTCGGCCTAATTTGGCACGCAGGCCATGAGTGTGGCGCGCCTTAGATGTGTAGACATCATGTTGTAGGCTGTCCTAGTACGCCATCACGGACTCTCTCATGTCGACTTGATGTTCTGGTGATCTCGTGGTGCGCCTGCCTCCCTCTCCTCCCTCGCGCACTTGATCATCAAGTCTTGCTCTTCTTGCTGCGACTCATCTCCTCCTCGTGCAACGCTCGTGTTATCAACAAACCTGGTCATACATAGATGCATAGACTTAGGCAGTATAAAGTTCTCATTAAATAAAAGATCAGGTTCAATTAAGAGTGAGTTCACCTATTGTTCCAATAGCTTTGCATGTGCTCTTGTAATTGGTCCAATCCTAATCTCATTGGACTTCTTCGTAGCAACATCTTCATCAAAAGGAGTAGGAGATAATGGTGGTGTAATAGGGATGTCCTCATCATCCTCCCCCCCTTCGAAAGGCATTGACCTCGACGCTGCAAGGTCTTCACCTTCATACGGTGTCAAATCAACAACGTTGAAACTATTGCTGACGCCATACTCAGCTGTAGGAAGATCTATCTTGTAGGCATTATCATTGATCTTGGCAAGAACCTTGTAAGGACTAGCACCACGGGGCAGCAACTTGGACTTACGTAGCTGTGGAAATCTATCGTTGCGAAAGTGAACCCAAACCATATCACCGGTCTAAAACAATACCTCCTTCCGCTTCTTGTTTGCATGATCTGCCGTATACTTGCCTTTCTTCTCAATAGCCTCTTTAGTCTTCACATGTATCTTACTCACAAAATCTGCCCTCTTTGATGCCTCCATATTGACTCGCTCTTGAATAGGAAGAGGCAACAAATCAAGTGGCTTAATGGGTTTGAAACCATAGACCACCTCAAAAGGACATAGCTGCGTGGTAGAGTGAACCGCCCTGTTATATGCAAACTCCACATGCGGCAAACAATCTTCCCACTCACGCAGGTTTGTCTTGATCATGCATCGCAGCACTGTTGAAAGTGTGCAATTTACCACCTCCGTTTGACCATCAGTTTGGGGATGACATGTAGTGCTGAAAAGTATCTTTGTGCCCAGCTTTCCCAAAGTGTCTTCCAGAAGTAGCTCATAAACTTCACATCACGATCAGAGGCAATTGTCTTGGGTACTCCATGCAAATGTACAATGTCCCTGAAAAACAGGTTAGCAATATGCGACGCATCGTCGCTTTTGTGGCAGGCAATAAAATGAGCCATTTTAGAAAATCTATCCACTACCACAAATATAGAATCATGGCCTCTTTTAGTCCTAGGCAAACCAAATACAAAATCCATGCTAATGTCCTCCCATGGTGTAGTAGGTGCAGGTAATGGAGTATACAAACCGTGAGGCTTCAGCTCGGACTTCGACTTGTTGCATGTAATGCAGCGCTTGACGAACCTGTCCACATCATGCCTCATCCTAGGCCAATAAAAGTGATCAGCGAGCATGAGTAGCGTCTTCTCACGCCCAAAGTGACCCATCAAACCACCGGTATGTGATTCCTGCAACAATAGCAAACGCACGGACGATTTTGGAACACATAGTTTGTTAGCACGAAACAAAAACCCATCATGGATGTGATATTGATCCCATGCTTTCCCACCAGTACACATGCTATATGGCGCTGAAAAATCATGATCAGTAGCATATAAATCACACAAGCTCTCTAAACCAGGAACCTTAATGTCTAATTGTGTCAACAACATGTTCTTCCTAGATAGAGCATCAGCAACCACATTGTCTTTACCCTTTTTATGTTTAATTAAGTAAGGAAAAGACTCAATAAACTCAACCCACTTAGCAAGACGCCTATGCAAATTAGATTGAGCTTTCAGATATTTCAAAGCTTCATGATTAGAATGTATGATAAATTCTTTTGGCCACAAATAATGTTGCCAAACCTCAAGAACTCTAACAAGCGCATACAATTCTTTGTCATAAACAGGATAGTTCAACCTCGCACCACAAAGTTTTTCAGAAAAGTTGGCAATAGGCCGACCCTCTTGCATCAACACACCACCAATACCAATGCCACTAGCATCACATTCAATCTCAAATTGCTTATTAAAATCTGGTAGTGCAAGTAATGGTGCAGAAGTTAATAAACATTTTAGTTCATCAAAAGCATGATCTTGGGCTGTGCCCCATACAAATTCAAGACCATTTTTAGTTAACTTATTTAAAGGTGCAGCAACAGTACTAAAGTCTTTCACAAAATGGCGATAAAAACCAGCAAGACCATGAAAACTTCATACTTGACTAACATTCATGGGAGTAGGCCAATTTTGAATAGCTTCAATTTTAGATGCATCGACTTCTACTCCATTTTTAGAAACAACATATCCAAGGAAGATGACCTTATCTTTGCAAAATGTGCACTTTTCAAGATTACCATAAAGCTGAGAATCACGCAACACTTGCAAAACTTGTCTAATATGATCACTATGGTCAGATTCATTGCGGCTGTAGATTAATATATCATCAAAATACACAACCACAAACTTGCCAATAAAATTTCGCAAAACATGGTTCATTAATCTCATGAATGTACTAGGTGCATTAGTTAAACCAAAAGGCATGACTAACCACTCATATAAACCAAATTTTGTTTTAAAGGCAGTTTTCCACTCATCCCCCTCCTTCATCCTAATCTGATGGTAACCACTATGCAAATCAATCTTAGAGAAAACAGCAGCACCACTCAACTCATCAAGCATATCAACCAAGCGCGGAATAGGGTGATGATATCGAATAGTGATGTTATTGATAGCTCTACAATCTACACACATGCGCCATGTACCATCTTTCTTAGGAACTAGAATAACAGGAACATCACAAGGGCTTAAGCTCACACGAATATAACCTTTGTCGAGTAGCACTTGCACTTGTTGTTGGGGATATACCAAATAGGTATACCAGTGACGTAATCCTAAATCAGCAAGCCAGGGTGGCCCATCAGGGGTGGTATGGCGGATTGCCTACCGGGCAGCCCAGTTGCTGAAGTCATCATGGCGGTACTGGACGCAGGCGCTTATGGTGGATCCGGAGACAAGCCCATGGCGGATTGCCTTGTAGTACATGCATAGGACTTAGTCTAGGACTCCATGTTGTATCCGCTCCGGTACCGACGTGTAGCCCATGCCAGGCGCCTTTATAAGCCCGGCGTGGAGCAGCCCTTGAGGCAGAGAAGAGAGAGAACACAATAGCTAGGTTACGGCAGATCGCATAGCGAGATAGCCAACCTCCTCATTGTAACCGAACACTTGTTGCCATATAGTGAATTATAGCAGCACGTAGGGTCTCGCCATCGTTGCGGGATCTGAAGCTGGGTAAACTCGTGCTACCACCTTCCTGGAACGCTCCGCCGTGTTCACCCCCTTCCACAAACCGCCATACCCCTACCTCTATGGCAGATCTGTTGACAAAACAACGACAGTTGGCGCCCACCGTGGGGCAAAGCACGTCTGGAGCGCGGATCCAGGCGGGATCCGCCTTCGCAGGCATCGGCGACACCGTCGCCATCGGGCGCGTCCTCTACGATTCCGGCTTCCCCATCATCCCAGTGGATAACCTCTGGGTGCCGGCTAGAGAAGACCCCGCTCGATTCACCATCGTTCCGATCGGAGATATCCATATCTTCATCGGAGAGACAAACCCTACCCCCGCCACAAAAACCAATTTCCGGCGGATTGGTATGGCTGAAATCCCCAAACAGACCGCTTTTGAGCTGGATACGGAGGAGGACTCATCTGATCTCGAACTTTCCAAGTTGCCTAGATCGGATCTGAAAAACAATCCCACCCAGCCCGCCCTAGAGGTAGAGGAAGTGGTGGAAGACCGCTGTAAATCCTCCATGAGCAATCTGGCGTTAGAGACACCGTGGTATTGCCTTATTGCGTTCGTAGGCATCACTTCGGGATCTACCTCCAATGGAGAAGATAGCCCAGGTGAATCCATCCTTGAGGCACTTAACGAAAGTGGTGAATCAGATGACTGGGACAGCAAGGGCTATGATTCTGACCATTATGACGCCGGCATGAGAAAAATTGAGGCAGAACTAGCGCAGCAGGCACTTGAAGAGCAGAAAGCAGCTGCCAAGCAGGTGTTCGTAACCAACAAAGGAGATGATGCTGGGCAGACAACCGGTGATCCGCCATCTCAGGCAATCCATGACGGAGATGCCGGCAAAGAGCAGGGTAACCCGCCACCAGCCGCTGACCCCGCCACGGAACAACTTCCTGAGATACACGGTGGACCTAGGCCTCCGCAACCCGCCATCCCCTAGGAACAGCACCCAGAAGACTTCACGACCCCGCTGGATAAGGTCATCTATGGAACTCTAGCAGATCCAATCACCCCTGACTATGTCAGGGATGTGAACGATCTCGAGAAGAAAAGGCAAGCACTACTCAAGGAAGCAAAGCGAGTCGAGAAGATGGGCCAGCAGCTTGATGGCGACATTGCTAAAGCTCAAGACACGCTGAAGCACGCAAGGAATATGGAGGAGAAGTATGTTACTCTCATCCAGAACTAGATGGCTGAGGGAGGCGACCCGCAGCTGGTGCGAAACCTTGAGTTCACTGTACCAACAGCGGAAACTCTGGCCAAGATGTAAATCAAGAATCGGCCATATATGGATAAGAACCACGATGAAGTCAGGGCTACACCCATTGAGAATATCATGGCTGCAAAGGAGCTATTGGAGCATAATAAGAGCCCAGCAGCCCTAGAGACAGTGGTGAAACTGATGACCAAAGCATTAGTGCAGCAAGAGAAGGCTACGTCATCACGACGGCTCGAATCTGATCCCGCACTATGCAGGTCCAGCACTGCCTCTAAAGCTCGGGGGGCTGGCAACTATGGTACGCGCCCTGATAATGAATCTCATACCGGATCCTCAGAAATCCGAAGAAGAGAAGCTCGCAACCGGGCGAACGCCATCCCAATATCCTCCGATGACAAACCAAATGGCAAAG
This sequence comes from Dactylis glomerata, assembly GCA_007115705.1. Classification (NCBI taxonomy): domain Eukaryota; kingdom Viridiplantae; phylum Streptophyta; class Magnoliopsida; order Poales; family Poaceae; genus Dactylis; species Dactylis glomerata. The sequence continues at coordinate 2,059,050 of QXEO01002108.1, read as the reverse complement.
GCCCACAGAGAAATCCGTCGCCGCCCCGCAAGAACTACCCTACTTACGGATACCAACAAGACAATGCTGGCCCCCGCCATAAGACCAACATGCCACCACCAAAGTATAAGACGTTCGAAGTCCCAAAGGGAGGAATCGTCATACGCGACAATGATGGCAAGCGAGGGCGAAGCCGTGACGCTGGACGCAGAGACGAGCTGCCACGATGGGAAGCTAGCAGAGACGGTGGATCCAAGCGAAGGGAACGATCTCGCCATGACGACGGCGCACACCGTGGCGGTGACAAGGATAAGCATCGCTCCGCTCGCCACCACGATGACAAAGGGCAAGGCTCCCGCCGCCATGACGATGATCCATCTCCACAAAGAACAGAAGGAAGCCATCGTAGCTGCAGAGATCAGTCGCAGGACGACGATATTAAAAGACGACGCGACCCTTCGCCATCCCCACCAGGCAGCCCCCATGGCGCCGGCGGTGGCGGTGGCGGACCAGCAAGGTCACGTAACTCTCGCAAGGATCCGCCGGACCAGAAGCCCTACGATGCCCGTACCCATCTAAACGAGATTGCCAAGTCTCAAACAACCTTCTTCCTCGGCCCAAAGTGCTTTGGACAACGGATTCGTGATGAGCCCATCCCACATGGGTTCAAGATTGAGAAAAATATCCACCAGTACAATGGAGTCGATAGGCCTTTAACTTGGCTACAAGACTACTTCAATGCAGTACAGTTCGCTGGGGGATCACCCAACGTTGCTATCCGCTATTTGCCCCTGATGCTATCCGGCACTGCGCGGCAGTGGATCAACGACTTGGCAGAAAATTCCATCCAAACCTGGTTCGATATGCAAACTGCGTTCACCAAAAACTTCGAGGGGACTTACAAGAGACCCCATAACATTGGTGACCTCCAACGATGCCGACGGGCTGACGATGAGACCTCCCGAACTTTCCTCGCGCGATGGCTAGATATGAAGAACTCCTATGAAGGGGTAACCGACGAATCCGCCATCCTCGCATTTATTGACAGTTTGGAGAGAGGCCAACTGCTCCGCCATCATCTGTTGCGGGAAAGGAATGAAGGGAAACTAACCCTAAATTACATGATCACCATCGCAAGCAACTACACGGCCGCCGACGACGAGGCCCGCGAATCTCTGAAGTCTTCCGCCATCCAGAACACTGGAAAGCGGAATAACAACAACAAACGGAAGAATCCGCCAGAAGAGCAGCAGGCTCCGGATATGGTGGCCACAACCTTCGCTGATAAGGGCCAAAGCAGCCAGCGCGGCAGGGGACGTGGTATGAGCAGTGGCCAGCCGCGGAGTTCTACAACTCCCGCTTCAGCGCCATCCGCCCCCGTGTCCTACGACGAGTACCACGATATGCCATGCTTCACCCATCGCGACGCTTCAGGAAAGTGCAATCACACCAACCGGAACTATAAATTTGTCAACGACCTCAAGGCGGATCAAGAAGCTGGCTTCAAGCGCAGCCAGCGACAACGGCCTCGTGGCAAAGGAAAAGCGGACAAAGACAAGGAGTCCAAAGATGGCAGTGATATGGATGAAGACCCTGCTCCTAAACCTGCTGAAAAGGCAGAGGGTGATGCTGTCAAGGGCAACCCAATCAAAAATAAAAAAGGAGCCTTTCACACGTTCCTTGGACCCCCACGGCTAAGGCACAGAGAGCCGCTATGCGCTCCCTCAACGCCACCGTGCCAAAAATCTGCCAGTATGTCTGATGGTCCAAAGTACCGGTGCACTGGAGCCGCGATGATCATCCAGAGCACATTCCAGATGGATATTACGCCATGGTAGTGTGCCCTGTAATCCACGGCTACGAGTTTTCCAAATGCTTAATGGATGGCGGCAGCAGCCTGAACATCATGTACGTGGAAACTTTGACCAAACTTGGCCTTACCAAAACCCAACTCCGCCATAGTGCTGTCACCTTTTATGGAGTGGTTCCTGGTCGCCAAGCAAAGTCCCTCGGGTCCATCACGCTCAAGGTTGTTGCCTTCGGCAGTGAGGAAAATTACCGTGAAGAGCCCATAACCTTTGAGGTAGTCCCGTTCAAAAGTACATACCACATGATGTTCGGTTGCCCCGCCTTCCACAGCTTCCATGCCAGGCCCTATTAAATCTACAACCAGCTAAAAATGCCAGGACCGGATGGCATAATCACCGTTTATGGTAGCTTCAGAAAGGCAAAGGAGTGCGAGGAAGGAGAAGCTGCCTTCGCGGAAGCAGTGTTCTTCGGTGAGGAGTTCAAGGAAATCCGTGCCGCCACAGATCCCGCGGAGATGCCGGCATCCAAGCAGGAGGTTTCTACCTCCTCGCCCACCTTCAAGCCTACAGTTGATACCAAACAGGTGAAACTTGTCGCTGGCGATGCCGCCAAGACCACCTCCATTGGGACAAATCTGTCCCCCAAATAGGAAAGCGCGCTCGTCGAGTTCCTCCGTGAGAACCCGGACATCTTCGCATGGCAGCCATCTGACATGACAGGTGTACCTAGGGAACTCGCCGAGCACACTCTGCAGATAATTCCTGGCTCCAAGCCAGTAAGACAAGCCATGAGACGCTTCGGAGATGAAAAGCGCCGCGCCATAGCAATGGAAATTTCCAAACTGCTGAAAGCAGGCTTCATCAAAGAAGCGATCCATACCAAGTGGGTGGCAAATCCTGTGCTAGTTCCTAAGAAAAACACAAAAGTTCTGCGATGTGTGTAGATTACACTGGCCTAAACAAAGCGTGTCCAAAGGACCCTTTTCCCTTGCCTCGCATTGACCAAGTCATTGGCTCGACGGCGGGATCGGAGCTACTGTGTTTCTTAGATGCCTACTCAGGATACCACCAGATCAAGATGAAAAAGTCCGATCAGCTCGCTATGTCGTTCATAACACCTTATGGCACATATTGCTATGTTACAATGCCATTTGGTCTGAAAAGCGCAGGAGCAACGTATCAGCGCACTATGCAAAAGTGCCTGGCAGATCAAATCGGACGAAACATCCACGCATCTGTGGACGACATCGCCATTATGTCTAAGAAGCAAGATGGCCTTATAGCGGATTTACAAGAGACCTTCGACAATCTAAGGAAGTACAACATGATGCTTAACCCCACAAAGTGTGTCTTTGGGGTACCAGCTGGACAACTTCTAGGATTCATCATCTCCCACTGCGGAATTGAGGTCAACCCGGAGAAGATCAAGGCAATCATCAACATCTCTCGGCCCATAGATCTAAAAGATGTACAACGACTCATAGGCTGCGTGGCAGTAGTGAGCAGATTCATTAGTCGTCTTGGCGAGAAGGCTTTGCCACTCTACAAGCTGATGAAGAAATCAGACGAATTCGTCTGGACCGACGAGGCAGACGCTGCGCTTAAGGATCTGAAGAGAGTGTTATCCACTGCACCAGTCCTAGCGGCTCCCGAAGACCAGGAACCCATGTTACTATACATGGCGGCAACTAACAGGGTGGTCAGCATCGTCATCGTGGTAGAGCGTAAGGAAGAAGCGCAGGAGCATGGTGTACAGCGACCAGTCTACTATGTCAGCGAAGTCCTGACGGAATCCAAGCAGCGCTATCCTCACTACCAAAAGTTGGCATACGGAGTTTTCCTAGCTTCTCGTAAGTTAAGGCATTACTTCTATGACCATAAGATCACAGTGGTGAGCAAGGCCCCACTGAAGGACATCATCAACAACAGCGATGCAACAGGATGAGTTGTAAAGTGGGGCATTGAAGTGGCCTCTTTCGACATCGACTACAAGCCTCGCACCACCATCAAGTCTCAAGCTTTGGCGGAATTTATGGCGGATTGGAAGGAAGCGCAGGAGACTACGCCCATCCCAGAACCGGGGCATTGGGTGATGCACTTTGATGGATCAAAGCTGCTACACGGCTCGGGGGCTGGAGTGACACTCAAATCTCCTAAAGGAGATGAGCTCAGCTATGTTCTCCAGATCCACTTCCCCACCACCAACAACATCGCGGAGTATGAAGCGCTACTGCACGGACTACGTGTCGCAAAGGAGATCGGCGTACAACACATCATGTGTTGTGGAGACTCTGACCTTGTTGCACAGCAGGTGGCTGGCACATACAAAGCTCAGAATGAAGTTATGGCGGCATACAGAGATGAAGTGGACGAGATGGCCAAAAGTTTCCTCGAGTACGATATCAAACACGTACGTAAGAAGATAACATGGCGGCCGATACCTTGTCCAAACTAGGATGTAGCCGTAAGGCAGTTCCACCAGGCGTATTCCTCGAGCATCTGCGTGTACCATCGGTAAAGATGGTGGATCCAGAAAATCCGGAACTAGCAAGCTCCCCCGTCATGGCGGTTTTGCCCAGCAATCTGCCATGGGCAGAGCCCTACCTGGAATATCTGACGAACAAGAAGCTACCCAAAGACGAAGTCCAAAAAAGACAAATCAAACATAGAGCCAAAGCATACACCATCATAGATGGCCAGCTCTACAAACGAAGCACCTCGGGAGTTTTCATGAAGTGCATATCCCAAGTGGATGGAATCAAAATACTAAGAGAGATCCACGAAGGCGAATGTGGGCATCACGCCGCCACCAGATCCCTAATAGCTAAAGCATTTCGCCATGGATTCTACTGGCCAACAGCCATGGCGGATGCAGACCGTATCGTGGAGCTCTGCCACGGTTGCCAGATGTACTCCAAGCAAACCCATATGCCCACCACAGCACTACATACAATCCCTATAACCTGGCCTTTTGCAGTCTGGGGGCTAGACATGGTGGGTCCGCTAAAAACAGCACCTTCAGGTTTTACGCACCTCCTGGTAGCGGTAGACAAATTCACGAAGTGAGTGGAAGCTAAGCCTATCAGAAAGCTTGATGGCAAAACCGCCCTTAAATTTGTCAAGGACATTGTGGTTAGATTCGGCATCCCACATAGCATCATCACCGACAATGGCACTAACTTGTCTCAGGGAGAAGTTGAAGAATACTGCCATCACAACGTAATCCGCCTCGACCTAGCATCTGTGGCACATCCACAGTCTAATGGCCAAGTTAAGCGGACCAACGGACTAATCATGTCAGGGATCAAACCATGCCTAGAAGCACCGCTACATAGAGCAGCTGGAGCCTGGGCAGAAGAGTTGCCATCTGTGCTGTGGAGTCTACGGACCACGCCAAACAGATCAACTGGCCTTACCCCTTTCTTCTTAGTCTACGGAGCAGAGGCAATCTTGCCAAGTGATGTTCAGTACGATTCTCCAAGAGTCGAGGCCTGCAAGGAGGAAGATGCAGAAGCGTCCAGACAACTATCTGTGGACCTACTAGAAGAAGAACGAGACCTAGCAGCCCAGAGATCCGCCATCTACCAGCAGAATCTCCGCCGCTATCACAGCCGGCGAGTTCGCCAACGCTCGTTCAAAGAGGGTGACCTGGTGCTACGCCTCAAACAGCAGAAGTCCCACAAGCTATCCCCGCCTTGGGAAGGACCCTTCGTTATCAGCAAAGCTCTACTGAATGGTTCCTACTACCTCGTTAATTTTCGCGAGCTAGATAAGCGACCCAGTAAGAAGCGCAAGCGAAGAGACCCTGACGATATCTACGACGAGACAGATCGTCCATGGAACATCGCACAACTATGTCCTTTCTACACTTAGCACTTATCTAGCTATGTAATAGGCACCTCTATATGATCAATGAAATAAAGCATTTGGTTCACTCTTGATTTTCTCTGAGTCTTTTACCTCCTTTATTTTTCATTTAGATCATATAGAACCTTTTGCGCAATTGTGCTTTGCACTTGCGTCTTTTTTAAATCTGCCATAAGCGGTCTGCGTAGCTTTTTTATGTTTTGATCTCCATTCAATGTTCTCTGTGTGGATTCGTGAGTAGTGAATTTTTGATGATCTAAGCCGCTATCTGCTAAGGGTTCTGGACGGTTTCTATTAAGTATCGTCGCCCTAGCGGATTGTTCATGCGAAGATTTCGCCATCTCACGGAAAGTCAAGCACAGAGAGCCGGATGGCGGATCGCATAATCCTACGCGTGAATTTTTTTCAAAGTGTTGTTTTTTGGGCATGTCAAAAACTGCAAGTTGCATAAAACTAGGGCTGGCAGTTTCTTCGCACAATTAAACCACTTCATAAAAACTGAGCTGCAAAATTCAAAAGCATTCCACTGATCCGCCGCAAGCAGATCAGTCACAGTGCCGAAACATTCACACGCAGTTTAAGTTTAACTTACAGACCCACTCCGGGGCTGAATTGATGCAAAGTATTTTTTCCTATCATATTGCAGGGCACATCCGAAGAAGACGGCGGAACCTTGGAGGATACCTCTTCACCGCCATCACCACCTGCAGTAGCCTTGGAGACTGATGCCGAAGCCTGGCTTGGCGACCCTGGCAGCTGGTATGCTTCATAGTATACATTCAACTGAGTGCCCAGGGCACACAGTCAGTCGTATCCAAGCACACTTTGCCAGATGGCGGCCTCGTCCACCGGTGCACCGTCCTTGCCGCTCTCCGGGATGCCGGAGGTGATCAGGTCCAGGTCCATCTCGGGGTAGTGGGCCTTCACCAAGGTTAAAGCTATCCTGGCACCACCCCGAGCAGAGGACTGTTTCCAATCCGCCACTAGCCCTGGCACCAGCAGCAGCTTTTGTGTGAGCGCAATGGCAGAGAGGTTGGAAGAACCCGCTATTTGCAGGCTCCTGCATGCCTGATGACCAACATTGAGAAGGCCATCTAGTTCCTTCTTCGCTACATCGGTGGCCATGCACAAGCCCACGGCGGTGTCCACCTTGCCTTGCTCCAGAGTTGCTGCATAGCGGAAAAAGAAGATGCGTCATATTCGGCATAACAAAAAATTGCAAACTTCACAGTATGGAAAGCCACTGATACCTAGCAGGGTCTCCTGGAAGTGATGAAGGAGCTCGTTAAAGCCTTCACGCTGCTTTTCAAATTCAGCGGAAGCTTTGCGGAGATCCTCTATCTCCTTGTCCTTTTTCAGGGCCTGGCGCTCCTGGTCCTTCAGCTCCTCCTCGAGGACGGTGTTTGCGGCCAGTGATTTCTGGAGCTGCTGCTGCAGCCCATCCATTGCAATAGCGTGGCCCTTCTCCACCCCCTCAAGTGTGGACTTGAGCTTGGCAACATCTGCATGGCGGAATTATCAGCGCAGCATTGATCGAATAAGCATAAAGGGACTCAAACTTGTTAAGGAAGATTACCGCTATTCTCAAGCTACTGCTGCAAGTCCGCCACAAGAGCACTTTTGTTTGCCAGCTCCTTCTCTTGCGAGCTGACAACCTGGACCAAGTCCTCTACCACTTTCTTGCAGTTTTGGCAAAATAATTTGAAGTGTTAGTCAATCTTAGAGCTTTATGCCGGATAATCATCCGCCATAACGCTCGGGGGCTACTCACGATGATTTTTTAGTCACTCTTAGAGCATTATGCTGGATAGTATCCGCCATAACGCTCGGGGGCTACTTATGCTGATTTTTTGTCTTCCTAAGAGCTTTATGCAGGATAGTTATCCGCCATAATGCTCGGGGGCTACTCAGTATGAAATTTAAAGTTCTCTATAGAGCACTGTATGAACTACCAGCGCTCGAGGGCTATGCTATTCAAAAATTTACAGAAGTTTCTCTTGAAGCCCCATAGCGGATCGAGTATGAGAATCCGCCATGGTGCTCGGGGGCTACTAGTACATACCTCTTTGACAAGACTGGTTCTCTGAACAAACGCTGCCATAGCAGATGACACATGGTTACTGGCTTCCTCTTGCAGATGGTCAAGGCGGAAAAGAGCTTCTGATTTCTTCTTCCATTTTGGGGCCTCCCTAGCTCCTGCGTCCATCTGGACCATTTTCCCGCTAAAACTCACCTTCTTGGCGCTTTTAGCAGGATGGTTCGACGGTCTAGCATTTTCCTCTGGAGCGTCCACCATCTTGCTAACCCGTTGGGAAGAAGTGGAGGGCCCAGTTGGGTGGACGGGAGCATCGGGTGTAGGCAGAATGGCAGCAGGAGATGGCTTGGCCTTTGGAGGTTTCTGGACAGGAACTTTTATTCTCCTATGCGCAAAAAATAGTAGCGGATCAGAACAAGTCAAGTTACTGATGGTATAAAGGCAAGTCATGGATTCTCCTTACTTCCGTTCTGGCAGGTTGATAGTGGCGGAATGCTCGGGCATGGCATCCAAGTGGCCGCGTAGAGCAGGGGACGGATGGCGGGAGATGACTCTCTTGCCTAGTCCACGAATGCGCCCGCCGGCACCGTGAACACCGCGAGGTACCGCTGTTATGGGCTCATCCGCCACTACCTCCTCTTCCGCCACCTTTTGTCTTTTGGGAGGTGGGGATGTTTCGTCCTCATCGTCAGTAAGCTCTTTCGTCCGAGGATAACGGACGAGACGGCTCAGCTCTTAAGGTGGAAGGGAAGAAAGTTGCGGAAAGATGTGAAGTTATTTAAGGAAAATAAGTTGTTATGACGGAATAAGGAGAGACTCTCACCTTTGGACAACTGCCATTCTCATACATAGGAATCTTTAGCTTCAAAGGCTCATCCCGCCCCACCTTAATGATGTTGCAGATTCGGAGCTCAATTTCTTCAGCAGATAGTTCCTCCTTGGAATAGCGCTGAGGATCGTCAACCCCGCTATATTCGCACATCAGGGCTGGGCGATATTGAAGAGGCTGAATCCGCCGTGAGACCCAGCAGTGGATGGTATCGGCACCTGTCAGTCCAGAAAAGACAAGTTTCGAAATCCATCGTGAGCATAGTTGGCATTCATCGTCCATTGTAAAATGGTCCATGACACCCCAGCTATCCTGCTCCTCAGCGGGGCCATCAGCAAAAGACCGCAGGCCGTACTTCCTTTCAGGAGGGGCCTGGTCAGCCAGATAGAAGAAGGATCCCCGCCATCCCTTTGCAGAGTCATGAGGGATAATGTAAGGGTAGGATTTCCCGCTTCGAGGAACAAAGGAGACCGATCCGCAATTGCGAGGATCTCCGTTCGCATCCCGGTTGTGGCGGATATTAAAGTATAAGCGGAATAAATCTCCGCGTGGGCTGATACCTAGATACCCCTCGCACAGCGCGACGAATCCCGCAATGGCGGTGAAGCTATTTGGAGCAATGTGGTGTAGTTGTAACCTGTAGTGCCAAAGTACGCCTTTCAGGAAGTAGGATGGCGGAAGACTGAGGCCACGATCGATGTGAGACTTCAGTATGATGACCTCTTCCTCTGAAGGAGCTGGCATTGCTGCACCAGGATCAACCCGCCATCTGGAGATCTCCTTAGCAGCTATATGGCCTTCCTACTCCAAGGAAGATAGAATCTCCTCGTTTATGTTACAGGAGTCCCAGTTACCTCCTGAGGTCTCGGGCATGGCGGATTCAGTATCAGAGGACCGCGCTGAGCCCTCAGCGGCTTCGGACTTGGAAGCTTGGCGAGGCGAATCTGGTTCCATGGCGGCTAGCGGCGTGGCGGTAATAACTTCCAAGACTTCAAGCGAAGACGAGGAAGACGATGCTAGCTTGTGGCGGAAAAAGCTACCGGCGGTGAGGTTTTCCGCGGTGGCTCGTTGGAGATGACGTAGCTCTCGAGGAGGCGCTAAGGAGAGAGAATGCGATGGGGGCGAATGAGGGGTGACCGGCCGGGGTATATATAGACCCCAGACCTCGAGATTCATGCCCGCCCTCACCACCGCTCGTCCTGATCGCAGAAACCCTAATCCGGTGACATGTGTCCAAGGGTAAAAAAGTAACTTCAGTGAAAACAGTGCGTGCGCTGTAAGTCTTTCCCTAGAAGGAACTACGTGCCGGAATTTATGGTGGATTTCCATGGTATGATCCAACGGATCCCGGAAATCTCGCTAAGATAACTACGTCGCCTGATCTGTTATTTACGGCGGATTAATAGATGGAAGAAGGAACATCAAGATGACCGCCATCCCAGCACAGAAAAGAAGAAGAGCTATGGCGGAAGTATCTCACCAAGAACATGCATGGCGGATGTAGATGGCAATCTTGAAGTTCCCTGGGGGCTACTGTTGGGGATATACCAAATAGGTATACCAGCGACGTAGTCCTAAATCAGCAAGCCAGGGTGGCCCATCAGGGGTGGTATGGCAGATTGCCTACCAGGCGGCCCAGTTGCTGAAGTCATCATGGCGGTACTAGAAGCAGGCGCTTATGGCGGATCCGGAGACAAGCCCATGGCGGATTGCCTTGTAGTACACGCATAGGACTTAGTCTAGGACTCCAAGTTGTATCCGCTCCGGTACCGACATGTAGCCCACGCCAGGCGCCTTTATAAGCCCAGCGTGGAGCAGCCCTTGAGGCAGAGAAGAGAGAGAACACAATAGCTAGGTTACAGCGGATCGCATAGCAAGATAGCCAACCTCCTCATTGTAACCGAGCACTTGTTGCCATATAGTGAATTATAGCAGCACGTAGGGTCTCACCACCATTGCGGGATCTGAAGCTAGGTAAACTCGTGCTACCACCATCCTGGATCGCTCCGCCGTGTTCACCCCCTTCCACAAACCGCCATACCCCTACCTCTATGGCAGATCTGTTGATGAAACCACGACACTTGTTTCTGAATCTCCTTAGTTTCATCGGGGTTGGTGCGGTAAGGAGCGCGGTTTGGCAAGGTGGCACCAGGGATGAAGTCAATCTGGTGCTCAATGCCGCGCAAAGGGGGCAAACCAGCGGGGATCTCCTCCAGAAACACATCGCCAAAATCCTGCAAGACACTAGAAACACCAAAAGGAAGAGGAGTCATGTCGTTAGAAACCAAAATCTCACCCTTGTACATAAGCACAAGTGGCATGGCTGTAGGATCCTCTCTAAATTCTCTCATATCTTCTTTGGTGGCTAGCAGAACTAGAGAATTCACTCGCTCACTTTGGTGTGGAACTCGCGATGTGGTTGGGTGGCTCTCGCTCACCGAGTTAATAGTCTCTCGTCTAGCTACTCTCTCATTCTCATGTTCTAAGTTCACTTCAGTTTTCTGATGAGATTCATTTACAATATGCTGTGGAGACATCGGCTGCAAGTTAATTTTTCTACCCATGAACTCCAAATGATATGTGTTGGTGGGGCCATTATGCAACACGTTGCGATCAAACTGCCATGGGCGGCCCAACAAGAGGTGACAACCCATCATAGGAACCACATCAAACTCAATGGAGTCCTTGTATGGTCCAATCTTGAAATCAACTCGCACCATGTGGCTGACCTTCATCTCTCCATTGTCGCTGAGCCACTGGATATAATATGGATGTGGGTGCGGGATGTATTTCAGTTTCAGCTTTGCACACAACTCCTTGAAAGCAAGGTTGCGGCAACTACCACCATCGATGATGAGTTTGCAAGCTTTGTCTGGTCCAACAAGTGCTTTAGTTTGAAACAAATTGCACCACTGACTTTCAGATGTAGGAGACACATTGAGCACACGCTGCGAGCAAACAATGTTATTGGCGGTGGAAGGATAGGCATTAACACCGTCAGGACCAAAGTCATCATCATCGGAACCATCTGGATCAGCATCATCACCTGTCTCGTACTCATTGGTGTCCTCATTGACAATCATCACTTTTCTATTGGGGCAATCCCATTTAAAATGACCCTTTCCACCACAAGTATGACACTCCATATCACGATTACGTGCTGTAGACATGTTCGAACCCGTACCACTAGCAGCAGGTGCGGATTTCTTTGCATTGGAATCGGAGCGCGACGACGAAGGAGCACGAAAATCTAAATGGGAACTTGGTGTGGATGCAGCAGGCCGGGGTGTGAAACGGCTGCCCGAAGTAGTACGAGACTTAAACTGAGCTTCTTCGGCAAACTGGGCTTCAGCTTCACGTGCATGATGTAGCAGCTCATTCATATCACGATACCGATGATGCCGAACAATGCTCTTGAGATTATACTTCAGACCATGGAGAAAATGCTGCAAGGTCTGCTCAAGAGGCTCACGAACGCGAGCTCATTGTAGAAGCATCTCCATCTCCATATAGTACTCATTAACGGACATCAAACCTTGCTTCAATTGCTATAACTTATCAAAAACTGAGCGGAGGTAGTTATGCGGAACAAAACGAGCCCGCATCACTTCCTTCATATGGCGCCAAGTCATAATGGGCAGCTCGTTGTTTTCTTGACGTGTATGCACAATGCTGTCCCACCATCGCAAAGCATAGCCATCAAACTCTGAAGAAGCAAGCTTGATTTTCTTGTCCTCCGTATAATCATGAAGACGCCACAACTTCTCTATCATCAACTCCCATGTGAGGTACTCTTCAACATCAGTACCACCCTCAAATTTGGGAATAGAAAACTTTGGCTTACCCAATCCATCATCCTGCTGAAAAGGAACTCGCTGGGCGCCAAGGGGAACAAAACCACGGCCACGAACAGGAGGACCATTGCCTCGGCCATTACCACGATCTTCTACAGCAAAACCCACATTGTCGCCATGAGCACTCGCATCATCGGCATCAATATGTGGTGGGGGTTGTTGCTCAACAGTAAGACGCAGTGCATGGACAGATTGTGTCAACGCTTGGATGCTAGTTTGGAGATCGTTGACTTGCACTTGCATATTATTAACAGTAGCATCAGTGGCTTCTACTTTCATTTGGACAGCTTGAATATCAGAATCAATAGAGTCAGTTGTTCATGTTATAATTCTTTCCAAATGATCACGAAGAGCTTCATACTCCCTCCATATGACAGGAGTATCATCAGGCTTTTTCTACATCACATCAGCATCACTAGCAGACATGATTAGTAGGTTAGTGTACAAATAATAAACGGGTGGTGGTTATGCTCACAACTCACTCAAAACTAAAAGAAAGAGGTATCTTACCGTTCCAAAGTGAATAATAAATGCTTACCACGCGTAGAGACTGAAACGTGCACGGATGTGATGAAGCGAATACCGAGGGTATAAGAAACTATCACACGACAAACCAGGGTATATGGTGGGGCTTGGTATGGATACCTAACTACACCGAAATACAAGTCCTAGTGCTGATCGTATGACAAAGACCCACAGAAACACACACGGTGGAGATAAATGGGGCAAAGCAACTCTGAAAAAGAGCTCAAAAAGATATAAGTGACAACGCACAGTAGCTCGTGTTGCAATGCACAAGAGAGACGCTAGCACTGGCTCGACGAACAGGCATAAGATTGCGCACACGGCAGCAGCCTGATGAGCACGAAGTAGCTAGTCTCGTATGGGTAAGCTCCTAACACGATGGTGTAGACAGGCTGTAGCTAAAGCGATCAAAATCATGTAGAAAGGATGCTATGTGGACACATTGGTAACACGCTGTCGTGGCAGAGAAACCGACGAAAAATGTGTCACGGCAGAGATATACGACGCCGGAAACACACGGCAGCGCGACAGAGACGCGAAACGGACAAAGTAGTTTGTCTCTCTTTTTTTTATAGGTGCGGCATGTGCAGGCACATCCCCTGTTTTTTTTTTGTTTTTTTTAACTAACTCAAAATTTGGGCCTAAAAAGAAGAGGCCCGAACTGGCGCTGGACGCCAGACGACCTCCGCGCCCGAGCGAGCGGAGCCGGGGCAGCGCTCGACGCTCGCGCAGGACCCCAGACGGTCTCCACGCTGAGGCGCCCTGGGCGAGGCGCGCTGCCTTTTTTTTATTTTGACTAGCGATCGGCAGACTTGGTTTGCTGCAAGCTTTGGGAGTTCGATCATGATTGTTGTTCTGTTTTGAATCGGAACCGATCGAAACTGGTAGAAAAATACGAGCTGGACACGTTGGAGAATGAAGAAGCAATCTGGACAGGAGATCAAATAGCGATCAGTTGCTCTTTTTTTTTGAGACTCAACAGATCGGATCTATGCAGTGATTCACGATCGGAAAAAATCAAAAACGATCGGAAACACGACGAACACACGGCGGATGAGAAAATTAGACAGAAAAGGCTACGCAAAAAGAAACTATGACCAGCAACTAATACAAATACTTCGATGCAATCTAGGCTATGGCAAAAACTAAGAACCCTAATTTTTTGTGTGGCTTTTTCTGGATAGGAATAAAATCAAAAATGAATCTACGGGTATGAATTTGTGGATGCTCACCGAGGGAACGCTGGAATCTGATACCAAGATGATATGGGGTGTCCCGATCTTCTCAGCGAGCGCGATGTAGATGGTGATGATGGTGATGAAGATAACTTGAGTGTCGCTGTAAACTCTCCGGCTAATCCCTGCTGCCAACGCAACAGCTCTCAACCCTTTGGATATTCGCAATGTCACACGCTTGCGCACGTAGCCGCCGACCACGAAGCGGTGATGCAATATACTAATTCCCAATGGAACAGCAGATTACACTTAGACTTTCAGAAGAACAAACACCAGATCGATACGAATTGGTGCGAATAATTTCAGAGGAACACTTGGTTCTGTCTAGAAACTAGGGTTTTGTTTAAACGTGGTCTAAGGGACTTGAGAGGGCGCCCCTGGCTACTTAAGGGAGGCTGGGGCGTCCTCAGCATGGACCTGGCCCAAAACCAACCTGGTTTGGGCCCAAACTAATTCGGTTCGACTCAAACGAGTACATACCGACCCATACATGGGTTCGGCCTAATTTGGCACGCAGGCCATGAGTGTGGCGCGCCTTAGACGTGTAGACATCGTGTCGTAGGCTGTCCTAGTGTGCCATCACGGACTCTCTCATGTTGACTTGATGTTCTGGTGATCTCGTGGTGCGCCTGCATCCCTCTCCTCCCTCGCACACTTGATCATCAAGTCTTGCTCTTCTTGCTGCGACTCATCTCCTCCTCGTGCAACGCTCGTGTTATCAACAAATCTGATCATACATAGATGCATAGACTTAGGCACTATAAAGTTCTCATTAAATAAAAGATCAGGTTCAATTAAGAGTGAGTTCACCTGTTGTTCCAATAGCTTTGCACGTGCTCTTGTAATTGTCCAATCCTAATCTCATTGGACTTCTTCGCAGCAACATCTTCATCAAAAGGAGTAGGAGATAATGGCGGTGTAATAGGGATGTCCTCTTCACAGCAGCTTCTGGGGCCCCTAACCCTTCGCTCCCTCGAGAGGGCGTGTTCGTGGGCCAGGCTCCCGGGGGCTACTGTCGGTGTTCTGGATACCGGGGTATCCTGGTCCACCTGCTCCTGGGCCCCTTCAATGGCCCAACTTCGGCCCAGGGTTGAAACGACGACTGATGCCCAGAGGAGAAGACCCTCATGAGGAGGCGCCTCATGAGGAGAACAATGGCTAAAACTGCTAAGGACTAGAAGACCTCCTCACGAGCTGTTTCTCATGAGGGGAGGGACCACGTCCACGTCAGCTCGGTATGTTCCTGTGCTGAGCAAGAAGATAAGAGCAAAAGACTGCGTACCGTCCACGCTACCCCGACAGGGAGGAGACCAGCTTTCCCCGTGTCTGCATAAAGTGGCACAATAGTTGTTGGCCACCCCCCTAAAAATAGGGTGGACGGCGTAGGGCACCAGAGGAGGACGTCAGCCTCCTCCACCCACTCCTGTGGACCGGCGCCACTTCTCTACAAAGACTACGTCTACCGAAGACTCAAGACACAATAGCTGTCCTCCCTCCTTGGCCGTTTATGGCAACCCCTTCCCCAAGATGATAAGGGAAGGCGGACCTCGGCGCTATAAAGGGAGGGGAGGCCACCCCTTAGAGGGGATCCGATCTTCACCTCTGGGCTCCTAGCTAGGCTAAGTTGGTTCTTCTACCTCCGGCCAGTTAGAGCTCTATAACCAAGACCTTGTACTCCTCGCGAGGTATCGCGTCGTAATACAAGAAGGCAGGAAGTATGGGTTTTACCTCACCACGAGGGCCCTGAACCTAGGTAAGGCTCGGTGTCTCTCTCTGCAGTGCGTTGTGCGTTCGACGTCTCGAGGCTTCTGTCACCGTGTTTCATTGCGATCCAAGATCTCACACGTTCAGCCCCTTGCATTCGAATCTTTGGATCTGTCGTGTGGTACCTCATGTTCTTGCGACACAAAATCCATCGACAGTATCAAGTTTTACCCATTTTGGATTGAAAAAGTTGCCAAAACGTTTGGAGCAGAAAATTCCTGCACGAGTCTGTTCACCGTATAAATTCTCTAATTTTTTCTGTAACTCACATTGAACTCAAATTTTAACTGTAGCTGCAACTTTTTATCATCTGTATGCTCGTAAATTCATAATTTTATGACATGTTTAAGTAGGGTAATTAAATACGTTTTGCTGCTGCTATTTTTCTGGATAGATTTTGTCCTATTTTGTTTTATGCATTCTTTAAGCTTTGAAGTTGAATCTTTTTGATTGATTTGAGTTTATGAGAAACCATACAACATTATATACTTTCTGGACACTTTATATGCAATTTGGTTTGGAAATTTCTTGCAGCAAGCATTCTTCCTTTTATGCCTACTAATGTCACCCCACAGAAAAGAGATGGGAGAAAGTTTTGTGTTGAAGTTTCTTCATAGGGATTAGAGGAGATGCACCAAGAGCTATCCAAGGATGGTGAAAACCATAATCTTGGGGATGCCCGAGGAATCCCACTGAACCAATCATTCTCACGGTTTGCACACGTCTACTTCTGTTTTTCGAGCAACATAAGATTTTCGCATAAACTTAGAGCATCTGTATCTTACTTCCTTTATGTTAAATTTCATTTTTTTCATGTTGCTAAAAGAAATTGGGATTGGGATGTTGAAGTTGATTTAAAAGAATACATATAGTCACATGATTCATACGCTTTGAATGAATATTAATTTGCAAGTGCATTATGTAGGGCTATCTTTTATTCATGTTTTGATGCTTGCTATATATTTACGTTGTTTAAAATGGACTGATTAGAACTATGGACTCTTAAGCATGCATGTAGACGGTCAACTTTCTCCCTCTTGCTAGCCCAAAAATAAATCCAACAAGTTAAAACTTGTTTATCCAACTCCTTTGAACCATGTTATTCTAGAGCGTCCACCATATCTACCTATTAGCATCATTGCTATTCCAAGTATATTTCTCATGCTTTATTGTTTTATTTACCTTCAAAATTAAAATGCTTATGGTTATGTTTGCTATGAGAAAGTTAGTTAGTAAATCTCTCACGAACTTGATGGCACATTTTATTTTCTTGCACATAATAAACTTGAACCATTGTGACCATCTTATGAAGTTGTGAGCTTGACAAAGTCTGAGTTGGGAGTTAGCTCATCTATGTTGTCATAGGGAACGCTTTCAACATTGCACTTGTTTGATATCATGTTCTTTTGTTGTGGATACCTATCATTTGTGAAAAGAAAGTGGAAACATTGTGAGTTCATGGAGTTTGTATAAATGGTTAGAGAGATGCCTGGGCTGCTAATCTAAGCCATGCATCATTCATGGTGGAAATTTACAGCATCCCATATTGAGCATGCTATGAAGCATCTCATAATAAAAAGCTATACCCATGGTAAATAAAAGAGATGCTGAGATGTTTATTGTCTGTTTGTCTTGTCATTTTGGTATGGGAAAGCTCCCATCCCATGGGGCAAGAGGTACCCCAGTTGACGCTCTCTATGATACTATTATGCTTACAATGACAATAATTTATTTTCTGACCCAAGTTTAGTAGCATTTGGTGTAGGTACTCATATTCAAGGGGCACGAGGCATTCAACTTATATTTTGTCAAGCTCATTACTCATATTTGCTCTCACTTTAACTTTAACCATTCAAGATGCTAATGATAGGGGCAATGAGAGCTCAAAGCTAATGAATACCATAGTCCAAACATAAACATAAGAGTAAACGTTTGGAAGCTATATGAAACTTATTCATGATTAATCTCTGCTTATTATCTATCTTTCCAAAGTGTCCACTTTTATATTCAGATTTAAGAAGAAAAACTCTATGACCACTATAGGATGTTTTATTTACTTTTGCATTTTGCATACATTTGGTCCATAACTCTTTCTTCTATGTTGCAGTTTGTGAATTACTATTTATCATCCTTTCATTGTATATGAGATATCCCTTCATGATCTATCTTGCATATTGCTACTCCTTTGAGAATGAATCATTTCACTATGTGTAGCAATAGTAATCATCTTTGGTATCTAAAATAGTTGTAAATAGCAAAGTCCATTTTAGTTTTATCACCTTCATACTCGAGGATGAGTGACGAGGGTTAAACTCGACAAATGTCCTAGATGAAGGACTTAGGATCGGGGAGACAGGGCGTCGGATGAACTCGAAGGTAAACTCAGTCAAACAAGGTGGCTATGAAAGTGGCTTGCTTTCAATCTGGCCTACACCGTCCCCTCCTGGCCCCTTTATATAGGTGGCAGGTCTCGAGGATCGGGTAGGGTCTGATACAGATTACAATATCGACATACGATAAGAACTCGTATTTCGACTAGTATTACAATTGGGCCTAGCTTAACGGGCCTCAGGGGTACTCAACTGACGGGCTCAATTATCTATACCCTTGTCAGTAGCCCCCGAGATTCTACCAGAATTGCAGATTCAGGTTGAATCTCAGATCTTCAAATCTTCGACTTGATCAATACTTGACTTCTTCAGATCTTCAAATCTTTGACTTGGTCTTTCAACTTATCTTTCATTATAATGTCTCGCAAGGGGTTTTGATGAACAAGCCTGACAACTCTGACGGGTCAAGAGGCTAGTTAACTGCCGGAACAGATACTTGTCACCTACTTCAAATTCAATCCCCTTGGATTCGAATTCGGGAAACCGGTCAAACTCATTCTTTTGCCGCATTTAGGACTTACAAAGAATGAGTCCCAGTGGTTCTCAGGGTACCTATTGCGTCCACCAGGATTTTTCTTCGCGTCGTCGACACGGATACATACCAGCAGAGCGCATCCATGTGCGTATACCGGGCCACACAGGACGGATCCTGGGGTCTTACCGTCGTGACATATTTCAACCACGGCATTCAAGTTTTGTCGCGATGACGCAACTCGAGAATCATATGTCGCAGCCTTGTTTGACTATTCTAGCCTCCAAAATATTCGGGTTATATAACCATGATTTATAAAAAACCTCGCTCCCGATGGGAGTAACATCATTTATGAATTCCTTCTTCACCCTCCTTGCTCCTACTCATGAATAAACATCATCGGGTGCACGCCCAGCGCTCCCGATGGGAGTAGCCCCCGAGGCTATAGTCGAAAATTCATTTTTTGAGTATAGGCTCAAATATAGTATGCTCCATCTTTACACTTCAATTCGAAATAATTTGATAATAATATCGTCGGGGGCGCGCTCAGCGCTCCCGACGGTAGTAGCCCCTGAGGCTATAGTCAAATGTTTTTCGGATATAGTCTCCAAAATTGACTCCTGTATTGCCGGCGCCAATCGTTTTTCTCTACTTTCTTGTCATTCTTTATCCACAAATTGCCATATTCAATATTTGTTGAGTATACGCATCTGTCGAGTATGCCATTGGTCTTGTATCTTCTTCATGACGTCAGTGGCCAAATTTCTCAATACGTCACATAAACTGAGCGCGAACCGTTTCATGTGTAGCGCGGTAATTTTGTATTTTTCCTGCCCGTTCGTGGGCTACCGCTTCCTCTTCGTGCGCCACGCGTCAGCCCACGTTCCTTCACCGAGAAGGTATATTAAGGAAGAGTGGGGATTTGTACTGTTTACCAGCTCTTTGTCTCCGCCACCGCCACCATTGGCAATCTCTGCGCCCTGTTCTTCTCCTGCATAGCCCCCGAGCGCAGATTCGTGGATGCGCGTGAAGCATTTGGCGGCGAAGAACAAGATGACCAAGGGGAAAGCGAACTCCGCAACGAGCTGGGTGCCCTCTACTCTCACGCAGAAGGAGTTGGACAAGGCCAAGGCGGACGGTCTCGTTTCCAACAAGGATTCCATCATCTTCCCTACCACCGAGCAGATCCCCAAGCCCCCGGGCAGCTACCGGGTGATGTTCCTGGCTTTCCTTCTCCGCGGACTCTCTCTTCCTGCCCACGAATTCCTTCGTGGGCTTCTTTATGTTTATGGTGTGCAGCTTCACCAGCTCACACCAAATTCTATCCTCCACATTGCCTGTTTTGTGACCCTTTGCAAGTCATTTCTGGGTGTCGAACCCCATTTTCGACTTTGGAGGTCCATCTTTCGGCTCCGCCCAAATGTTTCTTTATCACATAAACCTGAACTGGGCGGGGCTGTCGGCTCTGTGCATGCCGAAGCTCAGTATTTAGAATTTCCATGTCTGCATCAGTCCAGGGTTGGAGGACCAAATGGTTCTACATAAAAGATCGTAAGGCCTCCTCCGAAGATGAGTACGACCTGGCCCCTTTTGATGCCTCCAAAGAATTGAAGAAATTGGCATCATGGGATTCGCCTCCCATAGGTGCTGAGATGAAGGAGATCGCACCACTGCTGGACCGCATCCAAGTTCTGAAAGGAGGTAGAGGAGGTGCTCTGTCGGGTATCCAACTCATGGCTTTTTTTTGTACAGCGTCGGGTTCAACCCCTGTAGCATCGTCTCTCCAAACTTTGGAGTTACTCTGGTTTCATAGATTCTTCTTGAGTCTCTGGAAATCTAATTGAGAAACAAGATGTCGACAAGCGAGTCAGGATTCTCACCAAAGTCACCAAGGATCACGCAGTTGTGGACATGGCCGCCCATTATTTCGACTCCGAGCACCCTTTGCCCGATGTATGTTGATGAGGACATCCCTACTACACAACCATCTCCACCTACTGTTGATGATCCTATTGTTGCTGATCAAGATAAGTCCAATGACGAGATTCGGATTGGACCAATTACTCGAGCCCGTGCTAAGTTGTTACAACAGCAGGTGAACTCACTCCTTGCTGAATCTGATATTTATTGTAATGAGAATTTTATACTGCCTAAGTCTTTGTTCATATGTATGATCAGGTTCATTGGAGACGAAGGGGTTTGAGGGAGCGAGGAGATGCAACACATGGAGCACGACGTGATGATCAAGCAAGAGAGCGCGAGGGAGGAGAGGGAGGCCGGCGCCACAAGTATGGAGGACATCACCACGTGAAGGAGATCAAGTCTGGATGAGCACGAGCACGTGATGGCGCACTAGGACTGCCTTCGACACGATGTCTACACGTCTAAGGTGCGCTATACACATGGCCTGTGTGCTAAAATTAGGCTGAACCCATATATGGGTCGGTATCTACCTGTTTGAGTCAAACTGAGTCAGTTTGGGCCCAAACCAGGCAGGTTTTGGGCCAGGTCAAAGCTGAGGACGCCTGGCCACCTATAAGTAGCCCTGGGCGCCCCCTCAATTAGGGTGAGACCACATTTAGACTACAGATTATTTCGTTGAACTATTGTAAGCATTCATCTGAATTCCTCCACACCAATTCATCTAGATTTGGTGATATACTGCTACAAGTTTAGTGTGATCTGTTGTTCCATTGGGAATCAGTAGATTGCAAACTACCGTTTCATGGTCGACGGCTACGTGCGCAAGTGTGTGGAGTCATGAATATCCTAGAGGGTTTGAGAGCTGTTGCATTGGCATCAGGGTTCAAGCGAGGAGAGTTCATCGGTGACACCAAGTTATCCCTGACAATCATCCGCTGCCATCATCACCATCGCATCGCTCACGAGAAGATCGGGCCACCCCATATCATCTTGGTATCAGATTTCCATGGTTTACTCGGTGAGCATCCACAAATTCATCCCTGCAATTCGTTTTTGTTTTCAGTCCTATCCAGAAAAAGCCAAAAACAAATTTAGGGTTCTTAGTTTCTGCCATAGCCTAGATTGCACCGTTCTTGAGTTTTAGTCGCTGATCGTTTTTCGTGTTTTCTTTCTTCCATCCGTAGGAGTCTAGGTCTGGCAATCTTTTCTGCATCTTAGTTTTACTTTTGGTCATCTTTTGCATCGCCTGGGATTGTCGTCTTCTTCCTCAGGTCGACATGCTTGAGCTCGTGCTTGAGATCACGTAGATCGGATCTCCACAGGAGTCCGACCGGTTTCTGATCGCTAGTTTCATCAAAAAAATTAGAAAGGATTAGCCGCGCGTGGGCAGGACGGTCAGCATCCAACGCGTGATCGTGTCCCTACCAGCGCTCCGCAATCGTGAAGTCCAGGAGTAAGAGTCTCTGCAGGACACAGAAAGGAAAGAATGAAACAGAAAGGAAAAAAAGGGGCGCCGCTTCGCTCGCCCAGGGGCGGAGGATGTCTGCCCCCAGGCGAGGCCCCCTCGATTGCCAGGGCACCTAGGCACGGAGGCCGTCTGGGGTCGGGCGCCCGCAGCGACGCTCGCTACGACGCGGAGGACTCGGGTATCCAGCGCCAGATCGGGCCTCTTCTTTTTAGGCCCAAATTCGAGTTAGTAAAAAAAACAAAAAACAAAACAACACAGGGGACGTGCACGCACGCCGCACCTATATATATATATAAGACAAACTACTTTGTCTGTTTCACGTCGCCGTCGCGCTGCCGTGTGTTTCCGGCGTCGTACATCTCTGCCGTGACATATTTTTCATCGTTTTCTCTGCCGCGACAGCGTGTTACCACTGTGTCCACATAGCGTCCTTTCTACACAATTTTGATCGCTTTAGCTACAGCCTGTCTATAGCATTGTGTTAGGAGCTTACCCATACGAGACTAGCTACTTCGTGCTCATCAGGCTGCTGCCGTGTGCGCAATCTTTTGCCTGTTCGTCGAGCCAGTGCTAGCGTCTCTCTTGTGCATTGCAACACGAGCTACTGTGCGTTGTCACTTATATCTCTTGAGCTCTTTTTCAGAGTTGCTTTGCCTTGCTTATCTCCACCGTGTGTGTTTCGTGGGTCTTGACATACGATCAGCACTAGGACTTATTTGCGGTGTACTTAGGATACCATACCTACAGCTCCACCATATATTCCTAGTATGTCGTGTGATCGCTCTTATACCCTCTATATTCACTTCATCACATCCGTGCACGAGCTTGATACTTTGTTCTGGTATGCACTACTAGTCACTTTGGAACGGTAAGATTACCTCTTCTTGTTAGTGTTTGAGTGAGTTGTGAGAGGCACCACACATTTTTGATTTCGTGCACTAATCTACTAATCATGTCTACTAGTGGTTATGATGTGATGCAGGAAAAAGATGGGGATACAACGGTGGTTTGGACAGACTTTGTTGGACTGCGCACTCATCTGGAGGGGGTGTTGGATCATTCTACTGCCGACGCTGTGACTGCACATCAGCAACTCCAGTTCAAAGTGCAAGGCACCGCCGATACTGTTCAAGCTATGCAAGCTCAGTTCACTACTTACCAGCACCGCATTGATCAGTTGAACCAATCCCTAGCGGAGCTGCGTCGGCCCATGGTACCACCGCCTGTGCAGCCTGCTGCTGACTTTGCTGATGATGACAGTGTCCATGACAATGCCAATCTACTAGGCCCCAATGCTCATGGGCGTGGTCTTGGACAACATGGTCGGCCACCACATGGCCTTGGTGCCCGACGTGTAATACCTGCTGAGGATGATTTTCTAGGGAAGCCAAAGTTCTCGATACCCATATTTGATGGTGAAGGTGATGTGGAGGATTACCTCACTTGGGAGCTCAAGATCGACAACCTGTGGCGTTTGCATGCTTACACTGAAGATAAGAAGATCAAACTTGCATCCTCAGAATTTGATGGTTATGCCCTGCGTTGGTGGGATAATATTATGTCACAATGACGAGCAGCTCATGAGCTTCCTGTTTTGCGATGGACAGAGATGAAGGAAATCATGCAGGCTCGTTTTGTACCCACCAATTATTTGCGTTCAGTTTTTTATAGATTGACACAGCTGAAGCAAGGATTTTTGACAGTTGATCCTTATTACAAGGAGATGGAACTGTTGATGCAGCGATCGCGAGTTCAAGAGTCTAGTCAGATGACTATGCAATGGTTTTTGCATGGACTCAGACTTCCTATCAAGAACATCGTCCGACATCATACTTACAATGATATGAATCAGTTGCTTCACCATGCTATGGAGGCTGAGGCACAGCTTGCTGAAAAGGTGCAACAAAATTCTCGCTTTACACCTGCCAGTTGATACACTGCCAGGGCGCCTTCTAGCCCTGCCCCAGCGCCACTTGAGGGGACTCCTACTCGCCCCTCCTCGTCCACTAGGCCAGCGACCTCTGGAGCTCAGTCCAGACGTCCCGCAACCACACCAGCCACTAGTTCTGGTTCGAGTGCCTCCGTGACTCGTGCTACTGAGAAACTATGTCATACGTGTGGTGGCAAGGGACACTTTAAAAGAGATTGTCCCAACAACAAAGTGATAGTGGTTACTGAGAACGGATATGAGACCGGAGAAGATGCTGATCCGTTTGCTTCTGATGATGAAGGTGAAGATGCTTATGCTGACTCTTCTCCTATTATTGTTGTCTCTCCACGTACGTTGAGTGTGCATCCCAATATTGATTCTCAGCGCTGCAACCTGTTTCAAACCAAGGCACTAGTTGGTCCCAATAAAGCTTGCAAGGTGATCATTGATGGCGGAAGCTGTCGCAATCTTGCCAGTAAGGAGTTATGTGCCAAGCTGGGTTTGAAATATTTACCTCATCATAATCCATATTATATTCAGTGGTTAAGTGACAATGGTGAGATGAAGGTAAACTACATGGTACGTGTGAACTTTGAGATAGGGCCATACAAGGATTCTATAGATTTTGATGTGGTTCCTATGACGGTTTGTCATCTCTTGTTGGGTCGGCCATGGCTCTATGATCGACATGTGCAACACAATGGTCGAGCCAATACTTATCACTTGGAGTTCAAGGGCAAGAAAATCAACCTACTGCCTATGTCACCACAGCAAATTGTTAATGAATCTCGTCAGAAGACTGAAGTGAAACTCGAACAGCCACCTCCACGAGATAATGTAAGAGCTGTGAGTGATATAACGAAAAGTGAGGGAGTGCCCAACTTGTTAGTTTTAGCCACCGAAGAAGACATGAGAGAATTTAGTGAGGATCCTACAGCCATGCCTCTTGTGCTCATGTACAAGGGCGAGGTCTTAGTTTCGAACGATATGCAACCTGTTTCTCTTGGTGTCTCAACTGTTTTGTAGGACTTTGATGATGTTTTTCCGGCGGAGGTACCTGCTGGTCTGCCACCATTACGAGGCATCGAGCACCAGATCGACTTGATCCCTGGTGCCTCCTTGCCCAACCGCGCCCCCTACAGGACCAACCCCGACGAAACAAAGAAGATACAAGCACAAGTGCAAGCTCTTTTGGATAAAGGGTACATTCATGTCTCTCTTAGTCCTTGTGCTATTCCTGTTATTTTGGTGCCTAAGAAAGATGGTACATGGCGCATGTGCATAGATTGTAGAGCTATAAACAACATTACTATTCGATATCATCATCCTATTCCCTGTCTCGAGGATATGTTAGATGAATTGAGTGGTGCTGCTGTTTTCTCTAAAATTGATTTGCGTAGTGGTTACCATCAAATTTGCATGAAAGAAGGAGATGAATGGAAAACTGCTTTCAAAACTAAATTTGGTTTATATGAGTGGCTAGTCATGCCATTTGGTCTTACTAATGCATCTAGTACATTCATGCGCTTAATGAATCATGTTTTGCGAGAGTTCATTGGTCGTTTTGTGGTTGTCTATTTTGATGACATACTTATTTACAACCGCAATGAAACTGAACACTGTACTCATATTAGACAAGTTTTGCAAGTGCTGCATGATAATAAATTGTATGCTAATTTTGAGAAGTGTACTTTTGCAAAAGATAAGGTCATATTTCTCGGTTATGTTGTTTCTAAGCATGGAGTAGAGGTAGATCAATCTGAAATTGCTGCTATTCAAGATTGGCCTACTCCCATGAATGTTAGTCAAGTACAAAGTTTTCACGGTCTTGCTGGTTTTTATCGCTGTTTTGTGAAAGACTTTAGTACTATTGCTACACCATTAAATGGGTTAACGAAGAAAGATGTTCCTTTTGTGTGGGGCGCAGCCCAAGATCATGCATTTGATGAATTGAAACATTTGCTTACTTCTGCACCTTTACTTCAATTGCCTGATTTTTCAAAGCAATTTGAAGTTGAATGTGATGCTAGTGGTATAGGCATAGGTGACGTTTTGATGCAAGAGGGTCGTCCTATAGCTTATTTTTCTGAGAAATTGTCGGGTGCTAGACTGAATTATCCTGTTTATGATAAAGAATTGTATGCACTTGTTAGAGTTCTTGAGGTTTGGCAACATTATTTGTGGCCAAAAGAATTTATCATACATTCTGATCATAAAGCTTTGAAATATTTGACAGCACAATCCAACCTGCATAGGCGTCTCGCTAAGTGGGTTGAGTTTATTGAATCTTTTCCGTACATCATTAAACATAAGAAGGGAAAAGATAATGTGGTTGCTGATGCTTTATCTAGGAAGAATATGTTATTGACCCAACTTGATATTAATATTCCTGGTTTAGAGAGTATTTGTGAGCTTTATGCAACTGATCATGATTTTGCTGAACCATATCATTTGTGTGCTTTGAAAAACGCTTGGGAGAAATATCACATACATGATGGGTTTCTATTTCGAGCTAACAAACTATGTGTTCCGGAGTCATCTTTGCGTTTGCTCTTATTGCAGGAATCACATGCTGGAGGTTTGATGGGTCACTTTGGGCGTAAGAAGACATTACTCATGCTAGCTGATCACTTCTTTTGGCCCAGGATGAGGCATGATGTGGACAGGTATGTGCGGCACTGCATAGTGTGTAACACATCCAAGTCCAAGCTGAAGCCTCACGGTTTGTATACACCACTACCTGCACCTATTACACCATGGGAAGATATTAGTATGGATTTTGTGCAAGGATTGCCAAAAACTAAACATGGTCATGATTCTATATTTGTGGTAGTGGATAGATTCTCTAAAATGGCACACTTTATTGCCTGTCATAAGAGCGATGATGCGTCGCATGTGGCTAACCTATTTTTCAGGGATATTATACGCTTGCATGGAGTGCCCAAGACTATTGTTTCTGACAGGGACGTCAAGTTCATGAGCTACTTCTGGAAGACCTTATGGGGAAAGCTAGGAACAAAGCTGCTATTCAGCACTACATGTCATCCCCAAACTGACAGCCAGACCGAGGTGGTGAATCAAACTTTGTCATAGTTGCTGAGGACAATGATCAAGAAAAATCTGCGGGAGTGGGAAGATTGTTTGCCGCATGTGGAGTTTGCATACAACAGGGCGGTACATTCTACTACTCAGCTTTGTCCGTTTGAGGTGGTGATATGGAGTGGCCCGATCTTCTCGTGAGCGACGCGATGGTGATGATGGCAGCGGATGATTGTCGGGGATAACTTGGTGTCACCGATGAACTCTCCTTGCTTGAACCCTGATGCCAATGCAACAGCTCTCAAACCCTGTAGGATATTCATGACTCCACACACTTGCGCACGTAGCCGTCGACCACGAAACGGTAGTTTGCAATCTACTAATTCCCAGTGGAACAACAGATTACACTAAACTTGCAGTAGTATAATTCTCCCAATCGATGAATTGGCGAGAGGAATTCAAGATGAATGCTTGCAGCAGTTCAACAAGAGTATTTTGTCTAAAACGTGGTCTAACCCTAATTGAGGGGGCACCCAGGGGTACTTATAGGTGGCCGGGCGTCCTCAGCAAAGACCTGGCCCAAAACATGCCTGGTTTGGGCCCAAACTGACTCGGTTCGACTCAAACGGGTACATACCGACCCATACATGGGTTCGGCCTAATTTTAGCACGCAGGCCATGTGTATAGCGTGCCTTAGACGTGTAGACATCGTGTCGAAGGCAGTCCTAGTGCGCTATCACGTGCTCGTGCTCATCCAGACTTGATCTCCACTTGTCTCTAGATCGCCGTCCTCCCTCTCCTCCCGCTGGCGATATCTTGACAGATGACATACCTAAATACAACATAGTACATCGCTTTTAGGTAGTATATAATTCGGAGATATCAAGACATTCTTTTCAACTAGGAAAGAATTCACCTTATAATAATCATCAATTAGACTCAATATTTCCTTCCAGCTCAAACACTCAAAATCAGCATGATCCATGATTGTATCCTCATCATCCTCCCTTTCTTCAAGAAAAGCCGTCCTCGGCTTTGGGTAAGCTGAAAGTGGCAGGAACAAAAAGAACAACGTGTACGCAGAGTATGTGTATACATAACATGTTGTTTTATTTTTGTTCACATGAAAAATATGTCGACTATACATCAAGCAACTTAAATTGCAGGTATAAGTGAAGTACAAAGAATCATCATAATGGTGAAAAACAAAGAGATATATAGTCTTATTGTTCAGTATCAAATTCAGTGTTCGCAAAGAAGTTCTATGATCAAATTTGTGATGCACTAAATTAAACCAATCCAAAAGATATGTAAATATAATTGGTTTAGACCGTGCTTCAACTGCGCTACTCTGATTATTATAAACAAGTGATGAATTTACACAAATATCATCAACAATATGGGCATGATCATTATGTTTGGCAGATAAGAAGCAACTCAAATTGCAAATATAAGTAACGGGTAGATCAGTAGCACACTTAGTACAAACATGTTGAGACAAACACATTGAATATAGCAAATCAGATTCTGAACTAACTAGATTGGAACAACACAGTTGAGGTAAATCAATTATGTGAGACTGGAACACATCAAGTATACCAGCATACATCGTACTATTTCGAAAATTAACCATTGTCCCATAGCAAAAACACTTCGACACATAGCATATAGGACTGAAAACAACAAGTTTCAGTTCATTAATTCTATCACAGGTTATGCATATGTTATCGACAAGAAAATTATCATTCATGCTATATTCACCAATCAAGTTAAACATGAAGCAATAGGCATGTGTGCTAGAATTCAAATATGAAATTTCAGAAATCTTATTCATAGCACAACGCAAACTAAGAGGTTCTTTTAGCATGATGGAATACACAATGTCATTCGATGGTATTCTAGCAAGTACTTCCTTTTGTGTCAGCACTACCACATGATCAAAATTCGAAGTCAAATTATCACATGGTGCTGAAACATTAGTGCAAGATAAATCACTAGAAGGAACTAGCAAAGGAGTAGACTCACAAATATTATCCATAGCTGCTGGTTCTGGTTCCAAATCAGTACCTATGTCAATGACATGCTCCTCAGAAGAAGTAGGCACTGGAACATCCTCCTCAAGTGATAATGCACAAAGCGGTGATGCAGGTTGTAAAATAGGCGGTTCCCTTTCTTCAAAAACAACCTGCATATCACAAGAAATAACACTAGGAGTAGACAGAGTTACATTAGTTGAAATATCCTCACATATCCTATCGTCGACTACTCTTGTGTTTTGATTTTTGCTCATACTCTCAAAGTGTATGCTCTCAACCTCACGTTTGGTGGAATCACACAGCTCACTTTTTATAACACTCTCACTCAATTTGGCTATGTGGCTCTCATTCTCACATGGGTTGTGAAGCACACCATGGTCAAGATGGCAAATAATGGGACTGCCACCATCCATCATGACCTTGTGCTTAGGCGACAAGCAGAACTCCTTTGTCCTCTCCTTGCGAAGAAGATGATTCTTATGAAACTGTTTAGCTGTTAGACGCAGCCAAGCATGCCGCTGCTTATTCCACTTGAACGAAACTATCGGCCTATCACGACAAGGCTGAGCATGATAGGTGTGAAAGCAAGGATAACCCAACAGAATATGACAAGATTCAAGTGGCATTGGGGATACACCACAACGAATAACCTCGGTATGCCCTCTATAAGTAACAGGAACGTCAGCTATGTGTGAAATCAGCAAAGTGCCATATGAGGAACGCAAGAGGTATGGCGCTGTACTAGCACGTGTGGCTAGGTGCAACGTCTCGACGACCTCAATGCTGATTAAATTGATGGTAGAGATGTGATCAATGGTGGTTGCAGCACATCTATTTCCAATCATCACACCATGGTGAAAGAGCCCATCACCGTCAAAGTTGCCACGTTCTTCCTCCCAAAAAGTGGCACTACAATATCTGTGGCGGAAAAATTGGTATCTTCCAGCCTCCACAGTATCCATAACATCATCTGCCATAATTAGTGCAGAAACAAATATGTATATATAGTGAAACACTCTACTCACTAAAAACTGACAAGAAAAGGTGAATCTTACCGTTCCAAGGTGAATAGCGATGCTTACCAAATCAGATAAACGACCAATGCTCTGATGTGAACAAGTGAATACCGAGGATAGAATAGCGATCACACGACAAACCAGGAATATATGGTGGAGCTGTAGGTATGGTATCCTAAGTACACCGCAAATAAGTCCTAGTGCTGATCGTATGACAAGACCCACGGAAACACACATGGTGGAGATAAGCGAGGCAAAGCAACTCTGAAAAAGAGCTCAAGAGATAGAAGTGACAACGCACAATAGCTCGTGTTGCAATGCACAAGAGAGACGCTAGCAAGGGCTCGACGAACAGGCACAAGATTGCGCACACGGCAGCAGCCTGATGAGCACGAAGTAGCTAGTCTCGTATGGGTAAGCTCCTAACACGATGCTGTAGACAGGCTGTAGCTAAAGTGATCAAAATCGTGTAGAAAAGGACGCTATGTGGACACAGTGGTAACACGCTGTCGCGGAAGAGAAATCGACAAAAAACGTGTCGCGGCAGAGATATACGACGCCGGAAACGCACAGTAGCGCGACGACGACGCGAAACAGACAAAGTAGTTTGTCTCTTTTTTTTATAGGTGCGGCGTGCAGTGTACACAAAGCTGCAGTGTACTCGTATCCAGTTTTTTTTTTACTTTTTTTTGATACTAGCGATCTGTGCCAGGGCCTGCTCAATGCTAGGAAATCCTAGAAAACAATCTGAACCCACGCTGCAATCGGGGATAACTTGGTGAGCGACGCACTTTGTTTTTTTTTTGATCGATGGACTCCCAGCGAGGGATCCGATCTGCAGGCCACGCACTGTGTTTTTTTTATCGATGAAATCTGGTCAAGAAAAGATGTGGGCTTTCCTGGCGCTGAACGGCAGACGCCCTCCGCACCGTAGCAAGCGGACAGATCGGGGCGAGCGCTTGCTGCTTGCGCCGTGCCCCAGACGACCTCCGCGCCTAGGCGCCCTGGCGAGCGATGGACAGCGGCCGAAGGAAGGCTGCGGTCGAGCGGGGCGCCAGGGACCAGACAGTCTCCGTCCCTGTGCGATGGGGCGCGCTGGTCTTTTTTTTTCTTATTTTTTTTTGGATTTTGCATCAACCGATCGGATCTGCTGTGATCGAATCTGATCGATCCTTTCCCGTGAAGAACAGACCGCACAGAGCAATGAAGAGATGACGATCAACAACACTCGAAACAAGATCCAAACTCGAAACGAAGATGCAGAAAAGATCGATGACCCTAGACTCCTATGAATTGGAAGAAAAGATACGCAAAAAGGACGATCAGCGACTAAAACTCAAGACGGTGCAATCTAGGCTATGACAAAACTGAGAACACTAAATTTTTTTTGAGGCTTTTTCTGGATAGGACTAAAAACAAAAACGAATTGTGGGGGTGGAATTGTGGATGCTCACCGAGTAAACTGTGGAAATCTGATACCAAGATGATATGGAGTGGCCCGATCTTCTCGTGAGCGACGCGATGGTGATGATGGCAGCGGATGATTGTCGGGGATAACTTGGTGTCACCGATGAACTCTCCTTGCTTGAACCCTGATGCCAATGCAACAGCTCTCAAACCCTGTAGGATATTCACGACTCCACACACTTGCGCACGTAGCCGTCGACCATAAAACGGTAGTTTGCAATCTACTAATTCCCAGTGGAACAACAGATTACACTAAACTTGCAGTAGTATAATTCTCCCAATCGATGAATTGGCGAGAGGAATTCAAGATGAATGCTTGCAGCAGTTCAATAAGAGTATTTTGTCTAAAACGTGGTCTAACCCTAATTGAGGGGGCGCCCAGGGGTGCTTATAGGTGGCCGGGCGTCCTCAGCAAAGACCTGGCCCAAAACATGCCTGGTTTGGGCCCAAACTGACTCGGTTCGACTCAAACGGGTACATACCGACCCATACATGGGTTCGGCCTAATTTTAGCATGCAGGCCATGTGTATAGCGCGCCTTAGACGTGTAGACATCGTGTCGAAGGCAGTCCTAGTGCGCTATCACGTGCTCGTGCTCATCCAGACTTGATCTCCACTTGTCTCTAGATCGCCGTCCTCCCTCTCCTCCCGCTGGCGATATCTTGACAGATGACATACCTAAATACAACATAGTACATCGCTTTTAGGTAGTATATAATTCGGAGATATCAAGACATTCTTTTCAACTAGGAAAGAATTCACCTTATAATAATCATCAATTAGACTCAATATTTCCTTCCAGCTCAAACACTCAAAATCAGCATGATCCATGATTGTATCCTCATCAGGTGGTGTATGGCTTCAAACCTATTACACCACTAGATTTGTTGCCTCTTTGATAAGGGGAGCATAGCTACTACTCCTACTATTTTACCACCTCCTTATGTTCTGAAGCTTGGACAATTCTGCTTTGAAGTGCCTCCACAAGATGATGTGAAGCCCAACTTTCATACACCTCCACAAGATATTTAGGTGTTCTTTTTAATTAAGTTCGCGTCATGTTTTTATTTCAGTTTGGTTGTATTTGTGTGTGATGGTTTTGGGCCTGTCCAAAATCAAGTGTGTTTTGGCCATTTGAGCTTTTAGTTTGGTATGGGGCCTAGCCCAGCCAAGGTAGCGTTCAGAGTCACCCATATAGGGTTATGGCAGCCGCCTTGTATCGTTCAGACTTGTTATTTTCGAGCTAAGAAAGAGACCAGAAAAGTCCCAATGTTTGGGGGCGCATATCGGTGTGTTTGATTGCTGATCTTCGAGATCTGATGTTATGCCATGTGTGGGAGTTGATTCCAGTCAGTTTCAGCGCGAGGAATTGAAGAGAGATCAGTTTGATCTATTTCAGATTGAGTTCTCTTTCGCTATCTTGCAGTTCGTTTGATCGCCGTGAAAGATTGGGCCAAACCCCCTTCGGATCACGTTGATCCGTATCATCTTGGTATCAGATTCGTCGGGTTTATCACGGTGGAGTTTGTTGTTGAGATCGATTTGTTTTGCTGTGTTTTCTCTGCTGAAGAGATTAGAAGACCAGATTGCTTTCAGATTGGTTCTTGTGCTTGTTCTATTCTTGGACGAGGATTGCTTGCAGATCCGATTGATCCAGCACGCGGGTCAGATCCGATCTCGTTTATTTGTTTTCCATCACTAGGAAGCACATTCAGCAGATTTCAGTTGTCCAGATCCGATCGGAAAGTTCAAAGAAAAAAAAAGGACAGCGTCCGATCGCCCTGCACGCCCGACCCCAGACCAGCTCTGTGGTCGAGCGAGGCCCTTGGCGTCGCAACTTCTTGGCCGCCATCGTGGGCCGGCCCATCTGCTCGCAGCGACCTCGATACGAGTCCACGCGCCTGGGATCGATCTCCTCGCAGCGTCCTGGATATGAGTCTGACCCTCGGTGAGTCTGACCCTCGGCGTCGCTATTGCTCTGCGCCTGCTAGCGCGACTCTCGCTGGCGCTCGACGCGGAACGGCTGAACACGGCGGCTCTCGATCCCGCGCGTGTCCTCGAGCGGTCGCCGCCTGGGATCGCTTCCGCCTAGAGATCGCGCCTCGCTCGCCCAGTCTTCCGCGCGCGCCCCTGACGTGGTCTCCTGGACCGGCCCAGCGCATCGCTACCCAGCCTCTCGTGCGGACTACTGCCCACGCACAACCACAGACATTCTCTGTGGTATTACGAGACCCAGGGCTGAGAGCGGGCGGTTCAGTTTTTCTGCTCAGTGCTACTTTTCTGTGTGCTATTTGGACACAATGGTAAATTCTATTGAGGGAGCAAATTCAGTAGCTGCTGGAGAGAAGAAAGAGGAGCTTGTACCGCCTATTTTTGCTGCTGATCTAGCTCCTAATGTTCGGGCTGGTTTTGATAGTACGTGCGATTTTATTATGCGGAGTCATGCCGCATTGACAGCACAAATTGCACAGCTAGCTACCCGGATTGATGCAATGGGCGATGCTACTGCCCGTGCACCCGTGCAGCCCCCTCCTGCTGCACAACCTCGCGACGTGGTACCACGCCGCCCTACTGAAATTCATGATCATCGACCCGTGGCACCCGCTTATGAAGGAGAACTTGCCGATGATGCTGATTATGTACCACAACAACGACAGTTTGCTGCTCGTCCTGCAGGTGCTCATCGCGTACAGCCACATGATCGTGACCGTGTTGGCCATGCTGGCCGTGTTCCACTTGACGATGGTGGTCTTGGACGCATCAAATTGTCTATACCTCCTTTTTCCGGTGACCGTGGACCTGACGATTATTTGGAGTGGGAGATGCGCATGGATCAGATTTTTGCTACTCATTATTACACTGAGGAGAAGAGACTTCAACTGGCTGATGTTGAATTCACCGGTTATGTGCTGATTTGGTGGAATCAAATTCTGCGTATGCGTACTCGCCCAACATCATGGACCGGTATGAAAGATCTTATGCGACATCGTTTTGTTCCTGAACACTACAAGAGAGACATGTATAATAAGTTGCAGCAGCTCACTCAAGGTACTAAATCTGTGGATGAGTATTATAAAGAGATGGAGTTGTTGATGATACGTACAGGGACAAGGGAGGACATAGAGGCCACGATGTCTCGGTTTTTGAATGGACTGAATTTTGAGGTGCGTGATCGTGTGGAGATGGTTTCCTATCATGATCTTCAGGATCTTGTGCACCAAGCTGAGCGTGCGGAGCAACAAATCAAACGACGCCAAGCTGCAACACATACAAAATCATGGCATCGTTCTCATACCGAGGTTGCTGGTCCTAGTGTTCAGACGACACCTTCTACACGCTCTAATAGTGTTTCTCATAGCGAGGCACCCAAATCTGGGGTGTCCAAAACTGCATCTGCGCAGTCCATAGCAAACATCGAGTGTTTTACTTGTGGAGGACGAGGACACATGAAGCGTGATTGCCCTAATAGAAAAAGGGTGATGCTCACACATGATGGCTATGTTTCTGCTAGTGATGATGAGAAAGCTGATGCGTCATCAAGTGAGGACTCTGAGGACAATCCTGAAGTGATCGTGGATGGGTATGAACTTGCTGCAAATTTAAAAAATCTAATGGTGCAACGCGTACCAGAAGATCGCATTCACGACCAAGGGCAGCGCTGGAATATATTTCAGACCCAATGCATCGTCAAGGACACCACTTGCAAACTGATTATTGATGGTGGCAGCTACACAAATGTTGTTAGCAAGAGTTTGGTGGATTCTCTATCATTGCCTACATGGAAGCACCCGCAGCCACATTGTGTTGAGTGGTTGTATAATTCAGGGAAGCTGAAGGTCACATATAAGGTGCGCCTAAAATTTTCAGTGGGTAATTATGAGGACACAGTGGTCTGTGATGTTTTGCCTATGGATGCATGTCATGTGCTGCTAGGACGCCCGTGGCAATTTGATAGGCGTTCCACTCATGAAGGCAGGTCCAATGTTTATTCCTTGTGGCATAAGGGGAAGCGTCATGTGTTGCAGCCTATGTTCGATAAGGATATCAAAGTGGACGTGCTTGCTGCTCAGAAAAAGGTCCAACACATTCAGGCGAAACCGAGGACGGTTTCCTTTCAAGTTGGGAGGGATGATAAGGGGAGCATAGCTACTACTCCTACTATTTTACCACATCCTTATGTTCTGAAGCTTGGACAATTATGCTTTGAAGTGCCTCCACAAGATGATGTGAAGCCCAACTTTCGTACACCTCCAATGGAGTTTCATGTTCGCCGAGGCGCTACAGCGAAAGATATTTAGGTGTTCTTTTTAATTAAGTTTGCGTCATGTTTTTATTTCAGTTTGGTTTTATTTGTGTGTGATGGTTTTGGGCCTATCCAAAATCAAGTGTGTTTTGGCCATTTGGGCTTTTAGTTTGGCATGGGGCCTAGCCCAGCCAAGGTAGCATTCAGAGTCACCCATATAGGGTTATGGCAGCCGCCTTGTATCGTTCAGACTTGTTATTTTCGAACTAAGAAAGAGACCAGAAAAGTCCCAATGTTTGATCTTCGAGATCTGATGTTATGCCATGCGTGGGAGTTGATTTCGGTCAGTTTCAGCGCGAGGAATTGAAGAGAGATCAGTTTGATCTATTTCAGATTGAGTTCTCTTTTGCTATCTTGCTGTTCGTTTGATCGCCGTGAAAGATTGGGCCAAACCCCTTTTGGATCACGTTGATCCGTATCACTCTTCCATTGCATGAGAGAGTTAATATGGAGGCATCAAAGAGAGCTGATTTTGTGAAGAAAATTCATGAGAAGACTCGAGAGGCTATTGAGAAGAAAGGGAAGAATACTGCTGCTGCTCGCAACAAGTCAAGAAAGCAGGTTCTTTTTCAGCCCGGTGATATGGTATGGGTGCACCTGCGCAAGGATATATTTCCTTTGCTTAGGCGTTCCAAGTTGAGGCCCCGAGGTGCTGGTCCCTATAAAGTGCTTGCAAAGATCAATGATAATGCCTACTCGATTGATATTCCTATTGCTGAGTTTGGTGGTGTTAGCAACAGTTTCAACGTTGCTGATTTGTCACCATATGATGGAGATGACCTTGGAGCGTCGAGGTCGACGCCTTTTGAAGGGGGGGGAGATGATGAGGACATCCCTACTACACAACCATCTCCACCTACAGTTGATGATCCTATTGTTGCTGATCAAGATAAGTCCAATGACGAGATTCGGATTGGACCAATTACTCAAGCCCGTGCTAAGTTGTTACAACAGCAGGTGAACTCACTCCTTGCTGAATCTGATATTTATTGTAATGAGAATTTTATACTGCCTAAGTCTTTGTTCATATGTATGATCCAGTTCATTGGAGACGAAGGGGTTCGAGGGAGCGAGGAGATGCAACACATGGAGCACGACGTGGTGATCAAGCAAGAGAGCGCGAGGGAGGAGAGGGAGGCCGGCACCACAAGTATGGAGGACATCACCACGTGAAGGAGATCAAGTCTGGATGAGCACGAGCACATGATGGCGCACTAGGACTACCTTCGACATGATGTCTACACGTCTAAGGCGCGCTATACACATGGCCTGCATGCTAAAATTAGGCCGAACCCATATATGGGTTGGTATGTACCTGTTTGAGTCGAACCGAGTCAGTTTGGGCCCAAACCAGGCAGGTTTTGGGCCAGGTCAAAGCTGAGGACGCCCGGCCACCTATAAGTAGCCCTGAGCGCCCCCTCAATTAGGGTGAGACCATGTTTAGACTACAGATTATTTCGTTGAACTGCTGTAAGCATTCATCTGAATTCCTCCGCACCAATTCATCTGGATTTGGTGATATACTGCTGCAAGTTTAGTGTGATCTGTTGTTCCATTGGGAATCAGTAGATTGCAAACTACCATTTCGTGGTCGACGGCTATGTGCGCAAGTGTGTGGAGTTGTGAATATCCTACAGGGTTTGAGAGCTGTTGCATTGGCATCAGGGTTCAAGCGAGGAGAGTTCATCGGTGACACCAAGTTATCCCCGACAATCATCCGCTGCCATCATCACCATCGCATCGTCACGAGAAGATCGGGCCACCCCATATCATATGTTTTCTTTGCGTTCTCGACTCTCATGTTTCTCATCATCTTCCTGCTGTCATTTGGCATGTCTCGATGATTTTACTGACTTACTTCTTTTGCAGGATCATCAGTTCCTTGTTTCACGCCCTCCCCTCCCAGAGGAGGGGCCTCTCCCGGCGGATCTGACTTCTACTATTTCCGAAGCCCCCGAGGCTGAAGAAAATTAGGATGGAGATGACGTCGAAATATCGGAGTATGAGACGAGCTCGACGACATCGCCTCCCCCTGCACTTTTTGAAGATCTTGTTGTCGACAAGAAAAGGAAACGTGTCGAAGAGCTCGCTTCCTCGAGTACCTCCATCCAGAGAGCTGCGGTCGGTGAAGCCCTTGTTCAAGAAGATGATCTAGAACTGTTCGACTACATGGCATCGTAAATGTTCTGTGTACTCTATGATTTTGTTGTGTTTGCTATTTTTTCTCTTATTTGGGTTGTTTAAAACCTGCTTCCTTTTGCTTTCTCTGCAGTGATGATGAGGACCCAAAGAGGGATGCTATCACTGCTCCTTCTGCTGAGGATATAACTGCTGATGAACCTCCCATGCCAGAGGTTGAGCCGGCCGTGAAATCTCCGAAGGCCTCCTGAGCCCCTATCAAGAAAATTCCCGTGTCCCGGAGCACCAAATGGTCAAAAAATTGAAGGAAGCCGATGTTTCCCTTGAAGCCCACGGGTCCGCGGGCTCCCCTGATGCTGTGAGTAATTGTCCTTGACTTATTTTCCTTGTGTCATCCATATACGTACGTGTTCATCTTTGTTTATATATTGTTGAAAAAGTTTGCTGCCTTGGGCGCTGAGTATGCTGAGTACTTGAAAGCTGCTAGAGCTTCCGAAGGTGAACTCCTTTTCCTACATTTGCTTATCTTGCACGCTCTTCTTTGCTTGTTGCTTGACTTTGTCTTTCCTCCTTATTTTCTTGCAGATGCTTTAGCGATGGCCAATGCGCATATTTCTTCGCTGGAAGCTGAACTCAGTGTTTCTCAGAAAGCTTTTGATGCCGCGAGCGCTGCCAAGGTCAGTGCTGAGAAGTCAAATAAATCAGCACTGGCTAAGGCGAAGAAAGCGGAAAAAATCTTGGCTGATGCTAACAAGGAACACCTCCAGCGGGAGCAAGCTGTGGCTGAACGGCTGAATGCGATGTCTGCTGCTGCTAGAGGTACATACTGTACCTTTCTTCTTCTTATGCTGCTATTTCATTTGCCTTCTTGTATTCGCTGATATTTTCCTCTCCTGCTGCTTTTTGTTCCCTTGGTTCTATAGAACGCACCAAGTTGCCTTCGTCGACTTTGCAACCAGACGATGATCCTCTCATGGCTGCGGTTAGCTTACTTGAGACTAGCTGGATATCTATCCAGGAAATCTTCGAGTTGGTGAACCGCGTTCTTACGCGGATTTTTGTTGGGTTGTGGCCCAAGCAGAAGGCGGATGTTCCAAACAATGATGTGAAGAAACTCGCCCAAGCCTTCGACACTGCTGAAGACCCCATCCTTCAAATGAAAGGCCTTTATTTGAAGCGAGGTGCCGAGGGGGCCATTGCATTTTCATATGCATATGGCGCGGAATTGGACTGGGAGAAGGTTGGCTCTTCCCATGGCCGCACCCGCTTGGAGCTGAAAGCTTTCTTTGAGAAGGCGAAGAAGTTTGCGCCCGCCATCGTGGCGATGATTTCTCCTTCGGCGGCTTCTGCGGCTTCTCCTGCGCCAACTCCTTTGATTCCAGTGACTAATGAATCCGCACCTCCTCCAGCTACTGGTGCTACTGCTGCCGCGCCTTCTTCTGCCACGGAGCGGGACGCTGAGGTGGCGTAGACTTAGTCTTCCTGTTGTATTTTTAATCTCTTTTGTTGTAATGAACTTCTAGTTTGTGCTTTGCCTGAGAACTTGTCAAAAAGGCTTTTGTACTTGTTCGTAGATATCTCTTCTAATATGAAATGCTTAAATGATGTTCCTGAGATGTGTATTTTCTTCTGATTTGACTTAAGCCTTTGCTTGCTGGTGAATCATCGAGTTATGATCGAGCTCCATCCCCTGATGATATATTCGCTTCGGGGATTTCCTCGCCTCCTCGACCTCCCTGTCGATGTGAGGAATATTCTTTCAGAGTTGTGGACCTTGAGAGCCGCCTATCCTTTATGAAACGCCAGGCACAAGTTGCTCTGGACAAGGCTGGTAAGTCCCATGATTTGATGAAGCAAGTGTCCAATCTTCAAGATGAAGTTTCGAGTCTAGTAGCGAGAATCGCACATTTTGAGGAATGCGAATCTTTTCTGATTGGTATCGTCAAATCTATTTGTGAGATGCTGATGTGTAAGTCTTCGAGGATCCTTTTCTCTTTGTTTTTCCTCTTGTCTTCTGTGTGCTAATTTTTGCTTGAACTGTAGGTACCTGCCTTGATCTTGTTGGCGAATCAAGTCGAGTTACTGAGCGGATGACTGCTCTTCAAAATGCTGCTCAAGGAACCGAAAGCTTATGGTCCAATCTCCGTCGTTGTCGCGCTATCGTGCTTCTTCAGGATCATGCACAATACATCGGCGAAGCTGTTGATGGTTGTCGTAAGGCCCTGACAACCATGTACTATGTCATGTTGCCTCGCAACCCCATGCCGAGGGATTTTAGACAGCTACTCGAAACTTTCCGGACGAGCCAGCGAGTCCATCTCCTTATAAAGCTGAATTTGATTGCTGGTGTTAATTTCGCTCTTGGATGGATGCGAAAGTGGAATCCAAGACTTAATTTCGACCGTATGTCTCAGAGTTTGCCTCCAGGACGAATTACGGTTGGTATTCAGATGGATGCAATGCAAGAACCAGTGAGGAGAATTATCTCAAGGCTATTGCAAGAGGACGCTAGGTTTTTCCAGGAGTATCATTACTTGAATCCTTTTGGTGTCGATGACTCAGAACCACCTGCACTGTGATTTTGATGTATGTAGTTATTGTACCCCGAGAGTGGTTTTTTCCTGAGTTGCTACCTCGAGGGAGAATTTGGTGTTCAAGATGTTTGGTTTGTTTTGGCGTTTGCCGCGTTTAGATATGTAAGCTCAGATATGAGGAACTTGTCTTTATTATACTTGTAATATAAGATACATGGGGTGACCCAAGAGATCCGGCCTGTGACCTGTGTTCTGGATCTAGAGGGCATTGCCCTAGGGTAACTTGTGGCTTTTATAGCCTTTTTCTTCTACCCTACTTTGGTGCTCTCGACACTTATGCCCCCGTGGCCTTCTCTTCTTCCCTTGTAGTTTTCTCTTCTCCTGATGCTTCTACTCGTGGTTTCTTCATCTCTGGTTCCGCGGGACGTCCTTCGGGTAACTTGTCGACTTCTATAGTCGCGCTTTTCACTTTCTCTTTGGGTTCTCCATAGTTGGCTATCATGCCAAAGTTTTTCGCCATCTTATGGAACTCCTTGTCGCATAGGTCTGATACCTCGAAGCTTCCTTTTACTGTGATAATTCCTTTGGGTCCTGGCATTTTTAATACCAGATAGGTGTAGTGAGGTACTGCCATGAATCGTGAAAACGTGGGTCTCCCGAGGATCGCATGATATTGTGATGGCCAGTCCATGACTTTGAAGTCGAGTTTCTCCCTTCTGTAGTTTTATCGGTTCCCAAAGCAAATGTTGAGTGCTATTCAACCAAGTGGATAGTTGGCACTCCCCGGGACTATTCTGTGGAAAGAGCAGTCAGTTGGCTTTAGGAACTCCAATGAAATGTGCATTGCCTGCAGGGTTTTTGTGTAAATCAGGTTTATTCCGCTTCCTGCGTCCATGAATATTCTGTCGACATCGTACGTTCCTATTTGGGCTTTGAGTACCAAGGGCGCGTTTCCTGGCCGAGGTACTGTTATTGGGTGATCATCTCTGCTGAATTCTATGGGTTGCTCTGACCAATGTAGGTATTCCGTTGTCGCTGGAGGTGAAGTTATTGTGAGGTTGACTTGTCAAGTTATGCTCTTCTCCTCTTTGTTCGACTCGGGCACTGGTTGTATCATTGCTGTGATGTGCCCTTTAGATGGAACATATCCTTCCTCGTCGTCGTGTCCCTGGTTTGACTGATCTTGACCCTTGGGAATTCCACTATTTCCTTGTTGGGTTCCCGGCGTGTTGCTTGTGTTTCCCTCCTATCCCTGGCGTTTTATCTCGGCTTGCTTGTTGAGTGCTGCTTCTTGTAGTTCCAAGAACGTTGTGCAGTCTTTCATTGCGTGTCTGGATACTCATTTCCCATCGACGAACATAGAGTGGATATGACATGGCCCGTTGAGCATGTCTTCTGGTGATGGTTTGTACTCTCTGGATTCCCTTAGCAGAAATTTTTTGTACTCTTCCCTCCCATAGTTACGGTATCCCGAACTTTTGCGATCGTTGCCTTGGTAGCTGTTATCTTTATATCCTGCGGCTACTTGGCTGTGGGAGCCATAATTGTTGTAATTACGGGACCTTCTCCTTTAACCTCCATATCTGGTTCCTCTGTCATCTTCTGGTGATCGCGTGCGTTTATTATTGCACGCATCTTCTCCATCTGCAAATCTATTTGCGATATCCATTAGATCTGATACTGTTTTTGGCTTGATCCTGTCCATTTCTTCGACTAGTCTCCTCGTCGTAACCCGATTATGACTGCATCTATTGCTCTTTTGTCCGAGACTTCGACTGCTGAATTTTTGATAAGACTCCACCTTTGGATATATGTCCTTAATGTCTCCCCGCGTTGATGTACGTAGGCTTTGACTTCTTCTATGGATGCTGGCCGCTTGTATGTCGACTTGAAGTTACTTGTAAATTGCTTTGTTAGCTCCTCCTAGCTTCCAATTGTTTCCTTTTCTAATTTGCTTAACCATGACCTTGCTGCTCCAGTGAGGTGTAATTGCAAACTTTGCATTGCTGTTTCCTTGGTTCCTCCTAATAGTTTTACTGCTTGTAGATAATCTGAAAGCCATGATTGTGGCTCCTGGGATCCATCATACTTTTTCTGATCATGGGGTAGTTTGAAACCTTTGGGTACTGGCGTGATGCGAACCCTACGGGTAAAGCATGGCGCCCCCATCTCCTTTTCATCGTCTTCGTAGTCGTGTGTTCTATTGGGAGTTCTGGATCGTCGGGATCGTTTGTTCTTTTGACTATTGTATCGTCCAGGTGATGGCGTTCTAGATCGGCGACTTCCACTTCTGTGCCGAGGACTGCTATGATGGCGTGGTGATCTAGGTTTGTGAGCTCCTTTATTGCGATATGCCTCCTCCTCTTTTGCTGATAATTTGTTGCCTACCATCTTCAGTCCATTTAGCGCTGCTCGGTGCATGTGTTCCCTCGGGTCTCCTGGATTTGGTCATGTCATATGCAGGTACGCTTGAGCTGCCACTAATGCTGCTTCCGGAGTTTTTGGGATAATATTTCCTTGCTCGTCGACCGATGGGAAGGACGAGTTGAGGTTTTTTGAGATGCTTTGCCTTTCTGAGTACTCTAGATTCTCATACCTTGATCCATGTTGATGATGCCTTCTATTTGTATATGATGCATCACTACGTGCTCTGCGAGCAGCGTTGCTTGTTGCAATGGCTGAGTCCTTCCTTTTCTGTATTTCAATCCTCTCTTTTGCTAATTGCTTCGCCTGCTGCCTTAGGGCATAATGGTACCCCAAGAGCATGTTTTGGCTAGAGTTTGTTGATATTGGCGTGCCATGCTCCACGGCTGTATTGATTGTTCTCCCCTCTTCTTCTGATAGTCAAACTTTTACCCTTGTTGCGAGGGAGTCAGCGGTTTCTCCCTCTGCTAAATGTTTCGCCCCTCTATTTATATTTGCTGGATTAAGTTCTGGGTTATTGTTTTCATCGAGTTCTTCTGAGTTATCTTTTGCGACGGCGAGTATCTAACACCGATTGTCAAATTTGTTGTTGTGACTTGAGAAGATCGAATTGTCGTCTTCAGAAAGTTCTAGTCCCGTTTTCCAGGAGTCTATTGATTGATCTGAGTTGTCATCGTGGTGGATTGTGAGATCTTCGAGTTGCACTTCTAAGTCAAAATTCTCCGTGATTTTGTCGCCTCCTGCGATTTTTCCTTCTTTTGCTTCTGCTAAGCTGACCGGCGAGTTTACCTCGCTAGAAGAGCTTTCTGATGATTCCGACATTGCTACTGTCTCGGGTTCACTTGTCGATGGATCTGTTTTCATC
Organism: Dactylis glomerata; assembly: GCA_007115705.1. NCBI lineage: Eukaryota > Viridiplantae > Streptophyta > Magnoliopsida > Poales > Poaceae > Dactylis > Dactylis glomerata. The sequence goes on along the minus strand of QXEO01002108.1, from coordinate 2,015,147 downwards.
AGATCTGAAAGGCAAATCAAACCTAATGATCCAACGCGAAAGTTGAGACTTCCGATCGTCAAATCCATATCTTGATCCATACTCTCGAATACTTGCATGAAACATGACTGGTGAGGTTGAAAATCGATGGTTCTGAAGGGTATCTGAATTTCGTCAACTTGCGAGCTGTTGTTGGCTGAAAGCGAAAAAGCCGTTGAGTTCATGATGCCAACGCCCAGAGTCCCCACGGTCAGCGCCAATTGACGAGGGTTAAACTCGACAAATGTCCTAGATGAAGGACTTAGGATCGGGGAGACAGGGCGTCGGATGAACTCGAAGGTAAACTCAGTCAAACAAGGTGGCTATGAAAGTAAATGTGGGCGTAAAACCTGGCTTGCTTTCAATCTGGCCTACACCGTCCCCTCCTGGCCCCTTTATATAGGTGGCCAGGTCTCGAGGATCGGGTAGGGTCCAATACAGATTACAATATCGACATACGGTAAGAACTCGTATTTCGACTAGTATTACAATTGGGCCTAGCTTAACGGGCCTCAGGGGTACTCAACTGACGGGCTCTATTATCTATACCCTTGTCAACGAGTATAGGTTAAGCTTGGGGATGTTGATGCATGTAAAATGCATACATGAACTTTGCATTTTATTACTTGATATTCCAACATATTTGCAACTTATAAGTGACAAGGGTATAGATAATAGAGCCCGTCAGTTGAGTACCCCTGAGGCCCGTTTAGCTAGGCCCAATTGTAATACTAGTCGAAATACGAGTTCATGTCATATGTCGATATTGTAATCTGTATCGGATCCCTCCCGATCATTGAGACCTGGCCATCTATATATAGGGGCCAGGAGGGGATGGTGAGTGACAGATTGAAAGCAAGCCAGGTTCTACACCCACGTTTACATTTGATACACGCCTTGTTTGACTGACTTTACCTTCGAGTTCATCCGACGCCCTATCTTCCCGATCCTAAGTCCTTCATCTAGGACATTTGTCGAGTTAACCCTTGTCAATTGGCACCGACCGTGGGGACTCTGGGTGTTGGAATCATGAACTTGATGGCTTTTTCGCTTTTAGCCAATAGCAATCCGGAAGTCGACGAAATCCAGATACCCTTTGGAACCATCGATTTTCAACCTCACCAGTCAAGTTTCATGCAAGTATTCGAGAACATGGATCAAGATATGGATTTGATTCGCCTTTCAGATCCGGCGAAACCAGGTCTGTCGGCAAGTGAACCCAAGACAGTAGCAATGTTGGAATCATCAGAAGGCTCTTCTAGCGAGGTAAACTCGCCGGTCAGCTTAGCAGAAACAGAAGAAGGAAAAATCGCAGGAGGCGACGAAACCATGGCGAATTTCGACTTAGAGGTTCAACTCGAATATCTCATGATCTGCCACGACGATACCTCAGACAAATCGACAGACACCTGGAAGACAGGATTAGAGATTTCTAAAGATGATAATTCGATCTTCTCAAGTTCCAACAGCAAAATCGACAATCGATACCAGGTATTCGCCATCACATGAGACAACTCAGAAGAACTCGACGAAAACAATAATCCAGTGCTCAATCCAGCAAATATAACAGTGGAGCGAATCATTTAGCAGAAGGAGAGACTGCAGACTCCCTAACAACTAGGGAGAAAGTTTGACTATCAGTCGACGAGTGGAGAATAATCAAGACAGCCGTGGAGCACGGCACGCCAATACCAACAAACTCTAGCAAAAATATGCTTTTGGGGTACAACTACGCCCTAAGGCAGCAGGCGAAGCAATTAGCAAAGGAGAGGATTGAAATACAGAAGAGGAAAGACTCAGCCATTGCAGCAAGCGATGCTGCTCGCAGAGCATGTAGTGACGCGTCATACACAAACAAAAGACATCATCGACATGGATCAAGGTAAGAAAACCTCGAGTACTCAGAAAGGCAAAGCATCTCCAAAAACCTCGACTCGTCTTTCCTATCGGTCGACGAGCAAGGAAACATTATACCAAAAACTCCTGAAGCAGCGCTGGTGGCAGCCCAAGCATACTTACATACAACATGACCAAATCTAGGAGACCCGAGGGAACATATGCACCGAGCAGCACTAAATGGATTGAACATGGTAGGCAACAAATTGTCAGCAAAAGAAGAGGAGGCATATCGTAACAAAGGGACCCATAAGCCAAGATCACCACGCCATCACAATAGTCCTCGGCACAGGAGTGGCAGTCGACGATCTAGAACACCGTCACCAGGGCGACACAAAAGCTCGAAGTACAAAGGAACCCGAAGATCCAGGTCTCCAGACAAGGCGTATGATTATGAAGACAACGAAAAAGAGATGGGGGAATCATGCTTTACCCATAGGGTTCATACCACGCCAGTACCCAAAGGTTTCAAATTGCCTCATGATCAGTAAAAATATGATGGATCCCAGGAGCCACAATCATGGCTCTCGGATTATCTGCAAGCAGTAAAAATATTGGGAGGAACCAAGGAAACAGCTATGCAAAGTTTGCAATTATACCTCACCGGAGTGGCAAGGTCATGGTTGAGCAAATTAGAAAACGAAACAATTGGAAGCTAGGAAGAGCTCACAAAGCAATTCATGAGTAACTTCAAGTCGACATATAAGCGGCCAGCATCCATAGAAGAAGTCAAAGCCTGCGTACAGCAACGCGGCGAGACATTAAGGGCGTATATCCAAAGATGGAGCATCATCAAAAATTCAGCAGTCGAAGTATCGGACGAAAGAGCAATAGACGCATTCATAGTCGGGTTAAGGCGAGGAGACCTAGTCGAAGAGATGGGCAGAATCAAGCCAAAAACAGTATCAGATTTAATGGATATAGCAAACAGATTTGCAGATGGATAAGATGCGTGCAACAAAAAATGAACACGATCGCCAGAGGATGATAGAGGAAACAGATATGGAGGTCAAAGGAGGAGATCCCGCAATTATGATAACTCTGGCTCTCACAGCCAAGTAGCCGCAGGGTACAAGGATAATAGCTATCAAGGGAACGACCGTAAAAGCTCAGGATATCGCAGCTACGGAAAGGAAGACTACAAAAAGTTTCAGACAAGAGAATCCAGAGATTACAACCCATCACCTGAAGATATGCTAAACGGACCATGTCATATACACTCCGCGTTTGTTGATGGGAAACGACTATTTAGGCATGCAATGAAAGATTGCACCACATTTTTGAAACTGCAGGAAGCAGCGCTAAACAAGCAAGCCGAAGCAAAACGGCAGGGATACGAAGGAAACACAAGCAGTGCGCCTGCAAATCAGCAAGGAAACAATGGAGTTCCTCAAAATCAAGACCAGCCGAACCAGGGACGCGATGACGACGGAGGATATGTTCCATCTAAAGGGCACATCACAGCAATGATACAGCCTGTGCCAAAGTCGAACAAAGAGGAAAAGAGCATAACTCGCCAAGTTAACCTAGCAGTGACTTCGCCTCCAGCAACAACGGAATATTTACACTGGTCAGAGCAACCCATAGAATTCAGCAGAGATGATCACCCAATAACAGTACCTCGGCCAGGAAACACGCCTTTGGTACTCAAAGCCCAAATTGGGACTTATGATGTCAACAGAGTATTCATGGACGCAGGAAGTGGCACAAATCTTATATAATCAAAGACCCTACGAGCAATGCACATCTCATTGGAGTTCCTGAAACCAACTGATTGTTCCTTCCACGGAATAGTCCCAGGAAGCGTTAACTATCCACTGGGTCGAATAGCACTCAATGTTTGCTTTGGAAATCGACAAAACTACAGAAGAGAGAAACTCGACTTTGAAGTCATGGACTGGCCATCACAATATCACGCGATCCTCGGACGACCCGCATTTTCGCGATTCATGGCAGTGCCTCACTATACATACCTGGTACTCAAAATGCCAGGACCCTAAGGAATCATCACAGTCAAAGGAAGCTTCAAACTCTCAGATCAATGCGACAAGGAGTTCCACAAGATGGCTCAAAACATCAGCATGATGGCGAACTATGGAGAACCCAAAGACAAGATGAAAAGCTTGACTACAGGAACCGTACAACAACCTAAAGTACACCCAGCAGAACCAGAGGTGAAAAAACCGCGGGTACAACTATCAGAGCAAGACAAGCCCACATGGGAAGTGATGTGGGGTCGCTTTCGGACTCCACCACATCATGTGCGTCAACACTCAAGTCTGACATCATCGAGGCGTGGAAGAGAAGGAAGAAGAAGAATCACCGAAAGGAAGCTTGGAAGCGCCGCAAGAAGAGGCGGCAGCTGAAGCTGGACCGGCTAAAGCCGGTCCTACCCCGGCTAAAGCTGGCCTTAACCCCGGCTATAGCCGGTCTACCCGAGTCAGCTATGTCTTGGCCATGAAGCCACATATGTTATCTATCTCCCTAGTGACCAAACTACCCCTAGCTCGTGGCTCCCTATATATATGGGTCACTCTTCCCCTATGAGGGTTACCCCTTGGGTGTGGCCCGATCTTCATGGATTCATGAGATTTGTGGCGGGGAACGAGGATGAACACGAAGAACATGATGAACATGACACACAAATCGAAGGCAAACACACACACAGAAGATACACACCGGTTGTCCTCGTTGGCCCGATTCACCAACTCAATAGAATCACAAGGAAGAGACTCCAAGAGTAGAATTCCTTGTGAGAGATTGACTTGCAAGGGATAGAATTCCAAGAGGGGAAGAGACCAATCAATTGGATAGAATTACACACTCTTGTATGCAAGAGATCCAAATCAAGGTAGAATTCCCCAAATAGAAGATATCCCAAACAAAGAGGGTGATTTCCTAGATGTAGATCTAGTTGGGTTCCCACAAGGGAGGAGGCATCATGCCAATTCTTATCTTAATTCATCTCTTTTCCATCTCTAGGGGAGGGGGAGCCATATATATAGGCAGCCACGAGCTAGGGGTAGTTTGGTCACTAGGGAGATAGATAACATAGGTGGCTTCAAGGCCAAGATATAGCTGACTCGGGTAGACCGGCTATAGCCGGTGGTCAGTCCAGCTTTAGCCGGTGGGGCCGGCTTAAGCCGGTGTGGGACCGACTTTAGCCAGTCCAGCTTCAGTCACCGCCTCTTCTTGCGGTGCTTCCAAGCTCTTTCCGGTGGTTCTTCTTCCTTCTCTTCCACGCCTCGATGATGTCGGACTTGAGTGTTGACGCACATGATGTGGTGGGGTCCGAAGGCCACCCCACATCATCTCCCCCCGCTTCAAAGAACGTCGTCCTCGACGTTGACGACGTTGACTCAACATCATCATGTAGGGGAGGTAGATGTAGGCGATTGTACTTGGTGTGTGCCATGTGGTCGTACTTGCGAAGATCGGTTTAGCAACTCTTCAATGTTCCTTCACCTTCCATGAGGCCTACAAGGGTCACAAGCAAAGCGAAACAACACTCAAAGAGTAGCCAATTCTTAGAGTTTATGGTATGATTTCGTGAGTAGAAGGAGGTCACCTTACAAAGTTGTTGATGTGCTCTCGTTGTGGAAGTGATTGATTGAAACCACTCGTGGGAGCGCATACACCAATAATATCCATGTGTACCTACGCACAACAAAAGACCAAGCAAAGTATGTGTGTGCGTGATAGGGGAGCATATCATCAAGGACATGTCCATTCTTGTTCACAACACAATTAGCACAACACAAGTATAATAAAGGGGATGCATATGCAAGGTCTATGTGTAAGCAAATTGTTTGAACATCTTCCAAATGTGGGAACACAAAAACTCCATCAAAATATGAGAAGACCATGGTGTCCATCTCATGGTAAAAGATATGCATATTATTGCGCTCAAGGCTTTGGAAAGAGCAAGTAGTCAACATCCTTAAAGCAATAAGAGGAGAGTTTGGCAAAAACACATACGGCAAGATGTCAAAATCATCATCAACATGTGTGCAAACAAACAATAGGAAAGAACAAGTTTTCATCGAGTTTGTTGCAACACAAGTCATATTCATCCAATAGTAGAAGAAGATATCATTATCATAAGTGGTTATGCATCCCAACCAAAAGAAAGAACAATTAGTCAATTTGTTGGATGCAACACCAATGAACTCAAAATGGTAACACATGTGACAAGTCATGACCAAAATTGCAATGTGGTTGCACACAAAACAAAAGAAAGAGAAATCATTCCACATGTATGTTGCAACACATAAAGCATCAATGTTTAATATCATGGGAGCATGATTGTCACAAGTGGCACCAAAATCATCAACACGCTTGCAAAGAAACCATATGGAAAAGAAATTTTTCAACATGTTTGATGCATAGCATGTGAAGGGTATGCGAGCGGAGTTTGAGTTTGAACTCACATGTATTATGCTCTCAAGAGCTCTTTTGGCCAACTCATGCTCAAACGAGGTTGACGTTGTTATCTGCGTACCTACACACACAAAAGATAGCAAAAACTATGTGTGTGCATGGTTGATGAATACATCATCCATCATGATGCATCTCTTTATTTGCACATCACCATTAGCCTCAAGCAAGATATCATAATATTCATGGTGATTATGCAAAGTATATGTGGGAACATGTGTATCATGTGCAAATGCAAAATCTTCATTAGTTCAGAGAGCTATGGGGGCCTTCTCATTGTCAAACATAATAACATTATTGCAAACCAAGCATTTGAAAGAGCAAGTGTTCAACATTTTGGTTGCATTAATGGAAGAATATTGCAAGCATTGTGCACAAAACATTTTCAAAATTTTATCCTTGGCAATATATGGGAAAGAGCAATTGTTCAACATATTGCATGCAATAGGAGATAACTTGAAGCACTCATATCTTAGCATCTTCATGGGAATCATGGCATCACCAACACCTATATTGTTACCTTTGTAGTCGCACTCCTTTAAGGTAGGTGTTGTGGAAGTAGGTAGCTCCATGTGGCCGACATGCTCATCATGTTCTAAGCATGGTGTGGTATCGTCATGTGTATGCACCATGTACAACTTTTCCAAGGTTTGTGTCGCTTCATCAATGGGATCTATTGCAACATGAGATAACACACTCGAGATAGAGGGTAAGTTGTTAGAAATCGAAATGGCCTCACTTGACCTATCAACTACCACTCTTGTCTCACTCGGTGTATCACTCATGCTCTCAAAGTGGAAGCATTCACTCTCACATATAGTGGATTCACTCATCTCACGTATAGTGGATTCACTCATCTCACATATAGTGGATTCACTTATCTCACATATAGTGGAGTCACTTATCTCACATATAGTGGAGTCCCTCATCTCCATGGAATGGATGTTATCATCATCCGAGCAACCTAGCAAAGAAGAAGACAACACAAGAGGAGTAGAGGTTAAGTTGTTAGAAAGCAAAATGTCCTCACTCAACTCATGTGGTGTATCACTCTTGCTCTCAATGTGTATGTGGCTCTCATCCTTGCGTGGGGTAGGTTTCTTCCTCTCACATAGGCTATCAATATGTGGTTGTTGGTTTGCACGATGCTCTTGAGGGTGAGGTTGTCGATGGCACTCATGGTGACTCCCATGGTTGGAGCGGGAAGAAGATCTTGATGAACACGACTTCGAGCGGTGACTTTGATGAAGAAGTTGTTGAAACTTTGCGTCGCATTCATCGAACAGTGCGATAAGCTTGGCATTGGCGAGGGAGTGGTCATCAAGTTGTTGGTAGGAGTCGGCGAGCTTTTTGTCCATGGCGTCACACCAGGCGTTGAACTTTTCTAACCAAGGGTCTTGAGGTTGATGTGCCACTTGTTGCGGTTGTTCTTGAGCTTGTTGAGGATGTTCATGATGTCTTTGATGGTGACGATCATGAGCCTTGGAATGCTTCTCGTGGCAATGAGACCGTCTTGTAGGAGCCGTTGCGGAGGTGTCATGTGGGATGGGAGACACCATTGGAGAAAATGTCGCATCATGGTAGGACATCGCATGACTTGGCAATCTTGGAGCTCTTGTGGTGGTCCTCCTCCAGGAGTTGTCGTGGACGTTCTCGTAAATGGGCTCTTCATGGCATAGACACCAAGTAGGCTGTTGGTGGTTTGCACCATGCTCTTGAGGTTGGCGATGAGGCTCATGGTCACCCACATGATTGGAGCGTGAAGAAGATCTTGATGAGCTCAACCTTGGGCGCTGAGCCGATGCCCACCAAGATATATCTTGAGGTTTGGGCTCTTCATGATGCTCTTATTTGAGACGTTCACGAGCCTCGGCACACTTCCTTTCACGTATGTGTTGGCGACGGAGTTGTTCTTGGTGCTCACGTTGTCTTAAAGCTTGTTGGTTGGTGGTGTCAGTGGACGTGACGATGAGCCTTAGATGAGGGGAGTCAGGACAATATTGCGGACGCCGTCATGAAGGTTGTCGAGGAAGATTATGTTGGCATTGTGCTTGGTGAACTATGTGATGGTCTCGAGTATCTTGATGTGCCAATGCACGCTTGTCGTGGTGGAAGTAGTCATCGATGTAGTGTTTCTTGTCCACCTTGCTCATGTAGTCAAAGTTGTCGCCCATGCCCTCCATGCGTGAGTAGTAGTCGATGTCATAGTCGATGTAGTCCACCGTGAACTCTCCATGATAGCTTCCGTCGCCCCTAGACATTGCTCACACAAGGCAAGATATACTTCCAATAAAAAAAAGGGAAAAAGGAAGAGAAGAAACATATAGTGTGTGTGTGCCATCCATAGTCCACAAATACAAAAGAGTCCACAAGCTTGTAAGCAAAAGAGAGCGTGAGAAGAGAGGCAAGTGTGCGATTCTGGGTTCTTCTCCTTTTTGCAACCAAGCCACGGTCTCTCGAGTGTTAGTGCGACATTGAGCATAGTCTTCGTTAGGACAATTTTGTCGTGCTCGTTTTGTCCGTCGCACTAACCCCATCCATGTCCACGTGTGTGTTCTTTTTGATCGCCCTTTTGACTTTTGAAATTTTTGTATCACATCCACATTTGACAATACACTTTTCTTTTGATCATTTTCGTTTGGCATTGCCACTTTTCCTTCCCATCCAAGAGATAGCCTTTTTGCGTGTGTTCTAACTTGTGCACAACGGTTGTCCTTGGGTGTTTTCATCAATTCAATAGTTTTTACGGGACGTGTTAAAAGTGTATTTTCCTCTAACCAACTCACCTTTCCACCAATTTCTTCATCTTTTGTGACCATGCCTAGGGGAGACACCTCAGAACAAGGTGAGGAGTCCTTGGCCGAGCGCCTCGACGCCCTCCAAGCTACAAATGCTTCAATGTTCGGGGACATCAATGACTCACTCCAACGAGCTGATGCCAACATGCTCGCCAACAACAATCATTTATTCACCACACAAGCACATCAACAAGCCACCGACAAGGACCTCGCCATCCTCAAGCGTGACATCGACAAAAGGTTCAACGACATCAACGCTAACTTGGCGGACTCGCACGCAATGCTCGAAGCAAGAATTGGGGACTCGCACACCACGCTCAACGAAAGGATTGAGGACTTGAGCGCGACGATGAAGAAATTCATGTCATCTTTCGACAACTCGGCGCGACTATGTCACCGCTCAAGGTCACGCTCGTCAAGATCTGCTTCCCACTCCAACCAAGTGGATGACCATGTGCGTCTCCAACAACCTCGTCCTCCACCTCACACGCATCCCCAACATGACGCTCCCCACCGGGAGACTCAAGAGCATCCCCAAGTGGACCACCCACCCCAAGGCCAAGCACACCAAGGAGATCCACACATTGTCAATCAAGACCAACCCCAAGCGGAGCATCCTACTCAAGGTCAAGCTCACCGTGACGCCCAACCGATTCTCAATCAAGAACGACAACTTCTCCATGTGGACCGTCCATAAGTTCCCCACGCCACCGGGCCCGTCGGTCGACCTCCACAACAAGATGGTCGACGTCATCTCTCACATGACCATGATGGTCACCGTCCCATTCTCCATGATCAAGATGGACGCCGACACCATGACCACCATCGCCGCCATGAGTTTCACCATCAACATGATCGCCAAGGGGTGTTAAGTGAAGATAGTGTGCAACCTCGCCGACATCGGCCACACAATGACGAGGAACCGCGTCCCCAACCACAACATCGCCACCGTGACCAAGACCTACACGCTTTTGCAAGACCTCCGCATTGACCATTTGATGATGATGATGATGCACGACCTCCTCGCCGCCCATATGATGCGGACGACAAGTTTGGCAAACTCAAGTTCACCATACCAAAGTTCATGGGCGACGACAATGCCGACGCTTACTTCTCATGGGCCATCAAGGTTGACAAGATCTTCCGAATGCACAATTACTCCGAAGAGAAGAAAGTCGCCATGGCTTCCCTTGAGTTTGAGGGCTACGCCAATATTTGGTGGGAGCAAGTGATGGCCAAGCGTGAAGAAGACCTAAAAGAACCAATTGACACTTGGGAAGACATGAAGCTTGAAATGCAAACACGCTTTGTACCGGATCATTACAACCATGACCTTTTCAACAAGCTTCAAAAGTTAACACAAGGCACCAAGTCCGTGGAAGAATACTACAAGGAAATGGAATTGACTATGATGCGACTCAAGTTGGAGGAGAAACAAGAACAAACATTGGCACGCTTCTTCAATGGATTGAACCATCCCATGAAGCGCATTGTGGAGTTCCTACCTTACACCACCGTGTGTGATCTTGTAGACAAAGCAACTCGAGCCAAGCACCAACTCCAAGATGATGCCAAGTATGAGCACACCAAGGGTTTCTTCGCCTCCCGCAACTCTTCGGCAAGCACTCCACCAACACACAAGCCATCATTTGCATCTTCGTCGAAGCCTTTCTCCAAACCACCACAACCAACAAATCAAGTTCACGCACCTTCTACAACAACCTCCTCCAAAACATCATCGGCACCACCCAAAGTAACTTGCTTCAAGTGTGGCGTTCAAGGACACAAGTCATTTGAGTGCAAAAACACTAGGGTGATGATCACCAAAGAAAATGGCACCATTGACTACTATGATGAAGACGAGTATGAAGCTTTTGTCCAAGCGGCCATCGCCATGGAAGCGGATGACATGGGTGATGAATAGGAACATGTGCTATGCACTCATGACACTAGCCCATCCCTTGTCGTCATAAAGGTTTTGACTACTCACTCTCAAGACTTGGAAGACCAAAGATGCAACATCTTCCAAACAAAGGCCGACATTCATGGGAAGTCAATCAAGGTGATCATTGATGGAGGAAGTTGCCACAACCTTGCAAGCACCGAGTTATGTTCCAAGCTCAATCTCCAACTACGTAAGCATGCTCAGCCTTACCATGTGCAATGGTTAAGCGACAACGATAATGTAAAGATTGAACATACCGTCTCCGTTACATTCAAGATTGGAGCTTATGAAGACACGGTGGAGTGTGATGTTGTTCCCATGACGGTGTGCCACGTGCTCCTCGGCCGCCCTTGGCAATTTGACAAGAAGGCTATACACAATGGTTATTCCAATGCTTACAACTTCAAGGAAGACGACAAGACCTTCACGCTTCGCCCGATGACTCCTAGCCAAATCATTGCGGATAATGCAAAAGCTTTAGCGAGGGTCCAACAAGTTTCCATTCCAAGTGAGTTGAGCGATGAGCGACATAGCCACAACAAAGAAAGTGAGCGCCACAAGCCATACATGAGGGATAGAAACACCCACGCCTTGATTGCCACCAAAAGTGAGATGAGGGATTTACACCACAACCCATCCACCTTGCACTTTGTGCTCATTTGCAAGGGCACCGTTCTAACTACTAATGATGATTCCACGATTCCTTCTCCTTTGTTGTCTCTTTTGAAGGAATTTCAAGATGTCTTTCCAGATGAACTTCCTCATGGACTACCACCTCTACGCGGCATCGAGCATCGGATCGACCTCATTTCGGGCACCCCCCCTTCCAAACCATGTCGCGTACCGCACAAATCCGGAGGAGACAAAGGAAATCGAATGTCAAATTCATGATCTTCTACAAAAAGGGTATGTTCGGGAAAGCCTATCTCCTTGTGCCGTTCTGGTAATTCTTGTCCCCAAGAGTGATGACACACTTCGAATGTGCATGGATTGTCGTCCCATCAATGCCATTACCATTCGTTATCGCCATCCTATTCCTCGCTTAGACGACATGCTTGATGAGCTTGCGGGTTCCACTATATTTTCTAAAATTGATCTTCGTAGTGGATATGATATGGGCACAGAGGAGGAGGTGCAGCCTAATTTTAGGACTCCACCAAGATGAGGGCAGCTCATTGCAGATTGGCACGCCAGGATGACCTACGATATGAAATAATTTAGTCTAAGGTTATGTCAACAATTTATATACCTGTTTATGTTATTCCGTAGTCAGGTCATGTTGTGGGCCACTTAGGTTTATTTGTGTTTTGGGTTTGGGCCTGTCCCAGCCCAATAGTTTTCTGGCCATCTATATAAGGAGGCCAGCAGTCTAGGGTTTAAGGGAGTTTAGTTGTTTAGTCTAAAACTATCGTGTGCTCCACCGTGTATCATCCCTCCGGGGAAACGGCGCTGCCGTGTTTATCAAATATATTGCTGTGAAGGTTCTTGTGTTCATCAAGAATTATCAGGCTCAGGTTTTGAGGCGTGGTGATCTTCATCATGTTGCTTGCTGGATTCTTTCCTCTTCTTTAGGTGACGTTCTTCGCATTATTGGAAGATTATTTATCCGGGTTGACTCGCTGTGAAAGATCGGGACAAAACTCATAGGATCACCGGCGTGATCCTTATCATGTGGTATCAGATTACTGGGTTTATCACTGCGAGTGTTTTCTGTTGATTGCTTGATCTACAGATTGTTCTTCGTTCACAGTTTTCAGATCAGAATTGTTCGTCATCGGCAATTTTTAGATCGGCAAGTTTGGTGATTGCTCTAGAGAAAAGTCTTTTCGGTTTGCCTTGAGCGATTGCTTTTTCTGCTGAAGTTCTGATCTGCCTTGAAGATATGGTCATGAGCTCCGATCCATTCTGGTCCTGGCAAGATCGATCATCCAGTGGCGAAATTTTCCAGACCGATTGATCCACGTCCATATCGCGATCCATCTGGCAGCGCACTCCTTTGCAGCTCCGATCGAGGAGAGTCCAAGAAGTGCAAGTACCAGATCCGATCGAGCAGTCCCTGGATTCATTTCAGATCCAATCGAGGCATCAAGCAAGTTGTCAAAAAAAATAAAGATCGCTCCGCGGCGCCTCAGCCCAGAGATCGTCTGGCCTCCCGCGAGAGCGCTTGTCCCGTGCCTGTGACGCCTCGCTCGCCCGCGCACGCACCACGCGCCTCTGCCGATCAGGGATCGCGCGATCCCAACAGGCCGGTCAGCGCCTTGCCAAAGTGGGCCGGCCCACCTGCAATCAAGCGCTCGCCCCGCATGTCTGGGAGCGCTTGCTCAGGTCGCTCGACCCCAAGAAGGACTCCGTGGTCGGGCGCACGATCGCTTCGATCTCGCAGCTAGCGCCCTTGCTCCGCCCGTCTGTCGCACTGGCCGCGCCCGACTGCATCTGATTGATCATTTCAAACTACGACAAAACAAGGAAGGAAGCAATCACTTGGCATAGATCTCTCTGGATACATAGTTGGTCTACCTATCTGTTGCCGCGCGTCAGCTTTTCCCCTACGGTGATTCAGTTTGGGGTGGTCAACGTTTGCTGCGTCTTGCTGTTTTTGCATCGGCTGACACAAAAATAGACACACGATGGATTCTTTTCCAGGTGATTATTATGGCTACAGGTGTCATAAGGGCAAGAAGTCTAGTGATGTTTTCAATGATTATCTTGATATGAAGAAGGGAGTACCGCTATCCAAGCCTAGCTGGCATTTACATCAACTTGCGACAATTGCGGAGTACCACGATTGGGAAAGGCACATGGAACTGGGTTTCCGTCGATGTCGCACATACAATGACAAGTTTCGTACCTATGATGGATATGGTCTTGCTTACCGGCGTGTGGACACTGAAGTAACCAGCTGGTGGTGCAAGGCGGTTGGAAGAAATGAGTTTGATTGTACTTGGGAGGACTTCAAGAAATTTCTCCGTGATGGTTTTGTGTTGCCGTATATGGAGGAACTAAAGCAGCCACCCAAGTTTGTGCATGGGCTAGAGGATGTTGGCAAGAGCATAGCTCCTATACCGAAGGTCGCGACAGCTGTGACTCCTTATGAGAAGTTGTTAGTTGTTCCATTGCCGATAGTTAGCAAGGTGGCAGCCACGATTTCTGAATTGTCAGCGGTTGATGTTGTCAAGGTTGATGTTGTAAAGGACGTCATGGAGGAGGTTGTACCATTGAGTGGGCTGAATATGCAACTCAAAAGAGTACATGATGAGACTTGTATGACAGGTGATAGAGGCCAGCGATGGAATTTATTTTAGGCACAGTGCATAATCAAAGGCAAAGCATGCAAGTTGATGATTGACAGTGGTAGTTACTGTAATGGCATTAGCAAGTCAGTTGTGGAGGCTTTGAGTTTATCCACATGGCGTTCTTCAGAACCGAGGCATGTTGAGTGGGTTAATAGCTGTGGTATGCTGAAGATTACTCACAAGGAGCGTGTGCCATCTATAGTTGATGACTATGTTGATGAGGTCGAGTGCGATGTGTTGCCATTGGAAGTGTGTGGGCTGTTACTTGGATGTCCATGGCAGTATGATCGCAATGCTATGCATGCTGGGAGACCAAATACATATTCCTTTATGCATGATGGCAAACAACGGACTTTGAAGCCTATGAGAGATGATCAAATCAAGTCCGATGTCATGTTGGTGGTTCGCAAGGAGAAGTTGCATAAAGCTAAGCCACAACCAGGGCTAGCTCAGGTGCAGCTTGAGGAGCATGATGCGAAGAGCGTCAGTGGTGATATTGTTTCAGCCAAGCCTGTAGATGACAAGCCAGTTGTTCTTGTTAGTGACAAGCCGGTTGAAGTCAAGCCTCATATTGATGAAGGGAAAGATATGTCAGCATGTGTTCCATGTGTTCCACTTCTAGTTCGTGTTGACATGGGTGTTCAGACCAATGACATTGGTGCTGATCGTGTTCCGGTGCATATGGTGCCACGGGTAGTCAGCCATAGTTTTGCAAGAACACCTCGGAGACGTTTTGTTGGAGCAGCAGTGCGTGTGCATACAGGCAAGGATGGACGTGTTCGTCAGTTGTGTGGCCCAGGCATTACTACTTTGCAGGGTTGTGCTAAGCAGGTTCATGTTTAGCAATGCAAGGTTCCAGCAAGGATTGAGAAGAAGAAGGTGGAGGCGCCTAAGTACAAATTCATTTGGCGAAGAAAAGAGGTGCAACCACCTAGGGCTGTATCAAGTCGAGCAGGCCAAGAGGGAGGATGTGGTGAGGAAGGCAAGCAAGACTTGAAGACGGCGAATATGCGTAGTGCTATTGTTGATATTCCGCCACCCTTTCGAGCAGACCCTCACGCGTTGGGGACAACGCTTTTTGAAGGGAGGGAGGATGATATGGGCATAGAGGAGGAGGTGCAGCCTAATTTTAGGACTCCACCAAGATGAGGGCAGCTCATTGAAGATTGCCACGCCAGGATGACCTACAATATGAAATAATTTAGTCTAAGGTTGTGTCAACAATTTATATACCTATTTATGTTATTCCGTAGTCAGATCATGTTGTGGGCCACTTAGGTTTATTTGTGTTTTGGGTTTGGGCCTGTCCAAGCCCAACAGTTTTCTGGCCATCTATATAAGGAGGCCAACAGTCTAGGGTTTAAGGGAGTTCAGTTGTTTAGTCTAAAACTATCATGTGCTCCACCATGCATCATCCCTCCGGGGAAACGGCGCTGCCGTGTTTATCAAATATATTGCTGTGAAGGTTCTTGTGTTCATCAAGAATTATCAGGCTCAGGTTTTGAGGCATGGTGATCTTCATCACGTTGCTTGCTGGACTTCAGGTGACGTTCTTCGCGTTATTGGAAGATTATTTATCCGGGTTGACTCGCTGTGAAAGATCGGGACAAAACTCATAGGATCACCGGCATGTCCCGATCACGCCGGTGATCCTATGAGTTTTGTCCCGATCTTTCACAGTGAGTCAACCCGGATAAATAATCTTCCAATAACGTGAAGAATGTCACCTGAAGAAGAGGAACGAATCCAGCAAGCAACGTGATGAAGATCACCACGCCTCAAAACCTGGGCCTTATAATTCTTGATGAACACAAGAACCTTCACAGCAATATATTTGATAAACACGGCAGCGCCGTTTCCCCGGAGGGATGATACACGGTGGAGCACACGATAGTTTTAGACTAAACAACTGAACTCCCTTAAACCCTAGACTGCTTACCTCCTTATATAGATGGCCAGAAAACTGTTGGGCTTGGACAGGCCCAAACCCAAAACACAAATAAACCTAAGTGGCCCACAACATGACCTGACTACGGAATAACATAAACAGGTATATAAATTGTTGACACAACCCTAGACTAAATTATTTCATATCGTAGGTCATCCTGGCATACCAATCTTCAATGAGCTGCCCTCATCTTGGTGGAGTCCTAAAATTAGGTTGCACCTCCTCCTCTGTGCCCATATCAGGATACCATCAAATACGCATGGCCATAGGCGATGAATGGAAGATGGCATTCAAGACGAAACTTGGTCTCTATGAATGGCTTGTCATGCCTTTTGGATTGTCTAATGCACCATCGACTTTTATGCGTCTTATGAACCACGTTTTGCGATCTTTCATTGGCAAATTTGTTGTGGTTTATTTTGACGACATCCTCATTTATAGCAAGTCATTTTTGAACCATGTTTCCCATGTTGAGCAAGTTTTGCACGTTCTTCGCAAAGAAAAGCTTTATGCAAACCTTCCAAAGTGTAACTTTGCTCAAAACAAGTTGGTTTTTCTTGGATTCGTTATCTCTCACAATGGCATTGAAGTAGACACTTCCAAAATTGAGGCCATACAGAATTGGCCAACACCAACAACGGTTGGCCGAGTGAGAAGTTTTGATGGCCTCGCCGAATTTTACTATCGCTTTGTTAAAGATTTTAGCACCATTGCTTGCCCTCTAAACGAGCTTACAAAGAAAAATGTACCTTTCGTTTGGGGCAAAGCTCAACAACATGCTTTCGATGAACTAAAGAAATGCCTTAGGCCACGTCATCGGCCCATCTTCAGAATCAACGACCCAAGCTACGGAGAAGACCCTCACGAGAAGGTGCCTCGTGAGGAGAACGACGACACAAACGGCTAAGGACCAAAAGACCTCCTCATGAGCCCCCGCTGGTGAGGAGAGGAAGCACGCCCACGTCAGCTCGGCACGTTTGCGTGCAGAGCAAGAAGATAACGGGCAGAAGACCGCGTACCACCCACGCTACCCCCGACAGGGAGGAGACCAGCTTTCTCTGTGCCTGCCCAAAGCGGCACAGTGGTAGTTGGCCACCCCCCTAAAAATAGCGTGGACGGTGCAGGGCGCCAGAGGAGGACGTCAGCTTCCTCCACCCACTCCTATGGACCGGCGCCACTACCCTACGAAGACCAAGTCTACAGAAAAGTGTAGTCTACAGCTGTCCTCCCTCCTTGGTCGTGTGTGGCAACCCCTTCCCCAAGAAGATAAGGGGAAGGAGGACCTTGGCGCTATAAAGGGGGGGGGGGGAAGGCCGTCCCTTGAGGGGGATCGAATCTTCATCTTCTTGAGGCTGCTAGCTGGGCACGCAGGTTCTTCAACCTCTGGCCAGTTAGAGCTTTGTAACCAAGGCCTTGTACTCCTCGCGAGGTATCGTGTTGCAATACAAGAAGGCAGGAAGTAGGGGTTTTACCTCACCACGAGGGCCCTGAACCTGGGTAAGGCTCGGTCTCTCTCTCTGCAGTGCGTAGCGTGTTCGACAATCAAGGCTTCCGTCACCGTGTTTCGTTGCGATCCAAGATCTCACACGTTCAGCCCCCTGCGTTCGAATCCTTAGGTCCGTCGCGTGGTACCCCGTGTTCTTGCGACACGAAATCCATCGACACATGTGTACTGATTGTCAAGCTATTAATAATATTACCATTCGATATCGTCACCCTATACCTCGTTTGGATGACATGCTGGATGAGTTGAGTGGTTCTATTATGTTCTCTAAAGTTGATTTGCGTAGTGGTTACCACCAAATTCGTATGCAATTAGGAGATGAATGGAAAACAGCTTTTAAAACTAAGTTTGGTTTATATGAGTGGTTAGTAATGCCGTTTGGTTTAACTAATGCACCTAGTACCTTTATGAGACTGATGAACGAAGTTTTACGTGCTTTTATTGGTCGTTTTGTGGTGGTATATTTTGATGACATTCTCATATATAGCAAATCTTTAGAGGACCATTTGGATCATTTACGTGCTGTTTTCAATGCTTTACGTGATGCACGTCTGTATGGTAATCTTGAGAAGTGCACCTTTTGCACAAACAGAGTTGCTTTTCTTGGTTATGTTGTTACAGAACAGGGAATTGAAGTTGATCCAGCCAAGATTGAAGCTATTGAGAATTGGCCACAGCCCAAGACGGTCACACAAGTGAGGATTTTGGTTCTATTGCTGCGCCATTGAATGAGCTCACAAAGAAGGATGTGCCCTTTGTTTGGGGCGATGCACAACAAGAGGCCTTCATGATACTGAAAGATAAGTTAACACATGCTCCATTACTCCAACTTCCTAATTTTAATAAGACGTTTGAACTTGAATGTGATGCTAGTGGAATTGGTTTGGGAGGTGTGTTATTACAAGAGGGCAAACCTATAGCATATTTTAGTGAAAAATTGAGTGGGCCTAGTCTGAACTATTCTACTTATGATAAAGAATTATATGCGCTGGTTCGGACATTAGAAACTTGGCAACATTATTTATGGCCTAAAGAATTTGTTATACATTCTGATCATGAATCTTTGAAGCATATTCGTAGTCAAGCAAAACTGAATCGTCGACATGCAAAGTGGGTTGAATTTATTGAGTCTTTTCCTTATGTTATCAAACACAAAAAGGGTAAAGATAATGTTATTGCTGATGCTTTGTCGCGCCGCTATACTATGCTATCTCAGCTTGACTTCAAATTTTTTGGGTTGGAAACTATAAAGGAACAATACTTGCATGATGCTGATTTTAAAGATGTGTTGCAAAATTGTAGAGATGGTAGAACATGGAACAAATTCATCCTTACTGATGGATTTGTGTTCCGTGCTAACAAACTTTGCATCCCAGATGGTTCCATTCGTCTTTTGTTGTTACAGGAGGCGCATGGAGGAGGATTAATGGGACACTTTGGTGTCAAGAAGACGGAGGATGTTCTTGCTGCACACTTCTTTTGGCCACGCATGCGGCGAGATGTTGAGAGATTCGTGGCACGCTGCACTACTTGTCAAAAAGCTAAGTCTCGCCTTAATCCACATGGTTTATATATGCCTCTTCCTGTTCCTAGTGTTCCTTGGGAGGATATTTCGATGGACTTTGTTTTGGGATTACCTCGTACACAGAAGGGGAGGGATAGTATTTTTGTTGTTGTGGATCGGTTTTCTAAGATGGCACACTTTATTCCTTGTCACAAGACCGATGATGCTGCGCACATTGCTGATTTGTTTTTTCGTGATATCGTTCGTTTGCATGGTGTGCCAAATACTATTGTTTCTGACCGTGATACTAAATTTCTTAGCCACTTTTGGAGATGTTTATGGGCTAAGTTGGGGACTAAATTGCTGTTTAGTACTACATGTCATCCCCAAACTGATGGACAAACTGAAGTAGTTAATAGAACTTTATCTACCATGTTGCGGGCTGTTTTAAAGAAGAACTTAAAATTGTGGGAAGAGTGTTTGCCTCATATTGAATTTGCTTATAATCGTTCACTGCATTCTACCACAAAGATGAGCCCTTTTCAGATTGTCTATGGTTTTGTTCCACGTGCACCTATTGATTTGTTGCCTTTACCATCTTCAGTGCAAAATAATTTCGATGCTACACAACGTGCTGAATTGATTTTAAAATTGCATGCAACTAGTAAAGACAACATAGAACGCATGAATGTTAAGTATAAAGTTGCTGGGGATAGGGGACAAAAGCATGTTGTGTTTGAGGTTGGTGATCTTGTTTGGTTGCATTTGCGCAAAGATCGTTTTCCTAATTTGCGCAAGTCTAAGTTAATGCCACGTGCTGATGGTCCTTTTAAGGTGATAGAGAAAATCAATGATAATGCATATAAACTTGAGCTTCCTGCAGATTTTGGTACGGTAAGTCCTACATTAACATTGTAGATTTAAAGCCTTACTTCGGTGAAGAAGATGAGGTTGCGTCGAGGACGACTTCAATTCAAGAAGGGGAGCATGATGAGGACATCCCATCTATTGATACAACCGCTGCACCTACAGCGGAACACATACAAGGACCCATCACTCGAGCTTATGCCAAGCAACTTAACTATCAGGTACTTTCGTTTCTTGGAACTCTTTCTCACATACATGAGAATATGATGCTGCCTAAATCAGATATGTTTGTTACTCTTAGGAATGATGGACCTAGCATGGATGAGAGGGACAAGCATTGGAGCATGATTGTGCATGGAGATGGCAGCAAGCGTTTGAGGATTGAAGAAGATGCCACGAGTGGAGATTTCAGAACTTTGAAGCCACCGTAATGAAGGATGAAGACTTGGACGAAATATACAAAGAACTACTTCATAAATTCGTCCTTAGATAGATATGGTGCTGCGTCACTTTTATTTTTGGGCCAGGCCCATGTAATTTTCGCAGCAAATAAGACAGCCACTTTTAGGACTCTGAATTTGAGGAGAAAAGGCCTGTTAGGGTTCCGTTCGACCACCATACCCATGGCTGGTCGCACCCCTCCTTTTCCTCCTCAAATACACCCCATAGCCGTCACTAGAACTCGGATTTTGATTAGACTAAAGTTAGCCATTGCTGCAACTACGAGCTCGACTTTTGAGGCCAATCGCCCAGAAGAAGACCGCCTATTCGGAATCCCACCTTTTGAATAAAGCATACATCTTTCATCCGCAATATCTTGATTGCAGTATTAGTTCTTACTTGTTCTCAATTTTAGGTAGGAATTAAGACCCTCGCTGGCCAGGCTGATCGTGCATCCGTAAGATCAGTAACTCTCGGAGATTGTCCTAGCGATTGCATTGTGGCACGAGCTTCGCACGTGTAGTCGGATCGTCATATCAAGATCTCATCGAAAGATCGGACACCTTTGCCCTATCAAGAAGTTAGCACACATGCAAAAGGCTATATAGTGCAGGGGTAAGAAATGTGGAAATGCCAAACGAAATGATCAAAAGAAAAGTCTATTGTCGAATGTGGGTAAAATCCAAAGGCAAATGTCAAGAACGATGATCTACGTCAAGGAAACACGGAAACACACACAAAAGATATAATGGGGTTAGCGTGACCAAGGAAGTGAGCAAGAAACAAAATGGTCCTAACGAAGACTATTAGCTCGGTGTCACGCCAATGCAAGAGAGACCGTAGCTTGGTTGCATAAGAAAGAAGCAACAAGATTTGCACAAGATGCCACTCCTCTCTTTTCTCTCTTTTTGCTTACAAGCTTTGAACTCCTTTGTATCAGTGGAACACACTGACACGTCTCAAACGTATCTATAATTTTTGATGCTCCATGCTTGTTTTTACACCATTTGCCTTGTGTTTCGTTACACTTCATGGTGTTTTTATGTGATTTCTGGAACTAACCTATTGACAAGATGCCACAGTGCCAGTTCCCTGTTTTCTGCTGTTTCTGTGTTTCAGAAAAGCTACATAGGAAATATTCTCAGAATTGGATGAAACAAGTTCCAGAAGTCTTATTTTTCTCGGAAGCTTCCCGAAGACCGAAAGAGAGCCGGAGGGGGGCTAGAGGCCGCCCTCACACATAGGTGGCGCGGCCCAAGCCCTGGCCGCACCACCCTGGTGTGAGAGCACCCTGGCTGCCTCCTGACGACGCCCCTTCGCCTATATAAAGCCTCGGGACGGAAAACCCTAAGGGAGTCGGCAATTTTCCAGAAATAGTTCCGCAGCTCCGCCGCCGGCGTCAACAAATTTCGGGGGACAGAAGTCTCTATTCCGGCACCCTGCAGGGATAGGGAAGTGCCCTCGGAGCCATCTCCATCGGTCTCCATCGCCGTCTCCATCGACCTCATCGTCATCTCCATCAACCTTGCTCTCTCCTATGATGAGGAGGGAGTTGTTCATCCCCGGGGCTGAGGGCTCTACCGGTAGCTATGTGGTTCACCTCTCTCTCCCATGATGTGATCTTTATGTGATCGTGAGCTTTGTATCATGTTGAATAAGTAGATGTTACTCTTCTTCATTATGTGTACTCTAGTGTGTTATTAAAGTACTCTATTCCTCCTGCCATGGTGTAACGGTGACAGTGCGTGCATCATGGTGGTACTTGGTCTAGGCTACGATTGTGATCTTTTATGGATTATGAGAATAATTATCACTATGATAGTATTGAAGTGATCTATTCCTCCTTTCATGGTGTAATGTTGACAGTGTGTGCACTGTGTTAGTACTTGGTCTAAGTTGCAATAATATCTATCTTGAGTTGTGATTTGATTTGGATATCTCTATGAGTGGTGTTTGCCAAGTACTTGATGAGTTTTGAGGAGTGCTTCGTAGCCCTACGCAATGATTAGTGTTATTCAATACGAGAGTAATTCAGAGTACCATAGTGAAGAGAAGTTATTTATTTGTTCAATTATGTTATATTTGTTGGGAGTGTGTCCACTAGTGAAAGTATGATCCCTAGGCCTTGTTTCCAAGCTTTGCACACCGTTTACTTGCTGTTTTGTTACTTGTTTGCTTGCTGCCATTTTTATTCCAGATTGTATTTACTACTTGTAATCATCCATACCACTTGTATTTCAGTATCTCTTCACTAAACTAGTGCACCTATACATCTGAAAAGTGTATTGGGTGTGTTGGGGACACAAGAGACTTTCTGTATCGTAATTGCAGGGTTGCTTGAGAGGGATAGCTTTGACCTCTTCCTCCCTGAGTTCGATAAACCTTGGGTGATCCACTTAAGGAAAACTTGCTGCTGTTCTACAAACCTCTGCACTTGGAGGCCCAACACTGTCTACAAGAACAGACGCGTGCGTAGACATCAAGCTCTTTTCTGGCGCCGTTGCCGGGGAGGTAAGGTAAAAGTACTCGCATCCTCCTGTGTGAGTGCTCGAAGTTATTTCCTTTAGATTCTGCAATTACATCTTTTTGTTTCTTGTTTTTATTTTCACTAGTTAGGCTTAATGGAAAACAAAGAGTTCTTTAGTCTTTTTCCTGATTTTAGATTTGAAGAGAAAATTGAAAAACCTTTGGAGCTTATTTCGCATAGCAATGTTATTAGTACGAATGCTTTGAATACCGTTACTGCTAATGCTATAGAAAAGTCTAAGCTTGGGGAAGCTGGTTTTGTTAAGCATGATATTTTTACTTCCCCAGCTTTAGTGGAGAAAATTTGCTCTGATGATATTTTATCTCCCATATGTGATGTTCCTTCTTATGATGATATGTTTAAAGAATATGCTTTGCGAAATAGTTGTTCTCTAGCTTGTGATGATACTAAACCTCTAGTTTATGATGGCTATGATGATGAGTATAATATTTTCAGTTCACCTACTATTGAGGATAAAATTAGTTATGATTACAATATGCCTCCTATTTATGATGATTATGGTGATGAGAATAATTATTCTATTGAATTTGCTCCTACTACTATTATTCCTGTGGTGAGTATTAATTCTTTTATGCATGTGGCTCATGATAAGGATGCTTTATGTGATAGTTATATTGTTAGTTCTATTCATGATGCTACTAAAAGTTACTATGAGAGAGGGAAACATGGTTTGATGGATCTCAACAATATTGAGTTTCCCCTCTTTATGTTGCAATTCTTGAAGTTGTACTTCTTTCGCCTTCCTATGCTTTTTGCTTTGCGCTTTCATGACTTGTCTCTTTACAAGACTATTTTTCATAGGAAGTGGTTTAGATTTAAATGTGTTCCATACTTGCTTTTTGATGCTCTCTATTGCTTTAAGTTCCTATATGGCGCCTTTGCCTCAAGTTCTTATATGGCGCCCACATGAGCATCTTTGCAAATTACTGCGCCTAGCTCAAAGGCGTTAAAGAAAAGCACTCTTGGGAGATAACCCATTATTTATTTTCAGTACTTTTTCTTTTATTTGAGTCTTGGAAGTTATTACTACTGTAATGACCGCTCCTTATCCTTTTTATTTCGTTGTTGTGCCAAGAGAAGCCTCTAATTTGAGTGAGGTAAGATTTGGGGATGTTGCTGTCCTGAAACAGTTTTCGGTGCTGCACCGTAAAAATTCGTATAAATTCTCTGTATATGTTTTGGACCTGCGATTTCTTGTGCATATGCCCCAGGTTATATCCAAACTTTAATTAGATGAACACTTTTTGATTTGAGCAACAGAAAACCCCTAACAAATTCGACCTTTGTCAGCTGTTCTGTTTTGACAGATTTCTGCCAATATTTGTGTTTGTCGCTTTATCGCTTTCTTTTTGAGTTCTTTTGATCACGGAACTTTTGGGGAAGTTGCTACAGTATTATATACTTTATATGTGGTGGTTTTAGGTTGAAACCTAAAGCAAAAAGGGTTGATTCTATGTTATGCTTACACTAATGTTGCTAATAGAATTATATTTAGTTTTGTATGAAGAAAGTTTTCAAGTGTAGGGATTGGAGAATGATGAGATGAGATGAAGAATGGACAAAAGCTCAAGCTTGGGGATGCCCATGCATCACCCCAAGAAATATCCAAGAAGTACAAGCGTCAAAGCTTGGGGATGCCCCCGAGGCACCCCTTCTTCATCGGCAACAATCAGGTCACCTTTCCAGACACTATATTTTTATTGCTTCATGCACTATGTGTTTTTCTTGGAGCGTCAGTTGTTTTGTTTTCAGTATTAGTTTAGTTTAGTTTGCTGCAATAAATGGTTAGATCACATCATGTTTCTTTTGGAGGAGATGAACTCATTTTCATTGCCAAGAACACTCTAGTTTTCACTCTTATCGTTTAACGAGTGTTCTCTTTTTCTGGTACTACTTTTGGTTTTTGTTTTCGCCTTGATTTGTGTTTAGATCTTGTTATATCTTTTCATCAAGGTGTATTTTTTCCTCTGATCTTTATTGGTTTTCATCAAAAGAGGTGTCTATAAAAATTTCAAATGGTGTTGGAAAAGAGAAAAAGCTTTGTGCAAAAAAGTGGTACAAGAAGGAGCTTGTGTAGACTGCGGCTTAGGCTTTTTCATGTCATGCTTGATGTCTTTTTGATAGTATGCTTAGTGGTTTTGCTGTAGCATGACTTGTCTCAAATAACTGAGATTGCTTAATGAGCCTTTGAAAAAATCATGCATTGTTTTTATTGTACGGAAGCATTATTTTGGTTTTCTCCTTGATGCTTTATTTGGGTTGACTTGGCGCATGCTCACACATGTTAGGCTCTTACAAAGTCGCCAATAGCCTCTATGATCATTTAGTTTTTGACTTTTGATGCCATCTTATGCTTCTTTTAATGTTGCTTTTTCGCTTTGCATGATTATGGCCGTTATTGCTCTCTTAGTTGGTCGCTCCCAGTCTTTTGCTAGCCCTCGCCTTGTACTGAGTATGAGCTCTACTCGTGCATCCAACTCCTAAAAACCAAGTTTGCCATAGTGTCCACTATAAACTCCTATGCATGGTATTTGTAAGCCATTCCAAAGTAAATTTTCATGTGCTACCTTTCAAAACTTTCAACTACTTCTCGTTTTGTGCCACTGTTTTTAGCTCATGGGGACGTAGTGGTCGGATTTGCTATCTTCCATATTGCTTATTCCAAAAAGAAAAAAAAAGAGAAAAAAGAAAGAAAAAATGCACTCCTCCATGGTATGTGAATGTTGGTGGGCACCCGATGGAATCGGTTAGCCATGGTTTGAGAAAGGAAAAAAGGTGGGGAGGAGTGCCAAGCTTTATAAAAAGAGCACAAAAGTGCCAATCTCTCTCTCAAAAACTTGCTTCATTTTTGTATGGAAGATAGTAAGAACCCCATTGCCAGTCGTTGACAAAGACAACCACCTCTCAAAACCAATTTTTATCTCTCTGTTTTACAAATGAAAAGCTCTAGCACATGTTTAATCACTGCTTCCCTCTGCGAAGGGCCTTTCATCTACTTTTATGTTGAGTCACCACCTTCTACCTTTATGCACCATTAAGAGAGCATAGTTGTCATTCTGAGTATAATGTGCATTGTCCCAAAGTTTTCATTGATTGATTCATGACTATGGTTTCAGTTGTTCTTAAATTATTTGTATCTAGTCACCCTCTTAAACTTGAAGGTGTCCTATGCATTTATGTTTTGCTCTCCATGAAGGACAAGCTGAAAACCATTTACTATGTTTTTCCATATGATTTGAACACACGTTTCACTTTCATTGTTTCATTTTCATGATCTTTTGTTTGTGTTCATTTGCATGTTTACAACATGGTTGCTAAGTTCTTATTGTCATGATTATATCTTTCATGCCCATGTTTTAAGTTCTTATGATCCCAGCTCACAAATGCTTACATATATGATCAAGATTGTGTAGGTGCATGTCACCTCAAAAATTATTTCTTTTGTTATCACTTACCTACTCGAGGACGAGCAGGAGTTAAGCTTGGGGATGCTGATATGTCTCAAACGTATCTATAATTTTTCATGCTCCATGCTTGTTTTTACACCATTTGCCTTGTGTTTCGTTACACTTCGTGGCGTTTTTATGTGATTTCCGAAACTAACCTATTGACAACATGCCACAGTGCCAGTTCCCTGTTTTCTGCTGTTTTTGTGTTTCATAAAAGCTACATAGGAAATATTCTCGGAATTGGACGAAACAAGTTCCAGAAGTCTTATTTTTCCCGGAAGCTTCCCGAAGACCGAAAGAGAGCCGGAGGGGGGGCAGAGGCCGCCCTCACACATAGGTGGCGTGGCCAGGGCCTGGGCCACGCCACCCTGGTGTGAGAGCACCCTGGCTGCCTCCTGATGACGCCCCTTCGCCTATATAAAGCCTCGGGATGGAAAACCCTAAGGGAGTCGGCAATTTTCCAGAAACAGTTCCGCAGCTCCGCCGCCGTCGTTGACAAATTTCGGGGGACAGAAGTCTCTGTTCTGGCACCCTGCCGGGACGGGGAAGTGCCCCCGGAGCCATCTCCATCGGTCTCCATCGCCGTCTCCACCATCTCCATCGACCTCACCGCCATCTCCATCAACCTTGCTGTCTCCTATGATGAGGAGGGAGTAGTTCATCCCCGGGGCTGAGGGCTCTACCGGTAGCTATGTGGTTCACCTCTCTCTCCCATGATGTGATCATTATGTGATCATGGGCTTTGTATCATGTTGAATAAGTAGATGTTACTCTTCTTCATTATGTGTACTCTAGTGTGTTATTAAAGTACTCTATTCCTCCTGCCATGGTGTAATGGTGATAGTGCGTGCATCATGGTGGTACTTGGTCTAGGCTACGATTGTGATCTTTTATGGATTATGAGAATAATTATCACTATGATAGTATTGAAGTGATCTATTCCTCCTTTCATGGTGTAATGTTGACAGTGTGTGCACCGTGTTAGTACTTGGTCTAAGTTGCAATAATATCTATCTTGAGTTGCGATTTGATTTGGATATCTCTATGAGTGGTGTTTGTCAAGTACTTGATGAACTTTGAGGAGTGCTTCGTAGCCCTACGCAATGATTAGTGTTATTCAATAGGAGAGTAATTCAGAGTACCATAGTGAAGAGAAGTTATTTATTTGTTCAATTATGTTATATTTGTTGGGAGTGTGTCCACTAGTGAAAGTATGATCCCTAGGCCTTGTTTCCAAGCTTTGCACACCTTTTACTTGCTGTTTTGTTACTTGTTTCCTTGCTGCCATTTTTATTCCAGATTGTATTTACTACTTGTAATCATCCATACCACTTGTATTTCACCATCTCTTCGCCGAACTAGTGCACCTATACATCTGACAAGTGTATTGGGTGTGTTGGGGACACAAGAGACTTTCTGTATCGTAATTGCAGGGTTGCTTGAGAGGGATAGCTTTGACCACTTCCTCCCTGAGTTCGATAAACCTTGGGTGATCCACTTAAGGGAAACTTGCTGCTGTTCTACAAACCTCTACACTTGGAGGCCCAACACTGTCTACAAGAACAGACACGTGCGTAGACATCACACACTCTCTTTTTGGGATTTTTGGTGTTTCTATGCTTAAAAGCTTATTTTGTATCTATTTATGTCACACAATGGATTTTTCCTCTTTTGTGTATCTTTCTCACCGAGCTTGCTTTGGAGCTTTGCTCAACTTACGCACACACACAAACCCTCTCACGGTTGTGACACTTGTGCAATGCTTCGCAACACTCAAAAAGCCACTCTCAATAGGATAGGTACACAAAGGAAGAAAAGGGGTTACAAAGGTGGTGCAAGTTATACCTATGCAAAGGTTATGCGGTGTCAAAACACACAACTTGCGGCGATGTCGATGAAGGTGGAGTCAAAAGACTAGTCGGAGTTCCCGTGTGCTGATGCCGTCATCGCAAAGTTGATGTAGGCGCGATATTACTTGTCACGAACAAGGCACGCAAAAACCGAAACCCGAACACACACGTCAATGCCCAAAAATTTGGGGCAAAAAGGACTCGCAAAAGGTGTCAAATTTTGTGTCAAGAGAACGCCGGATTTTGTGTCAAAGGAGTCTAATGGATGTCAAAAGGGGTATTATGGTGTTAAAACAAGTCAAAATGGTGTCAACGGAAGTACACCGGCTTTAGCCGGTTTGATTGCCGGCTATTTCCGGTCTTGACGAGCTGGCGAGGCGGGCATCGAACAGCGAGCTAAGGAGAGCGGAATGAGCGGAGCCGGGGCGTGGGTGGGTGCTGCGCGCGGCGATTGAGTGCGGGGCGGGGCCTGCTAGGCGAAAGAGGAGCGGCGTGGGCTCGGCTGTGCGTGCGCGAGCTGGTGGAGTGTGGTTCTAGGGGCGTGGGGGATGAGCAGGAGCTTGGGCCGGTCGATGTGGTAGATGCGCGTGGCGATGCAGGGCTTGGACCGGAGTGCGAGCGAGTTGAGGAGCAGCTGGAGTGGTGGCGGCCAGGTAGTGCACGCGTGCAGGCGGGGGTTAAGCGCCGCAAGAAGAGGCGGTAGCTGAAGCTGGACCGGCTAAAGCCGGTCCTACCCCGGCTAAAGCCGGCCTTAACCCCGGCTATAGCCGGTCTACCCGAGTCAGCTATGTCTTGGCCATGAAGCCACCTATGTTATCTATCTCCCTAGTGACCAAACTACCCCTAGCTTGTGGCTCCCTATATATATGGGTCACTCTCCCCCTCCCTAGGATAGAGATGAATTAAGATAAGAATTGGCATGATGCCTCCTCCCTTGAGGGAACCCAACTAGATCTACATCTAGAAATCACCCTTTTTGTTTAGGATCTCTTCTATTTGGGGAATTCTACCTTGTAGTGGATCTCTTGCATACTTGTGTGTAATTCTATCCATTGGATTGGTCTCTTCCCCAAGTGGAATTCTATCCCTAGCAAATCAATCTCTCACAAGGAATTCTACTCTTGGAGTCTCTTCCTTGTGGTTCTATTGAGTTGGTGAATCAGGCCAACGAGGACAACCGGTGTGTATCTTTTGTGTGTGTTGCCTTTGATTTGTTCATCGTGTTCTTCGTGTTCATCCTTGTTCCCTGCCACAAATCTCATGAATCCGTGAAGATCGGGCCACACCCAAGGGGTCACCCCTCATCATATGGTATCAGCAGCTTTTGGTTGCCACAGATTTACTCTTGTTTGTCATTTCCACCATAAATTTTGAAAATCCAAAAAATAGCCCCAAAATTGCCTCGAATTTTGATCTCTTGATTTGTTGAGTTTTTTGTGGTTTTGATCCATAGATTTGATGTCTTGGGTGTTGATCTACATTGCCACAAAAATTCTTGCCCCAATTCCTCTTATTTCTCCCGGAATCGACGATTTTCCCTTCCACTTTCCGCCAAAATCGACGAACCGCTCGCGCAGATTTTCTCGAAAAAGTTCGAACCGGCTAAAGCCGACCCTCAGACCGGCTAAAGCCGGCCTACCGGCTAAAGCCAGCCCATCCTCCGCAGGTCAACTCCTCTCGATCTCCCAGCTCGCTCCACACCCCCGCCCGACCGCCCCTGGCTCCGTTTGTTGCTCCAAGCCGCTGCCCCGCACGCCCGCCTCGCTTTGGTTCCGCCTGCATCGTCCGCTCGGTCCGCCCCAGCTCCCTTCCGCCAAGCCACGCACCCGCCCACACTCCCGCGCACACGCACCTGCTGCCAATCGCCTCAGCTCGCCCTCCCGCCCCTCGCCTGGCCACGCCCAGCAGGCCCCCGCCCCGCTCTGACCCAGCCCCATGCCAACAGCAGGCTCCCGCACCACCTGCGCCTCCCAGCCGCAAGCCACCGCACAGCTCGCCCCCGCCTAGACCCCACGCGCAGCACCAGAGCCGCCGCTCGCCAACCACCGCGCCGCCTCCTACCAGCTACCCGCCTCGCTCGCTCACTCCCGCCTCCACGCGCACTAGCCGTCGACAGCCTCGCCGTGCTCGCCCTTGTCTCGCTCACACCTGCTAGCCTTCGGCCCGCCGCTCCACAACGCCTGCACCAGCTCCGCACCAAGCGCCGCCGACCATCCTACATCACTGCGCGCAAATTGAAGAGACCGGCTAAAGCCGGACCCAGTTTGGCTAAAGCCGGCGTACATCTGACGTGACTCCGTTTTAACACCATAATACCCCTTTTGATATCCTTTAGCCCCCTTTGCAACAAAATCTGGCATTATCTTGACACAAATTTTGACAACTTTTGTGAGTCCTTTTTGCCTCAAATTTTCGGGCATTGACGTGTGTGTTCAGATTTCGGTTTTTGCGTGCCTTGTTTGTGCCAAGTAATACCGCGCCTACATCAACTTCGCGACAACGGCATCGGCACACCGGAACTCTGACTAGTCTTTTGACTCCACCTTCATCGACATCGCTGCAAGTTGTGTGTTTTGACACCGCCTAACCTTTGCATAGGTATAACTTGCACCACCTTTGTAACCCCTTTTCTTTCTTTGTGTACCTATCCTATTGAGAGTGGCTTTTCGAGTGTTGTGAAGCATTGTACAAGTGTCACGACCGTGAGAGGGTTTGTGTGTGTGCGTAAGTTGAGCAAAGCTCCGAAGCAAGCTCGGTGAGAAAGATACACAAAAGAGGAAAAATCCATTGTGTGACATAAATAGATACAAAATAAGCTTTTACGTATAGAAACACCAAAAATCCCAAAAAGAGAGTGTGTTCCAGCGATACAAAGGAGTTCAAAGCTTGTAAGCAAAAAGAGAGAAAAGAGAAGAGTGGCATCTTGTGCAAATCTTGTTGCTTCTTTCTTATCCAACCAAGCTACGGTCTCTCTTGCGTTGGCGTGACACCGAGCTAATAGTCTTCGTTAGGACCATTTTGTTTCTTGCTCACTTCCTTGGTCACGCTAACCCCATTATATCTTTTATGTGTTTCCGTGTTTCCTTGACGTAGATCATCGTTCTTGACATTTGCCTTTGGATTTTACCCACATTCGACAATAGACTTTTCTTTTGATCATTTCGTTTGGCATTTCCACATTTCTTACCCATCCACTATATAGCCTTTTGCGTGTGTTCTAACTTGTGCACCACGGTTGTCCTTTGGTGTTTCATCCTTTCAATAGTTTCTACGGGAAGTGTTCTAATTGTAGTTTTTCTAACCACCTCACTTTCCACCATATACTTCTAGCTTTGTGACCATGTCTAGGGATGGAGAACCTAAAGACCCTTGGCTCGAAAAGTTCCACGCACAGTGCGACGCCATGGATGCCAACCTTATCGCACGGTTCGATGACTTCGACGCAAAAGCCGCAAGGATAATGGACTTGAACGCAACACTCATCGAGCTACTCATATCGTCCGTCGACAACTTGGCGCATCAAATTCACCGCTCGAAGTCACGATTATCAAGATCTTCACGCTCCAACCATGGGAGTCACCATGAGCATCATTGACAACCTCTCCCTCAAGTGCATGGTGCAAACCATCGACCACATATTGGTAGCCTATGTGAGAGGAAGAAACCTACCCCACGCAAGGATGAGAGCCACATACACATTGAGAGCAAGAGTGATACACCACATGAGTTGCGTGAGGACATTTTGATTTCTAACAACTTAACCTCTACTCCTCTTGTGTTGTCTTCTTATTTGCTAGGTTGCTCGGATAATGATGACGTCCATTCCATGGAGATGAGGGACTCCACTATATGTGAGATTAGTGACTCCACTATATGTGAGATGAGTGAACCCACCATGCGTGAGATGAGTGAATCCACTATATGTGAGAGTGAATGCTTCCACTTTGAGGGCATGAGTGATACACCGAGTGAGACAAGAGTGGTAGTTGATAGGTCAAGTGAGGCCATTTCGATTTCTAAAAACTTACCCTCTATCTCGAGTGTGTTATCTCATGTTGCAATAGATCCCATTGATGAAGCGACACAAACCTTGGAAAAGTGCGACAACAAAGGTAACAACATAGGTGTTGGTGATGCCATGATTCCCCTAGTGGATATGAACATGCTAAGCTATCAGTGCTTCACTTTATCGCCTATTGCATGCAATATGATACGGATCAACGTGATCCGAAGGGGATTTGGCCCAATCTTTCACGGCGATCAAACAAACAGCAAGATAACAACAAGCGAATTGAATTTGAGACAGATCAAATCAAACCCTCTTGAACTCCTCACGTTGAAACTGATCGGAATCAACTCCCACGCATGGTATAACATCAGATCTCGAAGATCAATAAGCAAACACACCGATATGCGTCCCCAAACATTGGGACTTTTTTGGTCTCTTTCTGAGCTCGAAAATAACAAGTCTGAGCATGCAATGGCGGCTGCCATAACCCTATATGGGTGACTCTGAACGCTACTTTGGCTGGGCTAGGCCCCATACCAAACTAAAAGCCCAAATGGCCAAAACACACTTGATTTTGGACAGGCCCAAAACCATCACACACAAATAAAACCAAACTGAAATAAAAACATCACGCAAACTTAATTAAAATAGAACACCTAAATATCTTTGGCTGCAGCGCCTCGGCGACCATGAAACTCCATTGGAGGTGTGCGAAAGTTGGGCTTCACATCATCTTCTGGAGGCACTTCAAAACAGAATTGTCCAAGCTTCAGAACATAAGGAGGTGGTAAAATAGTAGGAGTAGTAGCTATGCTCCCCTTATCATCCCCCCCAACTTGAAAGGAAACCATCCTCGGTTTTGCCTTAATGTGTTGGACCTTCTTCTGTGCAGCAAACACGTCCACTTTGATATCCTTATCGATCATAGGCTGCAACACATGATGCTTCCCCTTATGCCACAAGGAATAAACATTGGACCTGCCTTCATGAGTGGAACGCCTATCAAATTGCCATGGTTGTCCTAGCAGCACCTGACATGCATCCATAGGCAAAACATCACAGACCACTGTGTCCTCATAATTACCTACGGAAAATGTCAGGCGCACCTTATGTGTGACTTTCAGCTTCCCTGAATTATACAACCACTCAACACAATGTGGCTGCGGGTGCTTCCATGTAGGCAATGAGAGAGAATCCACCAAACTCTTGCTAACAACATTTCTGTAGCTGCCACCATCAATAATCAGTTTGCAAGTGGTGTCCTTGACGATGCATTGGGTCTGAAATATATTCCAGCGCTGCCCTTGGTCGTGTATGCGATCTTCTGGTACACGTTGCACCATTAGATTCTTTAAATTTGCAGCAAGTGCATACCCATCCACGAACACTTCAGGATTTTCCTCAGATTCCTCACTTGATGACGCATCAGCTTTCTCATCATCACTAGCAGAAACATAGCCATCATGTGTGAGCATCACCCTTTTTCTATTAGGGCAATCACACTTCATGTGTCCTCGTCCTCCACAAGTAAAACACTCGATGTTTGCTGTGGACTGCGTAGATGCAGTTTTGGTGTAACAGCCCACTTTTTGTACTGCTTGCTGGAACCGAGTAATGCCTTGTTTAGGGGAAATTAAAACTTTTAAATTAAATTACCTTGCCCGTTATATGCATGATCCCTTGTGATCTAGATTGTTAGTGTAGAATCCTTTGAATCAAATTTCTTTCTAGAACCTTTGCAAGTGTGATTTGTATTGTGTGTTGACTTGCAAATTGATTGAAGTCCAATTCAAGCACTAGAGAAAATAAGGCTAGGGCTTATTTGCTTGTGTTGCACCATGATTTCATGTGCATGTGTGTTTATCACCTATTTCTCTTTTTCTTTCTTTTCCAACGAAACTTGCTGCATGAATGCTTAGATTGGTGCTATGATTCGATGTCAAAACTAAACCTAGTGGACTACAACCCTAGCAGCTTTTCTTCTACTAATTCTTTTTGATTAAACATTATTCTTGCACACCATATTGGAAAATAGAAGCTTGATCAAAACCCTATCTCCTTTTGGCCAAAAATCTTGAAACTTGGTGGATGCTTTGCTAACCATTTGAGAACACCTCTGAACCAATTACCACCTCTTTTAGACCAAAACTTTGCACTTTTCAAATTCAATTGAATTTCGGCCAACATTCATCCAAACCTTGATTCTTCTTATTCTTTCTCCCTTCTTCCTTTGCAACTCGACCAAGGGAAGGATCCCAGCCGGATATTACTCCATCTCCCTCTGATCTCCCTCACACACCAACCCTAACCCTTGTCATGTAGCTCTTGGACACAAAGAATGGGGGAAGCCCGAGGCAATCTTGCAAGATCTCACCTCTCCCTCTTCTGCACCTCTCCACCGCCCTAGACCCCCAACCAGCTTCGAGGAAAGCTTCAGCAAGCCCCAGGGACCCCAGCTAGCAGTGACCCATCGGCCACACCCCTCCCTCTGCGCCTGTGGTCGACCATGCCGACCTGTGCGCGCCCAAGTGGGCTAGGAGCTTCGGCAGCACGCCTGGCCGCCCAACCTCGCCAATGGCCTTGCTAGCCCCTCCACTACACGACCCAGTGCTGGCCCCCGACCAAACAACTGCAAGCGCCGCCCTATCGCCACGCTCTGACCCTGCCGCCTGCGAGCCGAGAGCGCCCAGAGCGAGCTCCGCGTTCCCAGCCGAGGGAGGATGGAATCGAGCCGTGCAACGCCCGTACCTGCGCGGCATCGTATCCCCTTTACCATGCACTGCTCCGTTTAAGCCGAAGCCGACCAGAGCGACGCGAACGAGCTCGACAAGCCGTGCAGACGAACTGAAGACTGCACGTTTCCGAGCCCAACGTCTCGCCCCCGACCAAACCAAATGCATCACTGCACTTAGCTCACTGCGCCGTCCAGAACGCACCGCACCGCCGCCCAATCCGTGCTGGTCAAGACCACGACGCACCGAGCTCATCGCCTGCAGATAAAGACCCCTGCGCCCCTCGCCTCGCCCCTCTGCTCGCCATTTCCCCTCTTCCACCTCTCTCCTCATCTGCAAGCGCGCATGCGCTAAGCCACCACCTCCCCTGCCTTGCCAAGCCTCCACGAGCTCGCCGGAGAATCACCGAGGCTGGGGGAAACGAAGGGGAAGGTTGCCGTCGCCTGCAACGCCTTTGGCCCTCCTTCTTTCCCTCTCCGGCTTCCCAGATCTCCTGCGAGGCTAACGCTACCTTTTTCCTGGCCCAGGTTCGACGGTAGCCGACGCCATCGCCGCCATCACCGGAGCGTCCGGAGGTGAAGGATCACGCCCAGGACCTCGCCGCGTCGACGTTCGCCCCTCCAGTAGCATCGCCGAGCTCCTCCGACGCACCGCAGCCAACCGCCACCGCTAGTTTGTCAACGAATCGCCCTAGGTGAGCCCCAGTGAAGCCCCAGCCAAACCCTAGCCTCGCCACCTCGCTACTCCTCTGTCGCGAAGACGACGAACACTGGCCGTAGATCGGCACTTGATCGGACGGCTGGAATCAGCTGATACCGATTCGGCATCTGGGGGTCACTGACGACCGGACCCCGCCCGTCAGCCGTTCAAATCTTCTCTCCCGCGCGCGTCGTGGCGGATCTGGGCTGGATCCGGCCGATTCGGCCCGATTCGGGCAGATCTGGCCCGTGTTTGTTTTATTTTTCAAAATGCCCTGTTGATTTGTTTGTTTTGTGAACTTTGAAATTAGATAGAAAATAATCTGTGCAAGCAATTGATGTGATTCAAAGTCCTGTGAGTAGCTCATGCTAATATCTTTCAGATAGTACTGGTTTCAAGATTTTTGGGTCAGTATAGAGTATTTGTTAAATATTATTGTGTTATTAGCCCCTTTATCACACTTTTATGCAAATCTTGAGTTTGGTTTGGTCAAAATGTGTGAAACCAATTTTCACTGTTAGTATATCATGACACCTTGCTTAACTCACTGGAATTTCTATTTTAGGGCTTATAATCTTGCAGTAGTAAGTAAAATGGCATAGGATGTAATTAAAGTTGGAAAAATCATCACCTGCAGTAGGTTTGGTATTTTGAGTTGAATCCAATTTTGTTGGATTGTGTTCTAGAAGAGCTTTCCAGAGAACTTGACCTCATATTTTTCTGAGTAGCAGAGAATATCTGAGGATTAAAATGGTAGTATAGTGATATTTCCCTATTGTTAAATGCCTAGAAATAAAACCACACCTTGTTTTTCAGTAAATCCAACTTTAGTAGTTTCTTAAGATTGTTGTCAACTTGCATTATGGATTGATGTGCTGTTTGTATCACTGGGTGCATGCATGCTTGAATTAGTTGCTAAGTAATGATGTTCACCTTAATTTGATAAACCCTAGTTTCTATTAGGGTTAATTGTTAACTAAGAACCTTTAAAACTTTGTTTGTCTTCTAAACTTGTTTGCTTATGATACTCTTTGATGGTATGGTTTGTTTGCTGAATGTGTGTGAACCTTGTATGCTTGTATATTTACCATGTGTTATTAATTTTTGGCGATAGAATCGAACGAGGAGTGTACCGAGGAAGGTGAAGTGTACGAGTATCAGGAGGAAGGAGATCAGGGACAAGCCAACCAAGGCAAGCCATCTATCTTGATGCATATCTGAATCCTAATTACACCTGCTGCATGTCTCTTACTGCTTTATTCTAAAAGTGCATGTTTTTAGTTGCTATACTCCTTGTAGCAATTTATTGTTGGCTTAAGCTCCACAAACCACTTGTTATCATCCTTCGAGATGACCCCGTTGAACACCTATCATTACCCTTATGAGTAGGGATTTGCTGAATAGCAGCAAAGCCGTTGGAAAACCTCTAGTGGAGCCAAAAACTCTAGGATTGGGAAACACTCTGGAAAATGATTTTTAAAGGAGTTTTTGAAAACCTTGGAGTAGTATCTACTCCACTGAAATGTTTACTAAAGGATTTTTGGGACAAAATGGAAAATGGGTTATGAAGGGAAGGAAGTTGGTGACTTTCTAAAGAAAAGACATTGGTGATTACGTACTCACCCGGGGCAATTTAATCCGTGCAACCACATTACCCCGGTATGGGACGGGGCTTAGTTTGAAGTTTATCTGCCTTGGTACGGGGTGCCTCACACTATATAAGGGTCTGGAGGACCCCGGAATCCGGGTTGTCGCAATTGGTGGGCAACAGTGTAGCGGGCCCGCCAATAGGCTACCCGTCCGAAGACACTTGGGTTTCTCCCGCCGTGGCACTGGAACTACGCTCGGCAGAGGTAGACGGCCAGGGTTTGCCGGGGATGTATACTCCACAGGGTAGGCGCCCGTGGTAAGGTGGGTAGATGGAAGGCTATGATCGATTATCCGAAACCCGCATACTCGTGTATGACGGACCGTGGTGGTATCCCGGCGGATTTATCGGATGGTGTGGGTAAAGTGTACAACCTCTGCAGAGTGTAAATCTATTCGAATAGCCGAGTCCTCGGTCATGGACGGTTGAACTGGCTGTTGCCTAACCCAATGTCAAGTTTTGGTTTTATAAAAGTGTTTTCGGAAAACAAGGAAGAATTTGGTGCCAGCTCGGAGTACTCGGAGGGTACTGCCATGGCACGGAGGTGATTCGGAGTACTTGCAGGGTACTACCGAAGGTTGAAAGTGGTCATGTGCGATTGACCGAGATTCATAAGGAAGGTGGTCATGTTTGATTGACCCCGGCTCTTCTCTTGAAATGAGTTTCCCCCTTTCCTAGAGCTTTTTCTCAAGATGCTTTACCAAAACTCTTCTTTAACAAGGATATCGAAATGTCGTAAGACATGCTATATCGACACGAGAAATTGACTAGATAGGATAAACTAGATTAGAGCCTTTCTTCTTGCTACAGCCAAACTGCATATTGTTCCCTCCCCTTTAGTTGGTTTGCGAGTACAATTCAAATGTACTCACGGCTTTGTCCCTGGCTATTAACTTGGCCAGATTATGAAGACTATGAAGATGATGGTGAGGAGTTCGATGATGCCGATGCGAACTAGGATCCGTCTCCCGGTCAGTCGCCTGTAGGGTAGAGGCATGACACGGGCTATTTCTACGCTACCTTTGTATCTGCTGCACTGCTTAGTGAACTTGCCCTGCGTGGCGTTTAAATTCGGCCAAGTGGCCATGTAAGACTTTGCGACCTATTTATGTAATGGATGATGTACTCTGTAATGCCAGCTCTGTTATGTGGATTCATGACGGTCTTCCTGGGATCATGAATTGTATGCATAACGGGAATCCCGGACGGTAAACCGGGGTCCCCACAGAGTTGGTATCAGAGCCATCCTGGCCTTAGGAGACCCTAGTTAGCATGGGCGTTAGATAAGACCAAAAATATATTTTTACTAAAAACTAAAAGAGATGGCTTAATATATATAAGCTAAATATATATTGCTCTCATCTCTTCTCTTATTCTTTAAGCATTAGAATTACTTGCATCTTAATTCCAGTTTTTACTGTACTTAAAATATTGCACACTTTGGGTAAATTATTAACTCAACCTACCTTAAAATTTTGTGTAGATGGACGCCCCTACTGCGCACCGTCAGGTCGGTACCCACGGGGACGTGCTCGTCTTTGAGCGCGACCTGGTGGAGCTGTGCGCCCACCTCGGACGCCCGCGCCCCGAGGTGCGGGGTTACCGCTTGTTCGAGGAGGGTACCCGCGAGTTGGCGTTCCGAGTCGTTTGTGAGGTCCGCGGGAAGGAGGTCCCGCCGACTTCTCAGGAGTTCACCTTTGAGGTGATCGAGCGCAACTGGGGCGATGGCCTCATGCGCGTTCTGCATCATGCTATCTCACGCCTCGTCCACCTCCACTTCGACGAGCTTCTCGGCACTCGCTACGAGCACTACAGACGAGTCGACTCCGACGGTTTTCCTCACCAGGCCGCCGTCCACACTCCTTTCAGCCGCCACCTTTGCCACACGGAGGCCCTGCTGCACCACACTCAGGAGCATCTGGACCATGTCCGGATGGTCGCCGACGAGAGGGGACTGGAGTTGGCTGTTCTCCGTGAGGACCTCCAGGAGTCCATTTTCTCTCGTCACCGTCTCCTCGCTGCCAAGAGGAGGATCGTGAAGAGGAACAGGGCTCTGCGTCAGCGCGTCCGTGATCTGGAGGATCACCTCGCTTCACTCGAGAGCCACGTGTCCGAGCTAGAGGAGGAGACCGCCGAGCTCCGCAAGGAGAACGAGGAGGTGCTTGGCCGCGATGACGACCACCAGGAGGCCTACGACGAGGAGCCCGCGAGCACCGACGACGACGACCGTGGTAGCGACAGTGGTGAGGGCCACGACGCTATCATGGACTTCTATGCCCCTGCCACTCCGAGTGAGGAGGACCCCGAGGAGGTTGTTCCCCACGTGAGCGCCGATGAGTAGGTACCCGGCGCCCCACTACTGCACTTAGGATGTTGCGTA
Source organism: Dactylis glomerata (assembly GCA_007115705.1). NCBI lineage: Eukaryota > Viridiplantae > Streptophyta > Magnoliopsida > Poales > Poaceae > Dactylis > Dactylis glomerata. The sequence continues at coordinate 1,975,181 of QXEO01002108.1, read as the reverse complement.
TCGAGTAGGACTACCCGATCCCTTTTACGTATGGTTGTGTATGGTTCTGCGGAAACCATTGGATGTGTGTTGCTTGAGACTTGTGGTATGTGTGCTAGACTTATATTAGCACCTCTTTGGTATGCTTGTATGCATGTGATGGATTTGGTTAACTATGGCAATGATGTGTGTTGTGTATGATGGTTTGTTCATGTTTCTTATGAATCTCCTTCATGCCATGTTGCATAACATACTTTCCCCCGCATTTGAAAACTGTTGTTGAATCTCACAAGCTAAACTTTTCTCCAGAATGGCTCCCGAAACGCGAGGCCAAGCTAGCAACACCAACAACCCGCCCCCACCTCCTGAGCCCAACATGACGCAGGTGCTGCGGCTCATGCTTGAGGATCGTGAAGCCGCACGTGCCGAGCGCCAAGCTAGTCTCGCCACCCTTCAACAACTCGCCCAGCTTGCCACCCAGCGCAACAACAATGGTGGCAATGATGAGCCTCAGAGCAAGCTTAGGGAGTTCCAAAACTCCAATCCCCCAGTTTTCTCCAAGTCCACCGAGCCCTTGGAAGCCGATGATTGGCTCCGCACCATAGAAAACAAGCTAGAGTATGCAGGAGTCGGGGCAAATGACAAGGTTTTGTATGCAACCCACTTCCTAGCTGAGCAGCTGAGCATGGTGGGAAAATGTCCGCGCCATGCAGCCCGAGGGTCAGGTGATGACTTGGGAGGCATTCAGGGCCAAGTTCCGCAAGGCCCACGTTCCCTCTGGACTCATCAAGATCATGAGGGATAAGTTCCTCAATCTGAAGCAGGGAGGAATGAGTGTCCCTGAGTATCTGGACAAGTTTACCTCTTGGGGAAGGTATGCACCCTACGACATTGACACCGATGAGAAGAAAAGGGAGCGCTTCCTCAATGGACTGCAAGAGGAGCTGCAGACCTACCTTGTAGCTGTACACTATCCCGACTTGGAAGCCATGGTGGATGCAGCCATAATGGTTGAAGACAAGAACAAGGCTGCCCGTGAGAGCCGCAAGAGGCGGATGATGAGTCAGGGAGGACCAAGCAATCAAAGGTCCCGCAGCATGCCCCCGTCAAGGTCAGCGCCACCACCCCAGAGGTTTGCTTCTCAAGCTCCAAGGCCTAACAGCCCAAACCGTCAATACTCCAGCAGCCGCCCCAATGGCGGAAATTCTTCCGGAGGTAACCGCAACACATTCAACCCCACTAACCGAAGCCAGGGCAGTGGATGCTACACCTGTGGCCAGCCTGGTCACTTCTCCAAAGAATGCCCTCTTAAGAAGCCCTCTGCACCGAGCCTCAGCGCGCCGAGACCCAACCAGGGTCAAGGCCGTGGACCCGCTGGAACGAATTCAAGGAACCAAGCAAATACTGCTCGAGGCCGTCTGAACCATGTCACCGCTGAGGAGGCAGCCGAAGCTCCTGATGTTGTCCTTGGTACGTTTCTCATCAACTCAGTCCCCGCAAAGGTCTTGTTTGATTCGGGTGCTTCACATTCGTTTGTCACTGAAACATTTGTGGCCGCGGGAGGGTTGACCGCGACTCAAATGGCACGTAAAATGATAGTGCAAATTCCGGGATCCCAAGTTAAAGCCCACTTATGCTGTGAAGGGGTACCCATAGTAATCCATGGGGCATCTTTTCAAGCCAACTTGATCATCCTAGGCACAAAGGGCTTGGACGTAGTACTTGGAATGGATTGGATGTCCAAGTACCAAGGGCACATAGATTGCGCCAGAAAGTCTATATCCGTAACCAACAGTGAGGGTATTCAAATCGAACACATTGCAACCATGCCATCCCGCAAGGCCTATTACAAGAAATCTGTATCTGGGCCAACCCTTGACCAAGTTCCGGTGGTATGTGAATACCCCGATGTCTTCCCTGAAGAGTTGCCAGGTATGCCCCCCGACCGGGATATTGAGTTCATTATTGAGTTGATTCCCGGAACAGCCCCTATAGCACAAAGAGCCTACCGCATGAACCCCCAGGAATTAGAAGAATTAAAGTGGCAACTCGCTGATATGCTCAGCAAGGGTCTTATCCGTCCCAGCGCGTCACCTTGGGGATCGCCTGTTCTATTCGTAGACAAGCGAGACGGTACCATTCGCCTATGTGTGGATTACCGCAAGTTGAATGAGGTGACAATCAAAAATAACTACCCACTCCCAAAGATTGAAGACCTGTTTGACCAGCTAAATGGAGCTAGAGTATTCTCCAAGATTGATCTCCGCACCGGATATCATCAGCTAAAGGTCCGCGAGTCCGACATTCCCAAAACCGCCTTCACCACCCGTTATGGTTTATTTGAGTACACTGTGATGTCCTTTGGCCTGACCAATGCCCCAGCCTATTTTATGAATCTCATGAACAAGGTGTTCATGAAGTTCCTCGACAAATTTGTGGTGGTGTTTATTGATGACATTTTGGTCTATTCCAAGACGGAGGAAGAGCACGCAGAACATCTGCGACTAGTGTTGGGAACCTTGAGGGAACATCAACTTTACGCCAAGTTTAGCAAGTGTGAGTTTTGGCTAAAGGAAGTTGGATTTTTGGGACACGTTATTTCAGCCGGGGGAGTGTCTGTCGACCCATCGAAGATCACTTCTATCTTAGAAAGGAAGGCCCCAACCAATCCCACCGAAGTTCGAGCATTCCTCGGATTAGCTAGATATTACAGGAAGTTTGTTGAAGGTTTTTCCAGCATTGCCCATCCAATGACCCAGCTTCTAAAGAAGGATAAAAAGTTTGAGTGGACCGAGAAGTGCGAGCAGAGTTTCCAAGAACTCAAGAAGAGACTCGTATCAGCTCCTATTTTGACCATGCCTGACATCACCAAAAGCTTTGACGTCTATTGCGATGCCTCCAAGCTTGGTCTTGGAAGTGTCCTAATGCAAGATGGCAAGGTCATTGCTTACCTATCCCGTCAACTGCGCCCGCACGAGCTAAACTACCCTACCCATGATCTGGAACTTGTTGCCGTGGTGTATGCACTAAAAACTTGGCGACACTACCTTATGGGAAACAGATGCGAGATCTACACCGATCACAAGAGCTTAAAGTATATCTTCTCGCAGAAGGAGTTGAATATGAGGCAGCGTAGGTGGATTGAGCTTATCAAAGATTATGACTTAGGCATTCATTATCATCCAGGCAAGGCGAACGTGGTCGCCGATGCCCTCAGCCGGGAGCCCTGCTCCCTAAATGCCCTGCTAAAGACCAACCAGCCTACCCTATGTGAAGAGTTTGAGAGGTTTGGACTGGAGCTAGTGAGCCATGGGTTCCTAGCTAACCTTGAAGTCCGACCCACTCTGTTTGATCAAACCAAGGAAGCTCAGAAAGGCCATGAGAGCATTGAGGGGATCAAGCGTAGAATGGGACGAGAAGAAGTGCCTGGATTTTCGGTTGATCAGCAAGGTGTGCTATGGTATAATGGCCGCCTATGCATCCCAAATGTCGAAGAGTTGAAGCAGCTCATTTTGAAGGAGGCCCATGATACTCCCTACTCAATTCACCCAGGAGGCACCAAGATGTACCAAGACTTGAAAGAGCAGTTTTGGTGGCATGGGATGAAGCGAGAGATAGCCTTCTATATTGCCCGGTGCGACGTTTGCCAACGAGTCAAGGCCGAACACCAAAGGCCTGCGGGTCTGCTGCAGCCCTTAAAGGTACCCATGTGGAAATGGGAGGAAGTTGGAATGGACTTCATCACCGGCCTACCCAGATCAGACAGAGGTCACGATTCCATCTGGGTGATCATTGACCGCCTCACCAAGGTGGCCCATTTTATACCCGTCAAGACTGTTTTCAATGGAAGACGGTTGGCCGAACTTTACCTTGCCCGTATTGTCAGTCTCCACGGAGTTCCTAAGGTGATCGTCTCAGATAGAGGCTCCTAGTTCACTTCTCGATTCTGGAATAGCCTACATGAAGCCTTAGGGACCAAGCTTTCCTTTAGTACAGCTTACCATCCGCAGACTGGAGGTCAAACCGAAAGGGTCAACCAGATTCTTGAAGATATGCTCCGAGCATGTGTCCTATCATATGGATCCAAGTGGGAAGATTGCCTGCCATTTGCCGAATTCTCCTACAACAATAGCTACCAAGCTAGTTTGCAGATGGCTCCCTTCGAAGCCCTGTATGTTCGTAAATGCCGAACCCCTCTCAACTGGTCAGAGACTGGAGAAAGTCAAGTATTCGGTCCTGATGTCATCAAGGAAGCCGAAGAACAAGTGCTGTTGATCCGCAACCGCCTGAAGGCCGCGCAATCTAGACAGAAGAGTTATGCGGATTCTCGTCGAAGACCCCTCACTTTCCAAGTTGGAGATTTTGTTTATCTTCGGGTGACCCCACTCAAGGGCATGCAACGTTTCCATGAGAAAGGAAAATTGGCACCTCGCTACATTGGCCCATACAAGATCCTTGAGCGCCGAGGAGAATTGTCCTACAAGCTAGACCTACCTCCTAAGTTGTCGGAATTCCATGACGTATTCCACGTCTCCCAACTTCGCAAGTGTCTCCAAGCCCCCAATAAACCCGAAACCTTCAAGGAGATTGATCAAGATACCATTGACCTTAATCACGACTTGACCTATCGCGAGAGACCGATCAGAATTTTGGAAAAAGATGTCCGTCTCACCCGAAGGCGGAAGATCAACATGTACAAGGTTCAATGGAGCAACCATTCCGAAGACGAAGCCACCTGGGAACGTGAAGATTATCTTCAGCGAGAATTTCCCGAGTTACTCAATGCATAGCTACGGAATCTCGGGACGAGATTCTTTTAAGGGGGGAAGGTCTGTAACAGCCCACTTTTTGTACTGCTTGCTGGAACCGAGTAATGCCTTGTTTAGGGGAAATTAAAACTTTTAAATTAAATTACCTTGCCCGTTATATGCATGATCCCTTGTGATCTAGATTGTTAGTGTAGAATCCTTTGAATCAAATTTCTTTCTAGAACCTTTGCAAGTGTGATTTGTATTGTGTGTTGACTTGCAAATTGATTGAAGTCCAATTCAAGCACTAGAGAAAATAAGGCTAGGGCTTATTTGCTTGTGTTGCACCATGATTTCATGTGCATGTGTGTTTATCACCTATTTCTCTTTCTCTTTCTTTTCCAACGAAACTTGCTGCATGAATGCTTAGATTGGTGCTATGATTCGATGTCAAAACTAAACCTAGTGGACTACAACCCTAGCAGCTTTTCTTCTACTAATTCTTTTTGATTAAACATTATTCTTGCACACCATATTGGAAAATAGAAGCTTGATCAAAACCCTATCTCCTTTTGGCCAAAAATCTTGAAACTTGGTGGATGCTTTGCTAACCATTTGAGAACACCTCTGAACCAATTACCACCTCTTTTAGACCAAAACTTTGCACTTTTCAAATTCAATTGAATTTCGGCCAACATTCATCCAAACCTTGATTCTTCTTATTCTTTCTCCCTTCTTCCTTTGCAACTCGACCAAGGGAAGGATCCCAGCCGGATATTACTCCATCTCCCTCTGATCTCCCTCACACACCAACCCTAACCCTTGTCCTGTAGCTCTTGGACACAAAGAATGGGGGAAGCCCGAGGCAATCTTGCAAGATCTCACCTCTCCCTCTTCTGCACCTCTCCACCGCCCTAGACCCCCAACCAGCTTCGAGGAAAGCTTCAGCAAGCCCCAGGGACCCCAGCTAGCAGTGACCCATCGGCCACACCCCTCCCTCTGCGCCTGTGGTCGACCATGCCGACCTGTGCGCGCCCAAGTGGGCTAGGAGCTTCGGCAGCACGCCTGGCCGCCCAACCTCGCCAATGGCCTTGCTAGCCCCTCCACTACACGACCCAGTGCTGGCCCCCGACCAAACAACTGCAAGCGCCGCCCTATCGCCACGCTCTGGCCCTGCCGCCTGCGAGCCGAGAGCGCCCAGAGCGAGCTCCGCGTTCCCAGCCGAGGGAGGATGGAATCGAGCCGTGCAACGCCCGTACCTGCGCGGCATCGTATCCCCTTTACCCTGCACTGCTCTGTTTAAGCCGAAGCCGACCAGAGCGACGCGAACGAGCTCGACAAGCCGTGCAGACGAACTGAAGACTGCACGTTTCCGAGCCCAACGTCTCGCCCCCGACCAAACCAAATGCATCACTGCACCTAGCTCACTGCGCCGTCCAGAACGCACCGCACCGCCGCCCAATCCATGCTGGTCAAGACCACGACGCACCGAGCTCATCGCCTGCAGATAAAGACCCCTGCGCCCCTCGCCTCGCCCCTCTGCTCGCCATTTCCCCTCTTCCACCTCTCTCCTCATCTGCAAGCGCGCATGCGCTAAGTCACCACCTCCCCTGCCTTGCCAAGCCTCCACGAGCTCGCCGGAGAATCACCGAGGCTGGGGGGAAACGAAGGGGAAGGTTGCCGTCGCCTGCAACGCCTTTGGCCCTCCTTCTTTCCCTCTCCGGCTTCCCAGATCTCCTGCGAGACTAACGCTACCTTTTTCCTAGCCCAGGTTCGACGGTAGCCGACGCCATCGCCGCCGTCACCGGAGCGTCTGGAGGTGAAGGATCACGCCCAGGACCTCGCCGCGTCGACGTTCGCCCCTCCAGTAGCATCGCCGAGCTCCTCCGACGCACCGCAGCCAACCGCCACCGCCAGTTTGTCAACGAATCGCCCTAGGTGAGCCCCAGTGAAGCCCCAGCCAAACCCTAGCCTCGCCACCTCGCTACTCCTCTGTCGCGAAGACGACGAACACTGGCCGTAGATCGGCACTTGATCGGACGGCCGGAATCAGCTGATACCGATTCGGCATCTGGGGGTCACTGACGACCGGACCCCGCCCGGCAGCCGTTCAAATCTTCTCTCCCGCGCGCGTCGTGGCGGATCTGGGCTGGATCCGGCCGATTCGGCCCGATTCGGGCAGATCTGGCCCATGTTTGTTTTATTTTTCAAAATGCCCTGTTGATTTGTTTGTTCTGTGAACTTTGAAATTAGATAGAAAATAATCTGTGCAAGCAATTGATGTGATTCAAAGTCCTGTGAGTAGCTCATGTTAATATCTTTCAGATAGTACTGGTTTCAAGATTTTTGGGTCAGTATAGAGTATTTGTTAAATATTATTGTGTTATTAGCCCCTTTATCACACTTTTATGCAAATCTTGAGTTTGGTTTGGTCAAAATGTGTGAAACCAATTTTCACTGTTAGTATATCATGACACCTTGCTTAACTCACTGGAATTTCTATTTTAGGGCTTATAATCTTGCAGTAGTAAGTAAAATGGCATAGGATGTAATTAAAGTTGGAAAAATCATCACCTGCAGTAGGTTTGGTATTTTGAGTTGAATCCAATTTTGTTGGATATTGTTCTGGAAGAGCTTTCCAGAGAACTTGACCTCATATTTTTCTGAGTAGCAGAGAATATCTGAGGATTAAAATGGTAGTATAGTGATATTTCCCTATTGTTAAATGCCTAGAAATAAAACCACACCTTGTTTTTCAGTAAATCCAACTTTAGTAGTTTCTTAAGATTGTTGTCAACTTGCATTATGGATTGATGTGCTGTTTGTATCACTGGGCGCATGCATGCTTGAATTAGTTGCTAAGTAATGATGTTCACCTTAATTTGATAAACCCTAGTTTCTATTAGGGTTAATTGTTAACTAAGAACCTTTAAAACTTTGTTTGTCTTCTAAACTTGTTTGCTTCTGATACTCTTTGATGGTATGGTTTGTTTGCTGAATGTGTGTGAACCTTGTATGCTTGTATATTTACCATGTGTTATTAATTTTCGGCGATAGAATCGAACGAGGAGTGTACCGAGGAAGGTGAAGTGTACGAGTATCAGGAGGAAGGAGATCAGGGACAAGCCAACCAAGGCAAGCCATCTATCTTGATGCATATCTGAATCCTAATTACACCTGCTGCATGTCTCTTACTGCTTTATTCTAAAAGTGCATGTTTTTAGTTGCTATACTCCTTGTAGCAATTTATTGTTGGCTTAAGCTCCACAAGCCACTTGTTATCATCCTTCGAGATGACCCCGTTGAACACCTATCATTACCCTTATGAGTAGGGATTTGCTGAATAGCAGCAAAGCCGTTGGAAAACCTCTAGTGGAGCCAAAAACTCTAGGATTGGGAAACACTCTGGAAAATGATTTTTAAAGGAGTTTTTGAAAACCTTGGAGTAGTATCTACTCCACTGAAATGTTTACTAAAGGATTTTTGGGACAAAATGGAAAATGGGTTAGGAAGGGAAGGAAGTTGGTGACTTTCTAAAGAAAAGACATTGGTGATTACGTACTCACCCGGGGCAATTTAATCCGTGCAACCACATTACCCCGGTATGGGACGGGGCTTAGTTTGAAGTTTATCTGCCTTGGTACGGGGTGCCTCACACTATATAAGGGTCTGGAGGACCCCGGAATCCGGGTTGTCGCAATTGATGGGCAACAGTGTAGCGGGCCCGCCAATAGGCTACCCGTCCGGAAGACACTTGGGTTTCTCCCACCGTGGCACTGGAACTACGCTCGGCAGAGGTAGACGGCCAGGGTTTGCCGGGGATGTATACTCCATAGGGTAGGCGCCCATGGTAAGGTGGGTAGATGGAAGGCTATGATCGATTATCCGAAACCCGCATACTCGTTTATGACGGACCGTGGTGGTATCCCGGCGGATTTATCGGATGGTGTGGGTAAAGTGTACAACCTCTGCAGAGTGTAAATCTATTCGAATAGCCGAGTCCTCGGTCATGGATGGTTGAACTGGCTGTTGCCTAACCCAATGTCAAGTTTTGGTTTTATAAAAGTGTTTTCGGAAAACAAGGAAGAATTTGGTGCCAGCTCAGAGTACTCGGAGGGTACTGCCATGGCACGGAGGTGATTCGGAGTACTTGCAGGGTACTACCGAAGGTTGAAAGTGGTCATGTGCGATTGACCGAGATTCATAAGGAAGGTGGTCATGTTTGATTGACCCCGGCTCTTCTCTTGAAATGAGTTTCCCCCTTTCCTAGAGCTTTTTCTCAAGATGCTTTACCAAAACTCTTCTTTAACAAGGATATCGAAATGTCATAAGACATGCTATATCGACACGAGAAATTGACTAGATAGGATAAACTAGATTAGAGCCTTTCTTCTTGCTACAGCCAAACTGCATATTGTTCCCTCCCCTTTAGTTGGTTTGCGAGTACAATTCAAATGTACTCACGGCTTTGTCCCTGGCTATTAACTTGGCCAGATTATGAAGACTATGAAGATGATGGTGAGGAGTTCGATGATGCCGATGCGAACTAGGATCCGTCTCCCGGTCAGTCGCCTGTAGGGTAGAGGCATGACACGGGCTATTTCTACGCTACCTTTGTATCCGCTGCACTGCTTAGTGAACTTGCCCTGCGTGGCGTTTAAATTCGGCCAAGTGGCCATGTAAGACTTTGCGACCTATTTATGTAATGGATGATGTACTCTGTAATGCCAGCTCTGTTATGTGGATTCATGACGGTCTTCCTGGGATCATGAATTGTATGCATAACGGGAATCCCGGACGGTAAACCGGGGTCCCCACACACACAGGATTGATGCGGGAGATGACTCAGAATATGGCTAACCGCGATAGCAAAGAGCTGCCCCCAGGAGTGCAGCAAGTATTAAATGATCATTCTCGAATAGTACAAATGATGTCCCAGATGGTGGCTAGTACCTATAATAGCCTGCCACAAGATGAGCATGGAGAAAGACCAACGAAAATTAATACCGAGATAATATGTCAAGCCCGTAAGAGATGCGGAGAAGTAGAACATACTTCTAAGGACTGCCATGGAGAGTGTCCCCACTGTGATACAAGTCACCCAGTTGAAGAATGTCCCATAAGCCAAGTTACTCGTTTCCTATGTGAAGGAACAAATCATATTCCGGCTGAATGCAAGTTTTATTCCACAGTGCAACGGATAAATCAACAAGCTAAGGATAGAATGAGCCAACTGCCAGAAAGGACCCCTGAAGATGGAAGACTCAAAAGGAAGATGGAAGATAAAGACATGGGGATAGCACTCAACCATACCACTAAGTGCTGCTACTCATGTGAAGAAGAAGGACACTTGTCTAGGAATTGCTCGAAGAAGAGAGAATGTTTTTCCCCGACTGTAGTGGAATATGAAGAAAACGAAGTGAGAGATCTTCTAGCCCTAGAAAGACCAAAAAGAAAGAAGGACAACAGCAAGGTGATGTGCTTCAAATGCAAGGAGCTAGGATACTATGTGACCAAATGCCCAAAATTGCATCATAAAGTAAACATGCAAGATAGCACGAAAAGAGACATCCAAATGATCACATGTTTCAAGTGCAAACAAAAGGGACACTACTCGGATAAATGTTCATAGAATGGAACTCCAAGACCTCAGTAACGTGGAACGACTGAAGGATGCTACAATATACAAGGAGGAAACACAACAAGATGTAGCCAGTTTGGAAGAACTTGTATACCATTACTGCCTTTTAATAAATATTGTAAGGACTTGTAAGAGCCAAGGACAACCGGGTTAAATGAACTATATTCCTCAATGAGATGGCAAGCAGAAGGATTTGTACTCCAGAGTTAACGTCTTACGACCGAGTTTGCGCAAAACCCTAGCTAAGGAACGATAGATTTGTTTTAAAAATTTAAATTTGAAACACAGGTTCTCATTTCAAGAAAAATTTGGCAAAGCCAGTGAGGTTGACCAAGAGTTAGAATACGAGGTTTACAAACCATGTATGAAGTAATGATTTGGGTGCAGGATGGATTGATCACCATTCCTACTACTCTTATTATTCGCTCTCATGATGTTGGTTTTACACACCTAGAGAGACATACCTACATGAGGGACGACGTCTTTAAACCATGACCTTAGGAGGATAGATATGTTACCCCCTTCGTAGTGCGCCAGTGTGGCCAAGACGTAAGGATACGGTGAGGAACGACTACACGTTTCCAAAGCATTTTCTCAGTGGACCTTGAATGCCGAGACGATTCAATTTCGACTTCAATTCCCGATTTTTCGTTTCGACTCCCCGGTCTGTTCGACTACCCCTGAGCCTATAAAAGAGGACTCTCCCCTCTCTAGAGAGTCACAACAGAGACCGCCACCACCAACTATGAGAATTCCACCCGATTCCAAAGCCCAGCGCCACCGAAGTCTACCTCATCCCGACCTGCGATGTTGTGAGACACCTCTCCAAATCCATGGAACCCTGTTCCTGCCCATGAGAGCGACCTCAGATCCCTTTTTTCCTGAAAAGGAATCCATCTTCGAGATATAATCAAGCTGTCCAATGCCTTCCAACAACTATGAAGACGGTTGCTAAAGGAATTCTTAAGGACCATCTGGTGCCTGCGGCAAGTAGCACGACTTGCACCGGTAACTTGAATGGGTTCAACAATGCTGGTTATAAGGCGACCTTCCTACCCTTAAAGGTGCCAGTACCTCTAACAGAATCCACCTTGTTTACCCCTATGAAATACTTGAAGAGACTGCAGAGGGATGCCATCCCAATTCCTTGGGATGTGTGGTCTCATCATGTTCGTGGGGCAAGCATGCAGTACTTGACACTGGGTCATCTTTTGAGATTCTACAATGAAAATCAGCTAAAAAGCAACAAGGAGTCTGGTGATGGCCTATATGCTGTCATGGCCTTAGTGAGGACCGACCAAGAAAGGGCTAGATACACATTCTTGGACGATGTGGACTACCTTGTTGAAGACAACGCGATGGATGATATCTGCCTATCCTCAGAATTGGATGGAGCATCTGGAATGCCACATCTGAACATCGGCGAACAGCGACACTTCTGAGAAGGGCGATTTCAGGAAAAATGGCGCAACGATGAATTCAAGCTGGGAACAAAATGCAAGTGCCTAAGAAAACATCAAGATACCACCAAGCAAAATCTTCTTTAAGGGTGGTAGCACCCTAGTCCCATTAGGATCCCTAAACCTTGTAACCTCCCTTCAATCTCGAGGACGAGATTTCTTTAAGGGTGGTAGTCTGTAACGACCCAGGATTTTGTCAAATTTTGGGAATTTTTTTTGCTTTTGTTTTGCTTGAGATGATTGGAAATTCACAAGGATTTAAAACTTTTTGAGTCTATTTGAAAGCTTTATTAGAAAAATATTTTAAACTTTCTATTATTTTCCTGAAGAACTTATTTTAGAAAGATCAAGTATCAAAATATTATTTTCCCTTCTTTTATATCAAAACCTATGCAAGCTATTAGCATAGGGAGTATTTATTAAAAGGTTTATATCTGCTAAAGATTTCTTTCTCAAAATTTAAAAGATAATTTCAGACACTATCTATATTAAGTATTTTCTCAAATTCTGAAAAGAATAATTTCCCACCCTATTTCTAATTTGTTTTATGCAAGCAAGTCCCTCTTGCTTTGTTCATAATATTTTATTGAAAATACCCCTTTTACTTGAAAACTTGTTTTATTACTGACTTAGAATAATGTGCACCCCTTTTGAAAATCTCTGGAAGAAGTTTGATTTGAATTGAAGTATCTTTACAAAAGTTATGAAAGAAATAAGAAAACAGAAAATAAGAAAAGAAGCAGCACAAAAAAAAGGAAGAGGCCAGCCCACTTGGGCCGATCCGGGGCCCAAACCGGCCGAGCCAGCCCAAGAAGGAAACCCGAACCGGTACCCTCTAGTTTTCTTCTCTCCCTCTGACAGGTGGAGCCCACCTGTCAGCACCATCTTCTCCAGCCGTTTCTCTCAGAGACATAGAAACCGCAATGAAATTTATTTCGAATTCAATCCCGATGATTCCGGCCTTGAAGACCTTCCCTGTCTGCACCTATAAAAAGCTCTCCCTCTCCTCTCCTTTTCCCCCTTTTTCTTTCTCCCGATTGCGCCGCCAGGCCGGCGAAATTTCTCGCCGGAGCCCCGCATATCTGCAGGTAACCACGGCCGATTCCGGCACCTCCCGGTGAAACCGCCGTCTCCTTCTCCCTCCTATACTCTTCCCCTCTCTCAGGCGCATCTCCTAAAGCTTGGAGTTGTCTGATTTTTGCAGCGCGGCGACCCCACCGTCGTCACCCGAGGCCGCCTCCCTCTCCAGCCACCCCTCGTCTTCGCTACAGCACGAGTGCAAGCACGCCGTCGACACCATCGCCTTCGCCATCCTCTCCCGCGCGTCGTCGTCAGGTCCATCTTCACCAGAGGCCACCATATCCGTCACCGACAACCACCCCTGGCCACGTCGCCGGCGAACCTTGCCGGAACCCGAGCCACTGTGAGCCTCTCCCTCCCTTTCATCTTCGCCCGTCAGATCTAAATCAAACGGCCCGAACAGATCACTTAAGCCAAGGGGTACCGAGCAATCCTGTGCGTCCAGATCCACTTAAATCCAACGCTCCACAGTGGCGATCCAAACGAATCGGTATCGGCCAGTAATAAACCGACACGTGTCAACTCCTGGTTAAAACAGAAACTCGAATTAGATTTTGAAATCAGATTTGATCTGAATCTTCAAAAATTCATAACTTTTGATCTGTAACTCAAAAAATAACAAATAATATACCGTTGGAATCCTTGAGACTTCTAGAATCTAGTAGAACTATAATATCTTATATTTTATGGGTTCAATTTGAAACTATTTTCAAATTGGAATCAAACCTTCTATTAGTTTGATTAATTCATATCTTTAGAACCAAGTGTCCAAAAATTACAAATTTGTAGTCTCTGGAATCCTCTCAACTTTTAGAACATCATAGGATCAAGAAATATCAAATTTGATACGTGCACACACTTTGTGCATTCAAATATATCCAAATCACTATTTTGATCATAGTTTGATTTCTACAACTTATTTTGGAGTGAATCCACTTGCAGTGACTTTGTATTACTGCAAGCTATCCAGTAGCATCACTCCCATAATTTGTTGAATCACTTCCCAAATTATTCGAATTCTAATATGAGAATTTGAGTAGTTCCTATATAGATTAATTCTAATTCTATTTCGATCAATGATTCCTTCTACCTTAGTAAACCCTATATTCATACCTAGTCATCAATGTTATCTAAACAACATCTTGATCAAGATCATATTCACTTAGACCTATCTTACATAGTACCCACTTATTCAAATTACAAATGTGTCATTTGAGTAAAGTGTGATACTTTCAATCTTAGTTTCTACCTTTGCTACTATGGTATTGATCAAATCAACATCATAGTACTTAACCCAATCCCATTTACTCATTAGGAACCTTAAGCCATGTTTTCAAACATCATCTATACATATCCATTACCTATGGCCATTTATTCATGTCTACTCAATCTTAACCTTGCATTGGACTATTCAATTAACAAATGAGTTAATCGAATAACTCAATACTTCACTTTTCCTAGCCTAAGCCTAAGTGTGATATATACTATTTAAGAATAATTGTTGTTACACTTATTCAATAGTATTGCTATTGCACTACCTTGTCTCTTATGTGATTTAACCATATAAGATATTCCAAGATTCAATATGCTTTGACAAAGCATAAAGGCTTCACTCATTATATTTTGCCTAATTCATATATGTACTCAAATTACAATTGTGCTACTTGAGTAGAATATGAATTTATCTCAAACTTAGGTTCTATTAATGTGGAAATGTTATAACCCATACCATAGTATGTGTTATACACCATGTTGATCAATGAACCACTTGAGCCATGTCCTCAAATATCAATCATTCATGCCCAATCCAATGCCTACTTAATCTTGTCTCTATGTATTGAACTATTCAACTTGCAAATGTGCTAATTGAGTAGTTCAAGCATTCTTAAAACCTAGCCTAGTTCCTAAGTGCAAATAGATACTATTTAAGAGTGATTGTTGTCACATTCACTCAATAGTGTTGTAGTTGCACAAACTGACTCTTGTGTAATTTATTACACATGAGCTATTCCTAAAACTCTTATATGCTTTGATAAAGCATAAAAACTTTATCAACTGTATTGCCTAGTCCAATTCTCTCTCAAATCATATTGATCTTCCCCAGCTAAGCTCTCAAACCCATATCTCACAAATCATGATCCTTTGCCATATCTTTCTATCATAACATCTCAATACATCTAAATTGTTAAACAAACACTTTTCAATTGTTTGTTTGTTTAATTGTGTTGTATGGATTGTTTATGGTATGCTATTTCTATGCTATAGTTTGTGCGAAGAGCTACGAGCTTAGTTGAGAGAAGCGAAACATCGTGATCTTCAAAGAGGCAAGTGACACACATGTCCCTTACCCATTTTACTTATGCATTAGTATATTCACCTCTTGTAGTATGCATGATAGGTGTTTTATTCAACTGTTTATCAAATGCTTAGATCCTAGTAGTGTATAGCAAATCCCTCAAACCCCTCCTGATAGGATGCTAAATACTTTGTTAATATTGATGCCATGCTAAGATCACTTGAAAGGTGTTTTGTGAACAACTTAAGAACTTCAACTAAAATGAAACACCTGGGTGGATTGGTTTGATGATGGAGGCGATGTTGAGTGGCGACCTGGGGCTACACTACGTGTAGTTGCTGCCTGGGCGTACACTTGTGGTTTGCCACCCAGGAATAAAGAGATGGCTATGTCTTCCATGCTTAGTGTACTTCCAGTGCAGCCTTATGACATTATGGGCTCTGTCTTGACCGATTAGAATGTGGGAGTGCAACTTGTCGGCAAGAAGTGGTGGTAGTCAAATTATAGGTTGGGAGCGGTGCTTGCCAAGTTAGTTGTCCTCTCCTTCTAAAAGGTCTTGTTTCATTTTATGTATGGGCATAAAATGAATCGTAAGGTGAAAGTGCACAACCCTTGCAAGGTGTTTAAACTAATCGATTAGCCGTATCCTCGGTTATGGACAATTGAGTCTCTAGACATGGAATGTACGGAAGAATCTCATCACCGTTTCTGAATAAATTAAAATTTGTCTAGAAACACCTAGGACAGGGGCATCTCAGAGCTACATACCTTTCGAGGATGTAGTGGACTCTGAGGGCCATCCTGATTTAATTTGAATAACACCTCAGAGCTACATGCCTCCAGTATGTAGTGGACTCTGAGGGTTATTCTGTTTTGTTGAGTGGCACCCCAGAGCTACATACCTTTCAAGTATGTAGTGGACTTTGGGGGTTATCTTGACCCTTAAAAATCTTGAATGTTTAATAAAAGGTTTAAAAAGGATTTTAGGATAAAATTGGCTTTATGCAAATCAGCCTATGAGATCCACCAGCCAAATATCATGTAGTATAGGCTCCTCACAACAGCCACCAATTATGTGTCATTTGCCAGTACATCATTGTACTGACCCCTCTGGGGCTGCATATTCAAACGTGCAGGTTTTATTTCAAGTAAGGAACCAGGAGTAGGATCTCGAGCTTACATCCCAACACGTCTGCCTGTGGCACTTGATGAAGATGGAAGCTCACTGCAACTATGCTTTATGCTGTGTACTCGTAAGGTTGAAGACCTATGTAACTGGTTTTACGTTGTAATATTGATGCTACTGCAATGATTTCTCATTTTGTACTGTGGTGCTATCTACTGATCCAGGGAATGGCACAGATACACAGGAGTTCTGCCTTTAGTAAAAGGCGGGGCGCTACAACTCCTACTCGCCCCTCTTCGTCCACTAGGCCAGCGACCTCTGGAACTCAGTCCAGGCGTCCCGCTACCACACCAGCTGGTAGTTCTGGTTTGAGTGCCTCCGTGACTCGTGCTACTGAGAAACTATGTCATACGTGTGGAGGCAAGGGACACTTTAAAAGAGATTGTCCCAACAACAAAGTGATAGTGGTTACTGAGAACGGATATGAGACCGAAGATGATGTTGATCCTTTTGGCTCTGAGGATGAAGGTGAAGATGCTTATCCTGATTCTTCTCCTATTATTGTTGTCTCTCCTCGTACGTTGAGTGTGCAGCCCAATATTGATTCTCAGCGTTGCAACCTGTTTCAAACCAAGGCACTAGTTGGTCCCAATAAAGCTTGCAAGGTGATCATTGATGGCGGAAGCTATCGCAATCTCGCAAGTAAGGACTTATGTGCCAAGCTGGGTTTGAAATATTTACCTCATCCTAACCCATATTATATTCAGTGGTTAAGTGACAATGGTGAGATGAAGGTAAACTACATGGTACGTGTGAACTTTGAGATAGGGCCATACAAGGATTCTATTGATTTTGATGTGGTTCCTATGACGGTTTGTCATCTCTTGTTGGGTCGGCCATGGCTCTATGATCGACATGTGCAACACAATGGTCGAGCCAATACTTATCACTTGGAGTTCAAGGGCAAGAAAATCAACCTACTGCCTATGTCACCGCAGCAAATTGTTAATGAATCTCATCAGAAGACTGAAGTGAAACTCGAACAGCCACCTCCACGAGATAATGTAACAGCCGTGAGTGATATAACGAAAAGTGAGAGCGTGCCCAACTTGTTAGTTTTAGCCACCAAAGAAGACATGAGAGAATTTAGTGAGGATCCTACAGCCATGCCTCTTGTGCTCATGTACAAGGCCGAGGTCTTAGTTTCTAACGATATGCACCCTGTTTCTCTTGGTGTCTCAACTGTTTTGCAGGACTTTGATGATGTTTTTCTGGTGGAGGTACCTGCTGGGCTGCCACCATTACGAGGCATCGAGCACCAGATCGACTTGATATCTGGCGCCTCCTTGCCCAACCGTGCCCCCTACAGGACCAACCCTGACGAAATGAAGGAGATACAAGCACAAGTGCAAGCTCTTCTGGATAAAGGGTACATTCGTGTCTCTCTTAGTCCTTGTGCTGTTCCTGTTATTTTGGTTCCTAAGAAAGATGGTACATGGTGCATGTGCGTAGATTGTAGAGCTATAAACAACATTACTATTCGATATCGTCACCCTATTCCCCGTCTTGAGGATATGTTAGATGAATTGAGTGGTGCTGCTGTTTTCTCTAAAATTGATTTGCGTAGTGGTTACCATCAAATTTGCATGAAAGAAGGAGATGAATGGAAAACTGCTTTCAAAACTAAATTTGGTTTATATGAGTGGTTAGTCATGCCTTTTGGTCTTACTAATGCACCTAGTACATTCATGCACTTAATGAATCATGTTTTGAGAGAGTTCATTGGTCGTTTTGTGGTTGTCTATTTTGATGACATACTTATTTACAGCCGCAATGAAACTGAACACTGTGCTCATATTAGACAAGTTTTGCAAGTGCTACGTGATAATAAATTGTATGCTAATCTTGAGAAGTGCACATTTGCAAAAGATAAGGTCATATTTCTGGGTTATGTTGTTTCTAAGCATGGAGTAGAGGTAGATCAATCTAAAATTGCTGCTATTCAAGATTGGCCTACTCCCATGAATGTTAGTCAAGTACGAAGTTTTCACGGTCTTGCTGGTTTTTATCACCGTTTTGTGAAAGACTTTATTACTATTGCTGCACAATTAAATGAGTTAACAAAAGAAAGGTGTTCCTTTTGTGTGGGGCGCAGCCCAAAATCATGCATTTGATGAATTAAAATGTTTGCTTACTTCTGCACCTTTACTTGCATTGCCTGATTTTTCAAAGCAATTTGAAGTTGAATGTGATGCTTGTGGTATAGGCATAGGTGGCATTTTGATGCAAGAGGGTCGTCCTATTGCTTATTTTTCTGAGAAATTATCTGGTGCTAGACTGAATTATCCTGTTTATGATAAAGAATTGTATGCACTTGTGAGAGCTCTTGAGGTTTGGCAACATTATTTGTGGCCAAAAGAATTTATCATACATTCTGATCATGAAGCTTTGAAATATTTGAAAGCACAATCCAACCTGCATAGGCGTCTCGCTAAGTGGGTTGAGTTTATTGAATCTTTTCCGTACATCATTAAACATACGATGGGAAAAGATAATGTGGTTGCTGATGCTCTATCTAGGAAGAATATGTTATTGACACAACTTGATATTAATATTCCTGGTTTATAGAGTATTTGTGAGCTTTATGCAACTGATCATGATTTTGCTGAACCATACCGTTTGTGTGCTGTGAAAAACGCTTGGGAAAAATATCACATACATGATGGGTTTCTTTTTCGAGCTAACAAACTATGTGTTTCGGAGTCGTCTTTGCGTTTGCTCTTATTGCAGGAATCACATGCTGGAGGTTTGATGGGTCACTTTGGGCGTGAGAAGACATTACTCATGCTAGCTGATCACTTCTTTTGGCCCAGGATGAGGCGTGATGTGGATAGGTATGTGCGGCGCTGCATAGTGTGTAACACATCCAAGTCCAAGCTGAAGCCTCACGGTTTGTATACACCACTACCTGCACCTATTACACCATGGGAAGATATTAGTATGGATTTTGTGCTAGGATTGCCAAAAACTAAACATGGTCATGATTCTATATTTGTGGTAGTAGATAGATTCTCTAAAATGGCACACTTTATTGCATGTCATAAGAGCGACGATGCGTCGCATGTGGCTAACCTGTTTTTTAGGGATATTGTACGCTTGCATGGAGTGCCCAAGACTATTGTTTCTGACAGGGACGTCAAGTTCATGAGCTACTTCTAGAAGACCTTATGGGGAAAGCTAGGAACGAAGCTACTGTTCAGCAATACATGTCATCCCCAAACTGACGGCCAGACCGAGGTGGTGAATTGAACTTTGTCACAGTTGCTGAGGACAATGATCAAGAAAAATCTGCGGGAGTGGGAAGATTGTTTGCCGCATGTGGAGTTTGCATACAACAGGGCGGTACATTCTACTACTCAGCTTTGTCCGTTTGAGGTGGTGTATGGCTTCAAACCTATTACACCACTAGATTTGTTGCCTCTTCCATTGCATGAGAGAGTTAATATGGAGGCATCAAAGAGAGCTGATTTTGTGAAGAAAATTCATGAGAATACTTGAGAGGCTATTGAGAAGAAAGGGAAGAATACTGCTGCTGCTCGCAACAAGTCAAGAAAGAAGGTTCTTTTTTAGCCTGGCGATATTGTATGGGTGCACCTGCGCAAGGACAGATTTTCCTATTGCTGAGGTTGGTGGTGGTAGCAACAATTTCAACGTTGAGGCCCTGAGGTGCTAGTCCCTATAAAGTGCTTGCAAAGATCAATAATAATGCCTACTCGATTGATATTCCTATTGCTGAGGTTGGTGGTGTTAGCAACAGTTTCAACGTTGCTGATTTATCACCATATGATGGAGATGACCTTGGAGCGTCGAGGTCGACGCCTTTTGAAGGGGGGGGGAGATGATGAGGACATCCCTACTACACAGCCATCTCCACCTACTGTTGATGATCCTATTGTTGCTGATCAAGATAAGTCCAATGACGAGATTCAGATTGGACCAATTACTCGAGCCCGTGCTAAGTTGTTACAACAGCAGGTGAAGTCACTCCTTGCTGAATCTGATATTTATTGTAATGAGAATTTTATACTGCCTAAGTCTTTGTTCATATGTATGATCAGGTTCATTGGAGATGAAGGGGTTCGAGGGAGCGAGGAGATGCAACACAAGGAGCACGACGTGGTGATCAAGCAAGAGAGCGTGAGGGAGGAGAGGGAGGCCGGCGCCACAAGCATGGAGAACATCACCACGTGAAGGAGATCGAGTCTGGATGAGCACGAGCACATGATGGCGCACTAGGACTGCCTACGACACGATGTCTACACGTCTAAGGCACGCTACACACTTGGCCTGCGTGCTAAAATTAGGCTGAACCCATATATGGGTCGGTATGTACCTGTTTGAGTCGAACCGAGTCAGTTTGGGCCCAAACCAGGCAGGTTTTGGGCCAGGTCTTTGGTGAGGACGCTCGGCCACCTATAAGTAGCTCTGGGCGCCCCCTCAATTAGGGTTAGACCACGTTTAGACTATAGATTATTTCGTTGAACTGTTGTAAGCATTCATCTGAATTCCTCCGCACCAATTCATCTGGATTTGGTGATATACTACTGCAAGTTTAGTGTGATATGTTGTTCCATTGGGAATCAGTAGATTGCAAACTACCGTTTCATGGTCGATGGCTACATGCGCAAGTGTGTGGAGTCGTGAATATCCTACAGGGTTTGAGAGCTGTTGCATTGGCATCAGGTTTCAAGCGAGGAGAGTTCATCGGTGACACCAAGTTATCCCCGACAATCATCCGCTGCCATCATCACCATCGCGTCGCTCATGAGAAGATCGGGCCACCCCATATCATTATTAGTCATAGATGCAGTTGGATGGCGGTCTATGTATCTTGTTGTAATGCCCAGAGTAAATCTCATAGTGATCCTCTTGACATGTCATGTTGTCTTTATTCTATCAATTTCCCAACTGTAATTTGTTTACCCAGCATGTGTTATTTTATCTTATGGAGAGACACCACTAGTGAACTGTGGACCCCGGTCCTATTTCCTTTATATTGCTTTCACCTGTTTACATTACTTGCACTGTTTACTTTACTCACATATTACTATTGTTTTCCACTCGATACGCTCATACCCTTTGTTTCAAGCAAACCGATGAGATTGACAACCTCATCGTAAGTTGGGAACAAAGTATTTGGTTGTGTTGTGTGCAGGTTCCACGTTGCTACTAGTTGAAGATGCGCTAACAAGTTATCGTTAACGGCGCCCTTGTTGGAGTGTCACTAGGCTAGCAAGCATCACCTTCCGTCGTTTGGCTTTTTCCTACTGGATTGATTACCTTGGTTTCATAACTGAGGGAAAACTTGCTGCTATATTCGTCAAACCTTCTCTTGGGGTTTCCAACTGGCCGGTCATTTACATCATCAATTACACACCAACAAAACATCACAAGTTTTCTGGTACCGTTACCGAGGACTGAAGAAGAAGAATCTCCCACATCAAGACAGCGCCATCAACAAGTTTTCTGGCGCCGTTGCTGGGAAAAAAGAAGACTTCTGCAAGGGGAGTTTCGCACACACATCCTTTACTTTGTTTTAAGTTTTGCTTTACTTTATTTTTACTTGCTTCGTTTTATCAAAAATACAAAAAAGTAGTATCCTTTATAGTTGTTTTTACTTGTCTGCTTTTAGTTTTGCTAGAATGGCTACTCCTGAGAACACCAAGTTGTGTTATTTTACTAGCACTAATAATAGTGATTTTATCTGCACTCCTATTGTGCCACCTGCTCCTGCTGTAAATTTTTATGAGATTAAGCCTGCTTTGTTGAACCTTGTTATGAAAGGGCAATTTTCTGGTGCTAGTACTGATGATGCTGCAGCTCATCTCAACAATTTTGTTGAGCTATGTGAGATGCAGAACTATAAAGATGTAGAGAGTGATATTATTAAGCTTAAGTTGTTTCCTTTTTCTTTGAGAGAAAAAGCTAAGGATTGGTTGTTGTCTTTGCCTAAAAATAGTATTGATTCATGGGCTAAGTGTAACGATGCTTTTATTGGAAGATACTATCCTCCTGCTAAGATTATAGCTTTGCATAGCAATATTATGAAGTTTAGTCAGTTTGATAATGAACATGTTGCTCAAGCTTGGGAAAGAATGAAATCTATGATCAAGAATTGTCTCACTCATGGACTGACTACTTGGATGATTGTCCAAACTTTTTATGCAGGACTGAATTTTTCTTCAAGGAACCTATTGGATTCAGCTGCTAGAGGCACTTTTATGTCCCTTACCTTGGGCGCCGCAACAAAGCTTCTCGACAATATGATGGTAAATTACTCTGAATGGCACACCGAGAGAGCTCCACAAGGTAAGAAGGTAAACTCTGTTGACGAAACCTCTTCCTTGAGTGATAAGATTGATGCTATTATGCTTATGCTTCTAATGATAGGACTCATGTTGATCCTAATAATGTTCCTTTAGCCTCTTTGGTTGCTCAAGAAGAGCATGTTGATGTAAACTTCATTAGAAATAATAATTTTAACAACAATGCTTATAGGAACAATTTTGCTAGTAACAATTATAAGCCGTTTCCTTCTAATGGTGATAATAGCTACCTTGGTAGACCTAAAATGCCTAGTGAAGAAAGAATTTTTGAACTTGAAAAGGCTACCAAGAATTTTATGCAGGCGCAATATGAGAAGAACAAGGCTTTCACCAAGACCATAGAGGAGCAATCAGCTCTGTTGAGGACTATTAGTCATCAACTTGAAAATTTAAACAAGGCTACTCCTGAGTTGCAAGCTAAGGTTTCCAAAGCTGAAACTGATATTTCATCCTTGTCTAATGCGCAATCTTTCTTGATTAATAGAATGTCCGCTAAGCCTGATCCTTTTGCCACTGCCAATGCTATCCAAGTTAGAATTGATGAAAATGTTAGGATGCTAGCAGAATTGCATGCTAGGTGGGAAAGAGAAGATGAGATGGCTAGAAAGATGAAGGTATGTACCATTACTACCTCTAATGATGTTGTTCCTAATGCTAGCAATCCTCTTACTTTGATTGGTGTAGAGAAAACTCCCACTCCTTCTGTTAAAAAGCCTAAAACTGCCAAAACTTTTTTTCAAAAGAGTGCTGAAATTTTTTGGAGTGTGGGAGATGATAGCTCTATTTCCTTTAATGATTTTGATGTTGATGGCTGCAATATATCTGAAGTTATTTTGTTCTTGCAAAAGCTTGCTTTGAGTCCCAATGCTAGTTCTTTAAATGTTGCTTTTACCAAGCATATTACCAATGCTCTCATGAAAATTAGGGATGAAAAGTTGAAGCAAAAAGCTTCTGTTCCCAAGAAGTTAGAAGATGGTTGGGAACCCATCATTGATATGCATGTTAATAGTTTTGATTTCCATGCTTTATGTGATCTAGGTGCTAGTATTTCTATCATGCTTAGAAAGATTTATGATATGCTTGATTTATCACCTCTTGAAAACTGTTATTATGATGTTCCTATTGCTGATATTGCTAAGAAGAAACCTTTGGGAAGGATTAATGATGTTCTTATTATGGTTAACAATAACCTTGTTCCCGTTGATTTTCTTGTCATGGATGTTGAATGCAATGCTTCATGTCCTATTATTTTGGGAAGACCCTTTCTTCGAACTGTAGGTGCCATCATTGATATGAGGGAAGGCACCATCAAATATCAATTCCCACTCAAGAAAGGTATGGAACACTTCCCTAGAAAGAGAAAGAAATTACTTTTCGACTATTCTTAGAGCAAATTATGAGCTTGATGCTTCATCACTTGATATTACTTGATTCGCACTTTCTGCGCCTAGCTCAAAGGCGTTAAAGAAAAGCACTCTTGGGAGATAACCCAATGTTTTTACTTTCAGTTATTTTTCTTTTATTTGAGTCTTGGAAGTTATTAATACTGTAATGACCTCTCTTTATCATTTTTATTTCGTTTTTGTGCCAAGAGAAGCCTCTAATTTCAGTGAGGTAAGATTTGGGGATGTTGCAGTCCTGAAACAGTTTTCGATGCTGCACCATAAAAATTCGTGAAAATTCTCTGTATATCTTTTGGACCTGCGATTTCTTGTGCATATGCCCCAGGTTATATCCAAACTTTCATTAGTTGAACACTTTTTGATTTGAGCAACAGAAAACCCTCTAAAAATTCGACCTTTGTCAGCTGTTCTGTTTTGACAGATTTCTGCCAATATTTGTGTTTGTCGCTTTATCGCTTTCTTTTTTAGTTCTTTTGATCACGGAACTTTTGGGGAAGTTTCTACAGTAGTATATACTTTATATTTGGTGGTTTTGAGTTGAAACTTGAAGCAAAAAGGGGTTGATTCAATGTTATGCTTACACTAATGTTAATAATAGATTTGTGTTTAGTTTTGTATGAAGGAAGTTTTCAAGTGTATGGATTGGAGAATGATGAGATGAGTTGAAGAATGGACAAAAGCTCAAGCTTGGGGATGCCCATGCACCCAAAGAAATATCCAAGAGGTACAAGCGTCAAAGCTTGGGGATGCCCCCGAGGCACCCGTTCTTCATCGGCAAAAATCAGGTCACCTTTCACACACTATATTTTTATTGCTTCATGCATTATGCGTTTTTCTTGGAGCGTCAGTTGTTTTAGTTTTCAGTTTTCTTTAGTTTTGTTTGCTGCAATAAATGGTTGGACCCCAACAAATTTCTTTTGGAGAAGTTGCCTTGCTTTTCATTTGCCAAGAACACTCCGTTTTTCACTCTCATCATTTCAACGAGTGTTTTCTTTTTCTAGAACTGCATTTAGCTTTCAATTTTCGCCTTGATTTGTGTTCAGATCTTGTTATATCTTTTCATCAAGGTGTATTTTGACCTCTGTTCCATGTTGGTTTTCATCAAAATAGTTGTTTATAAAAAGTTCGAACGGTGTTGGAAAAGAGAAAAAGCTTTATGCAAAAAAGTGGTACAAGAAGGAGCTTGTGTAGACTGCGGCCTAGCCTTTTGCATGTTGTGCTTGATGTCCTTTTGATAGCATGCTTAGTGGTTTTGCTGTAGCATGACTTGTCTCAAATGACTGAGATTGCTTAATGAGCCTTTGAAAAAATCATGCATTGTTTTAATTATTTGGAAGCATTATTTTGGTTTTCTCCTTGATGCTTTATTTGGGTTGACTTGGCGCATGCTCACACATGTTAGACTAATACAAAGTCACCATTGCCTCTATGATCATTTAGTTTTTTACTTTTGATGCCATCTTATGCTTCTTTTAATGTCGCTTTGTCGCTTTGCATGATTATGGTCGTTATTGCTCTCTTAGTTAGTCGCTCCCAGTCTTTTGCTAGCCTTCATTTTGTACTGAGTATGAGCTCTACTCGTGCATCCAACTCCTAAAAACCAAGTTGTTCCAAAGTGTCCACCATACATACCTATTAGCAATTTGCTATTCCAAAGTACATTTGACTTGCTTTTATCTATCCTTCAAATTAAACTCTTTTTGGTGTTATGCGAAAATTGGTCAGTAAAGCTCTCACGAACCTAATGGCACACTTTACTTTTCTCGTTTTAAAATTTTGACATTGTGGCTCTCTTATGTTGAATTGTTATGCTTGCAAGTTGTAAGTTGGAAATTAGCCCAGCCATGCCGTCATGGGGCAAGCTTTCAACATTGCACTATCTTTCATTTGAGTTGATATCGTGATCTTTTGTTTATGGATACTCGCGATGTGAAATAAGTTGGGAATCTTGCGGGATCATGGAGTTTTTATATATGTTAGGGAAACGCCTGGGCCGCTAATCTAAGCCATGCATCATTCATGGTGGAAATTGACAGCATGCCCATAGTGGACATTCGACGACGCATCTCACAATAAAAAGCTATACCAAAGGTAAATAAAAGAGATGTCGAGGTGTTCATTATCTGTTTGTCTTGTCATTTTGATGTGGGCTTGTTCCATGTCATCGGGCAAGAGGTACCCCGTTGGCGGTTCTCGATGATACATATATTTACAATGACAAGAGCTTGCTTGGGACTCTAAGTCGAGTAGCATGAGGTTTGGGTATTCGTACTTCACGGGACACGAGGTTTTCAACTTATGATTTGTCAAGCATATGCATCATAAGTGTATTCGCATTAACTCTAACCATTCAAGATGCCTATGATGGGGGCAATGAGAGCTCAAAGCTAGTAAGTACCATAATTTTTGAAGGTTTATAAAATTTGCAATCACTGCTTCCCTCCGCGAAGGGCCTTTCTTTTACATTTATGTTGAGTCTCCACCTTCTATCTTTATGCACAGTCTAAGAGAGCATTGTTGTCATTCTAAGTATAATGTGCATTGTCCCAAAGTTTTCATTGATTGATTCATGGTGTTGGTTTCACTTGTCCTTAAATTACTTGTATCTAGTCGCCCTCTTAAACTTGAAGGTGTCCTATGCATTTATGTTTTGCTCTCTCATGAAGGACAAGCTGAAAACCATTTGTATGTTTTTCCTTATGATTTGAACACACGTTTGACTTTCATTGTTTCATTTTCATGATCTTTTGTTTGTGTTCTTTTTCATGTTATAACATGGTTGCTAAGTTTCTTCTATTAAGATTATATCTTTCATGCCCATGTTTTAAGTTCTTTTGATCCCAGCGCACAACGCTTACATATATTGATATGGGGTGGCCAGATCTTCTCGTGAGCGATGCGATGGTGATGATGGCAGCGGATGATTGTCGGGGATAACTTGGTGTCACCGATGAACTCTCCTCCCTTGAACCCTGATGCCAATGCAACAGCTCTCAAACCCTATAGGATATTCACGACTCCACACACTTGTGCACGTAGCCGTCGACCACGAAATGGTAGTTTGCAATCTACTGATTCCCAATGGAACAACAGATCACACTAAACTTGCAGTAGTATATCACCAAATCCAGATGAATTGGTGCGGAGGAATTCAGATGAATGCTTACAGTAGTTCAACGAAATAATCTGTAGTCTAAACGTGGTCTAACCCTAATTGAGGGGGCGCCTAGGGCTACTTATAGTTGGCCGGGCATCCTCAGCAAAGACCTGGCCCAAAACATGTCTGGTTTGGGCCCAAACTGACTCGGTTCGACTCAAACGGGTACATACCGACCCATATATGGGTTCGGCCTAATTTTAGAACGCAGGCCAAGTGTGTAGCGCGCCTTAGACGTGTAGACATCATGTCGTAGGCAGTCCTAGTGCGCCATCACATGCTCGTGCTCATCCAGACTTGATCTCCTTCACGTGGTGATGTCCTCCATGCTTGTGGCGCCGGCCTCCCTCTCCTCCCTCGCGCTCTCTTGCTTGATCACCACATCGTGCTCCATGTGTTGCATCTCCTCGCTCCCTCGAACCCCTTCGTCTCCAATGAACCTGATCATACATATGAACAAAGACATAGGCAGTGTAAAATTCTCATTACAATAAATATCAGATTCAGCAAGGAGTGAGTTCACCTGCTGTTGTAACAACTTAGCACGGGCTCGAGTAATTGGTCCAATCCGAATCTCGTCATTGGACTTATCTTGATCAGCAACAATAGGATCATCAACAGTAGGTAGAGATGGATGTGTAGTAGGGTTGTCCTCATCATCTCCCCCCCCCCTTCAAAAGGCATCGACCTCGACGCTCCAAGGTCATCTCCATCATATGGTGATAAATCAGCAACGTTGAAACTGTTGCTAACACCACCAAACTCAGCAATAGGAATATCAATCGAGTAGGCATTATCATTGATCTTTGCAAGCACTTTATATGGACCAGCACCTCGGGGCTTCAACTTGGAACGCCTAAGCAAAGGAAATCTGTCCTTGCACAGGTGCACCCATACCATATCGCCGGGATGAAAAAGAACCTGCTTTCTTGACTTGTTGCGAGCAGCAGCAGTATTCTTCCCTTTCTTCTCAATAGCCTCTCGAGTCTTCTCATGAATTTTCTTCACAAAATCAGCTCTCTTTGATGCCTCCATATTAACTCTCTCATGCAATGGAAGAGGCAACAAATCTAGTGGTGCAATAGGTTTGAAGCCATACACCACCTCAAACGGACAAAGCTGAGTAGTAGAATGTACCGCCTTGTTGTATGCAAACTCCACATGCGGCAAACAATCTTCCCACTCCCGCAGATTTTTCTTGATCATTGTCCTCAGCAACTGTGACAAAGTTCGATTCACCACCTCGGTCTGGCCGTCAGTCTGGGGATGACATGTAGTGCTGAACAGCAACTTTGTTCCTAGCTTTCCCCATAAGGTCTTCCAGAAGTAGCTCATGAACTTGACGTCCCTGTCAGAAACAATAGTGTTGGGCACTCCATGCAAGCGTACAATATCCCTGAAAAACTGGTTAGCCACATGCGACGCATCGCGCTCTTATGACATGCAATAATGTGTGGCATTTTAGAGAATCTATCCACTACCACAAATATAGAATCATGACCATGTTTAGTTTTTGGCAATCCTAGCACAAAATCCATACTAATATCTTCCCATGGTGTAATAGGTGCAGGTAGTGGTGTATACAAACCGTGAGGCTTGAGCTTGGACTTGGATGTGTTACACACTATGCAGCGCCGCACATACCTGTCCACATCACGCCTCATCCTGGGCCAAAAGAAGTGATCAGCTAGCATGAGTAATGTCTTCTCACGCCCAAAGTGACCCATCAAACCTCCAGCATGTGATTCCTGCAATAAGAGCAAACGCAAAGACGACTCCGGAACACATAGTTTCTTAGCTCGAAAAAGAAACCCATCATGTATGTGATATTTTTCCAAAGCGTTTTTCACAGCACACAAACGGTATGGTTCAGCAAAATCATGATCAGTTGCATAGAGCTCACAAATACTCTATAAACCAGGAATATTAATATCAAGTTTGTGTCAATAACATATTCTTCCTAGATAGAGCATCAACAACCACATTATCTTTTCCCTTCTTATGTTTAATGATGTATGGAAAAGATTCAATAAACTCAACCCACTTAGCGAGACGCCTATGCAGGTTGGATTGTGCTTTCAAATATTTCAAAGCTTCATGATCAGAATGTATGATAAACTCTTTTGGCCACAAATAATGTTGCCAAACCTCAAGAACTCTAACAAGTGCATACAATTCTTTATCATAAACAGGATAATTCAGTCTAGCACTAGATAATTTCTCAGAAAAATAAGCAATAGGACGACCCTCTTGCATCAAAACGCCACCTATACCTATACCACTAGCATCACATTCAACTTCAAATTGCTTTGAAAAATCAGGCAATGCAAGTAAAGGTGCAGAAGTAAGCAAACGTTTTAATTCATCAAATGCATGATCTTGGGCTGCGCCCCACACAAAAGGAACACCTTTCTTCGTTAACTCATTTAATGGTGCAGCAATAGTACTAAAGTCTTTCACAAAACGGCGATAAAAACCAGCAAGACCGTGAAAACTTCATACTTGACTAACATTCATGGGAGTAGGCCAATCTTGAATAGCAGCAATTTTAGATTGATCTACCTCTACTCCATGCTTAGAAACAACATAACCCAGAAATATGACCTTATCTTTTGCAAATGTGCACTTCTCAAGATTACCATACAATTTATTATCACGCAGCACTTGCAAAACTTGTCTAATATGAGCACAGTATTCAGTTTCATTGCGGCTATAAATAAGTATGTCATCAAAATAGACAACCACAAAACGACCAATGAACTCTCTCAAAACATGATTCATTAAGCGCATGAATGTACTAGGTGCATTAGTAAGTCCAAAAGGCATGACTAACCACTCGTATAAACCAAATTTAGTTTTGAAAGCAGTTTTCCATTCATCTCCTTGTTTCATGCGAATTTGATGGTAACCACTATGCAAATCAATTTTAGAGAAAATAGCAGCACCACTCAATTCATCTAACATATCCTCGAGACAGGGAATAGGGTGACGATATCGAATAGTAATGTTGTTTATAGCTCTACAATCTACGCACATGCGCCATGTACCATCTTTCTTAGGCACCAAAATAACAAGAACAGCACAAGGACTAAGAGAGACACGAATGTACCCTTTATCCAGAAGAGCTTGCACTTGTGCTTGTATCTCCTTCGTTTCATCGGGGTTGGTCCTGTAGGGGGCGCGGTTGGGCAAGGAGGCGCCAGGGATCAAGTCGATCTGGTGCTCGATGCCTCGTAATGGTGGTAGCCCAGTAGGTACCTCCGCCGGAAAAACATCATCAAAGTCCTGCAAAACAGTTGAGACACCAAGAGAAACAGGTTGTAAATCGTTAGAAACTAAAACCTCGCCCTTGTACATGAGCACAAGAGGCATGGCTGTAGGATCCTCACTAAATTCTCTCATGTCTTCTTTGGTGGCTAAAACTAACAAGTTGGGCAGTCTCACGACTGTTACATTATCTCGTTGAGGTGGCAGTTCGAGTTTCACTTCAGTCTTCTGACGAGATTCATTAACAATTTGTTGCGGTGACACAGGCAGTAGGTTGATTTTCTTGCCCTTGAACTCCAAGTGATAAGTATTTGCTCAACCATTGTGTTGCACATGTCGATCATAGAGCCATGGCCGACCCAACAAGAGATGACAAACTGTCATAGGAACCACATCAAAATCAATAGAATCCTTGTATGGCCCTATCTCAAAGTTCACACGTACCATGTAGTTTACCTCCATCTCACCATTGTCACTTAACCACTGAATATAATATGGATTAGGATGAGGTAAATATTTCAAACCCAGCTTGGCACATAACTCCTTACTGGCGAGGTTACGATAGCTTCCGCCATCAATGATCACCTTGCAAGCTTTATTGGGCCCAACTAGTGCCTTGTTTTGAAACAGGTTGCAGTGCTGAGAATCAATATTGGGCTGCACACTCAACGTACGTGGAGAGACAACAATAATAGGAGAAGAGTCAGCATAAGCATCTTCACCTTCATCATCAGAACCAAACGGATCAGCATCTTCTCCGGTCTCATATCCGTTCTCAGTAACCACTATCACTTTGTTGTTGGGACAATCTCTTTTAAAGTGTCCCTTGCCTCCACACGTATGACATAGTTTCTCAGTAGCACGAGTCACGGAGGCACTCAAACCAGAACTAGCGGCTGGTATGGGAGCGGGACGTCTGGACTGAGCTCCAGAGGTCGCTGGCCTAGTGGACGAGGAGGGGCGAGTAGGAGTCCCTGATGACCCACAAGTATAGGGGATCGCAACAGTCTTCGAGGGAAGTATTACCCAAATTTATTGATTCGACACAAGGGGAGCCAAAGAATATATGTAAGCCTTAACAGATGAGTTGTCAATTCAGCTGCACCTGGAAACAGTCTTACTCGCAGCGGTTTATCAGTAGCAACAGTTTTATAGCAGTGACAGTAGTGAAACAGTGACAGCTGTAGTAAAATAGCAGCAGTAAAAGTAACGGTTGTAAACAGTAGGAACAAATACTGTAGGCATAGGGATGGATTACGGGCGTTGCATGGATAAGATAATTCATGAAATCAATGAGATATGGGCATTGCAGATAAATAATGATAAAGCATCCTAGTACAAACAATCATAGGCATGTGTTCCGTATATAGTCGTACGTGCTCGCAAGGAGAAACTTGCACGACATCTTTTGTCCTACCAGCCTGTTGCAGCAGGGCCTCAAGGGAAACTACTGGTAATTAAGGTACTCCTTTTAATAGAGTACCAGAGCAAAGCATTAGCACTCGGTGAACACATGTGATCCTCACACCATAACCATCCCCTCCGGTTATCCCAATTTCTGTCACTTTGGGGCCTCGGGTTCCGGACAACAATATGTGTATACAACTTGTAGGTAAGACCATAAACAACAAGTATCATCATAGAAATAATAACATGTTCAGATCTGAAATCATGGCACTCGGGCCCAAAGTGACAAGCATTAAGCACAACAAGTTGCAACAATGTCATAGGCACTAAATAAAGATACTAGGCACTATGCCCTATCAATCTCATATCAAATTACATGAACAATCTCATCCAATCCCTACCATCCCCTCACCTACAGCGGGGGAATTACTCACACATGGATGGGGGAGTCATGGATGGTCGATGGAGGAGCGTCGGTGGTGATGGTGATGAAGATCTCCTCAGAATCCCCGTCCCGGCAGGGTGCCAGAACGGAGTTTCTGGTTCCGAATCGCGGTTTCTGATGGCGGCGGCGCAGCGGAAGTCTATCTGGGAAAAATGCCGTCCCTCTGATATTATGTCGTCATGGGGTATATGTACGCGAGAGGGGAGGTCGAGAGGGGACCTGGGGCCCCCTCACACAGGGGTGGCGCGGCCAGGGCTGGGCCGCGCCACCACCATGTGACGGCCCCTCGAACCCCTTCTCCCTCCTGTCTTCTGGCTCCGTGGGTCTTCTGGTGAAATAGGATTTTTCATGATTTTTCTCGAATTTTTACTAGAAGTTGAATTTCTGCACAAAAACGAGACACCAGAGCAATTCTGCTGAAAATAGCGTCAGTCCGTGTTAGTTGTATTCAAAACACACAAATTAGAGGAGAAACAATAGCAAAAGTGTTCAGGAAAGTAGATACGTTTTGGACGTATCAACTCCCCCCAAGCTTAGCTATTTGCTTGTCCTCAAGCAATTCAGTTAACAACTGAGAGCGATAAAAGAAACTTTCATGAACACATTTGCTCATATGATGTATATATACTAACTATGTGATCAAGTACTCAGGTAATTCATAATAAGAAATATGCAACTAATGTCACCTTATAGTCAAGCAAGCTATGAAAGAGTGCCAATGCACTAATAACAAGTAACATGTGCATGAGAAGCTACAAGATTGTAATATGCATAAATGATATGAAAGAATGGTATCCCACTTGCCTTTATTTGTAGAGCAAAACATAAATGCTGAGGCACCTCTGAAATCCAAGGGAAGACTAGAAGTAGAAATATCAAAGATACAAGCATCAAAGTTATACCACAATTAACCGTGTTCTGGGACAAGCACATTACACTAAGAATAACAGCTGTGCTCTCAAGAAGTGCTTAAAGTTAGAAGATGGTGACTCAACATAAAAGTAAACGAATGGCCCTTCGCAGAGGGAAGCAGTGATTTAACATGTGCTAGAGCTTTTCATTTGTAAAACAGAGATAAAAATTTATTTTGAGAGGTGGTTGTTCTATGTCAACGACTAGCAATGGGGACTTACTATCTTCCATAATAAACAAGTGAGAGCGGTTCCGAGTTCTTTGAAATTTGGCACATTGGTGCTCTTTTATAAAGCTTTGGCACTCCTCCCCACCTTTTTCCTTTCTCAAACCATGGCTAACCGATTCCATCGGGTGCCCACCAACTTTCACATTCCTTTGGAGGAGTGCCTTTTTTTCTTTCTTTTAGAATTAAGATTATAATGGTCTGACCAGCTCTCTTGCAAAATTAATGACGAGCAGATGAAGCTACCTAGTCAAGGGGTACTTAATTTAATATGGAAGATAGCAATTCCGACCACTATGTCCCCATGAGCTAAAAATAGTGGCATAAAATGAGAAGTAGTTGAAAGTTTTGAAAGGTAGCACATGAAAATTTACTTGGAATGGCTTACAAATACCATGCATAGGAATTTATAGTGGACTCTTTGGAAGACTTGGTTTTGGTAATTGGATGCACGAGTAGAGCTCATACTCAGTACAGGTGAAGGCTAGCAAAAGACTGGGAAGCGACAATCGAGAGAGCAAAAACTGTCATAATCATGCTTGCGACAAAACAAAATTAATATAGGCATAAAAATGATACAAGAACTCTGAGGTAATTTAGATCATCGAGGCTTAATTGACTTTTTGTTCAGTCATATGCATGCTTGAGCATGTGCCAAGTCGATTCAAATGAAGCTTTCAGAGGTGGATACCACAATATAATACCATACTATGAATAAAACAATGCATGCAAGCGTCTACATGACATGCTACAAGCTAATAGTAAATTGGAACTAATCATATGAAAGCAAGAACTACGAAGCATCCATTAGATGACATATACCTTACATGAACTGACTAAGCATGTCCACATAGATGAGTATATGTACAAAAATGAAAACAAATAGAGTTCATACCAGCCTCTTACCACCTCTCGGATTGTCATATATCGTCATTATTGCTCTTCACTTGTGTGGCTTGAATAATATAGAGTGAATACCAAGCTCCAATAGAGTAACGGAAAACTGAACTCTGCAACAAACTTTACAAAACCGAAGAAGAACAACAAATATTTTTGGGGTTTTTGATTTTTGAAGCAAAAGCGGAAGGAAATAGCAACAAAGCAAAATATTTTTGGGTTTTTCAAGTAGCAAACCGAAAATAGCAAATAAAGCAAACCAAAGGTAGAAAACTAAAGAACCAAATAGAGAGAAACAACGGAATTATTTTTGGTCTTTTTGTGTTTTGGAAGAGATGAAAACAAGAACGAGAACAGTAAAGAAAGCGAAACATGAATATACAAAGGTCCGACAGAATATGATATGTAGATGAGTAAACCGTCGGCATACCTCCCCCCAAGCTTAGGCTTTTGGCCTAAGTGGAGATCAATCCCAACTCGGCCAACTCGGCCATGAGGTGGCGCCTTCATGGTGTGACGAAGAAGCACCATCGTCCTGATAAGAGTTTGAGGATGCCCCGGAGTGGTACGTGGTGAAGTGATAGGGCGGCTCCTCCTCTTCCTCCTGTACCACCACACCGTGTTGGATATTGAAACCAAGCAGCCTAAGCCGATCGTCCAACTCCACCTTCGTGCGCGACCATGGCCTCATATGAACGCTGAACAAGTTAGGCTGAGGCAAGGGAATTTCCCTTTCCTCTCCATCAATGAATAACATCCTGTAAACTAATTTCCCTGCACATGAGTTAGCAGTAACAAAGTGATGGAGTTTCATAGCAGCAAGATCAAGCCTCTGTGGAGCCAACAATACATCATTAGGAGCAATACAAAGTCCTAGCTCAGCAACAATACGCGCGGCAATAATACCTCCATAAATGGGCCCCCTAGCGGCTAGGCGACGAGCAATAACAGCACCAAGGTTATACTTCCTACCAACATCAAGAGCGGTGGCTAGAAAAGCTAAATGATAGTTGGAGATATTGCTAGTGTTTTCTCTACCAAGTACACTAGTTGCAAGATAGTAAGTAAAATATCTAATAGCTGGGAGCTGAATATTTCTTATCTTGCCACGCTGTGCGTTGCGGTCATCATCATTGGTCACCCCTCGGTAAAGCTCCAACAAATCAGCGGGGTGATTTTGTATCTTCTTGGCCGTTCCAAACATGGGAATACCTAAAATAGAGCAAAACCTCCCCAAAGACATGGTGATAGACTTATCATAAATCTTAAATGCAACGGATGGATTGTAATGAGAGTTAATAAATTTAAAACTTTCAACGAAAGTCTTTGTAAGCAAAGCATATTGGTCTCTTTCATCTGCCACATAATCTATCAACCCAACCCTGTTAATAAGGAGCAAGAAATCATCAAGAATCCCTGCATCACTCAAAAAGTTAAAACAAGGGAAGGCGGATGGATGTGCATCTCCATCGTCCCCTTCAGGGTTTGGTGACATGAGATCCTCATTATAGGATATCCTATATTGAGCAGTGGATCTTGAGGGCCTTGATGACCTTGGTGCATCACTTTCAAACACTTCTCCATAAGTGAAGTTGGCCATCTCCTTCTCTGAAATTTTTCAACAAACTCATAAAAAGTGATTTAAGGACAAGCAAATGTAGGAAACTACTATAGTGAATGACTAGAGAGCTATCATGCATCAAGATAACCTTTCTAGACAATAGAACAAGCATGCATACTCATTTATACTATCACCTACAATGCTAAAATACTCAAGAAATACTTTACCGAAAGAAAATCTACTTGGACAAGTGGAGGAGTCACATACCGGAGAGCAAATGATCCAAGTTTCAGCAGAAATGTTGGGCTGAACAAGGAGATCGAAAAATCCAGGTGAAGAACAGCAAAAACTCGAGCTTGAGCAAATGGGGCGGTGTTTTTTGGGAGAGAGAAAGAGCAGGGGAAGAAGAGATGAGTGAGTGGCCTGGTGGGGGCCCCTCACACATGGGTGGCGCGGCCAGGGCTGGGCCGCGCCACCTGTGTGTGAGGTGGCGTGGCTGCTCCACCTGGTGCCTCCCAGGTGTCTCTCTGCCCCATTTTTGACATAAAAATTTATAAAGAATTTTCTGGAATTTTTCGAGAAACTTTATTTTTGAGGATTTTTCAGAAATTGGCAAATTGATAAAACTCAGGAAAAACGAGGATGAAAAGATTTTAAGCAAATCAAAACTAAACATGCAGCAGCTCTGAGAAGCTCTTAATCATGCAACTAAACTGAAGGAATAAAATTTGATGAAAGTAAATACAAGTGAGGTGGAGTGGATGCGGTGAAAACGAAGTTTCGTTCATATAAATTCACTTTGCTAACAAGGTTGATCAAGTCTTGTTACCAAACTAACTTTATATGAGGCAAAACTTTGCACTTCACTTAATGCTTATGTTACCTCAACTTTGATAGGTATAGCCCCAACCATAACAATTTGATGTTCTTCCTTGGGCTTTTGCTCTGAACAAATAATTTGACCAACTTTGATGGTCTCAACATGCTTGATTGAATTTAGAGCATTCCTCCTATCCATCTTCTTGGGAAAATAAACTGTATATTCTTTGTCATTAACATTAAAAGTGACTTTTCCTTGATTGCAATTAATAACAGCACCTGCAGTGTTTAGAAAAGGTCTCCCAAGAATAATAGATATATTATCATCTTCAGGCATTTCCAACACAACAAAATCAGTTAATATTAAACAGCTGTTAGCAACTTGAACAGGAACATTCTCACATATACCAATAGGAATATTAGTAGACTTATCAGCCATCTGCAAGGATATATCAGTTGAAACCAATTTTTCTAGATCAAGTCTCTTATAGAGAGAAAAAGGCATGACACTAACTCCAGCTCCCAAATCACATAAAGCAGTTCTAACATAGTTATTTTTAATGGAGCAAGGAATAGTTGGTATACCTGGATCTCCAAGCTTCTCTGGAACTTTACCATCAAAAGAATAGTTAGCAAGCAGTGTGGAAATTTCCTCACTAGGAATTTTCCTTTTGTTAGTGATAATATCTTTCATGTACTTTGCATAAGGAGGCATTCTAATAGCATCAGTCAAAGGAATTTGCAAAAATAAAGGTCTCATCCATTCACAAAACCTGTTGTAGTGTTCTTCTTCCTTGGACTTGTGTTTCTTACTAGGAAAAGGCATTGGCTTCTGTACCCAAGGTTCCCTCTCCTTACCATGCTTGTTGGCAATGAAGTCTTCTTTGGTGTACTTTGCATTTTTATCACTCTTTTCCGGTTCTTCTTCAACTTCTTCTTTATCTTCTTCTTTATCGGAAGCATTTCCTGGTTCAGTTTCAGCATCAGAAATAGAAACACTGTTAGGATCTTTACCTGCATCAGAGGATTCAGCAGTTGTTTTATGCTTCTTCTTCTTCTTGGGAGGAATATCATCACTTGAAGTGCGTTAAGAATCTTGCTCGACCCTCTTAGGATGTCCTTCAGGATATAATGGGTCTTGAGTAGCAGCACCACTTCTGGTGCGTATTTCACATGCTTGCTTCTCTCTTGCAGCATTAATGAGCAAGTCTTTCTGCACCTTGGTAAGCTGATCAATTTGTGTTTGAACCATTTGAAAATGTTTAGCAAGTATCTTCACATCATTGGCGGTTCTCTCCACAATATCCTGCAACTTGTTAATAACTCTAGAATTCTCCAACAGATGATTATGCACCATTCTATTAAAATTTTCTTGCTTAACAATAAAATTATCAAATTCATCTAAGCATTGATCAGGAGGTTTAGTATAAGGAATATCTCTTTCATCAAAATGTTGGAGAGAATGTACCTCAATAGTACATGAGCGAGGGATTGGCTTACATAATTCTTCTATAGGAGGTAAATTCTTCACATCTTCGGCCTTAATACCTTTCTCCTTAAGAGATTTCTTAGCTTCCTTCATAACTTCATCATTTAATTCAATCATCCCTCTCTTCTTTGGCGTAGGCTCTGTAGATGGCGCAGGAGTTGGTGCTGGTGTTGGCTCGACTAAAGTCCAATCATCATGATTCCGGCTTATTTTAGCCATTAACTCTTCAGCTTCAGCCGGAGTTCTTTCCCTGAAAACATAACCAGCACAACTATCCAAATATGACTTAGATTCATCCGTTAGTCCATTATAAAATATATCAAGGAGTTCATTTTTAGGCAATGGTTCTTTAGGCAAAGCTCTAATTAAAGAACAAAACCTTGTCCATGATTCAGGCAATATCTCTCCTTTTCCCTGTTCAAAATCAAAGATTTTCTGCACAGCAGTATGTTGAGCACTAGCGGGAAAATATTTCTGAAAGAAAGCATTAACCAAAGCAATAGGACTAG
The DNA here is from genome assembly GCA_007115705.1 of Dactylis glomerata. Classification (NCBI taxonomy): domain Eukaryota; kingdom Viridiplantae; phylum Streptophyta; class Magnoliopsida; order Poales; family Poaceae; genus Dactylis; species Dactylis glomerata. The sequence continues at coordinate 1,936,373 of QXEO01002108.1, read as the reverse complement.
TAAGAGATCGAGGAGACAAGCTATTAAACCAAGTTTTAGCAGCATCTTTCAACGAAAAAGGAAAAATCTTAGCAACAAAATAAGTGCGGAGCTTAATATCATCAGAAAACAAATTACTCAAAGTAGAAAGCTCATTCATGTGCTCCATAGCACTCTCATCTTTAGTACCACGAAAAGGAGTTTTCTCAACAATAGATATGTAAGATAAATCCAAAGAGAAATCATAATCCTTGTCTCTAATATTGATAGGAGATGCAGCAAACTTAGGATCAGGAGACAAATTATATCTAACAGAACGTCTAGCAAGAAGTTCTTTAACATTACCTGCATTACGAGCAGCACGTGCTTCTGCAATAAAATCATCATTAAGCTCAATGTAAGCATCATCATCATAATCATCACTAGAACATTCCCTAGACTCAGGTGAACTAACAGGTGTAACCGTAGTGTTTCCCAACTTAGCTCTAGCAATAGTAGCATCTAAAAAGGAACCTAGTGAACCTCTCTCATCAAGCACAGTAGAAGCATCATCTAAATTATCAGTGGCACTTTCAATCTCAGCAGAAGTAGTAGCAGTAGCGTGTGGGTGTGGTGGTGTAAGCAACTTACTCATAACAGATGGCGAATCAAGAGCAACAGAGGTGTTGAGAGTCGTACCTCTTCTTGTAGTGGATGGCAATATAGGAACTTTTCCATCATGAGGTTTACCCATGATGAAAGGATTGCAGCGAACAATATGAATACCAAGTGAACTTACAAATAAAGCTATGCTCCCCGGTGACGGTGCCAGAAAATAGTCTTGATGACCCACAAGTATAGGGGATCGCAACAGTCTTCGAGGGAAGTATTACCCAAATTTATTGATTCGACACAAGGGGAGCCAAAGAATATATGTAAGCCTTAACAGATGAGTTGTCAATTCAGCTGCACCTGGAAACAGTCTTACTCGCAGCGGTTTATCAGTAGCAACAGTTTTATAGCAGTGACAGTAGTGAAACAGTGACAGCAGTAGTAAAATAGCAGCAGTAAAAGTAACGGTTGTAAATAGTAGGAACAAATACTGTAGGCATAGGGATGGATTACGGGCATTGCATGGATAAGATAATTCATGAAATCAATGAGATATGGGCATTGCAGATAAATAATGATAAAGCATCCTAGTACAAACAATCATAGGCATGTGTTCCGTATATAGTCGTACGTGCTCGCAAGGAGAAACTTGCACGACATCTTTTCTCCTACCAGCCTGTTGCAGCAGGGCCTCAAGGGAAACTACTGGTAATTAAGGTACTCCTTTTAATAGAGTACCGGAGCAAAGCATTAGCACTCGGTGAACACATGTGATCCTCACATCATAACCATCCCCTCCGGTTATCCCAATTTCTGTCACTTTGGGGCCTCGGGTTCCGGACAACAATATGTGTATACAACTTGTAGGTAAGACCATAAAAAACAAGTATCATCATAGAAATAATAACATGTTCAGATCTGAAATCATGGCACTCGGGCCCAAAGTGACAAGCATTAAGCACAACAAGTTGCAACAATGTCATAGGCACTAAATAAAGATACTAGGCACTATGCCCTATCAATCTCATATCAAATTACATGAACAATCTCATCCAATCCCTACCATCCCCTCACCTACAGCGGGGGAATTACTCACACATGGATGGGGGAGTCATGGATGGTCGATGGAGGAGCGTCGGTGGTGATGGTGATGAAGATCTCCTCCGAATCCCCGTCCCGGCAGGGTGCCAGAACGGAGTTTCTGGTTCCGAATCGCGGTTTCTGATGGCGGCGGCGCAGCGGAAGTCTATCTGGGAAAAACGTCGTCCCTCTGATTTTATGTCGTCAGGGGGTATATGTACGCGAGAGGGGAGGTCGAGAGGGGACCTGGGGCCCCCTCACACAGGGGTGGCGCGGCCAGGGCTGGGCCGCGCCACCACCATGTGACGGCCCCTCGAACCCCTTCTCCCTCCTGTCTTCTGGCTCCGTGGGTCTTCTGGTGAAATAGGATTTTTCATGATTTTTCCCGAATTTTTACTAGAAGTTGAATTTCTGCACAAAAACGAGACACCAGAGCAATTCTGCTGAAAACAGCGTCAGTCCGTGTTAGTTGTATTCAAAACACACAAATTAGAGGAGAAACAATAGCAAAAGTGTTCAGGAAAGTAGATACGTTTTGGACGTATCAGTCCCCTCAGTGGCGCTGGGGCAGGGCTAGAAGGCGCCCTGGCAGTGTATCGACTAGCAGGTGAAAAGTGAGATTTTTGTTGCGCCTCTTCAGCAAGCTGTGCCTTGGCCTCCATAGCATGGTGAAGCAACTGATTCATATCATTGTAAGTATGATGCCGGACGATGTTCTTGATAGGGAGTCTGAGTCCGTGCAAAAACCGTTGCATAGTCATCTGACTAGACTCTTGAACTCGTGATCGCTGCATCAACAGTTCCATCTCATTGTAATAAGCATCAACTGTCAAAAATCCTTGCTTCAGCTGTGTCAATCTATCAAAAACTAAACGCAATAATTGGTGGGTACAAAACGAGTCTGCATGATTTCCTTCATCTCTGTCCATCGCAAAACTGGAAGCTCATGAGCTGCTCGTCGTTGTGTCAGAATATTATCCCACAAACGCTGGGCATAACCATCAAATTCTGAGGATGCAAGTTTGATCTTCTTATCTTCAGTGTAAGCATGCAAACGCCACAGGTTGTCGATCTTGAGCTCCCAAGTGAGGTAATCCTCCACATCACCTTCACCATCAAATCTGGGTATCAAGAACTTTGGCTTCCCTAGAAAATCATCCTCAGCAGGTATTACACGTCGGGCACCAAGGACATGTGGGGGCTGACCATGTTGTCCAAGACCACGCCCACGAGCATTGGGGCCTAGTAGATTGGCATTGTCATGGACACTATCATCATCAGCAGCAGGCTGCACAGGCAGTGGTACCATGGGCCAACGCAGCTCCGCTAGGGATTGGTTCAACTGATCAATGCTGTGCTGGAAAGTAGTGAACTGGGCTTGCATAGCTTGAACAGTATCTGCGGTGCCTTGCACTTTGAACTGGAGTTGCTGATGTGTAGTCACAGCGTCGGCAGTAGAACGATCCAACACCCCCTCCAGATGAGTGCGCAGTCCCACAAAGTCTATCCAAACCACCGGTGTATCCCCATCTTTTTCCTGCATCACATCATAACCACTAGTAGACATGATTAGTAGATTAGTGCACAAAATAAAAAACGTGTGGTGCCTCTCACAACTCACTCAAAAACTGACAAGAAGAGGTAATCTTACCATTCCAAAGTGAATAGTAGTGTGTACCAAACAAAGTGTCAGGCTCGTGCACGGATGTGATGAAGTGAATACCGAGGGTATAAGAGCGATCACACGACAAACCAGGAATATATGGTGGAGCTGTAGGTATAGTGTAGCGCCCCACCTTTGGATTATGGTGGAACATCTGTGTTAAGTGCTATTCCCTGGATCACTGATAGCACCACAGAAACAAAATGAAATATTCATTGCATAGTATCAAGATTACAACGTGGATCCAGATACAAAGTATTCAAACCCTACAGATACACAGCGGGAAAACAAGGTGGCAATGAGCCTCCGTCTTCATCACGTGCCACAGGCAGGCATGTTGGAGTGTAAGCTCGAGATCCTAATCCTGGTTCTTTACTTGAAGTAAGACCTGCACGTTGAATATGCAGCCCCAAAAGGGGTCAGTACAATGATGTACTGGCAAATGACACATATTTGGTGGCTGTTGTGAACAGGCTATCTACATGGTAATTTGGCTGGTGGATCTCATAGGCTGATTTGCATAAAGCCAGTTTTGTCCTATAAGTCTTTCACAAAACCTTTTTCTTTTCAAAGTTTTATATTTTCCAAGGGTCGAAATAACCCCCAACTACCACATACTAGCTAGGTATGTAGCACTGGGCGAAACTCAACAATGTCGGAACCTCAGGAACCACCACCCCTCAGAGTGCATGGTCCTTAGTTCCTACCTAGGGGTTTCTAGACAAAATTTTATTCATTCCGAATCGGTGATGAGATTCTTCCATACATTCCATATCTAGAGACTCAATTGTCCATAACCGAGGACACGGCTAATCAATTAGTTTTTGACACCTTGCAAGGGTTGTGCACTTTCACCTTACGATTCATTTTATGCCCATACATAAAATGAAACGAGACCTTTTAGAAGGAGAGGGCAACTAACTGGCAAGCTCTGTACCCAACCTACAATTCAACTACCAGCCACTTCTTGCACACAAGTTGCACTCCCACATCTAATCAGTCAAGACAGAGCCCATAATGTCATAAGGCTGCATTGGAAGCACTCTAAGCATGGAAGACATAGTAACCTCTTTGTTCCTGGGTGGCCATCCCGAGCGGCATTCTGAACCCATGATACGTCTCAAACGTATCTATAATTTTTGATGCTCCATGCTTGTTTTTACACCATTTGCCTATTGTTTCGTTACACTTAGTGGTACTTTTATACATTTTCCGGAACTAACCTATTAACGAAGTGCCACAGTGCCAGTTTCCTGTTTTCTGCTGTTTTTGTGTTTCAGAAGTGATACACAGGAAATATTCTCAGAATTGGACGAAACAAGTTCCTGAAGTCATATTTCACCGGGGAGCTCCCAAACATCCGAAGACCTGACGGAGGGGGGCCACGTGGCCCCCACACACAGGGGTGGCGCGGCCTGGCCCCTGGCCGCGCCTGCCCCGTGTGAGGCCGCGTGGCTCCACCTCTGACAGCCCCCCTTCGCCTACATATACCCCCTGACGAGAAAAACCTAAACACCCGATCAGTTTTCCAGAATACATCGCGATCCGCCGCCGCCGTCGAACCGAAGATCGGGAGGGTCCAGAAGCTCTTCCCGGCACCCTGCCGGAGAGGGGAATCGCCACCAGAGGTCTTCTTCATCGCCATGCTTGCCTCCGGAGCGATGAGTGAGTAGTCTACCTTGGACTATGGGTCCATAGCAGTAGCTAGATGGTTGTCCTCTCCACCATGTGCTTCATGTTTAGATCTCATGAGCTGCCCTACATGATTGAGATCACCGTTATGTAATACTATGATGTTGGTTTGTTGGGATCCGATGAATATTGGTGTTTATGATTAAGTTGCTGTACTGAATTATATCTTTTGTTATCTCTATGTCGTTTATGATCTTGCATGCTCTCCGTTGTTAGTAGCTATCTTGGCCGAGTAGTTGCTAGTGACTCCAAGAGGGGGTATTTATGCTCGATAGTGGGTTCATGTCTCTATTTCACCTGGGGGAGTGACAGAAACCTCTAAGGTGGTAGATGTGCTGTTGCTACTAGGGAGAAAACAACATTCATATGCTCAAGGGCATATGCTTTGTTTACATTACACACTTTGCTTAATGCAATTATCTGTTGTTCGCAACTTAATACTTTTGGGGTGTTCGGATGATATCCCCGAGGGTGGATTATTAGTCATAGATGTAGTTGGATGGCGGTCTATGTATTTTGTTGTAATGCCCAGAGTGAATCTCATAGTGATCTTCTTGACATATCACGTTATCTTTATTCTATCAATTGCCCAACTGTAATTTGTTTACCCAGCATGTTATTTTATCTATGGAGAGACACCACTAGTGAACTGTGGACCCCGGTCCTATTTTAATCATATTGCAATCACCTGTTTACTTTTCCCGCACTGTTTATTTTACTAGCATATTACTACTGTTTTCCACTCGATACACTCATAACCTTTGTTTCAAGCAAACCGGTGAGATTGACAACCTCATCGCAAGTTGGGAGCAAAGTATTTGTTTGTGTGTGTGCAGGTTCCACGTTGCAGCTAGCAAGCAAAGCTTGGACGAGGCGCCACATATAAATTGTCCGCTGCTATCGCAAACTAGCAAGCATCACCTTCAGCCGTCACCATCTCTCTTCTTCAAGAACGATATTAAACCTTGGTTTCTTAACTGAGGGAAAACTAGCTGCTATACTCATCACACCTTCCTCTTGGGGTTCCCAACGGGCTGGTCATTCACCACGCATCAACCCACATCCTCTCGACGAGGCATGCATCCCAGGACCCACCTACTTCGCCGCCTCTTATCAAACCAATCCACCCAGGTGTTTCATTTTAGTTGAAGTTCTTAATTTGTCCTCAAAACACTTTTATCAAGTGATCATAGCATGGCATCAATATTTTCAAGGTATTTAGCATCCTAACAGGTGGAGTTTGAGGGATAGCTACACACTACTAGGATCTAAGCATTTGATAAAACAGTTGAACAATTCACCTATCATGCATACTACTGAAACACACTAATGCAGTAGTAAAAATAGGTAGGGGATATGTGTGTCACTTGCCTTTTGAAGATCACGATGTTTTCACTTCTCTTAACTAAGCACGTAGTTCTTCGCACCAACTATAGCACAAGAAAATAACATACTATAAACAATCTATTCAAACACAAACAAGTAAGACAAACAAATGAAGGGTGTTTGTTTAACGATTTAGTTTTATTTGAGATGTTATGATAAGAAGGATATGGCAAAAGATCATGAATTGTGAGATATGAATTTGAGAGCTTAGTTGGGAAAGGTCAATATTATTCGAGAGGGCATTGGATTTGGGTAGGTCAAGGGATTGCGAAAGATTGGTCCTTCAAGATTACAATGTGGTGATATAACTCTTGTGCTTGGCATAAGCAAGGTAAAGTTGAGAGATGACTCATGTGGATGGATTCACCTAGATATGAGATAGTGCAACAAAACACTACTGAATAAAGTGTGACAACACTTATTCATATTAGTATAAGTTACACATAGGCTTGGGTAGGAATTTGTGATGTAGTGATTTTACTCAATTAACTCATTTGTTAATTGAATAGTTCTACACAGGAGATCAGGATCAAATGGACAGAGGATTGAGTATGAGTAGAAAAAATTTGAGATTATGGTTTAAGGTCTCTATTGGGTACATGGGGTATTGGATAGGTGCAAAAATTTGGATTAGATCAATACCACAAGGATAGCAAGAATAGAATCTATGATTGAGATGTATCACACTTTACTCAACAACACAATTGAAATTTGAATATGTGTGAACTAGACATAATAGGTCTAAGTAGATAGGGTCTTGGTCAAGATATTGTTTGGACAACAATGATGGCTAGGTATGATCATAGGATTTGTTAAAGTAGAAAGAAATAATGCAGAAAGGTATTGGTTTATTTCTATAGTGGAATTTACTCAAATCCTCATGTTAGAATTTGAATAAATGCAAAATGGTTTAAAACAAATATGGGTGTGATACTACTGGGTAGCTTGCAGTAAAACAAAGCTACTGCAATTGGAAACATCCTAAAATTCGTTATAGAATTCAAACTATGATCTAATTAGTGATTTGGATAGATTTGGATGCACAAAGTGTGTGCACGTATCAACTTTGGATTTTCTTGATCCTACGATGTTCTACAAGATCAGAGGATTCCAGATACTACACATTTATAATTTTTGGACACTTGGTTCAAAAGATATGAATTAAACAAGCTAACAGAATGTTGATTCCAATTTGAAAATAGCTTCAAATTGAACCCATGAAATATAAGATATTATTGTACTACTGGATTTTAGATGTTCTAAGGATTCCAAAGAGATATTATTTGCTATTTTTGGACTTACAGAATGAAAGTTATGAATTAAATGGGATTTATAAGTCATTTTTGCTATTTTATTTCCACCTCAAAACTTTGTATAGAACCACTGTGATTTCTCTGCAGGGATGGATTCTACTCATTTGTAGGATTCCAGGGATATCAAGTTTACAAAATTTGGCCAAGTGGATTATTTTATATCAATTTTACAAAGTTCAGTACTGAATCTGAAATTTGAAAATTCGAATTTGAATTCAATCTGACTGGTTTGACTGGGGCTTGCGAGGGGCAGGCGACATGGCAGCATTCTGTAGGCTGGTACCGATTCGGAAGGATAGTGATTCTGGGCCGCCGGATTTAAAGTGGATCGGATGGACTGGATTGCACCGTACCCTTTCGGTTAAGTCATCTAATCCGTACCGTAGGATCTAGATCAAATGGTTGGGGTCGAAGAGGAAAGGGGGGATCACCAGAGATGTAGGGTTTCCGGTCATCGGCGGCAGACTGCAGCTCTGATGTCGATGATGGCGATGGCTCCGGCGAGCGGCGATGGCGGGGACGTAGCGGACGAGACGCGGGCGACGACGGAGATGTCGAAAGCTTGAACGACGATGTCGATCTCGTCCCGAGATGAAGTAGAGGGGCGGCTGGAGTCGATGGTGACTTCGGGTGTCAACGGCGGACTCATTCCGCTGTGATTTTGGGCAAGCCCGGGCGTCAGTACATGCGCAAGAGAGAGAGGAACGAGAGAGAGGTCGAAGAGGGTTTCGGGGTTGCTCAACCTTGCCAGAATCGGCGACGTTCTGCGGCGGAAAGCTCAAACTCCGGCAACGAATTCCCACACACTGGAGGCTCGAAATCGAGAGGATGGGGAAAGGGAAAAGAGAGGATGGCGCGGGGCTTTATAGGAGGGTTCTTGATGGCCATTACTGCGAGATATTACCGGGGGGAGTAACTCTGGCCCTTTCCAGGAGAGAGAGGGGGAGGAATTTCCGGTGAAGAAGAACCTAACAAGGGGGTCCCACCGGTCAGCTCGGAAGAAGAGAAAAGGAAAAAGAAAGAGGGAGGGAGGGTTGCTGGGCTGGTTCAGGGCAGATCGGGCCGGTTGGGTCCCGGGTGCGGCCCAGTTGGGCTGTGCTCCCTTTTTTTTGTTCTGATTCATTTTCCATTTTCCATTTTCTGTTTTTCTCTTTTCTTTATATCTTTTGCATCTGTTATTCAAATGACTTCAAACCAAATTGTAAAATCTTCTAAAATTCGACTTAACATTCTAAGACAGTAAGAAACATGTTTTCATAAATAAAACTAATTTCCAAATAAAACTCTAATATTTAGCCAAAGGGCTTATTTGCATAAATCAAAGTAGAAGTAGGATTTTAAAGTAATCCTTTTAAATTCAGAGAATAAACTTTACAAAAATAGTTTTTGAAATATATTTTTAAGACATTCCTTTGGCATAGAAAACTTTATAAACCATTTTGTAAATATCCCTTTGCAAGATAGCTTGCATAGGTTTGAATAAACACAAAATAGTATTTTGATACTTGATCTTTCTCAAAGAGGTCCTTCAAGAAAATAATAGAAAGTTTAAAATAGTTTTCTAATAAAGCTTTCAAATAGACTCAAAAGGTTTTAAATCCCTGTGAAATTCCAATCATCTCAAGCAAAATAAAAGCAAAAAAATTTCCCCCCAAATTTCATAAAATCTTGGGATGTTACAGACTACCACCCTTAAAAGAAATCTCGTCCTCGAGATTGGAGAAAGGTTACAAGGTTTAATGGTCCTACTGGAACTAGGGTGCTACCACCCTTAAAAGAAAAAAAAAATTCCTCTTGGTGGTATCTTGATGCTTCCTTAGGCACTTGCATTTTGTTCCTAGCCTGCATTCACCGTTGTGCAATTTTCCTTGAATCGCTCTTCTCAGAAGTTTTGATGTCCACAACTATGTTCAAAAGTGGGCACACCAAAGGTTCCATCCAATTCTGGTGATAGGCAGATATCACCCATCGCGTTGTCTTCAACAAGGTAGTCCACATCGTCTAAGAATGTGTATCTAGCCTTTTCTTGGTCGGTCCTCACCAAAGCCAAGACAGCATACAGGCCATCACCATACACCTTGTTGATTTTTGGCTAATTTTCATTACTAAATCTCAGAAGATGACCCAGTGCCAAGTACTGCATGCTTGCCCCACGAACCTGATGAGACCACACATCCCAATGAGTTAGGATGGCATCTCTCTGTAGGCTTCTCATGCATTTCATAGGGGTAAACAAGGTGGACTCTGTAAGAGGTACTTGCACCTTTAAGGGACGAAAGGTCGCCTTATAACCAGCATTGTTGAACCCATTCAAGTTACCGGAGCAAGTCGTGCTACTTGCCTCAGGTACCAGATGGTCCTTAAGAATTCTTTTAGCCACCGTCTTCATAGTTGTTGAAAGGCGTTGAACAACTGGATCATATCTCGAAGATGAACTCCTTTGCTGGGAAAAGGGGTCTAACGAAGCTCTCATGGGCAGGAAAATAGTTCCATGGATTTGGAGAGTTGCCTCATAACATCACAGGTCGGGATGGGGTAGACTTCGGTGGCGTAGGGCTCTGGAACTAGGAGGAAATCTCATAGTTGGTGGTGGCGGTCTCTGTTGTGACTCTCTGGAGAGGAGTGAACCCTCTTTTATAGGCTCGGGGAGGTAGTCGAATGGGCTACGTGAGGAGTCGAAACGAAGAGTCGGGGAGGTGAATCGAATAGGCAGCCGCCGAAACTGAATAGTCTTCGCCTTCAAATCCCACTGAGCAAAACGTTTCCGATTCGCGTAGCCGTTCAAATACCAAAACGTCCTCATCGTATTCCTACGTTTTGGCCACACTGGCTCACTATAAGGGGTGTAACATATTATCCTCCTAAGGTTATGGTTTAATGACGTCGTCTCTCATGTAGGTATGACTCTCTAGGTGTGTAAAACCAACTTTATGAGAGCGAATAATAAGAGTAGTAGGAATGGTGATCAATCCATCCTGCACCCAAATCATTACTTCATACATGGTTTGCAAACCTCGTATTCTAACTCTTGGTCAACCTCACTAGCTTTTAAGCAAAAGTTTTGTCGAATTTGGGACCAAGTTCCCAAATCCTATTTTGAATTTTGAAAACAAAATCTATCGTTTCTAACTAGGGTTTTGGGCGAAATCGGCCGTAAGGCGATAATTCTTGCATTGTATAACCTTCAGCTTGCTGAATTTGGGAAAAAATTACACCCATACAATGAGTTACTCATTGGGCTTACAAGTCCATCCTTCATTTATTACAGGTAATAACCGAATATAAATGCTCCTAGGTTGATCATACTTTGTTGTGTCTTCACCTTGTATCCGCGGCATCCTTCAGTCATCCCGATTTACTGAAGTCTTGGAGCCCCATTCTCTGAACATTTATCCGCATAGTGGCCCTTTTGTTTGCACTTGTAACAAGTGATCAATCGGATGTCCCTCTTCACGCTATCTTGCATGTTTACTTTATTGTACCTTCCTAGGCATTTGCTCACATAATGTCCTAGCTCCTTGCATTTGAAGCACACCACCTTGCTGTTGTCCTTCTTCCTTTTAGGTCTTTCTAGGGCTAGAAGATCTCTTGCTTCATTTTCTTCATATTCCACTACAGTTGTGGGAAAACTTTCTCGTTTCTTCGAGCAATTTCTAGACAAGTGTCCTTCTTGTTCACATGAGTAGCAACACTTAGTGGTAAGGTTGTGTGTTGTCCCTATGACTTTATCTTCCATCTTTCTTTTGAGTCTTCCATCTCCAGGGGTCTTTCCTGGCAGTTGGCTCATTCTATCCTTGGCTTGTTCATTCATTCGTTGCACCGTGGAATAAAACTTACATTCAGCCAGAATATGATTGGTTCCTTCACACAGGAAACAAGTAACTTGGGTCAGGGGACACTCTTCATGACAGTCCTTAGAGACGTGCCCTATCTCTCCGCATCTCTTACAGGCTTGACATATCATCTCAGTATCAACTCTTGTTGGCTTCTCCCCATGCTCATCTTGTGGCAGGCTGCCATTTGTACTAGCCACAATCTGGGACATCATTTGTACTATTCATGAATAATCATCCAGTACTTGCTGCACTCTTAAAGGCAATTCCTTACTATCATGATTAGCCATATTCTGAGTCATCATCCCCATAATTCCTGTGTGCGCTTCAACTAACTGTTGCATTGCCATCTCCAACTGAGGGTTGTTGTGGTAGTTCGGGTGTTGAGGTTGCATCTGTTTGGGGTTTAGGACAGGCTTAGATATTAGCATAGATGAGAATTTGATGGAAGGGATCGAAAGGAGATTCCTACCCAAACATAGCAGGTCAAGGGAAAACATCTTACTACAAAAATTTTAACAGACATTGCAACCAATATTTAAAATCATGGATTATCACATCAAACATAGATCCTTAAGCACAAACAAGTCAACTACAAGTTTTAGGAAAGCAAGGTCTAGCAGGGTCATACCACTAGGTGGCATGACTAACTATTACATGATCGTCGATCTATTACATAATATGGTGGTCTCACTACTTGAACTGCGCAAGATATGCTCTAGTGTTCCCTGTCTTGCGTCGCTTCACCACAGGACTAGGTGGCGCCGCATGAACCTTCTCCACAGAACCTTCCTCCAAGGTGGGCCGGCAGGACTCTAGCTTCTCAGGCTCTGTTCCAACCTGCTCCGAGGTTGACTCCTTGTTCCCCACAGTAGGTGTTGTTCCTTTCTTGGGCGGCCAAGGTTTATACTTCATCAGGTCCTGGTGAAGATAAATGCACTATCCTCGAAAGCCTACAATCTGGGCCTCCTGATCCTCGACCTTGCCTGTCAGCTTATCATTGGCGGTCTCAAGTGATTTGTTCTTCTCCTTCAGCTTCTTTATCATGTTCCCTAGTTGCTCTATCTTCTCATCTTTCTGCAGGAGTTGATACTTGGCATCATTCGTGGCATCCATCTCACTTCGCAACATGTCTTCTAGGTTGAAAGCATAGGATCCCATATCCTCTAACTGCACTTCAGTCCATGGCAAATCCTCACGGCGCCCTGGAGTTCTCAAGGCCCATCCCTCATGGTTGCATCTCCCGAACTGGTAGATGGAATTGTCCATCTCGGATATCTCCTGGACGTACATACCACATATGTGAGCTAGTGCCTCCTCCATGGCCATCATGACACTAGTCTCCCAACCTGGGTACATCCTCGAGTACACCACTGTCTCCGTGGGAGTACCAATGGTGCGACCCTCGATCCTGGTCTCAATCTCCCAGCGGACGATCTCGGGAACCACACAGGGTATCACTCTACCACGAAAAGTGGGAGGTGACAGGTTCAGCATCCGAGAAATGCGAGAAAGCTAATCACTAAACAGCTCGTCGTCATCGTCAAAGGGAACCTTTAGCTTGGTGAACGTCATCAAAAATTTTGAAGGAAGAACAGTGTAAGTAAATGAAAGTGATAAGTCTTACGAGGAAAATAAAACAAACAGTACTTGTAAAGCAATAAAATTTTCAAAACACATCCTAAACGCAATGATATCCATTTGATATCATTTTTGGGTTTCCTAGTCTAGTCCAAACCTAGGGTCACGATCCTACAGGCAACACTATGCTCTGATACCATTTTGTAGCGCCCCACCTTAGGATTAAGGTGGAACATCTGTGTTAAGTGCTATTCCCTGGATCACTAATAGCACCACAGAAACAAAATGAAATATTCATTGCATAGTATCAAGATTACAACGTGGATCCAGATACAAAGTATTCAAACCTTACAAATACATAGCAGGAAAACAAGGTGGCAATGAGCCTCCGTCTTCATCACGTGCCACAGGCAGGCATGTTGGAGTGTAAGCTCGAGATCCTAATCCTGGTTCTTTACCTGAAGTAAGACCCGCACGTTGAATATGCAGCCCCAAAAGGGGTCAGTACAATTATGTACTGGCAAATGACACATATTTGGTGGCTGTTGTGAACAGGCTATCTACATGGTAATTTGGCTGGTGGATCTCATAGGCTGATTTGCATAAAGCCATTTTGTCCTATAAGTCTTTCACAAAACCTTTTTCTTTTCAAAGTTTTATATTTTCCAAGGGTCGAAATAACCCCCAACTACCACATACTAGCTAGGTATGTAGCACTGGACGAAACTCAACAAAGTCGGAACCTCAGGAACCACCACCCCTCGGAGTGCATGGTCCGTAGTTCCTACTAGGGGTTTCTAGACAAAATTTTATTCATTCCGAATCGGTGATGAGATTCTTCCATACATTCCATGTCTAGAGACTCAATTGTCCATAACCGAGGACACGGCTAATCGATTAGTTTTTGACACCTTGCAAGGGTTGTGCACTTTCACCTTACGATTCATTTTATGCCCATACATAAAATGAAACGAGACCTTTTAGAAGGAGAGGGCAACTAACTGGCAAGCTCTGTCCCCAACCTACAATTCAACTACCAGCCACTTCTTGCACACAAGTTGCACTCCCACATCTAATCAGTCAAGACAGAGCCCATAATGTCATAAGGCTGCACTAGAAGCACTCTAAGCATGGAAGACATAGTAACCTCTTTGTTCCTGGGTGGCCATCCCGAGCAGCATTCTGAACCCACATCCTCTTAACGAGGCATGCATCCCAGAACCCACCTACTTCGCCGCCTCTTATCAAACCAATCCACCCAGGTGTTTCATTTTAGTTGAAGTTCTTAATTTGTCCTCAAAACACTTTTATCAAGTGATCATAGCATGGCATCAATATTTTCAAGGTATTTAGCATCCTAACAGGTGGAGTTTGAGGGATAGCTACACACTACTAGGATCTAAGCATTTGATAAAATAGTTGAACAATTCACCTATCATGCATACTACTGAAACACACTAATGCAGTAGTAAAAATAGGTAGGGGATATGTGTATCACTTGCCTTTTGAAGATCACGATGTTTTCACTTCTCTTAACTAAGCACGTAGTTCTTCGCACCAACTATAGCACAAGAAAATAACATACTATAAACAATCTATTCAAACACAAACAAGTAAGACAAACAAATGAAGGGTGTTTGTTTAACGATTTAGTTCTATTTGAGATGTTATGACAAGAAGGATATGGCAAAAGATCATGAATTGTGAGATATGAATTTGAGAGCTTAGTTGGGAAAGGTCAATATTATTCGAGAGGGCATTGGATTTGGGTAGGTCAAGGGATTGGGAAAGATTGGTCCTTCAAGATTACAATGTGGTGATATAACTCTTGTGCTTGGCATAAGCAAGGTAAAGTTGAGAGATGACTCATGTGGATGGATTCACCTAGATATGAGATAGTGCAACAAAACACTACTGAATAAAGTGTGACAACACTTATTCATATTAGTATAAGTTACACATAGGCTTGGGTAGGAATTTGTGATGTAGTGATTTTACTCAATTAACTCATTTGTTAATTGAATAGTTCTACACAGGAGATCAGGATCAAATGGATAGAGGATTGAGTATGGGTAGAAAACATTTGAGATTATGGTTTAAGGTCTCTATTGGGTACATGGGGTATTAGATAGGTGCAAAAATGTGGATTAGATCAATACCACAAGGATAGCAAGAATAGAATCTATGATTGAGATGTATCACACTTTACTCAACAACACAATTGAAATTTGAATATGTGTGAACTAGACATAATAGGTCTAAGTAGATAGGGTCTTGGTCAAGATATTGTTTGGACAACAATGATGGCTAGGTATGATCATAGGATTTTTTAAAGTAGAAAGAAATAATGCGGAAAGGTATTGGTTTATTTCTATAGTGGAATTTACTCAAATCCTCATGTTAGAATTTGAATAAATTTGAAATGGTTTAAAACAAATATGGGTGTGATACTACTGGGTAGCTTGCAGTAAAACAAAGCTACTGCAATTGGAAACATCCTAAAATTCGTTATAGAATTCAAACTATGATCTAATTAGTGATTTGGATAGATTTGGATGCACAAAGTGTGTGCACGTATCAACTTTGGATTTTCTTGATCCTACGATGTTCTACAAGATTAGAGGATTCCAGATACTACACATTTATAATTTTTGGACACTTGGTTCAAAAGATATGAATTAAACAAGCTAACAGAAGGTTGATTCCAATTTGAAAATTGCTTCAAATTGAACCCATGAAATATAAGATATTATTGTACTACTGGATTCTAGATGTTCTAAGGATTCCAAAGAGATATTATTTGCTATTTTTGGACTTACAGAATGAAAGTTATGAATTAAATGGGATTTATAAGTCATTTTTGCTATTTTATTTCCACCTCAAAACTTTGTACAGAACCACTGTGATTTCTCTGCATGGGATGGATTCTACTCATTTGTAGGATTCCAGGGATATCAAGTTTACAAAATTTTGCTGAGTGGATTATTTTATATCGATTTTACAAGTTCAGTACTGAATCTGAAATTTGAAAATTCGAATTTGAATTCAATCTGACTGGTTTGACTGGGGCTGACGAGGGGCAGGCGACGTGGCAGCATTCTATAGGCTGGTACCGATTCGGAAGGATAGTGATTCTGGGCCACCAGATTTAAAGTGGATCGGATGGACTAGATTGCACCATACCCTTTCGGTTAAGTCGTCTAATCCGTACCGTAGGATCTAGATCAAATGGTTGGGGTCGAAGAGGAAAGGAGGGCTCACCGGAGATGTAGGGTTTCCGGTCACCGGCGGCGGACTGCGACTCTGATGTCGATGATGGTGATAGTTCCGGCGAGCGGCGATGGCAGGGAAGTAGCGGACGAGACGCGGGCAAC
Source organism: Dactylis glomerata (assembly GCA_007115705.1). Taxonomy (NCBI): domain Eukaryota; kingdom Viridiplantae; phylum Streptophyta; class Magnoliopsida; order Poales; family Poaceae; genus Dactylis; species Dactylis glomerata. The sequence continues at coordinate 1,919,881 of QXEO01002108.1, read as the reverse complement.
GACGGAGATGTTGAAAGCTTGAACGACGGTGTCGATCTCGTCCCGAGACAAAGTAGAGGGGCGGCTGGAGTCGACGGCGACTTCGGGTGTCAACGGCGGACTCGTTCCGCTGTGATTTTGGGCAAGCCCGGGCGTCAGTACATGCGCAAGAGAGAGAGGAACGAGAGAGAGGTCGAAGAGGGTTTCGGGGTTGCTCAACCTTGCCAGAATCGGCGACGTTCTACGGCGGAAAGCTCGAACTCCGGCAACGAATTCCTGCACACTGGCGGCTCAAAATCGAGAGGAGGGGGAAAGGGAAAAGAGAGGAAGGCGCGGGGCTTTATAGGAGGGTTCTTGATGGCCAGTACTACGAGATATTACCGGGGGGGAGTAACTCCGGCCGTTTCCAGGAGAGAGAGGGGGAGGAATTTCCGGTGAAGAAGAACCTGACAAGGGGGTCCCACCGGTCAGCTCAGAAGAAGAGAAAAGGAAAAAGAAAGAGGGAGGGAGGGTTGCTGGGCTGGTTTGGGGCGGATCGAGCCGGTTGGGTCCCGGGTGTGGCCCAGTTGGGCTGTGCTCCCTTTTTTTTTGTTCTGATTCATTTTCCATTTTCCATTTTCTGTTTTTCTCTTTTCTTTATATCTTTTGCATCTGTTATTCAAATGACTTCAAACCAAATTGTAAAATCTTCTAAAATTCAACTTAACATTCTAAGACAGTAAGAAACATGTTTTCATAAATAAAACTAATTTCCAAATAAAACTCTAATATTTAGCCAAATGGCTTATTTGCATAAATCAAAGTAGAAGTAGGATTTTAAAGTAATCCTTTTAAAATTCAGAGAATAAACTTTACAAAAATAGTTTTTGAAATATATTTTTAAGACATTCCTTTGGCATAGAAAACTTTATAAACCATTTTGTAAATATCCCTTTGCAAGATAGCTTGCATAGGTTTGAATAAACCCAAAATAGTATTTTGATACTTGATATTTCTCAAAGAGGTCCTTCAAGAAAATAATAGAAAGTTTAAAATAGTTTTCTAATAAAGCTTTCAAATAGACTCAAAAAAATTTAAATCCCTATGAAATTCCAATCATCTCAAGCAAAATAAAAGCAAAAAAATTTCCCCCAAAATTTCATAAAATCTTGGGATGTTACATATAGTATCCTAAGTACACCGTAAATAAGTCCTAGTGTTGATCGTATGACAAGACCCACGAAACACACACGTTGGAGATAAGCGAGGCAAAGCAACTCTGAAAAAGAGCTCAAGAGATATAAGTGACAACGCACAGTAGCTCGTGTTGCAATGCACAAGAGAGACGCTAGCACTAGCTCGACGAACAGGCACAAGATTGCGCACACGGCAGCAGCCTGATGAGCACGAAGTAGCTAGTCTCGTATGGGTAAGCTCCTAACACGAGGCTGTAGAAAGGCTGTAGCTAAAGCGATCAAAATCGTGTAGAAAAGATGCTATGTGGACACAGTGGTAACACACTATCGCGGCAGAGAAACCGACGAAAAACGTGTCGCGGCAGAGATATACGACGCCGGAAACACACGGCAGCGCGACAGCGACGTGAACCTGGCTCTGATACCAAGATGATATGGGGTGGCCCGATCTTCTCGTGAGCGATGCGATGGTGATGATGGCAGCGGATGATTGTCGGGGATAACTTGGTGTCACCGATGAACTCTCCTCTCTTGAACCCTGATGCCAATGCAACAGCTCTCAAACCCTGTAGGATATTCACGACTCCACACACTTGCGCATGTAGCCGTCAACCACGAAATGGTAGTTTGCAATCTACTGATTCCCAATGGAACAACAGATCACACGAAACTTGCAATAGTATATCACCAAATCCAGATGAATTGGTGCGGAGGAATTCAGATGAATGCTTACAGCAGTTCAACGAAATAATCTGTAGTCTAAACATGGTCTAACCCTAATTGAGGGGGTGCCCAGGGCTACTTATAGGTGGCCGGGCGTCCTCAGCAAAGACCTGGCCCAAAACATGTCTGGTTTGGGCCCAAACTGACTCGGTTTGACTCAAACGGGTACATACCGACCCATATATGGGTTCGGCCTAATTTTAGCACGCAGGCCAAGTGTGTAGCGCGCCTTAGACGTGTAGACATCGTGTCGTAGGCAGTCCTAGTGCGCCATCACATGCTCGTGCTCATTGAGACTTGATCTCCTTCACGTGGTGATGTCCTCCATGCTTGTGGCACCGGCCTCCCTTTCCTCCCTCGCGCTCTCTTGCTTGATCACCACGTCGTGCTCCATGTGTTGCATCTCCTCGCTCCCTCGAACCCCTTCGTCTCCAATGAACCTGATCATACATATGAACAAAGACTTAGGCAGTATAAAATTCTCATTACAATAAATATCAGATTCAGCAAGGAGTGAGTTCACCTGCTGTTGTAACAACTTAGCACGGGCTCAAGTAATTGGTCCAATCTGAATCTCGTCATTGGACTTATCTTGATCAGCAACAATTGGATCATCAACAGTAGGTGGAGATGGCTGTGTAGTAGGGTTGTCCTCATCATATATGATCAAGATTGTGTAGGTGCATGTCACCTCAAAAATTATTTCTTTTGTTATCACTTACCTACTCGAGGACGAGCAGGAGTTAAGCTTGGGGATGCTGATACGTCTCCAACGTATCCATAATTTTTGATGCTCCATGCTTGTTTTTACACCATTTGCTTAGTGTTTCGTTACACTTTGTGGCATTTTTATGCATTTTCCGGAACTAACCTATTAACGAGATGCCATAGTGCCAATTCCCTATTTTCTGCTGTTTTGGTGTTTCAGAAAAGTTACACAGGAAATATTCTCGGAATTGGACGAAACAAAAGCCAGACGTCCAGATAATTACCGAAGCTTCCAGAGAACCGAAGAGGAGACGGAAAGGAGCCACAGGGCGACCACACCACAGGGGGCACGGCCTACCCCAGGCCCACACCAACCTGTGTTGTGGGCCCCCTGGTCCACTTCTGATGCTGCCCCTTCGCCTATAAAGACCCCTCAACAGGAAAAACCTAAACACCGGATCACTTTTCAAAAACACATCGCGATCCGCCGCCGTCGTCGACCCGAGATCAGGAGGGTCTAGAAGCTCTTCCCGGCACCCTGCCGGAGAGGGGAATCGCCACCGGAGGTCTTCTTCATCGCCATGCTTGCCTCCGGCGCGATGAGTGAGTAGTCTACCTTGGACTATGGGTCCATAGCAGTAGCTAGATGGTTGTCTTCTCCACCATGTGCTTCATGTTTAGATCTCGTGAGCTGCTTTACATGATCGAGATCACCGTTATGTAATTCTACATGTTGTGTTTGTTGGGATCCGATGAATATTGGTGTTATGATTGAGTTGAAGTACTGAATTTAATCTTATGTTATCTCTATGTTGTTTATGATCTTGCATGCTCTCCGTTGTTAGTAGCTATCTTGGCCGAGTAGTTTCTAGTGACTCCAAGAGGGGGTATTTATGCTCGATAGTGGGTTCATGCCTCTATTTAATTTGGGGGAGTGATAGAAACCTCTAAGGTTGTAGATGTGTTGTTGCTACTAGGGGGAAAACAACATTCATATGCTCGAGGGCATATGCTTTGTTTATATTACACACTTTGCTTAATGCAGTTATCTGTTGTTCGCAACTTAATATTTGTGGAGTTCTCGGATTGATTCACCACAAGTGGATTATTAGTCATAGATGCAGTTGGATGGCGGTCTATGTATCTTGTTGGAATGCCCAGAGTAAATCTCATAGTGATCCTCTTGACATATCACGTTGTCTTTATTCTATCAATTGCCCAACTGTAATTTGTTTACCCAGCATGTGTTATTTTATCTTATGGAGAGACACCACTAGTGAACTATGGACCCCGGTCCTATTTCCTTTATATTGCTTTCACCTGTTTACTTTACTTGCACTGTTTACTCTACTCGCATATTACTATTGTTTTCCACTCGATACGCTCATACCCTTTGTTTCAAGCAAACTGGTGAGATTGACAACCTCATCGTAAGTTGGGAACAAAGTATTTGGTTGTGTTGTGTGCAGGTTCCATGTTGCTACTAGTTGAAGACGCGCTAACAAGTTATCGTTAACGGCGCCCTTGTTGGAGTGTCACTAGGCTAGCAAGCATCACCTTCCGTCATTTGGCTTTTTCCTACTGGATTGATTACCTTGGTTTCATAACTGAGGGAAAACTTGCTGCTATATTCATCAAACCTTCTCTTGGGGTTTCCAACTGGCCGGTCATTTACATCATCAATTACACACCAGCAAAACATCACAAGTTTTCTGGTAACGTTACTGAGGACTGAAGAAGAAGAATCTCCCACATCAAGACCGCGCCATCAGAAAGCAGTGATTGCAATTTTTATAAACATTCAAAAACTATGGTACTTACTAGCTTTGAGCTCTCATTGCCCCCATCATAGGCATTGTAGCGTACCTGTGCTTTATTTGTGCTAGTCCCGGATCGACTGCTAGCACACACAGTTGCAGGATGAAATATCAAGATTACAAAGGTCTTTATTACAATGCTTGATCCACAAATAACTTAGTCTTTTACAACCCAAGAGGCACAAAGCCACAAATTCTTATTACAACTCATAAAAACGACTAAGTAAAATAAATCTTCAAGTCTTCTTTCTTCGTTGATCCGCAGGCAGACGTGTTGGACGAAGACTCGTGACCGTAGCGCAGCAATCTTCAATCTTCATAGTAGCCACCTGCAACATGATACGTTGCAGCCACGGAGGGTCAATACATTTGAATTGTATTGGCAAGTTACTAAATTCATGCTAAGTTATGGTAAAAGAAAGGATGCGAGTTTTTTTTTTAGAAGACGTCAAGTCAAATGTTTTTAGAAGGTCTTGGGGAGCACAAGGATATTACACACCAAGTGTCCAATCCTACCATATGGATATTACACACCATATGACCAAAGTCCCAATCTAACACATGGATATTACACACCATGTGACCGAAATCCCACCTATCACATGGATATTACACACCATGTGACAAAAACCCTACCCATGAACGATGTTACTCACGAACATGGGTTTTTCTCTCATGCATCGATATTACACACGATCATGAGGTTTTGCTCAAAACTAAACACGACAAGGAAGTCCTTTTTTTTGAAGGGTGACGAGAAAGTCCTTTGATTGCTCCTGATGCGCACAAGCTTGTAGGGCCACTCACTGGATGCAGCTGTCGTAGATATCTTTTCACGCTTCACAACATTGCAATGAAAACCTTTTTATTTCAAACATTTTTCACAATGCTACCCCAGAATGGGTGCATGTTAAATCCTACATCTCTGCACACAATGTCTACTCACAATCATATTATAACTTCACAAAGCATAGCATTATCTCTACACAAACATGTATCAATTTAATGTTAAGGATCAAGCTTAACATGGTAAAGCAACTTGCCTTGGTAAGGAGAGGAGTTCATGCACTCGTCGCAAAAGCACTCGTTGCACTCAACATAGTCTATACATGAAATATAGCATTATAAGCACATAACCATCACAAACAATCATGCAAAGAAATGATGGGTTCGTAGCATAGAAAACAAAAATTTTCCTAGGCATGAACGCATAAACTGGCCAAGATACTCTACGAGGTGGTAGCAACGGATACTCACCCTCGACGACCGTAAGCGGGGATTACATTCCCGCACAAACGTTGACGATGGAGAGTTGGTGAAGACGCACGTAGTCGACGTAGTTGTTCACTTGACGTAGTCGATGTCGTGGTTCACTTGACGATCACAAGATCGTGTACCCGGCGCCACAAGTGGCAGCGCCCCCGTACTTGCACACACGTGCAGCTTGACGTCGACTCCTCCACGCCCTTGGTCCAGCGGGGCAGCGGAAGAAGGGATCCGCTGGACACTCCTCCACACACTTCTCCAAGTGTGCGAACTATGAACTACAATTCCGGCAGAGCTTCGCTAAGCCAAGACAGAAAGTGGGCAGCAACTATGCAAGGGAGGGAGGATCAAGAAGTGTGTGAACAAGGGAGAGAGGGGGGGTTTATATAGAGGAGGAGGGGCAGCCAAGGGGTGGCCGGCCAAGGTGCCCCCTCCTCTTCATTGCCCCCTCTTCATTCCCATTATGGTGATTACTCCCTCATCAACATGAGGTAACCCCCATTTTAATGCATGACATTCATGCCAATTAAAATTCACACTTATTGATTTAATAAAACATTTTTATTTCTTTAATATTTGTTAATTCATTCAATTAACAAACATTAACAAATACACCCTTGAGTTATTTCGATATCCCGAAACAGTTTCGGTACTTTTCTGAAACAACCCTTATGCTGTCCTGTAATTCGATCGGAGTATCGTATCCAGTCAAAAACGACGACGAGCCTTAAGTGTGTCACCCTACGGTTCGTGAATAACGTGGACATGATCGAGAATCCTCTCCGATCAATAATCAACAGCGGGATCTGGAAATCCATGATGACTCCCACTTACTCAACGATGAACTAGTGATCGTGTGAACCGGTAACGAACATAGTTAATTCCTTTTGTCTCACGATATTATTACTTGTCCGAGATCCGATCATTTGGTATCAACCATACCTAGTTCGATCTCGTTCCTGACAAGTCTCTTTACTCGTTCCGTGATAATGCATTCCTGTGACCTAGTCACATGCTTGCAAGCGGTTCTAATGCAATATCACCGAGAAGGGCCCAGAGAATATCTTTCCATCATCCGGATGGACAAATCCCACTCTTGATCCATGAGCCTCAACTAATACTTTCAGAGTACCCAAATCAACCTTTATAATCACCCTATTATGGTGTGACGTTTGATATCATCAAAGTACCCTTCCGGTATCAGTGATTAACATGATCTCATGGTCTAAGGATTAGAACTACTTCGCATGAGTTTGATATAGCAATGAACTTGATGACTTGATCGTATTGCTATTCGTACTATGGGTGTGAGTGTTCATCACATCATTCTTCTAATGATATGACCTCGTTATTAACAACATCCAATGTTCATGATCAGGAAACCTTGATCATCAGTTAATTAACGAGCTAGTATAAAAGAGAGGCTTTACTAGGAACCCTTTTAGTTTATTAATCACACAAGTATTAATGTTTCCGATTAATACAATTCTAGCATGAGAAATAAACATCTATTATGAACACGGAATAATATAATAACAACTTTATTATTGCCTCTCGGGCATATTCCTTTCAGTCTCCCACTTGCACTAGAGTCAATAATCTAGATTACATAGTGATGAATCTAACACCCATTGAGTTCTGGTGCTGATCATGTTTTGCCTTGGGGAGAGCTTTAGTCAACGGGTCTGCCACATTCAGATCCGTGTGCACTTTGCAAATCTTTACATCACCATCCGCGACATGTTCACGGATGGAGTGAAAACGGCGCTTTACATGCTTGAATTTCTTGTGAGACCTTGGCTCCTGAGTATTGGCTATGGCACCATTGTTGTCACAATAGATAACCATTGGATCCAATGCACTCGGAACCACACCCAGTTTGGATATGAACTCCTTCATCCAAACTGCTTCCTCCGCTGCTTCTGAAGCAGCAATGTATTCCGCCTCTGTTGTTGATCTCGCCACCACGCTTTGCTTGGAACTCCTCCAGCTTACCGCTCCTCCATTCATAACAAATACGTACCCGGATTGAGACTTAGAGTCATCCGGATCAGTGTCGAAGCTAGCATCGACGTAACAACTTGCGACGAGCTCTTCTTCACCGCCATATACGAGAAACATATCCTTAGTCCTTCGTAAGTACTTAAGGATATTCTTAACCGCCGTCCAGTGTTCCAAACCTGGATCAGATTGGTACCTACTAGTCAAACTAATAGCATGTGCCACATCTGGTCTTGTACATAACATGGCATACATGATAGAGCCTATGGCAGAGGCATAGGGAATCTTATTCATTTCTTCTCTATCTTCAGCTGTAGCTGGACCTTGAGTCTTACTCAAGATCTTTCCTTGCAACATAGGTAAGAACCCTTTCTTACTATCTTCCATTCTAAACCTCTTTAGAATCTTGTCAAGGTATGTACTTTGTGATAGCCCAATTAAGTGTCTTGATCTATCTCTATAGATTTTGATGCCTAAAATATACGCCGCTTCACCAAGGTCTTTCATTGAAAACTTACTGTTTAAGTAATCTTTTACGCTCTTCAAAAGTTCCGTATCATTTCCAATCAGCAATATGTCATCCACATATAATATTAGAAATGCTACAAAGCTCCCACTCACTTTCTTGTAAATACAAGTTTCTCCATAAGTTTTGACAAATCCAAACCCTTTGATAACTTCGTCAAAACGGAGATTCCAACTCCGGGACGCTTGCTTCAGTCCATAAATGGATTGCTGAAGCTTGCATACCTTGTCAGCATCCTTAGGATCAACAAAACCCTTGGGCTGTACCATGTACAACTCTTCCTCAATGTTACCATTAAGGAACGCGGTTTTCACATCCATCTGCCAAATTTCATAATTGAAAAATGCAGCAATTGCTAACATAATCCTAACAGACTTTAGCATCGCTACGGGTGAGAAAGTCTCATCGTAGTCAATTCCTTGAATTTGTCGGAAACCTTTTGCGACAAGTCGTGCTTTATAGATGGTCACATTACCATCAGCGTCTGTTTTCTTCTTGAAAATCCATTTATTCTCAACGGCCTTTCGGTCATTGGGAAGTTCAACCAAAGTCCATACTTGGTTTTCATACATGGATTCCATTTCGGATTTCATGGCTTCATGCCATTTGTTGGAATCTGGGCTCATCATCGCTTCATCATACGTCACAGGGTCATCGTTCTCAACAATGGCATTTACGATAAGATCACCGTACCATTCAGGAGTGGTGCGTGTTCTTGTCGACCTGCGAGGTTCGGTAGTATCCTCTTTTGGAGTTTCATGATCTTTATCATTAGCTCCCACTTCATTTAGTGAAGTCACCACCGGAACGGTTTCCGGCGCTGCGCCACTCACCAATTCATGAAGAGGAGGTTCAATAACCTCATCGAGTTCTACCTTCCTACTATTCACACCTTTCGAGAGAAACTCCTTCTCCAAAAAGGATCCGTTTTTAGCAACAAACACTTTGCCTTCGGATCTGTGATAGAAGGTGTACCCAATTGTTTCTTTAGGGTATCCTATGAAGACACATTTTTCCGCTTTGGGTTCGAGTTTATCAGGCTGAAGTTTCTTCACATAAACATCGCATCCCCAAACTTTTAGAAATGACAGCTTAGGTTTGTTTCCAAACCACAATTCATACGGTGTCGTTTCAACGGATTTAGATGGAGCCCTATTTAAAGTGAAAGCGGCTGTTTCTAGCGCATAACCCCAAAAAGATAGTGGCAGATCGGTAAGAGACATCATAGACCGAACCATATCCAATAAGGTACGGTTACGACATTCGGATACACCATTTCGTTGTGGCGTTCCAGCGGGAGTGAGTTGTGAAACTATTCCACATTCTCTCATATGTGCGCCAAACTCGTAACTAAGATATTCTCCTCCACGATCAGATCGTAGAAATTTAATCTTTCTGTTACGATGATTTTCTACTTCACTCTGAAATTCTTTGAACTTTTCAAACGTTTCAGACTTGTGTTTCATTAAGTAAATATACCCATATCTACTTAAGTCATCAGTGAAAGTAACAAAATAACGATATCCACCACGCGCCGGCACACTCATAGGTCCACATACATCGGTATGTATGATTTCCAATAAGTCTGTCGCCCGTTCCATTGAACCAGAAAATGGCGTTCTAGTCATCTTGCCCATAAGGCATGGCTCGCATGTTTCAAATGATTCATAATCAAGTGATTCCAGAAGTCCATCCGAATGAAGTTTCTTCATGCGTTTAACACCAATATGACCTAAACGGCAGTGCCACATGTATGTGGCTATATCATCATTTGACTTAATTCTTTTGGCATTCATGTTATGAATATGTGTTTCATTACTATCAAGATTCAAAAGAAATAAACCTTTCTTCTCAGGTGCATGTCCATAAAAGATATTATTCATATAAATTGAACAACCATTGTTCTCAGACTGGAATAAATAATTGTCTCGCATTAAACAAGATCCAGAAATAATGTTCATGCTCAACGCAGGCACCAAATAACATTTATTTAGGTTTAAAACTAATCCAGATGGTAAATGTAGAGGTAGCGTCCCGACGGCGATCACATCAACTTTTGATCCATTGCCGACGCACATCGTGACCTCATCCTTCGCAAGTTGCCGCCTATTCTTTAGCCCCTGCTTCGAGTTACATATGTGAGCAACCGAACCGGTATCAAATACCCAGGTGCTATTGCGACTACTAGTAAGGTACACATCAATAACATGTATATCATATATACCTTTGTTAATCTTCCCGTTCTTCTTATCCGCCAGATACTTTGGGCAGTTGTGCTTCCAGTGCCCCGTTTCCTTGCAGTAAAAGCACTCAGTCTCAGGTTAGGACCAGCCTTGGGTTTCTTCTCAGAACCGGCAACAGATTTGCCGTCCCTCTTGTTTCTTCCCTTGGACTTATTATCCTTTCTACCTTTCTTGAAACTAGTGGTTTTATTGACCATCAACACTTGATGTTCCTTTTTGATCTCCACTTCTGCAGTCTTAAGCATTGAGAGAAGCTCGGGGAGAGACTTCCTCATGCCCTGCATGTTGTAGTTCATCACAAAGCTTTTAAAGCTAGGTGGGAGAGATTGGAGAACCCGATGTATTCCCAACTCATTGGGAATCGTTATTCCCAAAGAGATGAGCTTATCGGCGTACCCAGACATTTTGAGTACGTGCTCGCTAATGGAGTTGTTCTCTTCCATCATGCAGCTAAAGAACTTTTCTGAAGCATCATAAATCTCCACGGCAGTATGGGAGTCGAAGATCAGTTTCAACTCTCCCATTGTATCATAAGCGTTGCTGTTCTCGAAACGTTTTCGCAGCTCCGGCTCAAGTCCATACAGTATGCCGCAATGAACTAAACTGTGGTCCTCCTTACGAGTCAGAAAAAACATTTTTTTCTTCATCGGGAGCATCTTCTGCAGGCGGGTTACCTAGCGGTGCCTCAAGCACATAGCCCTTTTGAGAGGCATTGAGGAGGATCCTCAAGTTAAGTGCCCAATTGGTGAAGTTGCTACCGTTGGTGGCTAGTTTTTCTTTCTCCATGAACGCATTGAAATTCAGAGCAGGTGGTGCCATGATCTACAAATTATTTGCAAAGTTAACTTAGACTAAGTTCATAATAGAATGAGTTCAGGTTAAATCAAATTCTACGTGAACTCCCACTTAAAAACAACATCCCTCCTAGTTTTCTTAAGTGATTACACGAACCAAATCCACTATACCGCAACCGATCATCACGTGCAACGGTATAGTTTCAAAGGCGAACATCACCATGTTCATCATATCAACCATATGACTCATGCTTAACCTTTCGGTTCGTGTTCCGAGGCCATGTCTGTACATGCTAGGCTCGCCAAGTAGAACCATAACATTTGCATGTGTAAAACTGTCTTACACCCGTCATATGTGAACATAGAGTCTATCACACCCGATCGTCACGAGGTGTCTCAAAATGACGAACTTTCGTGACGGTGCATGTTATGGGAGAACACATTTTATCTTGATATTTATGTGAGAGGGATCATCTTATAATGCTACCGCGCGATCAAATCTAAGCAGAATAAGATGCATAAAAGGATAAACATCACATGCATATATAATGTGATATGTGTTGATAGTATAATTTGGCTAACTAGATTTTATGACCAGCCAAATTAATTTAAATATGTGTGATCTAATTATTGATTGACATGTATATTTGGACTCGTTGTTTATGTTCAAAATGAAGGCCTACTAACAGTCCAATACAGATGCTACAGTGGCAGATCATGCGTGACAGATTATTTATTTAGGGCCATGGATGTGAAGCTTTGCATGGTTAAAGAGCCAAATTGAGGTGTAATTTGGCTAGTAAGTTTGTTTGATATGCGAAATTAATATAGTAGACAAGCTAGCTAATCAGTTGGCATTTTGTTTAAGTATTGCGACAGACATTTTTGATCAACTAGGAACTTCACAGGACATGTTCTATCCAGATTCATGGGTTCCTGGAGCTACAAGGTTACTAGCGAGGAGGCCAAGACAAGTCTTAACCAGCATAGCTGAAGGAATTTTATAGAGACAGGTGCATACGTATTTTATATATACAATCAATTATTTAGCTAATGCGATCAGTGTACATGGCCAGAACTGATACGTACGATAGGTTAGCAAAATAGATTTGGTCAATATATATTATATATGGTAACCGAATAATGAAGGACAAGTCCTATTCGGTTTAGCTCCTTGAATCCTATTCCTGTACGTCAAGTTTTCCTCCAGTTTTTCTGTACGTGCAAGTCCTACACGCCTATATATGAAGGCCAAGGCCGATTGAGGAAAAACAACCAATCGTTATTCAACAAAATACGTATTACTTTTTATCGTTACTACTTTTTTGCATCTACTTTTGGTTCTTCTTTGTTCTTCTCTGCCATGCCCTAGCAACCCTAGGGTTTGGATCATCTTTGCCGCTTTGCACTGAAAAGCGGTCGGTTCTCCTCCACGAATGTGAGGGGATCTTTGTTGCTTTGCTTGGAAAGCATCCGCTCGTCGTCACGAAAGCACGACAACTATCCTGGTGTTGCGCGGCAGTTTTGCGTGCCAACACAATTGGCGACTCCGCTGGGGACGAAGCATCGAGCGGTCTCTAGCCCGTTCCTGCTACGTAGAGATCGTCATCAAGAGGCTGCAATCTACAACGGTAATATGAATACTCATCTCCCTTACGTAGATGCATCTTATTGTTATACTGATAATACTAGATCTTTTGATATACATACTGAATCGGCTAGTCCTAGTTCTTATTATGTGCAAGAGCCGATGCAAAATAGAAACTTCCAACATATAAATTCAAATTTATATGCATCGGCAACTCCAGAAATTCACATGCCGATGAACAACATGATGAATTATGATAGTCAATATGAAACATACGAAGTTGGAAATTTCAATAGCATGCAAAATAGGGTTTCACCATTTTATTCATCGGAAATTAGCTCACAATACGTAAGTCCACTGCAAAGCGTGCCGATGGATAGGGAATTTGGCCATGCCACTACTAGTCATTCGGCCAATTACTGTCAACTGTTGTATGCTACACCTCATGTTACTGGTACTAGTTATCCAGCACCATATGCAGCTATTGGTACTCATAATTTGGCTCCGCAACTTCACAATACATACGGCCGAATAAGTGAAAATTTAATAGAAGCTCATGTGCCTTCTTCTAATACTGTAGCATATGATACACCCCCTAAGCAGTTGCAGAATTTCGGTAACACCTAAGTGTCATTGCCGAAAAATACTGAAAGATTCGAGGGGAGATCATCAGAGGAGTGGGCTGATTTATATAGAAAATCTTGTGAAGATCTTGCAAAAAAGCTTGTCGAAGTCAGATCTATGGTAGCCAACCAACAGAAAAAGGTTGACTTGGTCAGTATGGCTAACTCATCTAAGGCTAGGTTGGACAATACATGTGCTGAGTCAAAACAAAAGATGGTTGACACGTCTTCCTCGACCGACTTAGTTCAAGTTGAATTAAATTTGAGTAAAGCTAAGTCGGACACACACACTGAATTTGTCAACCCGGTAGATACCAGCTTCGTTGAGCAAGAAACAATGGTGCTTGATTTTTCTGGATGTAACGGAGCTTTCATGTTGCCCTATGAATTCCGTGCCAAAGAAATTGATGAGATTCCACAAAATGAAAATATAGCCGAACCGTCTTTGGTTGAAAAGGAGCATCAAAGTGAAGAAGCACAAGATATAGAAAAGAAGGAAGACAAGAAGTTGGAAAATCATCAAGAGGCGGGGCAAGATATTGTTCAGATCATGCAACCACCATACTCTCCCGACATGATTGATTTTGACAACAAGAAAATACTTATTCGGTCAGATCAGACCGAGTCTACCAAAGGGAAAAATATTGTTATTGATAATAATGATGCACCGAGGATGATCATGCCAAAAAATCCAGAAGTAGAAGTGCAGAAAGTCGATGAAAGAAAGAGAAAGTTAGCTCTAAGACCAAAGCCGACTAGTAAACAATTGTTGGACAAGTACACTTCATGCAAGGCCAACAACGTGTTTAGTCGGCTTAGAGGTGCTAAGCTTCATAGGTCTCATTTTCGACCTGGGGGGCACAAAAATTGGCGAGGAAACTCGTATGATCAGCATGGTTATTTTCCAATGGAGCCAACATATTGGGGTTATTCATCTCCTGTATATTCACAATTTCCTCCGTGGGGCTTTAATCACTGGGAGCCATATCTTACAAGGCCAGCAGGTAATTTTCAGCAGGAGTATATTTCACGGAGGCCTATATTCAGACCATTCTTGCATGAGAAAAGAGCAAGGTTCAGTCAGGAAGCTAGATTACACGATGCCATTGTGGTTCAGGGAAGCCGATCACGGGTACACAGCTCAGATAGTAAAAATAATAAGGGTGTCCGCAAGCTCATGTGGGTGCCAGTGAGACGTGTAACAGCTTCCGATGGTTTAGATGTTGCTCAAGATCGGACACTTGGAGAACGCCAGTCAGCTGCAGGTATTGTTGATGATATAGACACAAACAGTATTGTTGGACTAAATTCAATTCAGAAGAAAGTTGTTAATGGAGAAAGGGACGATAATGCTATAAAGCTGCAAAGAACAGGATCTGATCAGTTTAAGCGAGTGACTAATTCTGGGCATGTTATGCAAGAACGGTCAGATGAGGCATTAGTCGTTGCATCTTCACGTTCTAGTCAGAAGTCTGAATCGGCTAGTTTACATGCTGATTTAGTTATCGAAAGCTGTTGCTCATCCAATAACATATATCCACTGTGGTTAAAATCTAGTATGAACACATCTACACAACGTGGGGATTCAAGAAATAGAAGGAGCGAGAAAGCTAAAGCTAGTAACGTATATAATCAGCAGCTTGTTGTGTTTTCAGCCAAAGAAAAAATATTTTCTCCACATACAGCAGCACGTCATTATAGGTTGAGAAACTCAGGGGGCAGCATGAGTAAGTCACCTAAGCCAGAAACAAAACTAGAACCACAATGGTGCCCGTCGGGACTGACACATACTCAGAAACGGCGAGTGCAGCGGCTGCGAGCATCGGAAATCAAAGAGGAGACCGCTGAGAAGAAGCGCAACAAATGGTTCAATCGTGATAGGCCAATGATGTCTCCAAAAGTGACTTGGAAGAGGAAGTGCATCACGGTGGAGCAAAATAAAAATATGAATGGCATAGTTTCTTATGAAAATTCAGAAAGTGAAAATGATAAACCTACTAATGAAGATGATACAGTTGCTGCGAAGGATATTAATATGGCGCCAGACATGATCTGGCAAGAGCGCATTGTTAAAGAGATAAAGAAAGCTATAGATGACACAGTTTCTAATGGGACCTCGGAAAATAAGGAAGATACACCATGTGATATGGTGGTTGATATAGTGTTTGCATTGCCTGCTGAATTTTGTGCGCCCAAGGTTAAAGTTGCAGGAGCCTACATGATAAATTGAATCATTTTTTCCTTTACTTTGGCTAAAGCATGAAGCCGAATTTACTTGGGGGGGCAAAACAACAAGAGGCTTAAATTATCGAAAGGGATATTTGTCAAGTCTTCTGGTATTAAGAGCGCTCGAGTCTGGTATGCTGTTCAGATTTTATTTTACTTCGCAAGATACACTGACTGGCGTGGTATTGACATAAGATGGCAGCGGGAAGGAGTATAATTCCATATCTAGGCCGTCGCTTGTTCGAAGCCAAAAATCGGTATGTGTTTATTGAACAGTAATGCATGTACAATATTTTTGCATTATTTACTTTCTAGTACATGTGTACAACAAACCGATTCTTGGTGATTGTATTGCATGAAAGTAAAATATCACTTTGCATATAAATCGCTGCATGCTATTAGGGGTATAGCCGATTTTATTGTTTTAAATTTTATTCAACAATCTTGTTTATAAAACATCGGTCTGTGTAAAATATCTTTGTACAAAATAACCAAGCTAAGTATTGAAGCTTTACAGTTTGGTTTGCAAAATTTGATAGACATTGGTGTAAAGGTTATAGATGCATTTCGAAATTCACTTCTGGTAGTGCAACAAATTAAAGGCGAATTTCAGTGTTTTGTTGTATTACTAAGTAGCTACTTGGACCGATGTTTAGTTATAGTTAAGTCTCCTGATATGGTCACTTTTCATCAAACAGCTAGAGTATAAAATTCTAGAGTTAATTGCTTAGCCCAGCAAGCATCTGGTTACTACATTAGCAAAGGAAAAAAATCATATTACAAAGACCGATGCTAGCTGTTATATATAGAAAGTGACATCGTCACGGATATTAGATTTGTACAGCCTGCAGCTATTTCTGGTTCAGTTCAGCTATTAGCATTATGCTTCAAAGAGTGTTCAGTACACGTTGCAGCTAGTCTTGGTAAAGAGGAGCAGCTAGTATAGTACAGGACAATCAAGATTCGGTACCTGATCAACCACAACTGAATCAGAAATTAATTTAGAACCTGGAGACCGGAGAGTTCCTCTGATTAATTATTTGAAAGATCCAGTTAAACATGAGATAGAAAATTCAGCAAATGATCGCCGAGTTGGGAAGGTCCCTATAGAGTTGTACAGACTGTCCGTGGAAATTCATATTTTGTATAGTCAGTGCAGGGAGAGAATTTGTGCAAAGCTCTCAGTGGAAAATATTTGAAAAAGTATTAACCAAACATGTGGCAGGAGGTTAGAAGATATTATAGCCGATACATTATCTCAAGTATCGCCCTTTGCAGAAAGATTTGGCCGATATGTTCTTTGGACATTGCCATGTGCAATAATGGTCGGCCGATCGATATCATCCAAAGGTAACCATTATTTCAAGTATTGCCCTAAACAAAATTTGGCCGATATATTTTTCATATCGCCCTAAGTAGATTTGCGGATGTGTTATATGAACATTGCCTTAAGAAAATATGTGGCCGGCAAAGTTTTTGGATAGTTCTAAGACTTTGCAAACATGTTTTTGGTCAATTCAATCGTACCAAAAACAGGGGGCATGTGTTGATAGTATAATTTGGCTAACTAGATTTTATGACCAGCCAAATTAATTTAAATATGTGTGATCTAATTATTGATTGACATGTATATTTGGACTCGTTGTTTATGTTCAAAATGAAGGCCTACTAACAGTCCAATACAGATGCTACAGTGGCAGATCATGCGTGACAGATTATTTATTTAGGGCCATGGATGTGAAGCTTTGCATGGTTAAAGAGCCAAATTGAGGTGTAATTTGGCTAGTAAGTTTGTTTGATATGCGAAATTAATATAGTAGACAAGCTAGCTAATCAGTTGGCATTTTGTTTAAGTATTGCGACAGACATTTTTGATCAACTAGGAACTTCACAGGACATGTTCTATCCAGATTCATGGGTTCCTGGAGCTACAAGGTTACTAGCGAGGAGGCCAAGACAAGTCTTAACCAGCATAGCTGAAGGAATTTTATAGAGACAGGTGCATACGTATTTTATATATACAATCAATTATTTAGCTAATGCGATCAGTGTACATGGCCAGAACTGATACGTACGATAGGTTAGCAAAATAGATTTGGTCAATATATATTATATATGGTAACCGAATAATGAAGGACAAGTCCTATTCGGGTTTAGCTCCTTGAATCCTATTCCTGTACGTCAAGTTTTCCTCCAGTTTTTCTGTACGTGCAAGTCCTACACGCCTATATATGAAGGCCAAGGCCGATTGAGGAAAAACAACCAATCGTTATTCAACAAAATACGTATTACTTTTTATCGTTACTACTTTTTTGCATCTACTTTTCGTTCTTCTTTGTTCTTCTCTGCCATGCCCTAGCAACCCTAGGGTTTGGATCATCTTTGCCGCTTTACACTGAAAAGCGGTCGGTTCTCCTCCACGAAAGTGAGGGGATCTTTGTTGCTTTGCTTGGAAAGCATCCGCTCGTCGTCACAAAAGCACGACAACTATCCTGGTGTTGCGCGGCAGTTTTGCGTGCCAACAATATGATATGGTCCTTCATGCACTCGATCTCCATCTTGTGCATCATGGCATGATCTCCATCATTCCGCCGGCGTAGCACCAAGGTCCATGGCGCGCCACCTTGGTTGTCTTCCTTCATTACAATATATCACTTGGATATATATATACGGCACGCAGGCCATTTAAATGTAAAGACAACCATATGGCTCCTGCCGGTTGTTTATAACTTACAAAAAGGATCATCGCATACAATTTGTAACATAAACAATTTGACCATATCACATCACATGCCCCTGCAAAAACAAGTTAGACGTTTCTAATTTGTCTTGCATATTTTACGTGGTTTGGGGCTTTCTAGGAAGAACCGTTCTTACCTACGAACAAGAACCACAACGGTGATAAAAATATTATCAACAACTCTTTGTAAAATAGATCATAACTATAGTGGGAGAAACATACACCCGCAAAGCCACATATGCCGAAGCATGTCAAGTGTGGGACAAGTCTCGTGAACGCGGTCACGTAAGGTTAGTCTCGGGCAGCTTCAATCCCACTATGCCACTATGATCCAAAATACCAAAAAATTGCAATAACATGATCATCAACGCCCACATCCACATGTGTTCTAACCGTGCAAACCAACTACGCATAGAGATGACTCTGATACCACTGATGGGTTCGTAGCATAGAAAACAAAAAATTTCCTACGCATGAACGCATAAACTGGCCAAGATACTCTACGAGGTGGTAGCAACGGATACTCACCCTCGACGACCGTAAGCGGGGATTACGTTCCCGCACAAACGTTGACGATGGAGAGTTGGTGAAGACGCACGTAGTCGACGTAGTTGTTCACTTGACGTAGTCGATGTCGTGGTTCACTTGACGATCACAAGATCGTGTACCCGGCGCCACAAGTGGCAGCGCCCCCGTACTCGCACACACGTGCAGCTTGACGTCGACTCCTCCACGCCCTCGGTCCAGCGGGGCAGCGGAAGAAGGGATCCGCTGGACACTCCTCCACACACTTCTCCAAGTGTGCGAACTACGAACTACAATTCCGGCAGAGCTTCGCTAAGCCAAGACGGAAAGTGGGCAGCAACTATGCAAGGGAGGGAGGATCAAGAAGTGTGTGAACAAGGGAGAGAGGGGGGGTTTATATAGAGGAGGAGGGGCAGCCAAGGGGTGGCCGGCCAAGGTGCCCCCTCCTCTTCATTGCCCCCTCTTCATTCCCATTATGGTGATTACTCCCTCATCAACATGAGGTAACCCCCATTTTAATGCATGACATTCATGCCAATTAAAATTCACACTTATTGATTTAATAAAACATTTTTATTTCTTTAATATTTGTTAATTCATTCAATTAACAAACATTAACAAATACACCCTTGAGTTATTTCGATATCCCGAAACAGTTTCGGTACTTTTCTGAAACAACCCTTATGCTGTCCTGTAATTCGATCGGAGTATCGTATCCACTCAAAAACGACGACGAGCCTTAAGTGTGTCACCCTACGGTTCGTGAATAACGTGGACATGATCGAGACTCCTCTCCGATCAATAATCAACAGCGGGATCTAGAAATCCATGATGACTCCCACTTACTCAACGATGAACTAGTGATCGTGTGAACCGGTAACGAACATAGTTAATTCCTTTTGTCTCACGATATTATTACTTGTCCGAGATCCGATCATTTGGTATCAACCATACCTAGTTCGATCTTGTTCCCGACAAGTCTCTTTACTCGTTCCGTGATAATGCATTCCTGTGACCTAGTCACATGCTTGCAAGCGGTTCTAATGCAATATCACCGAGAAGGGCCCAGAGAATATCTTTCCGTCATCCGGATGGACAAATCCCACTCTTGATCCATGAGCCTCAACTAATACTTTCAGAGTACCCAAATCAACCTTTATAATCACCCTATTACGGTGTGACGTTTGATATCATCAAAGTACCCTTCCGGTATCAGTGATTAACATGATCTCATGGTCTAAGGATTAGAACTACTTCGCATGAGTTTGATATAGCAATGAACTTGATGACTTGATCGTATTGCTATTCGTACTATGGGTGTGAGTGTTCATCATATCATTCTTCTAATGATATGACCCCGTTATTAACAACATCCAATGTTCATGATCAGGAAACCTTGATCATCAGTTAATTAACGAGCTAATATAAAAGAGAGGCTTTACTAGGAACCCTTTTAGTTTATTAATCACACAAGTATTAATGTTTCCGATTAATACAATTCTAGCATGAGAAATAAACATCTATTATGAACACGGAATAATATAATAACAACTTTATTATTGCCTCTCGGGCATATTCCTTTCAAGAAAACATGCATGCAAATGAGTTTTAAACACTTCAAGGACACTTAGCATGTTCTCTGGTTGTTACTATATGCATGATGCCATGAGCAAAATTTTAGAGTTATTATAAAGCTTATAACATCAACAACACACAATTAGAGCAAAGATACAAACTAAAACTATAAAAGTGGTATAAAAAGTTCCCAAAAATTATTTGGCCGTGCTACAGTACTTAGGGATGTCATAGGGTCCTAAAACAAAAGGATCTACTGTAAAAAGAATTTTATAACTATTTTTAATAATCAAAACACAAGATTAAAGCTTGCAGCAAATCATTATTTAAAACCATTACTATACTTGTTTTTTATACTGTAGCTAGAATCTACACAATTTTATCAATCCATAGGCGCAAAGTTTGCTCAATTTGGACGTGTAGATCTCAAGTTATAAATTTTCTAAGATTCACATCAAATCTGTGTTTTAAAACGAAAATCAAACCCGGTTGGAATATTCCGAGAATATTCCCAGCGACGTGGCGACGCGTGATTCGCCCATACCCCTTCACCCGGATCAGCGTTCTAAGTCGTTAGATCTGAACATAATCTACGGATAAGATTGCATCTTCCTGGGAGCTCACCGGAAAAAGAAGACGGCGGCGGCTCGACGGCGGCGATCACCGGCGGCGGTTCGACGGCTACCTTCGGCGACGGGGAACGGTGGACGGTCGGCAGCGTGCGACGGTGATCACGGTGGAGGTCTTCGCAGGCTCTCCGGGGTCTCGGTTTGGTGGCAATCGGCGGATGGAGGCGGCGGTCGTCGACGAACTCCGGCGAGCAATTCCGACGTTCGTGGGGCTCTGTGCAAGGGGGAAACCGGTCAAGGAGGGAAGGTACAATAAGGGGAAGAGGGTAGGGGAAAAAGGGACTGCGGGGAAGTGCTCCACGACCTTGATTTCGAGCTCGAGTCGATCTTCAATGGTGGCGGCGGTACCGAACTCCGGCGAGAAATCGGCGCAGCCTGGCGGCGCGAATTAGGGTTTCGGGAGGGGCCAACGAGAGAGGAGGTTATGGGGTATTTATAGGTGAAATTTCTTGGAAAAGGGGCAAAAAATCGGGTCAAAATCGGTATTTTCGGATCTCATACTGGCAGCAAATCGCGTGCAGAACGTCCCCTGGAGAAGAACGCTCTGACGAGCGGGCCCTTGCGGTCAGAAAAAAAAAGAAAGGGAGGAAGGAGTGGGCGGCTGGCTGGTGCGCTACTGGGCCAGCGACGCTTATTATCCGCCGCGCTGGGGCGGGGCGCTGCTGGCTGGTTGGGCCGAAATCGGCCTGGCCGGTCCGCGGCTGTTTTTTTTTCCTTTATTCTTTTTCGAATTTAACTGAAAACTGTTTACTGTTTTGTCTATAAAATTAGTTTCAGGGCTCCAAATTGAGCAAAACCAATTTCTCTGAATATGTAAAATCAAGGGCTATATTCCTAGATACATTGGAACATTGTACAAGCCCATCAAATAGTACAAAAATATATATTGATGCAATTAAGACATGCTAAGCTTGAAAATACAATTTAACATAAAATCCGGTTTTTGTCCAAAACAAAAATCTTTTCAGTTTTGAGAAATATGCAGAGGTGCATATGCAATGAATGACATGATTAAATTTCCAAATCTAAAATCCAGGATGTTACAGACTACCACCCTTAAAAGAATCTCGTCCTCGAGATTCGGAGAGGCTAGAAAGAAAGGTTCAGGATACACTTGGGTGCTACCACCCTTAAAAGATTACAATTGTAACTAGAAGGATCACTTGGTATCTCGGGGCTTCTTCTCGGGGCAATCATAGGCATAGTGTCCAGTGTTGTGGCACTTGAAGCATGTGACTTGATCAAGGTCCTTCTTGGGCTTCTCACTGTTGTTGTCTCCATGACCATTATTGTTGAAGCCATGGTGATCTTGGTGCCGATGACCACTATGGTGGTGGTCATTTCGCTTTCGGTGATGATGCCCATTTCCACCATTCTTATGGTGGTCACTCCCTCCGTGCCAATTTTCAGAACCTCCATTTCCTTCATAAGATTTATGTGGATTCTGATATTGTCCTGAGTATGAAGTCCCATGGTTACGCTTCCTCTTCCTGTTTTCAGACTGCTTCATCTTGCTCTCTAGAGTTATAGCTTGATCAAGCAGAGACTGAAAGGTAGGAGTGTAGGCAACAGATAGAGGGATTGACAATTCGTCATTGAGGCCTTCTAGGAACTTCTCCTTCCTCTTTGCATCAGTGTCAATGTCGTCCGGTGCATAGCGTGACAGATTGGTAAACTCATCAATGTACTCAGACACGCTGCGGTACTTCTGTCTAAGATCACGGAACTCCTTCTTCTTCAGGCCCATCACACCAGAGGAAATGTGTGCAGCCCGAAATCCTTCCTGGAACGAGTTCCATGTCACTCCTTCAATGGGATGAGTGATCTGGTAAGTGTCCCACCAACTTGCTGCTGGTCCTTCCAGTAGATGAGCTGCAAACCTGACCTTTTCAGCATCAGTGCAACCAGTAGTAACCAAGTCTTTGTTAACCGAACGGAGTCAATCCATGGCCTCCAGTGGTTCAGCAGCATGTGAAAACTTGGCAGGGCGAAGCCTTAAGAACCTTGCAAGCATGTCGACCTGAGGGGGTGGCGGTGGTGGAGGGTTGTTGTTGTTATTGTTGTTGGCGTTGGCCAAAAACTGAGTCATGACTTGCATGAGTTGAGCCTGGGCTTCCATCATCTGCTGCATCTGTTCCTCAGGAGCGCGACGAGGAGGCATCTGTTGGGTTTGGAAAATAGGTGAGGTTAGACTTAGAGAAAGAGTCTAAGGAAATAAAGTTTCCTACCCATATGCAAAATTAAAATCCTTAAAAGAACAGACATACATAAACACACACAAGCATAGGAGAACTTTTAAACCAAACTTGCAATAAGCAACCCACAAATAGTTTGAAGGTACGCAAACGTTTAAGTCTAAGGGAAAACAATGTCTAATGCCATACCACAAGCGGTCACGGGCATAATCGCAAACTCATAGGTAAAGTGGGATAGTCTATCTACTCTACTCTTCGATGATGACTTCCTCCTCCTCAACATCGAAGCCATTTTCCTTGAGTAGTCTCTTGTAGTCTTGCAATTCTTCATTTTAGGGTGTCGACCTTCTCTTGAAGCTCCCTCTTGTCGGCGCGTAGCTTCTCGATCAAGTCGTGGTCCGCTTCAAGCTCGTAGTCGTTGCACTCTAACTTCTGCTTCAACTCTCTAAATTTTTTGTTCCTGGCTTGGATCATCTTCTCTTGGCTCTCCCGCTGCTTCTCTTGAGTCTTGAACTTTGCCTCCATCTCCTTGATCCTCTGCTCCTGCTCCAGGTGTTGCTTGTCCCTCTCGGCAAGCCGGGCACGTAACTCATCGTTGTTAAACATCTCGTTGTACCTCTAAACCTTGGCATTAATAACAAGTACTCTAACTCGGCGAGGTGAATGCGCATGGGGTCTTACTCGTTGTCAGGTAGTACAATGGCCATGCCCTTCTCGTTGTGTCAGCCGTAGAGGTGGGAGTAGTGGTTCTGAAGCTCGGAGAAGTATCGTCCACAGAGGCGTGCTATCAGTTCTTGCATGAGGAGTTGGGCGCCTATCTTCTTGTTGGTGTGAAAAGTCTTGAACTTGATATTTTCAGTCTTCGGCTCTGTCTCGCGTCCTGGCTGTGTGATGTGGATGACCCAGACGCCCTTCTTGTGAAACTTGGTCATCTCGCTCCCTCTGATGAACGGGGTAGACAGGGACAGGGCAGTGACGATGTCGATGAGGCGCTCTCCGAAGCTGTAGTTCTTGAAGTTGCCGGGCTTGGTGATGCGAAGGGTTGACATCTTTACGTTGGAACATTGTAAGTTAGTAAGTTAAAGGAGAAAGGGACTTAGAAAAAGCGCTGAAAGAGTTAAAAAGATTTTCTAACTTAGAAAACAAACTATATCTAAGTGTTAGCAACAAAGAGAAACAAGACAACTCCTAAATTTTCCTAAGTGTTTTCGTCCAATCCTAGGGTCACGAACCTAAGGGCAACACTTTGCTCTGATACCATTTGTAGCGTACCTGTGCTTTATTTGTGCTAGTCCCGGATCGACTGCTAGCACACACAGTTGCAGGATGAAATATCAAGATTACAAAGGTCTTTATT
The DNA here is from genome assembly GCA_007115705.1 of Dactylis glomerata. Classification (NCBI taxonomy): domain Eukaryota; kingdom Viridiplantae; phylum Streptophyta; class Magnoliopsida; order Poales; family Poaceae; genus Dactylis; species Dactylis glomerata. Next base: position 1,895,191 of record QXEO01002108.1, on the reverse strand, counting down.
ACAACGCTTGATCCACAAATAACTTAGTCTTTTACAACCCAAGAGGCACAAAGCCACAAATTCTTATTACAACTCATAAAAACGACTAAGTAAAATAAATCTTCAAGTCTTCTTTCTTCGTTGATCCGCAGGCAGACGTGTTGGACGAAGACTCGTGACCGTAGCGCAGCAATCTTCAATCTTCATAGTAGCCACCTGCAACATGATACGTTGCAGCCACGGAGGGTCAATACATTTGAATTGTATTGGCAAGTTACTAAATTCATGCTAAGTTATGGTAAAAGAAAGGATGCGAGTTTTTTTTTAGAAGACGTCAAGTCAAATGTTTTTAGAAGGTCTTGGGGAGCACAAGGATATTACACACCAAGTGTCCAATCCTACCATATGGATATTACACACCATATGACCAAAGTCTCAATCTAACACATGGATATTACACACCATGTGACCGAAATCCCACCTATCACATGGATATTACACACCATGTGACAAAAACCCTACCCATGAACGATGTTACTCACGAACATGGGTTTTTCTCTCATGCATCGATATTACACACGATCATGAGGTTTTGCTCAAAACTAAACACGACAAGGAAGTCCTTTTTTTTTGAAGGGTGACGAGAAAGTCCTTTGATTGCTCCTGATGCGCACAAGCTTGTAGGGCCACTCACTGGATGCAGCTGTCGTAGATATCTTTTCACGCTTCACAACATTGCAATGAAAACCTTTTTATTTCAAACATTTTTCACAATGCTACCCCAGAATGGGTGCATGTTAAATCCTACATCTCTGCACACAATGTCTACTCACAATCATATTATAACTTCACAAAGCATAGCATTATCTCTACACAAACATGTATCAATTTAATGTTAAGGATCAAGCTTAACATGGTAAAGCAACTTGCCTTGGTAAGGAGAGGAGTTCGTGCACTCGTCGCAAAAGCACTCGTTGCACTCAACACAGTCTATACATGAAATATAGCATTATAAGCACATAACCATCACAAACAATCATGCAAAGAAAACATGCATGCAAATGAGTTTTAAACACTTCAAGGACACTTAGCATGTTCTCTGGTTGTTACTATATGCATGATGCCATGAGCAAAATTTTAGAGTTATTATAAAGCTTATAACATCAACAACACATAATTAGAGCAAAGATACAAACTAAAACTATAAAAGTGGTATAAAAAGTTCCCAAAAATTATTTGGTCGTGCTACAGTACTTAGGGATGTCATAGGGTCCTAAAACAAAAGGATCTACTGTAAAAAGAATTTTATAACTATTTTTAATAATCAAAACACAAGATTAAAGCTTGCAGCAAATCATTATTTAAAACCATTACTATACTTGTTTTTTATACTGTAGCTAGAATCTACACAATTTTATCAATCCATAGGCGCAAAGTTTGCTCAATTTGGACGTGTAGATCTCAAGTTATGAATTTTCTAAGATTCACATCAAATCTGTGTTTTAAAACGAAAATCAAACCCGGTTGGAATATTCCGAGAATATTCCCAGCGACGTGGCGACGCATGATTCGCCCATACCCCTTCACCCGGATCAGCGTTCTAAGTCGTTAGATCTGAACGTAATCTACGGATAAGATTGCATCTTCCTGGGAGCTCACCGGAAAAAGAAGACGGCGGCGGCTCGACGGCGGCGATCACCGGCGGCGGTTCGACGGCTACCTTCGGCGACGGGGAATGGTGGACGGTCGGCAGCCTGCGACGGTGATCACGGTAGAGGTCTTCGGAGGCTCTCCGGGGTCTCGGTTTGGTGGCAATCGGCGGATGGAGGCGGCGGTCGTCGACGAACTCCGGCGAGCAATTCCGACGTTCGTGGGGCTCTGTGCAAGGGGGAAACCGGTCAAGGAGGGAAGGTACAATAAGGGGAAGAGGGTAGGGGAAAAAGGGACTGCGGGGAAGTGCTCCACGACCTTGATTTTGAGCTCGAGTCGATCTTCAATGGTGGCGGCGGTACCGAACTCCGGCGAGAAATCGGCGCAGCCTGGCGGCGCGAATTAGGGTTTCGGGAGGGGGCAACGAGAGAGGAGGTTATGGGGTATTTATAGGTGAAATTTCTTGGAAAAGGGGCAAAAAATGGGGCCAAAATCGGTATTTTCGGATCTCATACTGGCAGCAAATCGCGTGCAGAACGTCCCCTGGAGAAGAACGCTCTGACGAGCGGGCCCTTGCGGTCAGAAAAAAAAGAAAGGGAGGAAGGAGTGGGCGGCTGGCTGGTGCGCTACTGGGCCGGCAACGCTTATTATCCGCCGCGCTGGGGCGGGGCGCTGCTGGCTGGTTGGGCCGAAATCGGCCTGGCCGGTCCGCGGCTGTTTTTTTTTCCTTTATTCTTTTTCGAATTTAACTGAAAACTGTTTACTGTTTTGTCTATAAAATTAGTTTCAGGGCTCCAAATTGAGCAAAACCAATTTCTCTGAATATGTAAAATCAAGGGCTATATTCCTAGATACATTGGAACATTGTACAAGCCCATCAAATAGTACAAAAATATATATTGATGCAATTAAGACATGCTAAGCTTGAAAATACAATTCAACATAAAATCCGGTTTTTGTCTAAAACAAAAATCTTTTCAGTTTTGAGAAATATGCAGAGGTGCATATGCAATGAATGACATGATTAAATTCCCAAATCTAAAATCCAGGATGTTACAGGCATCTTGAATGGTTAGAGTTAATGCGAGTACAATTATGAAGCATATGCTTGACAAATCATAAGTTGAAAACCTTGTGTCCCGTGAAGTACGAATACCCAAACCTCATGCTACTCGACTTAGAGTCCCAAGCAAGCTCTTGTCAATGTAAATATATGTGTATCATCAAGAACCGCCAACTGGGTACCTCCTGCCCAATGACATGGAATAAGCCCACATCAAAATGACAAGACAAACACACAATGAACACCTCGACATCTCTTTTATTTACCATTGGTATAGCTTTTTATTTTGAGATGCGTTGTCAAATGTCCACTATGGGCATGCTGTAAATTTCCACCATGAATTATGCATGGCTTAGATTAGCGGCCCAGCCGTTTCGCTAACACATATAAGAACTCCATGATCCTGCAAGATTCCCAACTTGTTTCACATCGCGAGTATCCATAAACAAAAGATCACGATATCAACTCAAATGAAAGATAGTGCAATGTTGAAAGCTTACCCCATGACAACATGGTTTGGGTAATTTCCAACTTACAACTTGCAAGCATAACAACTCAACATAAGAGAGCCACAATGTCAAAATTTTAAGAACGAGAAAAGTAAAGTGTGCCATCAGGTTCGTGAGAGCTTTACTGACCAATTTTTGCATAACACCAAAAAGAGTTTAATTTGAAGGATAGATACAAGCAAGTCAAATGTACTTTGGAATAGCAATTGCTAATAGGTATGTATGGTGGACACATTGGAACAACTTGGTTTTTAGGAGTTGGATGCACGAGTAGAGCTCATACTCAATACAAAATGAGGGCTAGCAGAAGACTGGGAGCGACCAACTAAGAGAGCAATAATGGCCATAATCATGCAAAGTGACAAAGCAACATTAAAAGAAGCATAACATGGCATTAAAAGTCAAAAAATAAATGATCGTAGAGGCTTATGGCGACTTTTTATGAGTCTAACATGTGCAAGCATGCGCCAAGTCAACCCAAATAAAGCATCAAGGAGAAAACCAAATTAATGCTTCCAAATAATAAAAGTAACGCATGATTTTTTCAAAGGCTCATTAAGCAATCTCAGTCATTTGAGACAAGTCATGCTATAGCAAAACCACTAAGCATACTATCAAAAAGACATCAAGCACGATATGCAAAAGCCTAGGCTGCAGTCTACACAAGCTCCTTTTCGTACCACTTTTTTGCATGAATTTTTTTTCTCTTTTCCAACACCATTCGAACCTTATTGAAATAACTCTTTTGATGAATGCCAACATGGACCAGAGGTCAAAATACACCTTGATGCAAAGATATAACAAGATCTGAACATAAATCAAGGCAAAAAATGAAAGCTAAACGCAGTTCTAGAAAAAGAGAACACTCATTGAACGATAAGAGTGAAAAACGGAGTGTTCTTGGCAAATGAAAAGCAAGGCAACTCCTCCAAAAGGAATTTGTTGGGGTCCAACCATTTATTGCAGAAAACAAAACAAAACTAAACTGAAAACTAAAGCAACTGACGCTCCAAGAAAAACGCATAGTGCATGAAGCAATAAAAATATAGTGTGTTGAAAGGTGACCTGATTTTTGCCGATGAAGAAGGGGTGCCTCAGGGGCATCCCCAAGCTTTGACGCTTGCACCTCTTGGATATTTCTTGGGGTGCGTGGGCATCCCCAAGCTTGAGCTTTTGTCCATTCTTCAACTCATCTCATCATTCTCCAATCCCTACACTTGAAAACTTCCTTCATACAAAACTCAACACAATTCTATTAGCAACATTAGTGTAAGCATAACAATGAATCAACCCCTTTTTGCTTCAGGTTTCAACTCAAAACCACCACATATAAAGCATATACTACTGTAGCAGCTTCTCCAAAAGTTCCGTGATCAAAAGAACTCAAAAAGAAAGCGATCGGGAGGCAAACACAAATAGTGGCAGAAATCTGTCAAAACAGAACAGCTGACAAGGGTCGAATTTTTAGAGGGTTTTCTGTTGCTCAAATCAAAAAGTATAAAACTAATTAAAGTTTGGATATAACTTGGGGCATATGCACAAGAAACCGCAGGTCAAAAAGATATTCTGAGAATGTTCACGAATTTTTACGGTGCAGCGCCAAAATCTGTTTCAAGACAGCAACATCCCCAAATCTTACCTCACTCAAATTAGAGGCTTCTTTTGGCACAACAACGAAATAAAAATGATAAGGAGAGGTTATTACAGTAGTAATAACTTCCAAGACTCAAATAAAAGAAAAAGAACTGAAAGTAAAACAATGGGTTATCTCCCAAGAGTGCTTTTCTTTAACGCCTTTGAGCTAGGCGCAGAAATTGCGAATCAAGTATTTTCGAAAGAAGCATTAAGATCAACTGTTTCCTCAAGATCACCACTTACCACACTAGGCACTTTAGAGGTTCCTGAAGATGATTCAACCTGCAAGTCACTCTTAGTTGAACAAAAAGTCTTACCAATCTTAAAAACATGCTGCGGTTTAGGCACAGACACCTTGGGAACATACATAAATTTTTGCTCTTTTCCAACAAAAGTTTTCTCCTTCCTAAACTTAAGAGAAGAGAAAATTGAACTTAAAGTTTCCATAGATTCTTCCAGTTTCCCAATCCTAAGATTTTGACTATCAAGAGTACTGCTAGCCTCTAAAACGGTGATTCTCTTACCGATACTTTCTATCAATTCATTAACACGGTTAGCATTATCATGGATATTTGGCAAACTTTTTTCTAAAGAGCTAAGCTTTTCTAAAACTTCCTCAAAAGTGACCTCAGTTTTAACAACATGAATAGGTGGTACTCCCACTAAACTTTCAATTAAATTGCATGCTTCAAGAGCGGGAGTACCTAGAAAATTACCTCCTGCAAGAGTATCAAGAACATACCTATTCCAACTAGATTGGCCCACATAAAAATTTCTAAGGAGGATCATGGTAGAATGCTTCTTTGTACACCTATGATGAGAATTGCTAATACGGTACCAAGCATCTTTCAAACTCTCTCCCCCTTGTTGCTTAAAAGTACGAACTTCAACTTTAGGATTACCCATTCTAACAAGACTAAAAGCAGACAAGTAAACAATACAACTAATAGGAAACTAGTTTTTTTGTGTTTTTGATAAAACGATGCTAGTAAAAATAAAGTAAAGCAAAACTTAAAACAAAGTAAAGGATGTGCATGCAAAACTCCCCTTGCAGAAGTCTTCTTTTTCCCCGGCAATGGTGCCAGAAAACTTGTTGATGGCGCGGTATTGATGTGGGAGCTTCTTCTTCTTCAGTCCCCGGTAAAGGTGCCAGAAAACTTGTTGGTGTTTTGTTGGCGTGTAGGTGATGATGTAAATAACTGGCCAGTTGGGAACCCCAAGAGAAGGTGTGATGAGCACAGCAGCAAATTTTCCCTCAGTTATGAAACCAAGGTTTAATCGTCCAATAGGAAAAAGCCAAACTCCAGAAGGTGATGCTTGCTAGCCTAGTGACACGCCAACAAGGGCGCCGTTAACGATACTTGTTAGCGCATCTTCAACTAGTAGCAATGCGGAACCTGCACACAACACAACCAAGAACTTTGCTCCCAACTTACGATGAGGTTGTCAATCTCACCGGTTTGCTGTAAACAAAGGAATGAGCGTATCGAGTGGAAAGCAATAGTAGTATGTGAGAAAGTAAATAGTGCGAGTAAAGTAAACAGGTGATAGCAATGTAAAGGAAATTGGACCAGGGTCCACAGTTCACTAGTGGTGTCTCTCCATAAGATAAATAATGACATGTTGGGTAAACAAATTACAGTTGTGCAATTAATAGAATAAAGATAACGTACATATGCCAAGAGGATCACCATGATATTTACTCTAGGCATTACAACAAAATACATAAACCGCCATCCAACTGCATCTATGACTAATAATCCACCCATGGGGAATCATCCGAGGACCCCATGAATATTAAGTTGCGAACAACAGATAACTGCATTAAGCAAAGTGTGTAATGTAAGCAAAGCATATGTCCTTGGACATAAAAATGTTGTTTTCTCCCTAGTGGCAACAGCACATCTACAACCTTAGAGGTTTCTTTCACTCCCCCAGATTAAATAGAGGCATGAACCCAACTATCGAGCATAAATACCCCCTCTTGGAGTCACTAGTATCTACTCGGCCAAGATAGCTACTAACAACGGAGAGCATGCAAGATCATAAACAACATAGAGATAACATAAGATAATATTCAGCACATCAACTTAATCATAACACCAATATTCATCGGATCCCAACAAACACAACATGTAGAATTACATAACGGTGATCTCGATCATGTAAGGCAGCTCACGAGATCTAAACATGAAGCACATGGTGGAGAAGACAACCAACTAGCTACTGCTATGGACCCATAGTCCAAGGTAGACTAGTCACTCATCGCGCCGGAGGCAAGCACGACGATGAAGAAGACCTGATGACGATTGGCACGCCAGGACGACCTACGATATGTGATAATTAAGTCTAAGGCTGTGTCATTAATTTGTATCTGTTCATGTTATTTCCTAGCCTGGTCATGTTGTGGGCCAATTAGGGTTTTATTTTATGTTTTGGGTTTGGGCCTGTCCAAGCCCAATAGTTTTCTGGCCGTCTATATAAGGAGGCTGGGCAGTTAGGGTTTGAGGAGGCTGAAAATTATGTAGAACTTTTAGTTCAAGTTATCACCGTCCCTCTGGGATCGGTGTGTGTGACGGCGTCTCGGACGTTCGTCTAGTTATCTATCAATAAAGACAAGAGAGTTCTTGAATTGTCAAGAGTAATCCTATGTGCGCGAAGGTCCTTGAATCTGTCAAGGGTTGTCGAGCTGTTGGCGTGTTGATTCAGCGTGAGGTTCATCGTTCATCGTCGAGTTGCTCGCAGGATTGGCGTTCCCCAATCTTCAGGTCGCGTGTTTCGCTCACGTGATTGGGAGATCTATCAGATCAGGAGGTGCATCGTGAAAGATCGGGCCAAACAGTCTGTATCATCTTGGTATCAGAGCGCCGCCAGGTTGATCACGATGCAATTGTTGATGGCAAAGTCAGATCGGAGATTGCTAGTAGTAAGGCAGTTTTCAGAGCCTCGGTTTCGTCAATAAGATTGCATCTGCAAGATATTGTTTTACTTTTCCATCGTGGAGCTATTGCGGAGCTGGTTGTTGTCAGATTGGTATGATCTCGTGGGCTTGTCTCGATCAAGTTACCGAGATCTCGCCTGCGCTAAACCACGGAGATTGTCTGCGCCTCAGCGATGGCTCGCGCTCGGACCTGGCGATCGAAGGGATCAATCTCCATGCCGCCCCGGGCCATCTCGTGCCGCACACGACCACCGACCCATCTCCCTTTTCTAGTGGGCCAGCCCATCTCCCTGGGAGCGATGGACCGCCCGTGTCTGACGTATCTGCTTCAGGGATCAAGCCCCGCCTCTGGCTCATTCCCTTCATCAACACGCCTGGCGATCTTGATTATGCAACGGATAAGGAAGTCGGATCACTCCAAGAAAAAAGGCATCGTGGTGGTCAATGGAAAGGGAGTAGCACATTGATTCGTACATGCAATTTTTTCTTTCGGGCAAGAGAATATTAAGGAGAGACATCACGGTGGTGTCAGGTGGTCTAATCGGATCGCTAACAGAAGAAAAAGGAAACTGTAGATTGATCCCATGCAGATTGGATACCTGGATTCATGTCAGATTGCTGAACGTGAAGTTTTAAGAGCAAATGGAAACATAATAGTACTACTTTAGATCTGTTTGTTTATTCAGAATTGCTTTTGACAGCGGGAGTTGTTTAAACACAGCGATCAGGTTCATTTATAGTGCAGTTTTTGCATATGGAAGGTGAAGACGAATATAGAGACATTGTTAGCCATTCAAAGAGGTGGCAGATTCAGTCTATTTGGATCCTTGGCGTATAGGAATTTGTCCTATTTGTTTTGGGTGATATGCTTTGTTTTCTACCAAAATTCAGTTTGCGTTTGCGGGTATATTCAGCTCATTTGGACCCTCAGTGTGCAGGAGTATGTCTTATCCATTTTGGGTGATCTGCTCATGTGCTTTGAGACTGCATTCCGATGATCATTTGTGTCTCAATCAGGTTGGTTGGTTGGTGGCGCCAGAGACTAAAAGGCGCCAAAGGGCAAGTCAAGCTAGCCGAGAGGGAGGATGTGGTGTGGCAGGCTGGCAAGGCTTGAAGATGGACAGTGGCGATATTGCAGATTTGATGCCACATTTTACGAGAAGACCCTCCAGCGTTGAGGACAACGCCTTTCCAAGAAGGGGAGGATGATGAGGATTGGCACGCCAGGACAACCTACGATATGTGATAATTAAGTCTAAGGCCGTGTCATTAATTTGTATTTGTTCTTGTTATTTCTTAGCCTGGTCATGTTGTGGGCCAATTAGGGTTTTATTTTATGTTTTGGGTTTGGGCCTGTCCAAGCCCAATAGTTTTCTGGCCGTCTATATAAGGAGGCTGGGCGGTTAGGGTTTGAGGAGGCTGAAAATTATGTAGAACTTTTAGTTCAAGTTATCACCGTCCCTCTGGGATCGGCGTGTGTGACGGCATCTCGGACGTTCGTCTAGTTATCTATCAATAAAGACAAAAGAGTTCTTGAATTGTCAACAGTAATCATGTGTGCGCGAAGGTCCTTGAATCTGTCAAGGGTTGTCGAGCTGTTGGCGTGTTGATTCAGCGTGAGGTTCGTCGTTCATCGTTGAGTTGCTCGCAGGATTGGCGTTCCCCAATCTTCAGGTCGCGTGTTCTGCTCACGTGATTGGGAGATCTATCAGATCAGGAGGTGCATTGTGAAAGATCGGGCCAAACAGTCCGTATCAAGACCTCCGGTGGCGATTCCCCTCTCCAGCAGGGTGCCGGGAAGAGCTTCTGGACCCTCCTGATCTCGGGTCGACGACGGCGGTGGATCGCGATGTGTTTCTAGAAAATTGATCGGGTCTTAGGTTTTTCCCGTCGGGGGGTCTTTATAGGCGAAGGGGCAGCGTCAGAAGTGGACCAGGGTGGTCTCACACATAGGGGGCGCGACCAGGGGCTGGGCCACGCCGCCCTGTTGTGTGGCCAGCCCGTGGCCCCTCTCCGTCTGCTCTTCGGTCTTCTGGAAGCTTCGTTAAATAATAGGAGGTTCGGCTTTTGTTTTGTCCAATTCCGAGAATATTTCCTATGTAAGTTTTTTGAAACACAAAAACAGCAGAAAACAGGGATCTGGCACTGTGGCATCTTTATAATAGATTAGTTCCGGAAAATGCATAAAAACGCCATGAAGTGTAACAAAACACTAAGCAAATGGTGTAAAAACAAGCATGGAGCATCAAATATTATAGATACGTTTGAGACGTATCAACCAACTCAATGACAAAATCCACACTTCGATCAGGTCGCATGCCAGGTAATTCTTCAGGAAAGACATCTGGAAAGTCATAGACCACCGGTACATCATGAATTTCAAGTGGAGGTAGGACATCAATGGCATACAACTCAGCCTCAGGAACAACTCTTGCTGATGGAGCAGTTGCTGGCGAAGACCAATATAAAACTATATTGCCAGATAGATCGGTCATGGTAATAGACCTGGCTGCACAATCAATGACAGCTTGATACTTTGTCAGCCAGTCCATGCCCAAGATGATATCAATGTCAGTTGACTTGAGGGTAATGAGGGAAGTGGGGAACAACACATACCCTATCTGGATTGTGTTCCCATGACTAACCATCATGGAGAAGCAACTAGAACCCGGAGAATGAACCATGAGAGGAGTAGACAACCCCTCAAAAGTTATCCCATGCAATTGAGCAAATGCTTGGGACATGAATGAATGTGATGCTCCAGAATCAAACAAAACTGTAGCTGGAATTGAGTTGATACGGAGCATACCTAGAAAGACGCTTGGATCTTCCTGAGCTTCTTTAGCGGTGACATGGGTCAGTCGACCAACACCTTGAGTTCTATCCACTTTCTTTGGCGGCAGATCTTTACGACCAGAAGTCCTCTGATGGCAATCCCTCGAGAAATGGCCAGGTTGACCACACGAGTAACAAACACCACCACCTGAACCACCCATGTCAGGACGATAGCTTGCTCCTCCCGCATTGCTTGGAGGAGTGGTTGGTATCGGCGGACGAGGAGCATATCCAGAAGGCTTTGATGCATAAGGAGCACGAGGCATAGCACTGTAGGGGATAAAGACACGGCAACGCCGAGTGCTTGAACCAGAAGGTTGAACAACCTCTGAAGGACGCTTACGTGTTTCCTCATACTCAACCTTTCATCTTTCTGCCATCATGGCTTTGTTCACCAGATCTTGTAGAGTGTTGAAGTCTAGTAGATGAAGATCACAACAAAGTTCAGGATCCAGTCCCTTGCAGAACAAGGCCTATTTCTTGGCATCCGTAGACACCTCTTCAGGAGCATAGCAAGCAAGGCGGTTGAAGTGACCTTAGTAGTCACAAACAGAACCATTACCCTTCTTTAGCTTTAGAAATTCCTCCCTTTTAAGCTCCATCAAACCCTCTAGAATGTGATACCCTCGGAAGGTAGTTTTGAACTCCTGCCAAGTCACAACATGATTGCCAGGCTGCAGCAACAGGAAATTTTCCCACCATGAACCATCAGCTCCCTCAAGATGGTATGCAGCAAAAGTCACCCAATCAGCTTGAGCAGCATGGGCAACCTCAAGCTTATGCTCGATGGTGCCGAGCCAGTAGTAAGCATCCAATGGCTCAGTAGAATAACTGAACACTGGTGGGGTGAGGCGGATGAAGCTTTTGATTCTGACTCCTTCATCCTGACGTTGTGCAGTATTGCGCTCAATCCTCTCAAGAAGCTTGATGTTGTCAGCGCGATTGGCTTCATACATGGCCATCAGTTGGACCATAGATGGCGGTGGAGGATGATACGTCTCAAACATATCTATAATTTTTGATGCTCCATGCTTGTTTTTACACCATTTGCCTTGTGTTTCGTTACACTTCGTGGCGTTTTTATGCGATTTCCGGAACTAACCTACTAACAAGATGCCACAGTGCCAGTTCCTTATTTTCTGCTATTTTTTGTGTTTTAGAAAAGCTACACAGGAAATATTCTCGGAATTGGACGAAACAAATTCTAGAAGTCTTATTTTTCCCGGACGAAGGACGAGGACTGAAAGAGAGCCAGAGGGGGGCCAGGGGCCAGCCTCACCATGAGGGGGCGCGGCCTAGCCCCTGGACGCGCCCCCTAGTGGTGAGACCCCCCTGGTCGCCTCCTGACGCCGCCCCTTCGCCTATATAAAGACTCGGGATGGAAAACCCTAAAAAAATCGGTGTTTTTCCCAAAATAGTTCGGCAGCTCTGCCGCCACCGCCGACGAATTTCGGGGGACAGAAGTCTCTGTTCTGGCACCCTACCGGGATAGGGAAGTGCTCCCGGAGCCATTCCATCGGCCTCCATCACCGTCTCCACCGTCTCCATCGACCTCACCGCCATCTCCATCAACCTTGTTGTCTCCTATGATGAGGAGGGAGTAGTTCTTCCCGGGGGCTGAGGGCTCTACCGATAGATATGTGGTTCACCTCTCTCTCCCATGATGTGATCTTTATGTGATCATGAGCTTTGTATCTAGTTGAATTGGTAGATGTTATTATTCAGATATTATGCTACTCCTATGCTTTATTATTGTACTCTCCGGAGATACCTCGTATCATGGTGTAAAGGTGACTAGTGTGTGCATCATGTGTATCTTTTTGGTTAATGTCTCTATGAAATGTTGGTGTTTGTTGGAACCATCTAGTGCGTTCACGGTGATAGTGTGGGACAATCTAGTTTGGGTACATACGGACTTTGAGGAGTGCTTCGTAGCCCTACGCATGATTAGTGTTTGTTTTTCATTAGAGAACTGTTTTGAGTTGCATATTGATGATAGTATCTGATACGTCTCCAACGTATCTATAATTTTTGATGCTCCATGCTTGTTTTTACACCATTTGCCTAATGTTTCGTTACACTTCGTGGCACTTTTATGCATTTTCCGGAACTAACCTATTAACAAGTCGCCACAGTGCCAGTTTCCTGTTTTCTGCTATTTTTGTGTTTCAGAAGTGATACACAGGAAATATTCTCAGAATTGGACGAAACAAGTTCCTGAAGTCTTATTTTATCTGGAATCTTCCAGAGATCCAAAGGAGAGTAGGAGGGGGGGCCACCAGGGCCCCACATGCCAGGCTCGCGCGGCTAGGGGCCTGGCCGCGCCGCCTTAGCGTGAGAGCGCCTGGCTCCTCCTCTGACATGGCCCCTTTGCCTATAAAGACCCCCCGACGGAAAAAACCTAAGGACCCGATCACTTTTCTAGAACACATCGCGATCCACCGCCGCCGTCGACCCGAAGATCGGGAGGGTCCAGAAGCTCTTCCCGGCACCCTGCCGGAGAGGGGAATCACCACCGGAGGTCTTCTTCATCGCCATGCTTGCCTCCGGAGCGATGAGTGAGTAGTCTACCTTGGACTATGGGTCCATAGCAGTAGCTAGATGGTTGTCTTCTCCACCATGTGCTTCATGTTTAGATCTCATGAGCTGCCCTACATGATTGAGATCACCGTTATGTAATTCTACATGTTTGGTTTGTTGGGATCCGATGAATATTTGTTTTTATGATTGAGTTGCTGTACTGAATATTATCTTTTGTTATCTCTATGTTGTTTATGATCTTGCATGCTCTCTGTTGTTAGTAGCTATCTTGGCCGTGATAAGGATCACGCCGGTGATCCTATGAGTTTTGTCCCGATCTTTCACAGCGAGTCAACCCGGATAAATATCTTCCAATCACACGAAGAACGCAACCTGAAGAAGAGGAACGAATCCAGCAAGCAACATGAAGAGAATCAACACACCTCAAACCTGAGCCTGATAATCCTTGATGAACACAAGAACCTTCACAGCAATATCTTTGATAAACACGGCAGCGCCGTTTCCCCGGAGGGATGATACACAGTGGAGCACACGATGGTTTTAGACTAAACAACTGAACTCCCTAAACCCTAAACTGCTGGCCTCCTTATATAGATGGCCAAAAAACTGTTGGGCTTGGACAGGCCCAAACCCAAAACACAAATAAACCTAAGTGGCCCACAACTTCACCTAGCTACGAAATAACATAAGCATGAATATAAATTGCTGACACAACCTTAGACTAATTATTACATATCGTAGGTCGTCCTGATGTGCCAATCTGCAGCGAGCTTCCCTCATCTTGGTGGAGTCCTGAAATTGGGCTTCACCTCCTCCTCCCCTTATTGGAAAGGCGTTGTCCTCAACGCCGGATGGTCTTCTCGAGCACGTGGCGTCAAATAAGCAATATCGCCACTCTCTATCATCAAGTCTTGCCAGCCTACCACACCACACCTCCCTCTCGGCTAGCTTGACTTGCCCTTGGCGCCACTTCCGTTGTCGGTGCCACCAACCTGATTGAGACACAAAACAATCCTCTGATTGCAATCTCAAAGCACACCTAGCTGATCACCCAAAACAAACAAAACAGACTCCTGCATGCCATGGGTCCAAATGAGCTGAGTATGCCTGCTGACGCAATCTGAAATTCAGAACAAACCGAACACATCACCTAAAACAAACAGAACAATTCCTGCATACTAAGGGTCCAAAACAGTACGCCTCGTGTTCAAAAATCAAAACCAGTGTCTTCTTTTTTATTTACTCTCCATATGCTAAAACTGCACCAATATTCGTTCGAAATAGTCACGTAGAAGCAAATATATACGATCCAAGCTGACCTTTGTGTGAAACTCCTTTTTTTTAGCGGGACAGCACGCACCACTAAAGAAATCAAACAAGTATGATCCAAACTTCACCTTTATTTATTTCTTTGCTACTCACGCTGAGACAAAATATACTGCATATTATCCAACCGATCCAATTGACTCTTTCCTTGTTGTCCACGTGAAGCCAATCAATCAGATCCAACTTCACGCATAAATCTCCTTTTGCCTTTCTTTTTCTCATAGCAATCTGGCCCCACCACGTGATGTCTCCTTTTTCTTTTGATGATATACAGCGATCAATGCGTAACCAGATCGCCGGTGGAACGAGCGCCAGGTACAGGAGATAATGGGCCAGCCCACTAGAGACCACAGGCGGGGCTCGACCCAGGCACAACGAGCGAGATGCCATCCGGGACTGGGCGATCGTGCTCGGGCTCGCTCGACCACAGAGACGTCTGCGGTTCAGCGCGCGGAGCCTCGGGCAATTCTTTTTTTTTTGGAAGCGATCGGATCTGAAGCGCCGCCTGCCTGATGAAAACAAATCTTGATCTATTCGCTGATGGATCGATCGGCCTGGACGGTAGGACTTGACTGTTGACTCTCGCAAAACAATCAATCCGTCGATCGGATCTCGTTGAGATCGCTAGCAGAAAAATCCTTGCGGCCTTCGATCTTCAACTCGCAATCACCAGAACCCGACGAACTACTGCACAACCAACTCGATGACCCCGCTGATCTGGAAAAAAAATCGGATCTGCAGCTCAATGCGCCACCAACAATTGCACCGTGATCAACCTGGCGCTCTGATACCACATGATAAGGATCACGCCGGTGATCCTATGAGTTTTGTCCCGATCTTTCATAGCGAGTCAACCCGGATAAATATCTTCCAATCACGCGAAGAACGCAACCTGAAGAAGAGGAACGAATCCAGCAAGCAACGTGAAGAGAATCAACACGCCTCAAACCTGAGCCTGATAATCCTTGATGAACACAAGAACCTTCACAGCAATATATTTGATAAACACGGCAGCGCCGTTTCCCCGGAGGGATGATACACAGTGGAGCACACGATGGTTTTAGACTAAACAACTGAACTCCCTAAACCCTAAACTGTTGGCCTCCTTATATAGATGGCCAGAAAACTATTGGGCTTGGACAGGCCCAAACCCAAAACACAAATAAACCTAAGTGGCCCACAACTTGACCTAGCTACGAAATAACATAAGCATGAATATAAATTGCTGACACAACCTTAGACTAATTATTACATATCGTAGGTCGTCCTGGCGTGCCAATCTGCAGCGAGCTTCCCTCATCTTGGTGGAGTCCTGAAATTGGGCTTCACCTCCTCCTTCGTGCCCATATCATCCTCCCCCCTTCAAAAAGCGTTGTCCCCAACGCGTGAGGGTCTGCTCGAAAGGGTGGTGGCATATCAACAATAGCACCACGCATATTCGCCGTCTTCAAGTCTTGCTTGCCTTCCTCACCACATCCTCCCTCTTGGCCTGCTCGACTTGATATAGCCCTAGGTGGTTGCACCTCTTTTCTTCGCCAAATAAACTTGTACTTAGGCGCCTCCACCTTCTTCTTCTTATCAATCCTTGCTGGAACCTTGCGTTGCTGAACATGAACCTGCTTAGCACGACCCTGCAAAGTAGTAATGCCCGGGCCACACAACTGACGAACACGTCCATCTTTGCCTGCATGCACACACACTGCTGCTCCAACAAAACGTCTCCGAGGTGTCCTAACAAAATGATGGCTGACTACCCGCGGCACCGTATGCACCGGAACACGAGCAGCACCAACGTCATCGGTCTGAACACCCATGTCAACACAAACTGGAAGTGGAACACAGGGAACACATGCTGACATATCCTTCCCATCATCTATATGAGGCTTGACTTCAACCGGCATGTCACTAACAAGAACAACGGGCTTGTCATCTACAGGCTTGGCTGAAACATTATCACCATCGATGCTTTTTGCATCATGCTCCTCATGCTGCGGCGTAGCTAGCCCAGATTTTGGCTTAGCCTTGCGCAACTTTGCCTTGTGTACCACCAGTTCAACATCAGACTTTATTTGATCATCCTGCATAGGTTTCAAAGTCCGCTGTTTGCCATCATGCACAAAAGAATATGTATTTGCTCTCCCAGCATGCATAGCATTGTGATCATATTGCCATGGACGTCCAAGTAACAGCCCACACACCTCCAATGGCAACACATCACATTCCACCTCATCAATATAATCACCAACTGTAAATGGCACACGCACCTTGTGAGTAATCTTTAGCATACCGTAGCTATTTAACCATGCAACATGCTTAGGTTCAGGAATACGCCATGTCGACAAACCCAAAGTCATCACCACAGCCTTACTGATGCCATTACAGTAGCTACCACCATCCACCATGAGCTTGCAGGCTTTGCCCTTGATCATGCACTATGTTTGAAATAAACTCCAACGCTGACCCTTGTCAACTGCTATGCAAGCCGCATCATGTACCCGCTTGAGTTGCATATTCAGCCCACTCAATGGTTCAACCTCTTTCATGATATCCTTGCCAACATCAGCCTTCGTATCCACAGAAGGTACAATTGTGGTCGTAGCCCGACTGGGCTGCTCTACCATACAATCTGTTGGCACGAAACGCTGCCTCAAAAGACTCTTCAATTCTTCCCAACTGCAAGTGAAACTCTGGCCTTTTTGTTGCATATCATACCTGACACGTTTCCACCAAGCAGTAGTTGTTTGATCAAAACGAGCAACAGCTGCATTGTAAGAAGTAATTTGCCCGTAATCTTGAGAACGCGGTAGTAACCAACGGTCCATCACATCCTCCCATGCTAAATATTCTTGTGGCGTAGCATCAATCTTCAGCCAAAGTCTTCGAAAACCTCCCAATGCTTGGGTTGCAGTAACAACAGCAGGGTTAAAAATGGGTGCTTCATCCGCTTCGCCCAGCCAACGAGCTTGATAAAAATCCGATACATCCGTCCGAACTATCTCCATAACACCGGTCACCATATCGGCACAACTTCAGCACCAAAGCACACCGTGGCAGAGAAATTTGCAAAAAATAGCGCGGAATTGCGGAACGAGTACACCAATTCCAGAGCAAAACAAACTTATTTTCTTTCACAGGATGCAGAACTGATTGCTTCAAAATACAGACTAAAATCAGCAGAACACGGGACGACCAAGCTAGGCTCGCTAGAGGGCAGACACCCTCTCTGGTGTAGCGAGCCAGAGCGAGCGTTTCCTTGGAATCGACCGATACGCCAAGACTCGGCCAGGCCGAGGAGACCCCAGGCGCACGTGGCCGCGTGAGGCGTCCGATATGGGCCGGCCCACACCTGGACACCGATCCGGTTCCGGTTACAATCGAGCGAGAGTGCGACCCAGATCGATCGAGCAAACCCTTGATCACGGGATCACGCCAAGTCGCCAAGGCACAGACACCCTCCGCGAGCAGGCGCACGCGGGGTGAATTTTTTTTTGTCCTTAGCGATCGGATCTAGCTAGGCTTCGGGAGTAGCGATCGGGCCTGCTAGCGATAGGAGAATTAGCACCTGGCGTCGGAAACAACGGCGACTCCAGGCGCGTGGCGATCTGTTTCCTCTTTTTTTTTTGCTTGACTACCGATCAGAAACAGGTACACGAACCTAGAGCGATCGGATCTTGATTATTCCGCTACCTGGACTTCCCTCGATGGTATCTACAACTCCTCGTCACAATCCCCACGTGCTGCAGATCGATCGGCTCAAGAAAATCCTTGCCGATCTGAAAACTTCTAATGAAGAAACAATCTGAAACCAATCTGCAACGAGATCGATCTCAACTCCGACGAACAAACTAGCCGATCTGAAAACTGCCTGAGAAAAGAACAATCCGCAGATCAATAGAAAACACTCGCGGTGATCAACCCAGTAATCTGATACCACATGATAAGGATCACGCCGGTGATCCTATGAGTTTTGTCCCGATCTTTCACAGCGAGTCAACCCGGATAAATATCTTCCAATCACGCGAAGAACGCAACCTGAAGAAGAGGAACGAATCCAGCAAGCAACGTGAAGAGAATCAACACGCCTCAAACCTGAGCCTGATAATCCTTGATGAACACAAGAACCTTCACAGCAATATATTTGATAAACACGGCAGCGCCATTTCCCCGGAGGGATGATACACAGTGGAGCACACGATGGTTTTAGACTAAACAACTGAACTCCCTAAACCCTAAACTGCTGGCCTCCTTATATAGATGGCCAGAAAACTGTTGGGCTTGGACAGGCCCAAACCCAAAACACAAATAAACCTAAGTGGCCCACAACTTGACCTAGCTACAAAATAACATAAGCATGAATATAAATTGCTGACACAACCTTAGACTAATTATTACATATCGTAGGTCGTCCTGGCGTGCCAATCTGCAGCGAGCTTCCCTCATCTTGGTGGAGTCCTGAAATTGGGCTTCACCTCCTCCTTCGTGCCCATATCAGGCCGAGTAGTTGCTAGTGACTCCAAGAGGGGGTATTTATGCTCGATAGTGGGTTCATGCCTCTATTTAACCTGGGGGAGTGACAAAAACCTCTAAGGTTGTAGATGTGCTGTTGCTACTAGGGAGAAAACAACATTCATATGCTCAAGGGCATATGCTTTGTTTACATTACACACTTTGCTTAATGCAATTATCTGTTGTTCGCAACTTAATACTTGTGGAGTTCTCGGATTGATTCGCCACAAGTGGATTATTAGTCATAGATACAGTTGGATGGCGGTCTATGTATTTTGTTGTAATGCCCAGAGTAAATCTCATAGTGATCTTCTTGACATATCACGTTTATCTTTATTCTATCAATTGCCCAACTATAATTTGTTTACCCAGCATGTGTTATTTATCTTTTGGAGAGACACCACTAGTGAACTGTGGACCCCGGTCCTATTTCCATCATATTGCTATCACCTGTTTACTTTACTCGCACTGTTTACTTTACTCGCACTGTTTACTTTATTCGCATACTCTATTGTTTTCCGCTCGATACGCTCATAACCTTTGTTTCAAGCAAACCGGTGAGATTGACAACCTCATCGCAAGTTGGGAACGAAGTACTTGGTTGTGTTGTGTGCAGGTTCCGTGTCGCAGCCAGCAAGCAAAGCTTCGACGAGGCGCCATATATAAATTGTCCGAAGCTGTCGCAAGCTAGCAAGCATCACCTTCAGTCGTTTGTCTCTCCTCTTCAAGAACGATTAAACCTTGGTTTCTTAACTGAGGGAAAACTAGCTGCTATACTCATCATACCTTCCTCTTGGGGTTCCCAACTGGCTGGTCATTCACCACACACAAGGAATCTTCTAGTGCTGTTGACAGGGATTGGAAGAATAAGAAGCTCCTACATCAATTACATTCTCCCACGTCAACCACGCGCTAGCAGCTAATTTTCTGGCGCCGTTGCCGGGGAGGAAGTAGAAGACTTCTGCGAGGGGAGTTCTTCGCACGTACATCCTTTACTTTGTTTTATTGTTTTGCTTTACTTTATTTATTTTACCTGCATCGTTTTATATCAAAAACCCAAAAAAAATTAGAATCCTTGGTAGCTGTTTTATTTGTTTGCTTTTAGTTTTGTTAAAATGAGTAATCCTGAAGTAGAAGTTCATAGTTTTAAGCAACAAGGGGGAGAAAGTTTAAAAGATGCTTGGTATCGTATTACAATGCTCATCATAGGTGTACCAAAAAGCACTCTACCACGATCCTCCTTAGAAATTTTTATGTTGGTATATCTAGTTGGAATAGGTATGTTCTCGATACACTTACAGGAGGTAATTTTCTGGGTACTCCCGCTGGAGAAGCATGCACTATAATTGAAAGTTTAGTGGGAATACCACCTATTCATGTTGCTAAAACTAAGACCACCTTGGAGGAGGTGGTAGAAAAGCTCAGCTCTTTAGAGAAAAGTTTGCCAAGTATCCTAGAAAATGCTAGCCGAGTTAGTGAACTAGTAGAAAACATTGGTAAGAGGATTACCGTTTTAGAGGCTAGCACTACTCTTGATAATCAAAATTTAAGGATTGGTAAACTAGAGGAGTCTATGGAAACTCTTAGCTTAATCTTTTCTTCTCTTAAATTTAAGAAAAAGAAAGTGTTTGTTGGAAAAGAGCAAAAATTTATGTATGTTCCCAAGGTTTCTGCGCTTAAATCTCAACATGTTCTTAAAATTGGTAAGACTCTTAGTTCCGCTAAGGGTGACTTGTAGGTTGAATCATCTTCGGGAACCTTCAAAGAGCCTACTAAGGTAACTAGCACTTCACCTATTGATATTACTTGATTCGCAATTTTCTGCGCCTAGCTCAAAGGCGTTAAAGAAAAGCACTCTTGGGAGATAACCCAATGTTTTTACTTTCAGTACTTTTTCTTTTATTTGAGTCTTGGAAGTCATTACTACTGTAATGACCGCTCCTTATCTTGTTTATTTTTTGTTTGTGCCAAGAGAAGCCTCTAATTTGAGTGAGGTAAAGATTTGGGGATGTTGCTGTCCTGAAACTGTTTTCGGTGCTGCACCGTAAAAATTCGTATAAATTCTCTGTATATCTTTTGGACCTGCGATTTCTTGTACATATGCCCCAGGTTATATCCAAACTTTTGTTAGTTGAACACTTTTTGATTTGAGCAACAAAAAACCCCTCAAAAATTCGACCTTTGTCAGCTGTTCAGTTTTGACAGATTTCTGCCAATATTTGTGTTTGCCACTTTATCGCTTTCTTTTGAGTTCTTTTGATCATGGAACTTTTTAGAGAAGTTGCTACAGTAGTATTTGCTATATATGTGGTGGTTTTGAGTTGAAACCTGAAGCAAAAAGAGGGGTGATTATATGTTATGCTTGCACTAATGTTGCTAATAGAATTGTGTTTAGTTTTGTATGAAGGAAGTTTTCAAGTGTAGGGATTGGAGAATGATGAGATGAGTTGAAGAATGGACAAAAGCTCAAGCTTGGGGATGCCCATGCATCACCCCAATAAATATCCAAGAAGTACACGCGTCAAAGCTTGGGGATGCCCCCGAGGCATCCCTTCTTCATCGGCAAAAATCAGGTCACCTTTCAGGACGCTATATTTTTATTGCTTCATGCACTATGTGTTTTTCTTGGAGCGTCAGTTGTTTTAGTTTTCTTAGTTAGTTTAGTTTGTTTGTTTGCTGCAATAAATAGTTGGAACCCAACAAATTTCTTTGGAGGAGATGTACTCGTTTTCATTTGCCAAGAACAATCCGTTTTTCGTTCTTACAATTTCATCGGGTGTTCTTCTTTTTTCTGCTACTGCTTTTGGTTTTATTTTCGCCTTGATTTGCGTTCAGACCTTGCCATATCTTTTCATCAAGGTGTATTTTTGCCTCTGATCTTTAATGGTTTTCATCAAAAGAGGTGTCTTTAATGGTTTTCATCAAAAGAGGTGTCTTTAAAAATTTCAAATGGTGTTGGAAAAGAGAAAAAGCTTTGTGCAAAATAGTGGTACAAGAAGGAGCTTGTGTAGATTGCGGCTTAGGCTTTTTCATGTCATGCTTGATGTCTTTTTGATAGTATGCTTAGTGGTTTTGCTGTAGCATGACTTGTCTCAAATAACTGAGATTGCTTAATGAGCCTTTGAAAAAATCATGCGTTGTTTTTATTGTATGGAAGCATTATTTCGGTTTTCTCCTTGATGCTTTATTTGGGTTGACTTGGCGCATGCTCACACATGTTAGACTCTTACAAAGTCGCCAATAGCCTCTATGATCATTTAGTTTTTGACTTTTGATGCCATCTTATGCTTCTTTTAATGTCGCTTTGTCGCTTTGCATGATTATGGCCATTATTGCTCTCTTAGTTGGTCGCTCCCAGTCTTTTGCTAGCCCTCGCCTTGTACTGATTATGAGCTCTACTCATGCATCCAACTCCTAAAAGCCAAAGTTTTCCAAAGTGTCCACCATACATACCTACTAGCAATTTGCTATTCTAAGTAAATTTGACTTGCTTTTATTTTCTCTTCAAATTAAACTCTTACCAGTGTTATGCGAAATTTGGCCAGTAAAGCTCTCACGAACCGGAAGGCACACTTTACTTTTTCCTGTTCTAAAAATTTGACATTGTGGTCTCTTATGTTGAGTTGTTATGCTTGCAAGTTGTAAGTTGGATTCTAGCCCAGCCATGCAGTCATGGGCAAGCTTTCAACATTGCACTTCTTATTTGAGTTGATATCGTGATCTTTTGTTTATGGATGCCCGCGGTGTGAAATGAATTGGGAATCTTGTGGGGATCATGGAGTTTGTATATGTGTTAGGGAAACGCCGGGCCACTAATCTAAGCCATGCATAATTCATGGTGGAAATTTGTAGCATACCCATGGTGAACATTCGACGACGCATCTCACAATAAAAAGCTAAACAAAAGGCAAATAAAAGAGATGTTGAGGTGTTCATTGTCTGCTTGTCCTGTCATTTTGGTGTGGGCTTGTTCCGTGTCATCGGGCATGAAGGTACCCTATTGGCGGTTCTCAATGATATGCATATACTTACAATGACAAGAGCCTTGCTTGGGACTCTAAGTAAAGTAGCATGAGGTTTGGGTACTCGTATTCACGGGGCACGAGGTTTTCAACTTATGATTTGTCAAGCATATGCATCATAATTGTTCTCGCATTAACTTTAACCATTCAAGATGCTTATGATGGGGGCAATGAGAGCTCAAAGCTGGTAAGTACCATAATTTTTGAAGGTTATAAAACTTGCAATCACTGCTTCCCTCTGCGAAGGGCCTTTCTTCTACTTTTATGTTGAGTCACCACCTTCTTTCTTTATGCACCATTAAGAGAGCATAGTTGTCATTCTTAGTGTAATATGCATTGTCCCAAAGTTCATTGATTGATTCATATTGTTGGTTTCACTTGTTCTTAAATTATTTGTATCTAGTCGCCCTCTTAAAACTTGAAGGTGTCCTATGCATTTATGTTTTACTCTCTTTGAAGGACAAGCTGAAAACCATTTGTATGTTTTTCCTTATGATTTGAACGCACATTTGACTTTCATTGTTTCATTTTCATGATCTTTTGTTTGTGTTCATTTGCATGTTTACAACATGGTTGCTAAGTTCTATTGTCAAGATTATATCTTTCATGCCCATGTTTTAAGTTCTTATGATCCCAGCTCACAAATGCTTACATATATGACCAAGATTGTGTAGGTGCATGTCACCTCAAAAATTATTCTTTTGTTATCACTTACCTACTCGAGGACGAGCAGGAGTTAAGCTTGGGGATGCTTGATACGTCTCCAACATATCTATAATTTTTGATGCTCCATGCTTGTTTTTACACCATTTGCCTAATGTTTCGTTACACTTCGTGGCACTTTTATGCATTTTCCGGAACTAACCTATTAACAAGTCGCCACAGTGCCAGTTTCCTATTTTCTGCTATTTTTGTGTTTCAGAAGTGATACACAGGAAATATTCTCGGAATTGGACGAAACAAGTTCCTGAAGTCTTATTTTACCCGGAAGCTTCCAGAGATCCGAAGGAGAGTAGGAGGGGGGCCACCAGGGCCCCGCACGCCAGGCTCGCGCGGCCAGGGGCCTGGCCGCGCCGCCTTAGCGTGAGGGTGCCTGGCCCCTCCTCTGACATCGCCCCTTCACCTATAAAGACCCCCCGACGGAAAAACCCTAAGGACCCGATCACTTTTCCAGAACACATCGCGATCCACCGCCGCCGTCGACCCGAAGATCGGGAGGGTCCAGAAGCTCTTCTCGGCACCCTGCCGGAGAGGGGAATCGCCACCGGAGGTCTTCTTCATCGCCATGCTTGCCTCCGGAGCGACGAGTGAGTAGTCTACCTTGGACTATGGGTCCATAGCAGTAGCTAGATGGTTGTCTTCTCTACCATGTGCTTCATGTTTAGATCTCATGAGCTGCCCTACATGATTGAGATCACTGTTATGTAATTCTACATGTTTGGTTTGTTGGGATCCGATGAATATTGGTGTTTATGATTGAGTTGCTGTACTGAATATTATCTTTTTTTATCTCTATGTTGTTTATGATCTTGCATGCTCTCCGTTGTTAGTAGCTATCTTGGCCGAGTAGTTGCTAGTGACTCCAAGAGGGGGTATTTATGCTCGATAGTGGGTTCATGCCTCTATTTAACCCGGGGGAGTGACAGAAACCTCTAAGGTTGTAGATGTGCTGTTGCTACTAGGGAGAAAACAACATTCATATGCTCAAGGGCATATGCTTTGTTTAGATTACACACTTTGCTTAGTGCAATTATCTGTTGTTCGCAACTTAATACTTGTGGAGTTCTCGGATTGATTCGCCACAAGTCGATTATTAGTCATAGATGCAGTTGGATGGCGGTCTATGTATTTTGTTGTAATGCCCAGAGTAAATCTCATAGTGATCTTCTTGACATATCACGTTTATCTTTATTCTATCAATTGCCCAACTGTAATTTGTTTACCCAGCATGTGTTATTTATCTTTTGGAGAGACACCACTAGTGAACTGTGGACCCCGGTCCTATTTCCATCATATTGCTATCACCTGTTTACTTTACTCGCACTGTTTACTTTACTCGCACTGTTTACTTAATTCGCATACTCTACTGTTTTCCGCTCGATACGCTCATAACCTTTGTTTCAAGCAAACCGGTGAGATTGATAACCTCATCGCAAGTTGGGAACGAAGTACTTGGTTGTGTTGTGTGCAGGTTCCGTGTTGCAGCCAGCAAGCAAAGCTTGGACGAGGCGCCATATATAAATTGTCCGAAGCTGTCGCAAGCTAGCAAGCATCACCTTCAGTCGTTTGTCTCTCCTCTTCAAGAACGATTAAACCTTGGTTTCTTAACTGAGGGAAAACTAGCTGCTATACTCATCATACCTTCCTCTTGGGGTTCCCAACTGGCTGGTCATTCACCACGCACAAGGAATCTTCTAGTGCTGTTGACAGGGATTTGAAGAATAAGAAGCTCCTACATCAATTACATTCTCCCACGTCAACCACGCGCTAGCAGTATCTATTGGTTCAATTATGTTATATTTGTTGGGAGTGTGTCCACTAGTGAAAGTATGATCCCTAGGCCTTGTTTCCAAGCTTTGCACACTGTTTACTTCCTGTTTTGTTACATGTTTGCTTGCTGCCATTTTTATTTCAGATTGCGTTACTACTTAAAATCATCACAACTACTTGTATTTTACTATCTCTTCGCCGAACTAGTGCACCTATACATCTGTAACGACCCGGAAAAATCCCCAATATTAGAATTGCTTGTTATTTTCTTTTTTGCGTCACCGTGTCGTGTGCATCATTATGCATCTTTCACCTTGCATGTTTTTGTCAAAACTAAATTATTTTGATTAAACTCTATTTTTATTTTGCTCGTACGGTTTTATAAAACCCTTCCTGCCTTTTCTTGTTTTAGTAAAAAAATAACCAAAACAAAATATTTTGAAAATTTTGAAAATTGTTTTGGACCGATATTAGTTCTCAATTTTTTTTTGCAAAACCTTCCCCTGCTTTCCTATCTTTCTTGCTCGTTTGTTTCCTACAAATATCTCAAAAATCCATGAAAATTTCTCCATTCTAGTCCGTTGCCTTTTTCCTCTCGAATGCCAACAACTTCTTTGGTTCCTCCTTGTCCTCTTCTCAAACAAGCACGCAACCTGCCTGACCCTCCTTTTTCTCACGTCATCGACCACACCACACCGAGGGTGTGCTCATTTCCCCTCCCTTTTAATCCACATGGAGATCCATCCTGAAAACCCTGGCCGTCCTTCTCCTCTTCCACCCTCACGCCGCCGCCACTCTCTCCCCAGTTCCTTCTTTCTTCTTTGTAAGCTCCCCAGCAAGAAAAACAGCCCCGGAGACCACCGTCGCCATGGCCGCCGACGCGCCGTCGTTGTAGTGCACCCGCCGCCAAGCCGAAGCATCCTGGAGGTCTGCATCGCCGACTGCATCGTCCCCGTTCAAGGAATCGAGCCGGGATCGACTACAGCAACGACCACATCTACTTCTTCCTCTCCAGTCTCCGGCGAAATCCGGCCGCTCTGGCCCTTCCCCGCCAACCCCGATGACGCACACGAACTCCCGGTGAGACGCTGGTCCTTTTCCCTTCTCTCCTTGTCAAGATATCGCTACGTAGCCATGGATCCCCTTCTGACATGACCGTGTACTGCCATGAATTCGAGCTCAAACTCCATCTGGGCGACGTCTTGCTTTCCCTGTACATCGCCTCCGCCATCGTCCTCTCCCGCCTAGAGCCTAGAGCCGGATCAGCTGCAGCCACAACGAAGACGACGTCAAGTTCGCGTGCGCGCCGCGGTGACCGCGCGTTTCCCCTTCCTCTACCGGCGTCCAAGGTCTTCCACAAGCTTACCCACTTCACCGTGAGTCCCTAGGTGAGCAGTCGACTCGCGTTCCCTTATTCCCATCTATCTTCCCGTGCACCATATCTACATCCAACTCATGGAGTTGATCTGTTTCGCTGCTGCTGCCCTCCCCGCTCCCGCACGCATACTTCTGAGTCCAGCTAGCTAGTCTTTGTTATCCATCCACCTGCTAGCCTGCTTGCTTAAGCTAGCTAGCTTTGCACGGTACATGTATCAATCATACGAGCTGCATGCTTGCTGTTTTGGTTAGCTAAGTAATATCCTTTGTTTATTCTGTCTTGCCCACAATCCTATTCCAAAACCGAAGCCAAACCTGCTGCTCTTCTTTTTGCCTATTTGCAGAACCGGCGGACCCAATCGACAGTTTCAGTCAGCTGCAGATTGCAGTCAAAATTTCCAGTTCAGTTCCCATTTCAGCTAACTCTTTTTGCATCGTGCCAATCCATCCAGCAGCTTGTCTGCTTGCACTTATCTACCGATAGAGATCGACCAGGCAGCCTGCTTGATGTTTTGCTAGCTCATTGGTCTTTGGTTTTGCTCCAATAACTGCCATCCTCTTTTGTCTTTAAAATCCAATCTTTACTCCTTTTGCTAGCCCCTTGCCGTATATGCAGATCATCTGGTTTCGTGTTTCTCTGGGTGCTCCAAATTCCCCATGCTTTTGCCTATCAGTTACGTACATCCAGGATTCAGTTTCAGTCGACAGTCGTCCGTCAGTTTCAGTCTAGCTCCTGTTAGTTCTAATAATCTATAAACCTATTCCTTTTAAAATCTATTCAATCAAATGATATGCCTATTTTAATAAGAACAATATATAGAATATTAATATGCCATCAATATATCTGTTTGTATCTTGCATCATATAGTGACGTGGTAGTTTGCATTACACTAACAAATAACATATGGAGTATGTGGGAAATGCTCATAATGTTTTCCCCACTTCATTTAATATTGTGTAGCTCACCCGTGCCTTGTTTTTGCCATGCTAATCAACATCTAAATTTGTCGAGTAGTAAAACAACTAAAACTAAATTTGTGTGTGATGGAATCTCAATTCCGCTTAATTGGATAGGTTGCATTGCATCATAATTGCCATATCATGCATACATTCACATGGTCATGCTGATTATTTTTCTGTAGTAGTAAGTGTTGCATCCGTTGTTTGTTGTAGCGATTTGCTTCTTCGCGAATAGGACGCTTCGTGGTGATGTGAGCAACGACAAGTTCTTCGGGTGTTCTTCGACCATCTTTTCAGGCGAGCCCTTTTCTCTCTACCCATTTAACACTTTTGCTCTCGCTAGCTCTATATTCTAGCTTTGTGTCACGATGCTTTTGTTTGAGTCACGTGTCCTATCCACCTATTTACCCAAAGCAAAGCCATAGAACCTTCCATATATATCCTATTACTCGTGTGCTTGTTGTTCGAGTTGGCCTTGCGAGTCGTATGCATCTTCAGGTTGTTGGAGTTGTTTTATCTTATTGGGTTGGGAAAGTTATCACGTGTTCTACTTTATGAATATATGTTGTTGGAGATACTCATGGCTTACTTTAATGTTAATAATTAAAATTGAATTAAGCAGAGGCATCGGTGAGTCATTTTGCCAGATTTACGACGGCTCACTTGTGCCCCCTAGGACACCGAGATCGCATGAACTATTCTGAGACTGAGCGCTCTAACCATACGTGGGTACGCTTCTGGGCCTCCCCTTGACACTGCCAGAATCTACACACTTGTCCAGTGGCCACAAACTAGTTTGGGGTTTTCCATTTGATTCTTGTCGGGCGTGCAACTTGTATCTTATGGTCCGATTTTACTTTGGGGGAAGCCGTGGGTGCCTTGTAACCCCTTGTTCTGCATGTCTGTATAGGTGCGGCACTTTTGCGAAGTTGGAATCATCCTGCGGGCACTGTTTCCTTCTTAGCAAGTCCTCGCAATAGATGAGTCCATTTCGGAGATTCGGCCGGACTCTCGACACGGGTAGCTTGGTTTAGGTGGCTTCCTGGACTAGTTTGTAGTGAAGGAGAGTGCAAGTCGTGACCTCCTGCCGGCACACCATCGGAAGTGTGCTAATTAGCTTGGCACTAAGGGGTGATCGTGCGTTTAGGTACATTTGGGCACCCCTATAGGGTTTAATCTTTTCGAAAAGCCGTGTCCGCGGTTATGGACGACTTGGAGCTGTACTACTCGATCATAGAACAACTTGCACATGCTATTTCAATACTAATAAACTTGTGTAGTAAGCTAGCACAACTACAACAATAAACCTGCAATAAAACTTGTTAACTGTGTGAGTGCCTTTGATATTGCTTCTTCGTGTGGGCGCGATGAGGTGATTCATCGGCTGGGTTATGTTTGTTGTAGTATTCTAGTTGGTTCTTTTGTGCGCTCTCTTATCTTATTCTATTTAGATGAAAGTTGTAGTGTGTCTCTATAGTTTAGTGCTTTTGTTGCCGCTAAGTCCACCATATAGCCTGTAGGCGAGCACAGCTGAATTCCAGTCTCGCGAGTACATGCCTTGGTACTCACCCTCGTTTTTCTTCTTTTTCCTTTCTCTTTCTCCCTCCTTTTTTGGCAACCGATGGCCCGATCTTCACAGGTATGGGAACGACGACGTTAGCAAGGTTACCCTTCCGGCTTGGTCTGGGCTAGGTTATGGACGCCATCGTTTATCTTCAGGCCTCTTAGGCCCATTTGTATTCTTGTCTGTACTCAGATGCTATTGCTTTATGTATGATTTGAATCTTTGTATTGTATATTTGTATGCTTGACTCATTGGAGTCTTCATGGTTATATTATATATTCTTTTGTGGGTTCCATCGTGAACTTGTGTAACTGTTGCTACCTTGATTCCACCCGCATCACGTGCATGTTGCGACGTGCACGAGGTGCTTGGTGGTGCGTTTCCAAAGCGACACCGTGTAGATTGTGGTGGAAGCGCTATCATCTGCAAGGTGCCGATTTTGGGGCGTCACAACATCTGACAAGTGTATTGGGTGTGATAAGGATCACGCCGGTGATCCTTGGAGTTTTGTCCCGATCTTTCACAGCGAGTCTACCCGGATAGCAATCTTCCAATAACGCAAAGAACGTCACCTGAAGACGAGGACGAATCCAGCAAGCAACGTGATGATGAACACCACGCCTCAAACCAAAGCACGACAATCCTTGATGAACACAAGAACCTCCGCAGCGACTTTATTAGATAACACGGCAGCGCCGTTTCCCCGGAGGGATGATACACCGTGGAGCACACGATAGTTTTTAGACTAAACAACTGAACTCCCTAAACCCTAGACTGCTGGCCTCCTTATATAGATGGCCAAAAAACTGTTGGGCTTGGACAGACCCAAACCCAAAACACAAATAAAACTAAGTGGCCCATAACATGACCTAGCACACAGGATAACATAAGCAGATATGTAAAGTGCTGACACAACCTTAGACTAAATTATTTCATATCGTAGGTCGTCCTGGCGTGCCAATCAGCAACGAGCTTCCCTCATCTTGGTGGAGTCCTGAAATTGGGCTTCACCTCCTCCTTCATGCCCATATCATCCTCCCCCCCTTCAAAAAGCGTTGTCCCCAACGCGTGAGGGTCTGCTCGAAAGGGTGGCGGAATATCAACAATAGCACCACTCATATTCGCCGTCTTCAAGTCTTGCTCGCCTTCCTCACCACATCCTCCCTCTTGGCCTGCTCGACTTGATACAGCCCTAGGTGGTTGCACCTCTTTTCTTCGCCAAATAAACTTGTACTTAGGCGCCTCCACCTTCTTCTTCGCAACCCTTGCTGGAACCTTGCGTTGCTGAACATGAACCTGCTTAGCACGACCCTGCAAAGTAGAAATGCCCGGGCCACACAACTGACGAACACGTCCATCTTTGCATGTATGCACATGCACTGCTGCTCCAACAAAACGTCTCCGTGGTGTTCTAACAAAACTGTGGCTGACTACCCGCGGTACCGTATGCACCAGAACACGATCAGCAACAAAGTCATCGGTCTGAACACCCATGTCAACACGAACTGGAAGTGGAACACATGGAACACATGCTGACATATCCTTCCCTTCATCAATATGAGGCTTGACTTCAACCGGCTTGTCACTAACAAGAACAACTGGCTTGTCATCTACAGGCTTGGCTGAAACAATATCACCACTGACGCTCTTCGCATCATGCTCCTCAAGCTGCACCTGAGCTAGCCCTGGTTGTGGCTTAGCTTTATGCAACTTCTCCTTGCGAACCACCAACACGACATCGGACTTGATTTGATCATCTCTCATAGGCTTCAAAGTCCGCTGTTTGCCATCATGCACAAAAGAATATGTATTTGCTCTCCCAGCATGCATAGCATTGTTATCATACTGCCATGGACGTCCAAGTAACAGCCCACACACCTCCAATGGCAACACATCACATTCCACCTCATCAACATAGTCATCAACTATAAATGGCACACGCACCTTGTGAGTAATTTTCAGCATACCGCAGCTATTAACCCACTCAACATGCCTTGGTTCTGGAATACGCCATGTGGATAAACCCAAAGCCTCCACAACCGCCTTGCTAATGCCATTACAGTAACTACCACTGTCAATCATCAACTTGCATGCTTTGCCTTTGATTATGCACTGCGCCTGAAATAAATTCCATCGCTGGCCTCTATCCGCTGTCATGCAAGTCTCATCATGTACTCTTTTGAGTTGCATATTCAGCCCACTCAATGGTACAACCTCCTCCACGACATCCTTGACAACATCAACCGCTGACAATTCAGAATTCGTGGCTACCACCTTGCTAACTGTCGGCAATGGAACAACTGTCAACTTCTCATGAGTAGTCACAGCTGTCGCGACCTTCGGTATAGGAGCTATGCTCTTGCCAACATCCTCTATCCGATGCACAATCTTGGGTGGCTGCTTAATTACTTCTACGGGTACCATGGGCTTTCGAGAAGGAACCACGTTGCTAGAAGGTATAAAGCACTCTCGCAGAAAGGTTCTGAAATTCGCCCAAGTTGCAGAGGTAATGCTCTTCTCCTGCAACGCTTTATGCCACCAACTGTATAGCCTGTCATCCACGCGTCGGTCTGCAAGAGCCAAACGGTTAGAATCATTCATGTTTTGATCATAGGTAGCACACCTGTAGAAACCCTGTAGCATATGATGTTCCCATGACTCATACTCTTCAGCTGTTGCATCATAGGTCAGTTGCCAATTGATCTCATATGTATCATATGCTAAAACACCATCCAGCAGGTCCAGATAATCATTGAAAATATCGCTAGATTTCTTGCCACTGCGACACTTATAGCCGTAATAATCACCCGGAAAAGAATCCATGTTGTTACTATTTTGTCCTAGCCTTCACTGATTTCTCAATACAAAACAATTTTACCTGTGGTTTTCCTTGCAGCTATTGGTATTGAGTAGTATCTGTCGAAATTGCAGTTAAAACCAGCGAACGAAACTGACAAAATGAAGAGCTTCCGGGCGCCCGACCACAGAGATGGTCTGGGGTCGAGCGAGACCCTGGACGGTCGTTCCCAGGCGTGGTGGAGCGAACCTCTCAAGTGGAGATGGGCCGACCCGTTAGGTGGCGGTCTGGCAGACCAGCGCTCGAGATCCCGAGCGAAGGCAGCGATCGGCCAGGGATCGGCTCGCCAAAAAAAATGATCGGGCCCTGGGAGAAAAGCGTACACCACCTGGACTCCCGGCCGGATTGCCACGAAGGAGAGCCGCGAGTCACAGCGAGATTGCGGGATCTTCCCTCGATCGCTAACAGGTTTTTTTTTGATACAGCAGCGATCGGTCCTGGCTATAGCGCTGAGCGATCGGATCTGGTAACCGCGGCTGGGTGAGCTGATTTGATGGGCCGGCCTGATTCAGGGAGATCTTCAGGCGGCCGACGCTCGAGGGCGGTTCCAGCAGCGATCCCGCGGGCGAGCGAGACTCGCTCGACCACAGAGCCTTTCTGTGGTCAGGCGCGATCTGTGGTCAGAGCCTTTCCGTTCCCGATGCAGAGTATGTCCACGCTGAATAATTCAGATCGGATCTGGGATGTACGCTGCCTGGATTTCCTTCGATCCTGCCAGCGATCGGCCCTACAACAACAAAGCTGACCGGAATTTCAATGAAAAATAATCAGCAGCAACTCCTCGCCCCAATCCACTGTTACTCGATCTGAGAACTTCTAGATTCCGAGGAAGAACAATCCAGTCTCAATGAAATCAACCGATCTGAAAAACTGTGCGAGAAGAATCCGCAGATCAATCAACAGAAAACACTCGCAGTGATAAACCCAGTAATCTGATACCACATGATAAGGATCACGTCGGTGATCCTTGGAGTTTTGTCCCGATCTTTCACAGCGAGTCTACCCGGATAGCAATCTTCCAATAACACAAAGAACATCACCTAAAGACGAGGACGAATCCAGCAAGCAACGTGATGATGAACACCACGCCTCAAACCAAAGCACGACAATCCTTGATGAACACAAGAACCTCCGCAACGACTTTATTAGATAACACGGCAGCGCCGTTTCCCCGGAGGGATGATACACCGTGGAGCACACGATAGTTTTTAGACTAAACAACTGAACTCCCTAAACCCTAGACTGCTGGCCTCCTTATATAGATGGCCAGAAAACTGTTGGGCTTGGACAGGCCCAAACCCAAAACACAAATAAAACTAAGTGGCCCATAACATGACCTAGCACACAGGATAATATAAGCAGATATGTAAAGTGCGGACACAACCTTAGACTAAATTATTTCATATCGTAGGTCGTCCTGGCGTGCCAATCAGCAACGAGCTTCCCTCATCTTGGTGGAGTCCTGAAATTGGGCTTCACCTCCTCCTTCGTGCCCATATCAGGGTGTGTTGGGGACACAAGAGACTTTTTGTATCATAATTGCAGGGTTGCTTGAGAGGGATAGCTTTGACCTCTTCCTGAGTTCGATAAACCTTGGGTGATCCACTTAAGGGAAACTTGCTGCTGCTCTACAAACCTCTGCACTTGGAGGCCCAACACTGTCTACAAGAACAGACGCGTGCGTAGACATCAAGCTCTTTTCTGGCGCCGTTGCCGGGGAGGTAAGGTAAAAGGTACTCACATTCTTTGGTTACTAAGTCTTTTAGTTGCTGGTGAGTGCTTGGAGTTATTTCCTTTAGATTCTGCAATTATATCTTTTTGTTTCTTGTTTTTATTTTCACTAGTTAGGCTTAATGGAAAATAAAGAGTTCTTTAGTATTTTTCCTATGTTTGGTTATGGAGTGTTTGAAGAGAAAATTGAAAAACCTTTGGAGCTTATTTCGCATAGCAATGTTATTAGTACAAATGCTTTGAACACCGTTATTGCTAATGCTATAGAAAAGTCTAAGCTTGGGGAAGCTGGTTTTGTTAAGCATGATATTTTTAGTTCCCCAGCTTTAGTGGAGAAAGTTTGCTCTGATGATATTTTATCTCCCATATGTGATGTTTCTAATGATGCTTGTGCTCCTCATCCTTTTAAAATACCTATGAAAATTGTCGACCGTGCTATGAATAACTGCTATTTAGGAGATGGAACTGTCTATCCCGGTGATCATTTGCTCTTTATACATGAATTATGCGAGTTGTTCTAGTGTGCAGGTATTTCAATGAACCAAGTTAAGAGGAAGCTATTTTCTTTATCACTGAATGGCAGAGCTGCGGAATGGTATAAAACACTGAAGGATGGCCGACCTATTGATTGGGAGGAAATTGTACCTCTCTTTTATTCTAAATTCTATCCTTCTAGTGAGGTTTATAAAGATAGGAATTACATTTATAATTTTCATCCGCATGAGGGAGAAAGCATTGCCCAAGCGTGGGGAAGATTGAAGTTACTAATGCACAAATGTCCTATTCATGATCTTCCCCGTAATATTGTTATTAATAATTTTTATGCAAGGCTTTCAGGATATTACAAGGACTATTTAGATGCATGCTTTGATGGGTCTTTCACAAGCAAGGATGTCGACACCAAGTGGGGTCTGCTTGAAACAATTCAAAACAATATTGAAGGTTGGGATAGCGACAAAGGTAAAAGATCAGGTATGAATTACGAGTTTGATTGCATTAAGTCTTTCGCTGAAACTGCTGATTTTCAAGAGCTTAGTGCTAAGTATGGTCTTGATCCTCAAATTATGATTGATTGCTTTAAAACCTTTGCTTCCCATATTAATGTTCCTAAAGGAAATGGGGACGTGTATCATGAACCTTTTAAGGACACTTGCATAGAAAGTGATATTGTTGTTGATGATTGCAATAAACATGCTCGAACTTCTGAAAGTCCTATTTCCTATAAACATGTTAATTTTTGTGGAGTACATAGACCTTGTGAACAGAGTTACAACAAGGAAGATTATTGTGTCCACCACGCAAATGAAGAAACCAGTATGTGCCTTAGGGATCTAGATGTGCTTGGTGAAAAGGTTTGTGAGCTTTATCCTTTTCTTTGTGAACTTTGCGGTAAAACAGGTCACTCTAATTTTCAATGCCCAATTAATCGAACGAGTCCCGCAAATTTGTATTGTGATGATAAGATTACTCTCAATCAGCATGATGAGCTTACTTTGTTTTTGAATTTTGAAGAGATATCTAGAAAGATTTCTTTGGTTGATATGAGAGATGTTGATATTAATAGCACCCTTCGTGGTTGTCGTCTCTATTGTGCTAAAGATTGCCTCGCAAATACTTACTTACAAGATCTTATAAAACATGATGTTTTGCCAAGCTATGACAAGACTAATAGATATTTCAATCTTATTAATAGAGAGGAGGAATCCTCCAAAGTTTCTTCTGTTGTTTCTGTCAGCAAACCAGATTATGTGGAGAAGATGCCCTTCAAGTCTCTCCCTCCTAAAGAATATGTGGAGAAGATGCCCTTCAAGTCTCTCCCTCCTAAAGGAGAGAGTAAGAAGAGTATGAAGAAGAAGAAGAGGAGCAAAAGGCGAGAGGACATGGTACCTTCCCCTAAGCGTTATGATCCTGCTATAGATTATGAAAATTCTGATTGGGATGATGTTCTCATGCCTGTTACCTATGTGAGTGATCATGATCGGGAAAAGCACTCTACTTTTGATATTGAAAATCTTTTTGTTACAAATTCTAAGATTAATAATTGTTGTACCATTAGTACTATCCATGTTCCTTCTTATGATGATATGTTTGATGAATATGCTTTGCGAAATAGCTGTTCTCTAGCTTGTGATGATACTAAACCTTTAGTTTATGATGGTTATGATGATGGGTATAATATTTTCAGTTCACCTACTTTTGAGGACAAAACTAGTTACAATTACAATATGCCTCCTGTTTTTGATGATTATGGTGATGAGAATAATTATTCTGTTGAATCTGCTCCTACTACGATTGTTCATGTAGGGAGTATTAATTCTTTTATGCATGTGGCTCATGATAGGGATGCTTTAAGTGATAGTTATATTGTTAGTTCTATTCATGATGCTACTAAAAGTTATTATGAGAGAGGGAAACATGGTTTGATGGATCTCAATAATATTGAGTTTCCCCTCTTTTTGTTGGAATTCTTGAAGTTGCACTTGTTTTATCTATTCATGTTTGCTACTATGTGCCTCGTTGATTTATTTTCTTACAAGATTCCTATGCATAGGAAGTGGTTTAGATTTAAATGTGTTTCATATTTGCTTTTTGATGCTCTCTCTTGCTTTAAGTTCCAATATAGCGCCTTTGCCTCAAGCTCTTTTATGGCGCTTACATGAGCATCTTTGCGAATTACTATGCCTAGCTCAAAGGCGTTAAAGAAAAGCACTCTTGGGAGATAACCCAATGTTTTACTTTCAGTTCTTTTTCTTTTATTTGAGTCTTGGAAGTTATTACAACTGTAATAACCTCTCCTTATCCTTTTTATTTCGTTTTTGTGCCAAGAGAAGCCTCTAATTTGAGTGAGGTAAGATTTGGGGATGTTGCTGTCCTGAAACAGTTTTTGGTACTGTACCGTAAAAATTCGTGAAAATTCTCAGAATATCTTTTGGACCTGCGATTTCTTGTGCATATGCCCCAGGTTATATACAAACTTTCATTAGTTGAACACTTTTTGATTTGAGCAACAAAAAACCCTCTAAAAATTCGACTTTTGTCAGCTGTTCTGTTTTGACAGATTTCTGCCATTATTTATGTTTGCCGCTCGATTGCTTTCTTTTTGAGTTCTTTTGATCATGGAACTTTTTGGGAAGTTGTTACAGTAGTATATGCTTTATATGTGGTGGTTTTGAGTTGAAATCTGAACCGAAAAGGGTTGATTCATTATTATGTTTATGCTAATGTTGCTAATAGAATTGTGTGAAGTTTTGTATGAAGGAAGTTTTCAAGTGTAGGGATTGGAGAATGATAAGATGAGATGAAGAATGGACAAAAGCTCAAGCTTGGGGATGCCCACGCACCCCAAGAAATATCCAAGAGGTACAAGCGTCAAAGCTTGGGATGCCCCCGAG
This sequence comes from Dactylis glomerata, assembly GCA_007115705.1. Taxonomy (NCBI): domain Eukaryota; kingdom Viridiplantae; phylum Streptophyta; class Magnoliopsida; order Poales; family Poaceae; genus Dactylis; species Dactylis glomerata. The sequence goes on along the minus strand of QXEO01002108.1, from coordinate 1,857,813 downwards.
GCACCCCCTTCTTCATCAGCAAAAATCAGGTCACCCTTCAAAACACTATATTTTTATTGCTTCATGCATTATGCATTTTTCTTGGAGCGTCAGTTGTTTTTGCTTTCAGTTTCTTTTGTTTTGTTTGCTGCAATAAATATTGGATCACATCATGTTTGTTTTGGAGAGAGACTTACTCCATTTTTCATTGCCAAGAACACTCTAGTTTTCACTCTTTTCGTTCAATGAGTGTTCTCTTTTTCTGCTACTGTGTTTAGCTTTTGTTTTTCGCCTTGATTTTTGTTCAGATCTTGTTTTGTCTTTGCATCAAGGTGTATTTGGACCTCTAGTCTATGTTGGTTTTCATCAAAATAGTTGTTTATAAAAAGTTCGAATGGTGTTGGAAAAGAGAAAAAGCTTTATGCAAAAAAGTGGTACAAAAAGGAGATTGTGTAGACTGCGGCCTAGGCTTTTGCATGTCGTGCTTGATATCTTTTTGATAGTATGCTTAGTGGTTTTGCTATAGCATGACTTGTCTTAAATGACTGAGATTGCTTACTGAGCCTTTGAAAAAATCATGCATTGTTTTTATTATTTGGAAGCATTTATTTGGTTTTCTCCTTTGATGCTTTATTTGGGTTGACTTGGCACATGCTTACACCATGTTGACTACAAAATAAGTCGCCTATAGCCTCTATGATCATTTGGTTTTTGACTTGTGATACTACTTTATGCTTCTTTCAATGATGTTTTGTCGCTATGCATGATTATGGCCGTTATTGCTCTCTTAGTTGGTCGCTCCCAGTCTTTTGCTAGCCCTCATTTTGTACTGAGTATGAGCTCTACTCGTGCATCCAACTCCCAAAAACCAAGTTTGCCATTGTGTCCACTATAAATTCCTATGCATGGTATTTCAAAGCCATTCCAAGTAAATTTTCATGTGCTACCTTTCAAAACTTTCAAATACTTCTCATTTTGTGCCACTATTTTTAGCTCATGGGGACGTAGTGGTCGGAATTGCTATCTTCCATATTAAATTGAGTACCCTTCGACTAGGCAGCTTCATCTGCTCGTCATTAATTTTGCAAGGGAGCTGGTCAGACCATTGTAATCTAATTTTAAAAAGAAAGAAAAAGAGTACTCCTCCATGGTATGTGAAAGTTGGTGGGCACCCGATGGAATCGGTTAGCCATGGTTTGAGAAAGGAAAAAGGTGGGGAGGAGTGCCAAAGCTTTATAAAAGAGCACCAATGTGCCAAATTTTCAAAGATCTCGGAACCGCTCTCACTTGTTTATTATGGAAGATAGCAAGTCCCCATTGCCAGTCGTTGACATGAAACAACCACCTCTCAAAACCCAAGTTTTATCTCTCTGTTTTACAAATGAAAAGCTCTAGCACATGTTTAATCACTGCGTCCCTCTGTGAAGTGCATTTCTTTTATTTTTATGCTGAGTCTCCACCTTCTACCTTTATGCACCGTCTAAGAGAGCATAGTTGTCATTCTGAGTATAATGTGCATAGTCCCAAAGTTTATTATTGATTGATTCATGATTATGGTTTTGCTTGTTCTTAAATTACTTGTATCTAGTCACCCTCTTAAACTTGAAGGTGTCCTATGCATTTATGTTTTGCTACTCCATGAGGGACAAGCTGAAAACCATTTTCTATGTTTTCCATATGGTTGAAACACACACGTGACTTTCATTGTTTCATTTTCATGATCTTTCCTTTGTGTTTCTTTTCATGCTATAACATGGTTGCTAAGTTTCTATTATCAAGATTATGTCTTTCATGCCCATGTTTTAAGTTCTTTGATCTCAGCACTCAATGCTCTACCTCATTGATCAAATTGTGATGGTGCATGTCACCTCAAAAATTATTCTTTTGTTATCACTTACCTACTCGAGGACGAGCAGGAGTTAAGCTTGGGGATGCTGATATGTCTCAAACGTATCTATAATTTTTGATGCTCCATGCTTGTTTTTACACCATTTGCCTTGTGTTTCGTTACACTTTGTGGCATTTTTATGCGATTTCCAGAACTAACCTACTAACAAGATGCCACAGTGCCAGTTCCCTGTTTTCTGCTATTTTTGTGTTTCAGAAATGTTACACACGAAATATTCTCGGAATTGGACGAAACAAGTTCTAGAAGTCTTATTTTTCCCGGACGAAGGACAAGGACCGAAAGAGAGCCGGAGGGGGGCCAGGGGCCAGCCTCACCATGATGGGGCGCAGCCCAACCCCTGGCCGTGCCCCCTGGTGGTGAGACCCCCCTGGTCGCCTCCTGACACCGCCCCTTCGCCTATATAAAGCCTCGGGACGGAAAACCCTAAAAAAATCGGCGTTTTTCCCAGAACAGTTCGGCAGCTCCGCCGCCGCCGACGACGAATTTCGGGGGACAGAAGTCTCTGTTCCGGCACCCTGCCGGGACGGGGAAGTGCCCCCGGAGCCATCTCCATCGGTCTCCATCGCCGTCTCCACCGTCTCCATCGACCTCACCGCCATCTCCATCAACCTTGCTGTCTCCTATGATGAGGAGGGAGTAGTTCTCCCTCGGGGCTGAGGGCTCTACCGGTAGCTATGTGGTTCACCTCTCTCTCCCATGATGTGATCTTTGTATCTAGTTGAATTGGTAGATGTTATTATTCAGATATTATGCTACTCCTATGCTTTATTATTGTACTCTCCGGAGATACCTCGTATCATGGTGTAAAGGTGACTAGTGTGTGCATCATGTGTATCTTTTTGGTTAATGTCTCTATGAAATGTTGGTGTTTGTTGGAACCATCTAGTGCGTTCACGGTGATAGTGTGGGACAATCTAGTTTGGGTACATACGGACTTTGAGGAGTGCTTCGTAGCCCTACGCATGATTAGTGTTCGTTTTCCATTGGAGAACTGTTTTGAGTTGCATATTGATGATAGTATTTATTGGTTCAATTATGTTATATTTGTTGGGAGAGTGTCCACTAGTGAAAGTATGATCCCTAGGCCTTGTTTCCAAGCTTTGCACACCGTTTACTTCCTGTTTTGTTACATGTTTGCTTGCTGCCATTTTTATTTCAGATTGCGTTTACTACTTATAATCATCACAACTACTTGTATTTCACTATCTCTTCACCGAACTAGTGCACCTATACATCTGACAAGTGTATTGGGTGTGTTGGGGACACAAGAGACTTTCTGTATCGTAATTGTAGGGTTGCTTGAGAGGGATAGCTTTAACCTCTTCCTCCCTGAGTTCGATAAACCTTGGGTGATCCACTTAAGGGAAACTTGCTGCTGCTCTACAAACCTCTGCACTTGGAGGCCCAACACTGTCTACAAGAATAGACGTGTGCGTAGACATCAGGGGAAGGTCAACATTCTCCTCCGGACAATTTCCATGACCACGACCACGATTACCACCACTGCGAGTACCACTCAACATCCTGAGAAGAAGACAAGAATCATGAGATATAGATCCACCAGAAGAATTCAATGGGATATAACATATACCAAATTTAAGGCACATGATGGAAACAAGACATGTGATGTAAAGATATATCATCGCATCAAACATGGCAGTAGAAGGGCATACAAAATGTATACACTACCAAACAATTTGCAACCCATGACAATGGAAGCAGGAATTATGTACAGTCACCAAGTCCTGTCAGATAGGTTAAATTTAGCAAAGGAGCATAGAGAGGCCAACAGTTCGAGTCTATGCATCCGAAACAAGGATTTGGGACAATGCGTCAGATTAACTCAAGCGACTTGGAAACTCTGAGAATTGCAACCAGGTACGGAGTACTAAAGAAAAACTACCCAAACCCGTTGATCCTAAAGGTTTGAAATGATAGGCAGGAGAGATAAAACCGTTTTCAATCAAACTTAGGTAAGATAACTCAGAATCAGAGTGACACCAGGTAAGGAGTAAAAAGAATCCTACTCAGAGTTTTCACAAATAAGGTTTAGCTTTCAAGTAGTTTTCACAACCACTAGATACAACAACGACCAGTAGTAAGGGTTTTCCTACAGGTAGTCCTGCTCTGATACCAAAGCTGTCGGGACCCGAGATCTAAGTTATACAGAGATGTTATGTGTATTATTCACGCTAGCAACGAGTGATACTGGGGTTACCAGTCCTAGGCCGGAACACCATCGACAGGCAGGCTGGAATTAAACCATCGGCTTTACACATCTCAAAGCGCCGTGAAACTAATCATAACCAAGACTGCATAACAGAGAGCTCGAGAGCCTAAAACCCCTCTCGTGCACTTTATAAACATAAACGCATCATGCACGAGATGGGTAACCAAAACTGGTAACACAACAGTGACTCTACAACTCAAAGCATTAGTAGTTCAAACTCTTAGCAGAGTAAAGATCCAAATTATTACACGCAGAGGTCACTGACCCAACATTGCAACAAGCAACAGAAAGCAAATTATGTTATGCTACATAACAAGAGAGCAAATGGCCTAAGAGGCCTTAAACAAAAAGCGACGTCCAACCCTTAAGTCTCAGGCTGCTGCCTGGGAACTCCCAACTACTCGTCGATGTCAACGTAGAAACCACCTTCGGCTGGAGCAACTTCCTCTGAAGAAAAACAACAATTAGGCAAGGCTGAGTACTTAAGGTACTCAGCAATACTTACTATCCTATTAACTACCTATTAGCTACATGCTCGATTAGAAAGGCCATATGTGGAGTTTGTTTTGCATAAAGCAAGTTTTCTTTGCAAGACAGATAAGAAGAGAAGCTCGACTACTCCGATCATTTTAAATAGGAAAGAAAGCGGTACAAGCTTGACTGATCATCATAAGATATCCACTAAATCATGTTCACCTGAACCTATCAACTAGGATCACGCCCTCTATCACCCCGAGGAAGTAATCCTATTCACACTTTAAGTTGACAAGTTTTACGATTAAGTTAAAGTTGTCTATGATCATCACGTCCGTTCCCAAGTCATCCGTAACTGTGGACACGGCTTTTTGAAAAGATTTAACCCTGCAGGGGTGCACAACTTTACTCACACGTGCCAACCGACTATTAATGCCAACGTTATAGCTTTCTCCTTGGAAAGTCGGCAGAGGGTGGTTGACCACGACCTTTACCTTACTTTCGTCCAGACCATGAGTCACGCCCTAAGGATTGTTCTGCCGTAACGGGTCAAGTCCCGAAGTCGGTCCTTAAGGATGTGAATAGGGACCAAGATTACGAAGGTCGTGCCTTTCTCAACCCCTGCCACATTCCTGTATGATGCACCTTCTCCACCATCTCTTTTCAAAACCTTTTCAATGCGTATGCCAAATGGAAATCCCGATCTAGGTGACTCATGGAACAGACTAGGCAAGTTAGTTAGTCGAGGAGGTTCCTAAGGCCTTCGTGTGGCTGTACGCTCAGTCTTGATTCAAGAGGCGAGAGCTCGGGTCCTAGGGTCGGCAAGAATGAGTCAAATAACCACATCCCAAGGTGGCGGCTCATCCAAGTGTAATGACCCGCCTTTTACTAAAGGCAAATCTCCTGTGTATCTGTGCCATTCCCTGGATCAGTAGATAGCACCACAGTACAAAATATAGTAATCATTGCAATAGCATCAATATTACATCGTAAATCCAGTTACATAGGTCTTCTACCTTATGAGTACACAGCATAAAGCATAGTTGCAGTGAGCTTCCATCTTCATCAAGTGCCACAGGCAGACGTGTTGGAATGTAAGCTCGAGATCCTACTCCTGGTTCCTTACTCGAAATAAAACCTGCACGTTTGAATATGCAGCCCCAGAGGGGTCAGTACAATGATGTACTGGCAATTGACACATATTTGGTGGCATTTCTGTGGAAAGACTATACTACATGACATTTGGCTGGTGGATCTCATAGGCTGATTTGCATAAAGCCAATTTTATCCTATAATCCATTTTAATACTTTCTTTCAACAAATTTTTATTTTTCAAGGGTCAAGACAACCCCCATACACTACATACTGGCCGGTATGTAGTTCTGGGCGCAACTCAACAAAGTTCGGAACCTCAGGCACCACCACCCCTTGGAGTGTATGGTCCTTAGTTCCTACCTAGGGGTTTCTAGACAAATTTTTAATAATTCAGAATCGGTGATGAGATTATTCCGTACATTCCATGTCTAGAGACTCAATTGTCCATAACCGAGGACACGGCTAATCGATTAGTTTTATACACCTTGCAAGGGTTGTGCACTTTCACCTTATGATTCATTTTATGCCCATACATAAAATGAAACGAGACCTTTTAGAAGGAGAGGACAACTAACTTGGCAAGCACCGCTCCCAACCTATAATTTGACTACCACCACTTCTTGCCGACAAGTTGCACTCCCACATTCTAATCAGTCAAGACAGAGCCCATAATGTCATAAGGTTGCACTGGAAGTACACTAAGCATGGAAGACATAGCCATCTCTTTATTCCTGGGTGGCCATCCCGAGCGGCATTCTGTTCCCACATCCTCTTATGAGGCTTGCGTCCCAGAACCCACCTACCTCGCCTCATCTTATCAAACCATTCCACCCAGGTGTTTCATTTTAGTTGAAGTTCTTAACTTTTCACAAAACACTTTTCAAGTGATCTTAGCATGGCATCAATATTAACAGAGTATTTAGCATCCTATCTGGTGGGGTTTGAGGGATAGCTACACACTACTAGGATCTAAGCATTTGATAAAACAGTTGAGTAAAACACCTATCATGCATACTACAAGAGGTGAACAACTAATGCATAAGTAAAATGGGTGAGGGATATGTGTGTCACTTGCCTTTTGAAGATCACGACGTTCCACTTCTCTCAACTAAGCACGTAGCTCTTCGCACCAACTATAGCACAGAAATAACATAACATAAACATACCATACCAACACAATCAAACAATCAAACAATTGAAAGGTGTTTGTATAACAATTTAGATTTATTGATATGTCATGACAAGAAAGATAGGGCAAAGGATCATGATTTGTGAGATATGGATTTGAGAGTTTAGCTGGGGAAGATCAATATGATATGAGAGAGAATTGGACTAGGCAATATAATTGATGTAGTTTTTATGCTTTATCAAAGCATATAAGAGTTTTAGGAATAGCTCATGTGTAATAGATTACACAAGAGTCAATTTGTGCAACTACAACACTATTGAGTAAATGTGACAACAATTACTCTTAAATAGTATCTATTTGCACTTAGGAACTAGACTAGGTTTTAAGAATGCTTGAACAACTCAATTAGCACATTTGCAAGTTGAATAGTTCAATACATGTGAACAAAACTAAGTAGGCATTGGATTGGGTATGAATGATTGATATTTGAGGACATGGCTCAAATGGTTCATGGATCAACATGGTGTATAACACATACTATGGTACGGGTTATAACAACACCACATTAACAAAATCTAGGTTTGAGATGAATTCATATTCTACTCAAGTAGCACAATTGCAATTTGGGTACATATGAATTAGACAAAATTATAATGAGTGAGATCTCTATGCTTTATTAAAGCATATTGAATCTTAGAATATCTCATGTGGGTAAATCACATAAGAGACGAAATAGTGCATTAGCAATACTATTGAATAAGTATAACAACAATTATTCTTAAATAGTATATATTACACTTAAGCTTAGGCTAGGATTCTTATAACATTGAAGTACTCAATTAACTCAAATGCAAATTGAATAGTTCAATGCAGGGCTAAGATTTGAGTAGACATGAGTAATTGGCTATATGAAATGGATATGTATAGATGATGCTTGAAAACAAGGCTTAAGGTTCCTAATGAGTAAATGGGATTGGGTTAAGTACTATGATGTTGATTTGATCAATACCATAGTAGCAAAGGTAGAAACTAAGATTGAAAGTATCACACTTTACTCAAATGACACATTTGTAATTTGAATAAGTGGGTACTATGCAAGATAGGTCTAAGTAGATATGATCTTGATCAAGATATTGTTTAGGCAACAATGATGGCTAGGTATGATTTTAGGATTTGCTAATGTAGAAGGAATCACTGATTGAAATAGAAATAGAATTAATCTATATAGGAATACTCAAATTCTCATATTAGAATTTGAATAATTGTGAAGTGGTTCAAGAAATTATGGGAGTGATGCTACTGGATAGCTTGCAGTAATTCAAAGTCACTGCAATGGGAATCACTCCAAAATCATTTATAGAATTCAAACTATGATCAGAATAGTGATTTGGATAGATTTGAATGCACAAAGTGTGTGCACGTATCAAATTTGGATTTTCTTGATCCTATGATGTTCTACAAGTTGAGAGGATTCCAAGGACTACAAATTTGTAATTTTTGGATACTTGGTTCTAAAGATATGAATTAATCAAGCTAATAGAAGGTTTGATTCCAATTTGAAAATAGTTTCAAATTGAGCCCATAAAATATAAGATTTTATGGTACTGCTGGATTCTAGATGTTCTAAGGATTCCAACAGTATATTATTTGTTATTTTTGGACCTACAGAATAAAAGTTATGATTTTTCAAAGACTTGGATCAAATCTGATTCGAAAAACCTATTTGAATTCTATTTTGATTCAGACAGGGCCACGTGGCGCTACGGTATTCGCTGGTACCACTTCGTTTGGATCAGGAACTGAGGCCGTTGGATTTAAAGGGATTTGGATGGATTAGATCATCCCATACCGGTTCAGTAAGTGACTTGATCTGGGGTGTTGGATCTCGATCGGACGGATCAGAGAAGATCTGAGAGAGGTCCTCACCTAGGGTTTCGGCGAGGTCAACTCCGGCGAGGTAGCGGCCCAGGTGTCGACCTCCAGTGATGCTCTGGTGGTCTCCGGTGAAGATGAAGTGGCCGACGAGGTTTGCAGAGGCGTGGTGATCCTGCGGGTGAGGTTGCCGACCTCGATTGTTTCCTACAGAGGGGGAGGAGGGCGACTGGAGCAGGCGCGGGTGGCGAGGTGCTTCTGTCGACGGATGGATGCATCATTCTGCAGCGCAAACGAGTAAATGGAGGTCTTCAGGGGAAGCTCTGTGACCAGGGAGAAAGGTTGGGAGGAGGAGGAAGGCACGAACTTACTGGGGAGTGTTGATTTCGTCCGGGAACGTCCGCAGGTACAGGCGACTCCGGCGAGAAATTCCGCCAGCCTGGCGGCACGATCTGCAGGGGAAGGAAGGGGGGGATGGAGAGGAGGGGTAGGGAATTTATAGGCGTGGCTGGGGCGTCGTTTCCGCTGCGGATTAACGAGGGGGAGTGGGGCTTGATCGGCGACGTCGGTTACCAGTGAGGAGTAACGGCTGGGGGAGGGAGAAGAACCTGACCGGTGGGTCCGGCCTGTCAGCGGGGAGAGAGAGGGGAGAAGAGTACCGCTTCGGGTTTGTTTTCCTGGGCCGCGGGCTGGTTCCTCTTCTGGGCCGAAAGGGTTCCCCGAGGTCCAGTTTCCTATTTTTTTGTTTTCTTTTCTTCTTTTCCTTTTTCTGTTTTCTATTTCTTTCATAACTTTTGCATTTGTTACTCAAATGACTTCAAACCAAATGCAAATGTTTTCTAAAATTCAAGGTATCAAAGTGGGACAGTAAGAAACAGGTTTTCAAAATAAAATATGTTTTTGAATAAAACTTTATGTGCATAGCATAAAGGTTTTGCTTGCATAACAAAAATAGAACTAGGGTTTGAGAATAAATCTTTTGAAAATAGGAGAATAATACTTTATAAAATAATGTTTGAAATTATATTTCAAACTTAAAATATAATCTTTACTAAATAAAACACATCTGTGATTCACTCCTTTGCAAGCATGCTTGCATAGGTTTGAATAAAGGCTGGAAAATAGTATTTTAATACTTGGTCTTTCTCAAAGAAGTTCTTCAAGAAATAAATATAAAGTTTAAAATAGTTTTCTAATAAAGCTTTCAAATAGACAAAAAAAAATTTAAATCCCTGTGAATTTTCAATCAACACAAGCAAAATAAAAGCAAAATTTTCCCCCAAAATTTGATAAAATCTTGGGTCGTTACAGACTACCACCCTTAAAAGAAATCTCGTCCCCGAGATTGGAGAGGCTAGAAAGAAAGTAGGTATTTGGTTATCCGGGTTTTGGTATCTGGGTGGCTACCACCCTTAAAATAAAATTCCTCTTGGTGGTATCTTGACGCTTCCTTAGGCACTTGCATTTTGTTCCCAGCTTGCATTCACCGTTGTGTCATTTTCCTTGAACTTGCTCTTCTCAGAAATTTTGATGTCCACAGCTATGTTCAAAAGTGGGCATACCAAGGGTTCCATCCAATTCTGGTGATAAGCAGATATCATCCATCGCGTTGTCATCAACAAGGTAGTCCACATCGTCCAAGAATGTGTATCTAGCCTTTTCTTGGTCGGTCCTCACCAAGGCCAGGTAATCAGATAGCTCATCGCTATACTCCTTGTTGCTTTTTAGCTGATTTTCGTTCCAAGAATCTCAAAAGATTATTTAGTGTCAAGTACTGCATGCTTGCCTCACGAACATGATGAGACCACACATCCCAATGAATTAGGATGGCATCTCCTTGCAGTCTTCTCAAGCATTTCATAGGGGTAAACTAGGTGGACTCTGTAAGAGGTACTTACATCCTTTAAGGGATGGAAGGTCGCCTTATAACCAGTATTGTTGAACCCATTCAAGTTACCGGAGCAAGTCGTGCTACTTGCCACAGATATCAGATGGTCCTTAAGAATTCCTTTAGCAACCGTCTTCATAGTTGTTGAAAGGCGCTGAACAACTTGATCATTTCTCAAAGATGAACTCCTTTGCGGGGAAAATGGTTCTAACGAAGCTCTCATGGCCAGGAAAATAGTTCCATGGATTTGGAGATTTGCTTCATAACATCGCAGGTCGGGATGGGGTAGACTTCGGTGGTGTAAAGCTTTGGAATCCGGAGGCGATCTCATGGGTAGTGGTGGTTGTCTCTGTTGTGTCTTTCTGGAGAGGATTGATCTCTCTTTTATTGGCTCGGGAAGGTAGCTGAACAAGTCACGTAGGGAGTTGATACGAAGAGTCGGGGAAGGTGAACTGAACAGGCAGCAGCCGATACTGAACAGTCTTCGTATTCAAGTCCACTGAGCAAAACGTTTCTGATTCGTGTAGCCATTCAAAAGTCCAAGTTCTCACCGTATTCCTACGTTTTGGCCACTGGCTCACTATAAGGGATGTAACATATTATCCTCCTAAGGTTATGGTTTAATGACACCGTCTCTCATATAGGTATGTCTCTCTAGATTCACCATTCTTCATACAAGAGCGAACAATAAGAGTAGTCGTCATGGGGGCCAATCCATGTCGCACCCAATCATTACCTTGTATTTGGTTTGGTGCATCTCGTATTCTAACTCTTGGTCAACCTCACTAGCTTTTAAACAAAAGTTTTGTTGAAATTGGAACCAAGTTCCCAAATCCTATTTTGAAACTTGAAAACAAAATCTATCGTTCCTAGCTAGAGGTTTTCAACAAAGCTCATGGCGATAATCCTTAAGTTGTAGATCCTTTGGTTTGCCATTTAAGAGGAAATAAAATCCTTTCCATTGCTCTGTTTGTTCTTTCCATTGCTCTGTTTGCTCTTTCCATTGCTTGCGTAAGGTGGTTGAATAGTATTACTTCCACATTAGCTACACCTTGAGGTGTCTTCTTATTGTTTGCGAGGTATCCTTTAGCTAACCTAGCTTACTGTAGTCTTGGGGTATCATCCTTTGTGCACCCTCTTGCGTAATGTTTCAGTCTCTTGTACTCGAAACACTACCTCTTGTTGTTGTACTCTGTATCCTTATCTCCAACTGAGGGTCATTGTAGTTGTTCTGTCGTTGAGAAAACTTTGGTTTGGGTTTTGGGATAAGTTTAGGTCTTAGCATATATGAGAAATAGATAGAAAAGATCTAAGGAAGAAAAATTCTTACCCAAAATAATAGATCAAAACAATTTATCCTACAAGCAATATCTAACGAACATTCATCATAACAAGCAAACTAGTTTTCAAACAAACGGGAAGGTACGATCATCCACAAGTCGGTATGACCATAACGTTTATTACACATCATTGCTTATTAAAATTTCCTAGATGGAGGTCCAACTAAGCCTTCTTGGTTTTCTTCTAAGCAGATCCATTGTTCGGGTCCCGCTGCTTCAGTAGATTGGTAACTTGCTCGTCCTTGGTTTTGATGAGGTCTCTTTAAACACTAAGTTCAGATACCAACCTTTCCATGTCACCTTGAAGTTGGTTTATGGTTTCCTTCAATGTAGTAGTGTCTTCCTTTTCTTCTTGGAGGTCTTGCTGAGTATTATGAAGTCTCCACTTGAGTCTTTCTCCAAGCTCTTTTATTGCTGACCAAGCAGCACATCTTGCTGAGTCAAGGAATGATGGATACATCTCGGAGTTGGTGAACATCCAAAGTCCCATCTTCTTGTGGTCATCTTCTTTATTCTTGTATAAGTGAAGCTGCACCCACCAATATTCTTCACCGTCATCAATCACGGGAAATCCTTTGTAAACAGCTTCTCCTTGCATTCCCATGCTTAACATGAGGTTCTTCAAGGCTTTGGGAAACTCAGTCTCACACTTCAGGGTCATGTTCATCACTGGGCTTTTAGTAGTTGACATCGAATCCATCAAGAAAGGACCAGTGGGGTGGGTCATCTAAATTAGAAAGAAGAGTAGTGTAAAACAATGAGTGGGGTAAGTTCTTACAAGAAAATTTCAAACTGAGAAGTATATAGATTGATTTCATTTTGAAAACTGAATTGATTTTCTTGTGAAGGTGAGAAAAGAATCCTAGGGCTTCCTAGTCTATTCCAAACCTAGGGTCTCGATCCTACAGGCAACACTATGCTCTGATACCATTTGTAATGACCCGCCTTTTACTAAAGGCAAATCTCCTGTGTATCTGTGCCATTCCCTGGATCAGTAGATAGCACCACAGTACAAAATATAGTAATCATTGCAATAGCATCAATATTACATCGTAAATCCAGTTACATAGGTCTTCTACCTTATGAGTACACAGCATAAAGCATAGTTGCAGTGAGCTTCCATCTTCATCAAGTGCCACAGGCAGACGTGTTGGAATGTAAGCTCGAGATCCTACTCCTGGTTCCTTACTCGAAATAAAACCTGCACGTTTGAATATGCAGCCCCAGAGGGGTCAGTACAATGATGTACTGGCAATTGACACATATTTGGTGGCATTTCTGTGGAAAGACTATACTACATGACATTTGGCTGGTGGATCTCATAGGCTGATTTGCATAAAGCCAATTTTATCCTATAATCCATTTTAATACTTTCTTTCAACAAATTTTTATTTTTCAAGGGTCAAGACAACCCCCATACACTACATACTGGCCGGTATGTAGTTCTGGGCGCAACTCAACAAAGTTCGGAACCTCAGGCACCACCACCCCTTGGAGTGTATGGTCCTTAGTTCCTACCTAGGGGTTTCTAGACAAATTTTTAATAATTCAGAATCGGTGATGAGATTATTCCGTACATTCCATGTCTAGAGACTCAATTGTCCATAACCGAGGACACGGCTAATCGATTAGTTTTATACACCTTGCAAGGGTTGTGCACTTTCACCTTATGATTCATTTTATGCCCATACATAAAATGAAACGAGACCTTTTAGAAGGAGAGGACAACTAACTTGGCAAGCACCGCTCCCAACCTATAATTTGACTACCACCACTTCTTGCCGACAAGTTGCACTCCCACATTCTAATCAGTCAAGACAGAGCCCATAATGTCATAAGGTTGCACTGGAAGTACACTAAGCATGGAAGACATAGCCATCTCTTTATTCCTGGGTGGCCATCCCGAGCGGCATTCTGTTCCCACATCCTCTTATGAGGCTTGCGTCCCAGAACCCACCTACCTCGCCTCATCTTATCAAACCATTCCACCCAGGTGTTTCATTTTAGTTGAAGTTCTTAACTTTTCACAAAACACTTTTCAAGTGATCTTAGCATGGCATCAATATTAACAGAGTATTTAGCATCCTATCAGGTGGGGTTTGAGGGATAGCTACACACTACTAGGATCTAAGCATTTGATAAAACAGTTGAGTAAAACACCTATCATGCATACTACAAGAGGTGAACAACTAATGCATAAGTAAAATGGGTGAGGGATATGTGTGTCACTTGCCTTTTGAAGATCACGACGTTCCACTTCTCTCAACTAAGCACGTAGCTCTTCGCACCAACTATAGCACAGAAATAACATAACATAAACATACCATACCAACACAATCAAACAATCAAACAATTGAAAGGTGTTTGTATAACAATTTAGATTTATTGATATGTCATGACAAGAAAGATAGGGCAAAGGATCATGATTTGTGAGATATGGATTTGAGAGTTTAGCTGGGGAAGATCAATATGATATGAGAGAGAATTGGACTAGGCAATATAATTGATGTAGTTTTTATGCTTTATCAAAGCATATAAGAGTTTTAGGAATAGCTCATGTGTAATAGATTACACAAGAGTCAATTTGTGCAACTACAACACTATTGAGTAAATGTGACAACAATTACTCTTAAATAGTATCTATTTGCACTTAGGAACTAGACTAGGTTTTAAGAATGCTTGAACAACTCAATTAGCACATTTGCAAGTTGAATAGTTCAATACATGTGAACAAAACTAAGTAGGCATTGGATTGGGTATGAATGATTGATATTTGAGGACATGGCTCAAATGGTTCATGGATCAACATGGTGTATAACACATACTATGGTACGGGTTATAACAACACCACATTAACAAAATCTAGGTTTGAGATGAATTCATATTCTACTCAAGTAGCACAATTGCAATTTGGGTACATATGAATTAGACAAAATTATAATGAGTGAGATCTCTATGCTTTATTAAAGCATATTGAATCTTAGAATATCTCATGTGGGTAAATCACATAAGAGACGAAATAGTGCATTAGCAATACTATTGAATAAGTGTAACAACAATTATTCTTAAATAGTATATATTACACTTAAGCTTAGGCTAGGATTCTTATAACATTGAAGTACTCAATTAACTCAAATGCAAATTGAATAGTTCAATGCAGGGCTAAGATTTGAGTAGACATGAGTAATTGGCTATATGAAATGGATATGTATAGATGATGCTTGAAAACAAGGCTTAAGGTTCCTAATGAGTAAATGGGATTGGGTTAAGTACTATGATGTTGATTTGATCAATACCATAGTAGCAAAGGTAGAAACTAAGATTGAAAGTATCACACTTTACTCAAATGACACATTTGTAATTTGAATAAGTGGGTACTATGCAAGATAGGTCTAAGTAGATATGATCTTGATCAAGATATTGTTTAGGCAACAATGATGGCTAGGTATGATTTTAGGATTTGCTAATGTAGAAGGAATCACTGATTGAAATAGAAATAGAATTAATCTATATAGGAATACTCAAATTCTCATATTAGAATTTGAATAATTGTGAAGTGGTTCAAGAAATTATGGGAGTGATGCTACTGGATAGCTTGCAGTAATTCAAAGTCACTGCAATGGGAATCACTCCAAAATCATTTATAGAATTCAAACTATGATCAGAATAGTGATTTGGATAGATTTGAATGCACAAAGTGTGTGCACGTATCAAATTTGGATTTTCTTGATCCTATGATGTTCTACAAGTTGAGAGGATTCCAAGGACTACAAATTTGTAATTTTTGGATACTTGGTTCTAAAGATATGAATTAATCAAGCTAATAGAAGGTTTGATTCCAATTTGAAAATAGTTTCAAATTGAGCCCATAAAATATAAGATTTTATGGTACTGCTGGATTCTAGATGTTCTAAGGATTCCAACAGTATATTATTTGTTATTTTTGGACCTACAGAATAAAAGTTATGATTTTTCAAAGACTTGGATCAAATCTGATTCGAAAAACCTATTTGAATTCTATTTTGATTCAGACAGGGCCACGTGGCGCTACGGTATTCGCTGGTACCGCTTCGTTTGGATCAGGAACTGAGGCCGTTGGATTTAAAGGGATTTGGATGGATTAGATCATCCCATACCGGTTCAGTAAGTGACTTGATCTGGGGTGTTGGATCTCGATCGGACGGATCAGAGAAGATCTGAGAGAGGTCCTCACCTAGGGTTTCGGCGAGGTCAACTCCGGCGAGGTAGCGGCCCAGGTGTCGACCTCCGGTGATGCTCTGGTGGTCTCCGGTGAAGATGAAGTGGCCGACGAGGTTTGCAGAGGCGTGGTGATCCTGCGGGTGAGGTTGCCGACCTCGATTGTTTCCTACAGAGGGGGAGGAGGGCGACTGGAGCAGGCGCGGGCGGCGAGGTGCTTCTGTCGACGGATGGATGCATCATTCTGCAGCGCAAACGAGTAAATGGAGGTCTTCAGGGGAAGCTCTGTGACCAGGGAGAAAGGTTGGGAGGAGGAGGAAGGCACGAACTTACTGGGGAGTGTTGATTTCGTCCGGGAACGTCCGCAGGTACAGGCGACTCCGGCGAGAAATTCCGCCAGCCTGGCGGCACGATCTGCAGGGGAAGGAAGGGGGGGATGGAGAGGAGGGGTAGGGAATTTATAGGCGTGGCTGGGGCGTCGTTTCCGCTGCGGATTAACGAGGGGGAGTGGGGCTTGATCGGCGACGTCGGTTACCAGTGAGGAGTAACGGCTGGGGGAGGGAGAAGAACCTGACCGGTGGGTCCGGCCTGTCAGCGGGGAGAGAGAGGGGAGAAGAGTACCGCTTCGGGTTTGTTTTCCTGGGCCGCGGGCTGGTTCCTCTTCTGGGCCGAAAGGGTTCCCCGAGGTCCAGTTTCCTATTTTTTTGTTTTCTTTTCTTCTTTTCCTTTTTCTGTTTTCTATTTCTTTCATAACTTTTGCATTTGTTACTCAAATGACTTCAAACCAAATGCAAATGTTTTCTAAAATTCAAGGTATCAAAGTGGGACAGTAAGAAACAGGTTTTCAAAATAAAATATGTTTTTGAATAAAACTTTATGTGCATAGCATAAAGGTTTTGCTTGCATAACAAAAATAGAACTAGGGTTTGAGAATAAATCTTTTGAAAATAGGAGAATAATACTTTATAAAATAATGTTTGAAATTATATTTCAAACTTAAAATATAATCTTTACTAAATAAAACACATCTGTGATTCACTCCTTTGCAAGCATGCTTGCATAGGTTTGAATAAAGGCTGGAAAATAGTATTTTAATACTTGGTCTTTCTCAAAGAAGTTCTTCAAGAAATAAATATAAAGTTTAAAATAGTTTTCTAATAAAGCTTTCAAATAGACAAAAAAAATTTTAAATCCCTGTGAATTTTCAATCAACACAAGCAAAATAAAAGCAAAATTTTCCCCCAAAATTTGATAAAATCTTGGGTCGTTACACCAAGCCTTTAAGCATGTTTCAACCAACCTCACTGATCATACCACGACATCCTGTCATACTAGGTTCATTTACAGCTCGGATTCATCAACCAGATGGATCAGAGTTTACCAACTAAGCATGGCTAAGCATAACAGATATAAAGGCTCTAGCAATGCACACAAGCGAAACCTAGTCATGTTGGGATTAGTGGATCAGGTAATTTAGGCGATAAAGATGGAACATGCATCACATAGGATAACTCTAACTATCAATAAAAGACATTTGAATCATATGCGATAAATAGCAGAGCTTAAAATACTTTGAAATCATAGGTTCAGATATGATGCTTGCCTTGTCCTTCAGTGGACGAGTACGGATCTTCAGCGGTGTTCGTCTCGGACTCGGGCTCGATTCCTATCGCGAAGAACCAAATACCGGAAAGGGAGAACACAATCAACACATGCATCGATGCAATGCACATTCAATATGGATGACATGTCATATTAGAGATGTTCATATTAACCCTAATGTGCAAACATCAATTTAAATGGGTTTACAAGATAAACCCATGCATAAAGAAAGGGGTAATTAGTGGTTTACTAGTGAAGCCATTTTAGTTGCTGAAATCATGTATGAATGTGAGTTAAACATGTAGAACTTAACTTTATGAACATTTTGATATGTCATTCATATTTTTCTAACATATAGAGGATATTCTATGAATTTTACAAGTTTGCAACATTTTTTGGGATTTTCTGGAATTAAAAACAGTTAGCAGAACATTTTTCACCGGGGTCAAGCTGACCCACGGTCACTGACCAGAGGGGCCCGAGGCCCACTCACAGGCCACGCTGGCGCAGAGGCCAGGGCAGCCCCGGCCATGGTGGGCTCCCACCGGTGACCACGGAGGCGGCGCTCCGGCGCAGGAAAAGGAGGCGGAAGGGGTCTAGGAGGACCGGAGCCTCACCAGGAGGTCGACGGTGGGGTATGTTCGGTCGGAGGAGGATGGACGGCGGTGAATTCGGAGGTGGCGGATCTCCGGAGTCTGCGGAGAAACAGCGACTCCGGTTGCCTGTGGCCGATTCCTTTGGCGGGGAAGCAGAGGGAGACGAGGCGGAGCTGATGGCGATCTCAGAGAACCTCGGGGCGGCTTCTAACGGCGACTCTACCCGGCGGCCATCGCGACGAGCTCGGGCTAGGCTATGGCAAAACTAAGAATCCTAATTTTTTGAAGCTTTTTCTAGGTAGGACTAAAAACAAAAAAGAATTGCGGGGATGGATTTGTGGATGCTCACCGAGTAAACCGTGGAAATCTTATACCAAGATGATATGGGGTGGCCCGATCTTCTCGTGAGCGATGTGATGGTGATGATGGCAGCGGATAATTGTCGGGATAACTTGGTGTCACCGATGAACTCTCCTCGCTTGAACCCTGATACCAATGCAACAGCTCTCAAACCCTGTAGGATATTCACGACTCAGCACACTTGCGCACGTAGCCGTCGACCACGAAACGGTAGTTTGCAATCTACTGATTCCCAATGGAACAACAGATCACACTAAACTTGCAGTCGTATATCACCAAATCCAGATGAATTGGTGCAGAGGAATTCAGATGAATGCTTACAACAGTTCAATGAAATAATCTGTAGTCTAAACGTGGTCTAACCCTAATTGAGGGGGCACCCAGGGCTACTTATAGGTGCCGGGCGTCCTCAGCTTTGACCTAGCCCAAAACCTGCCTGGTTTGGGCCCAAACTGACTCGGTTCGACTCAAACGGGTACATACCGACCCATATATGGGTTCGGCCTAATTTTAGCATGTAGGCCATGTGTGTAGCGCGCCTTAGACGTGTAGACATCATGTCATAGGCAGTCGTAGTGCACCATCACGTGCTCGTGCTCATCCAGACTTGATCTCCTTCACGTGGTGATGTCCTCTATGCTTGTGGCGCCGGCCTCCCTCTCCTCCCTCGCGCTCTCTTGCTTGATCACCACGTCGTGCTCCATGTGCTGCATCTCCTTGCTCCCTCAAACCCCTTCTTCTCCAATGAACCTGATCATACATATGAACAAAGACTTAGGCAGTATAAAATTCGCATTACAATAAATATCAGATTCAGCGAGGAGTGAGTTCACCTAATGTAGTAACAACTTAGCACGGGCTCGAGTAATTGGTCCAATCCTAATCTCTTCATTGGACTTGTCTTGAGCAGCAACAATAGGATCATCAACAGTGACCAATGGTTGTATAGTAGGGATGTCCTCATCACGTTTTCATCTTCGAACTCGTCCTCCCCCTCATCAGTAGCATATCCATCCTGAGTAGCCGCCTCCCACCTGCCGCAGCTGTAACGGTACCCGCAGGTGGTGGTACGAGAGGAACGTGGCGAGCACGTGGCGCGTGGACGCCCGGCTGTGGCTATGGTGGTAAACGGGGCAGTACTTCCTGGAACTTGGTGTCGAGCTTGGCGTTGAAAGATGCCTCAAGACCAGCAATCTTGTCCATCGCATCAGAAAGCTTGGAATCAACATCACCCAAGCGCGAGTCCACATCTTGTGCACGCCCCACCAATAGCCGAGTGAAGTGGGCATGCAACTCTGCACTCGTCATCTTCTCCAGATCAACATCATCCATCGCGGTTCCTGTTATGATTAGCATAGAAGCAAGCACACATATATATACCTATGCACTACGGAATATGGTGGAATCACGCGTAATCCGTCAAGCAGTATACAAAGCTCTTAAAAGTTCTTACCAAACAAGAGGAAGGTGATATGCAACCAGCAAAGATCAGCAACTCCCAAAATTGCACAAAGCGATCACCAGGTGTCGATACAAAGCACGTGCAGAAATATGTGGAGCTGTAGGAAGGCTTATATGGTAGCAAAAACAGAAAATGTCAAAACAGTGATGCAAGGTTGAAAGAATGCTCAACAATGGTACTGTGATAGTCCTAGGCTAGACCGTGCTAGAGACGCGAGCGTATAACACTAAGGAGGTCACGACGTTACACAACAAGCACAAAGGAATAGCTCAAAACCAAGATATAAGTGAAGATCACAGAGAATTTCTGCGTCAGAAACTTTAGAGGCCAAAAACTCGACCTTAGAGGAATCTTTTGGCAATTCTGACTAGATAGAAATTTTTCTGCTGAAGATTTTGAGTGATCGCACGTCAAAAAGGAGTTCGTATGCAAAATTTATGGCTAGTCAAAGTTTGCTGTCGAAAACTGACCAAAACTGACGAAACTGTCCAATTCGGACTGGACTAGTAGAGCGTGGTCAACCCGACTTGGATGCGGATTTGATTTTTTTTTGCTCTTCTTTCTCTTGACTAACTCACGGACTCTGGCAAAAGCAAGGTGAAATTGGAAGGAACGAACAAACCTAATGTGATGGCGGTGGCAGAAGTATATGGCCTAGTGGCGGTAGTATATGGCCTGGTGGTGGAAGTATATGGTGGAGCAGTGGTGCAAATGTGCGGCTGCGGCGTGACAAAGGTGATTCAAACTCAAAACTCTAATGGAACTACACACTAAGACTAGCAACTCGACGCACGGATGCAGACACAAATTCAACGATGCAAACTGAAAAGACAATGCAAAGGCTCAGGTGGGTGGTGGGACGAGGTGATCTAAACAATAACAATATTTTTGGCTTTTTTGTTGTTTATAGGTATGAACACAGATGCAATCTAGACTACAAAAACAGTAAATCTCACCGAGCAACCTGAAATCTAATACCACTTGATAGGGCAAAGGTGTCTGATCTTTCGATGAGATGATGATGGTACGATTTGTTGGTGGAGTTCGTGCTTGACGATCCGACTACACATGCCAACGCTTGTGCGCCAATGCAATCGCTAGGACAATCTCCGGGAGTTACTGATCTTGCGGATGCATGATCAGCCTGACCAACGAAGATCTTAATTCCTACCTAAAATCGAGAACAAGTAAGAACTGATGTTGCAATCAAGATATTGCGGTTGAATGATGAAAGCTTTATTATGACGATGGGATTCTGAATAGTCGGTCTTCTTCTGGGCGATTGGCCTCAAAAGTCAAGCTCATAGTTACAGCAATGGCTAACTTTTAATCTAAGCAAAATTTGAGTTCTAATGACGGCTACAGGGGGTATTTGAGGAGGAAAAGGTAGGGGTGCGACCAGCCATGGGTATGGTGGTCGAACTAAACCCTAACAAGCCTTTTCTCCTCAAATTTGGACTCCTAAAAGTGGCTATCTTATTTTATTTGAAAAATACATGGGCCTGGCCCAAAAATAAAGGTGAAGCAACACCATATTTATCTATGGATGAATTTATGAAGTAGCTCTTCCTATATTTTGTCCAAGTCTTCATCCCACATTATGGTGGCTTTTCAAAGTTCTGAAATCTCCACTTGTGGCATCTTCTTCAATCCTCAAATGCTTGCTGCCATCTCCATGCACGATCATGCTCGTCGCTCTCATGCATGCTAGGTCCATCATTCCTGAGAGTAACAAACATATCTGATTTAGGCAGCATCATATTCTCATGTATGTGAGAAAGAGTTCCAAGAAACGGAAGTACCTAATAGTTAAGTTGCTTGGCACGAGCTCGAGTGATAGGTCCTTGTATGTGTTGTGCTATAGGTGCAGCAGATGTATCAATAGATGGGATGTCCTCATCAGATCATCCCAATCGCTGCACGGGGGTAGGCACGCTCCCACTGGTGGTGTACCCGATGATCCGTAACGTGCGGGTAACCAATATGTTGGTTGATGGCGGCGCGGGCCTCAACCTGATCTCCGTCAAGCTGATGGAGAAGCTCTAGATCTCCAAGAAGGAGTTCACCCCAACCTGCGTGTTCCGGGGTGCCATTCCCGATGTCACCCAACCTTTGGGAAAGGAGGTGCTTCCCAGCACCTTCGGCACGCACGACACCTACCGGATGGAGAACGTCACGTTTGACGTCGCTGAGATTCTGCTGCCCTACAATGGTCTCCTCGATCGGCCAGCCTTGGCCCAATTCATGGTGGCCGCCCACTATGCCTACAATATGATCAAGATACCCGCAACATGGGTTCTCTGACCATCCGGACGGACATCAGAGATAATGTGGTTTTCTGCGTCGCCAAAATGGACAAGGCGACCGCATCAGGAGAGCCTAACAACATCAGTGAGGCAATGCTGGAGGATGTGGATCCAGGACCAAGCTTGGCGAAGAAGCGGTTCTCCCTAGAGCCAGCTGCTATGGTGTGCGAGGGCGTCGGCCCTGCACCCCACAAGGGAAAGCTCATGGGCGAGGCCGAGTTAACCAAGAAAGTGCCCCTGGGTGATGGTACATCCCATACCATCACCATTGGTGCTGCTCTCACTCCCAAATAGGAAAGCGCGCTCATCACTTTCCTTCTGGAGAACTCTAACGTGTTTGCGTGGGAACCGCCAGATCTCTCCGTGGTCCCACAGGAGGAGATTGAGCACCACTTAGCGGTGTGCCCCGAGGCACGCCCCATCAAGCAGAAGGTTCATCGTCAGGCGCAAGACCGACATGATTTCATCGTCAAGGAAGTGCGGAAGCTTGAGAAGGCCAAGGTGATCCGAGAGGTGATGCACACCATCTGGGAGGCGAACGCCGTGGTAGTTCCAAAGCCTAACGGGGCTAGGCGGACGTGCATCGACTTCACAAATCTCAACAAGGCCTGCCCAAAGGATCCTTTTTTGCTTCCGCGCATCAACCAAATCTTGGACTCCACGGCAGGCTGTGACCTATTGTGCTTCCTCAACGCGTTCTCTGGCTACCACCAGATTAAGATGGCGGTGGAGGATGAAGATAAGATGGTGTTCATCACGCCAATAGGTTGCTACTGCTACACTTGTATGCCCTTTGGGCTCAAGAACATAGGAGCTACCTTTCAGCGGGCCATGAGGAAGTGCCTCGACCCTCAGATCAGGCACAACGTCGAGGCCTACATCGACGACATTGTCGTGAAGAGTCGGAGTAAGGATTCGCTCATCGACGACCTTCTCGAGACCTTTGCCAACCCGGACTCGACCTGCGCAAGGTTCAGCTGAAGCTCAACCTTGGGAAGTGAACCTTTGGTGTACCATCGGGAAAATTGCTCGGTTACCTTGTCTTGCACCGGGGAATTGAAGCCAGCCCGGACAAGATCAAGGCAATTGACGAGATCTGGGCCCCCGGCGAGTCAAGTACGTCCAACGCCTGCATGGTTGCATCACCACGCTGGGGCATTTCATCTCCAAGCTGGGCAAGCAAGCTCTCCCCTTCTTCAAGCTGTTGAAGAAATTGAGACCCATTCAATGGACCCCGGAAGCCGACACTGCCCTATAGGAGCTCAAGGAGTATCTTGCTACGCTGCGGATCCTCATCACGCCAAAACCGAACAAGCCGCTGCTGCTATATGTGGCAGCCACCTCCCAGGTGGTAAGTGCGGTGCTGGTAGCTGAGCGGGAAGAAGTCCCAACGGTGGCCAGGCCAAAGGCTGGGGCTGCTCGGGGTAGCCCGACCAAGGCTCACCACCTCTGGAGGAAGCGTACAAAGAATCTTCGCAAGGGCCGGGGGCTGCGCCAGTGAAGCGATGCCTGGTGCAGCGCCCCGTCTACTTCATCAGCACGGTGCTCAGGAAAGCTAGGTTGCGGTACTCTCAAGTACAGAAACTACTCCTGGGTATCCTCCTCGCATCGTGCAAGTTGCGGCACTACTTCGAGTCACATCGCATTACGGTTATAACCTTACACTCTCTAGGTCGAGTGTTGCACAACCGCAGTGCTACTGGCCACATCACTAAATGTGCAATGGCATTGTCGCGTTTCGACCTACACTTCACTAAATCCACCACGATCAAGAGCCAGACGTTGGCTGAGTTCGTTGCCGAGTGGACTGAAGTTCTAATCTAGGAGGATGAGCCCACCTCTTTCCTACTAGGGAAGGAGGACCGCGGGTGCTGGGTCATGTACTTCGATGGAGCTTTCTCCCCCGAGGGAGTGGGAGTTGGTGTGCTTTTGGTCTTGCCTATGATAGATCACCTTATGTACATAGTCCATTTGGCCTTCTCCCGTGAAGACTCCACCAACAACACGGCAGAATACGAGGGCCTGCTCGCCGGTTCAGGATCGTGGTAGGGCTGTGTATTTCTCGCCTTGTGATATGGGGTGACTCCCAGTTGGTGGTCAATCAAGTCAACAAGGCCTACGATTGTCCATAGATGTGGGAATATGTGGATGAGGTGCAAAAACTTGAGCATCGTTTCGATGGCCTCAAGTTAGAGCACATTCTCCATGGATGGAACATTGTTGCTGCTGAGTTGTCGCAAATAGCAGCCAAGCGGCTGCCAGTTGATAAGGATCATGCTGATGATCCTATGAGTTTGTCCCGATCTTTCACAGCGAGTCTACCCGGATAGAAATCTTCCAATAACGCGATGAACGTCACTGGAAGAAGAGGAACGAATCCAGCAAGCAACAGGATGAAGATCACCACGCCTCAAACCTGAGCCTGATAATTCTCGATGAACACAAGAACCCTCGTATCAATCTATTTTGGATAATACGGCAACACCGTTTCCCCGGAGGGATGATACATGGTGGAGTACACGATAGTTTTTGACTAAACAACTGAACTCCCCTAAACCCTAGACGGCTGGCCTCCTTATATAGATGGCCAGTAAACTATTGGGCTTGAACAAGCCCAAACCCAAAACACAAATAACCCTAAGTGGCCCACAACATGACCTGGCTACGGAATAACCTAAACACATATATAAATTGATGACACAACCTTAGACTAAATTATTTCATATCGTAGGTCATCCTGGCGTGCCAATCTGCAATGAGCTGCCCTCATCTTGGTGGAGTCCTAAAATTAGGCTTCACCTCCTCATTCGTGCCCATATCAGCCTCCCCCTTCAAAAAGCGTTGTCCCCAACGCGTGAGGGTCTACTCGAAAGGATGGCGTGATATCAACACAAGCATCACGCGTTGTTGCCGTCTTCAAGTCTTGCCTGCCTTCCACACCACATCCTCCCTCTTGGCCTGCTCGACTTGATATAGCCCTGGGTGGTTGCACCTCTTTTCTTTGCCAAATGAACTTGTACTTAGGCGCCTCCACCTTCTTCTTCTCAACTCTTGTTGAAACCTTGCGTTGCTGAATATGAACCTGCTTTGCATGACCCCGCACAAGAGGAGTAATGCTTGGGCCACACAACTGACGAACATGTCCATCTTTGCCTTTATGCATACGCACTGCTGCTCCAATAAAACACCACACAGGTGTTTTAACAAAGCTGCGGTCTTCCACCCGCTGCGGCATTTGCACCGACACACGATCATCACAGGGAGCATTGGTCTGAACACCTTTGTCAACACAAACTATAGAACATGCTGCAACATTTTTCCTTTCATCAAAAAGAGGCTTGACTTCAACCGGCTTGTCACCAACAAGAACAACTGGCTTGTCATCTATAGGCGTGGCTGAAACAATTTCAATACTGACGCTCCGTGTGTCATGCTCCTCTGACTGTGGCGTAGCTAGCCCAGATTTTGGCTTAGCCTTGCGCAACTTCTCCTTGTGTACCACCAGCTCAACATCAGATTTAATTTGATCATCCTTCATAGGTTTCAAAGTCCGCTGTTTCCCATCATGCACAAAAGAATATGATTTTGCTCTCCCAGCATGAGTAACATTGCGATCATACTGCCATGGACGTCCAAGTAACAGCCCACACACCTCCAATGGCAACACATCGCACTCCATATCATCAACATAATCACCAACTATAAATGGCACACGTACCTTATGAGTAACTTTCAGCATACCACAACTATTTAACCACGCAACATGCTTAGGTTCAGGAATACGCCATGTCGACAAACTCAATGTTGCCACCACAGCCTTACTGATGCCATTACAATAGCTACCACCATCCACCATGAGCTTGCACTCTTTGCCTTTGACCATGCACTGCGTTTGAAATAAACTCCAACGCTGACCCTTGTCAACTGGTTCGCAAGTCTCATCACGTACCCGCTTGAGTTGCATATTCAGCCCACTCAGTGGTTCAACCACTTCCACGGTAGTTTCAGCGCACACAACAACTTTGGCAATAACAGGCTACTTCTCTTTAGAAGGTTTTGTCACTGCCACGCTAACTGTTTACACTGGAACAACTGCCGTAGGCTCCTTTACATGAGATAGAATAGACATGGCTGCAACCTTGTTAGGAATATCCACCTTCGCTAACTTTTCCTGAGAACAAGTAGTCACAGCCGTAGCTGCCTTGGGTAAAGGTGGTATAGTATTACCAACATCCACGGTTACCCTAGACTATGGACAAGGAACCGCGATATTAGAAGGTATAAAGCACTCTCGTAGAAATATCCTGAAATACGCCCAAGTTGCAGAGGTAATGCGCTTCTCCCACATCACTTTATGCCACCAACTGTATAGCTTTCCATCCACGCGTCGAACTGCAAGAGCCAACGTGTTGAATCGTCCAGGTTTTGATCATAGGTAGCGCATCTGTAAAACCCTGTTGCATATGACGTTTCCATGACTTAAATTCTTCAGCTGTTGCATAGTTGTTTAGTTGCCAATTGAGCTCATATTCAGCACGTGCTACACCATCCAGTAGGTCAAGATAGTCATTGAAAATATCGCTATACTTCTCACCACTACTAGATGAATACCCGTGTGTTGCCACGGTCTTAAAGGTGTGCATTGCAATGACAGAGAAAAAAATCGAGCAGATGAATAAAGTATGTTCTCGTTGGTATGGCTAGACCATAAGGGTTAGTTGACACTGAGTGAACAATGGCATAGGTGGTTCCTCTGAGTTAAGGTTTATGCTAGAACAGTGGCCGGAGACCTAATGGTTATCAGGAGCATTTCCACTTGTATAATTACTAATTATAAATAATTATAGTCTAAATCATGTGCTCCAATACTGATGAGGCCAAGACATTTATCGATGAATTCCCATCAAATTTGACTAATGTCGGCATAGGATTTGGGGAGGGCATGATTGACGACAAAAAGAGATTAATCGTTTTCCTTTCCACCCTGTCCTACTTGCCATCAAGGTGCCCCTCACTTGATGAAGAACTCCATCCTTTCACCAGATTTGTAACATCAAAATTTCAACAATAAGGAGCATATCAGTACTTATTCATGTTTGTCTGGCTGATACCCATGGCCAGCTAGATCAGAAAAAAAATGAACACGCATTAGGGGTAATCAAGTAACCACAGCATGGTGAAAGTCTCAATTCATGAACAATTTTTCAAACCAGTCATGCATGACATATTGTAGCTGGAAGCCTGGAACTCATTTGACCAATATAATTTGGTCTGCATCGGTGCATGATACGTCTTTGGTCCGTATCTATCCATATGTCATGACGTACCAGAAAAAAACACCCCTCCTCTGAACTGAAGGTACCGCTGATAAATCTGATATGAAGGTGAGCTTAAGTCTGCATCCATCCATATGTCACGATGAAGTAGAACTGAAGCTAGCACTAATCTAATCTGAAGCTGAGATTACGAAGAGATATCTGGAAACAAATCAACATCCAAAACACATGCAAATAGGAATCCAGGGAATCATGAGCATAACTAACTTATTAACGGAAATCTACACTGCAACTAAAGCAGCACACTGAAATCTTTTGACGGAATGTATCATCGCTGAAAACAACATCACCACCAACATATCCCATCAACCTTGCTTGGCCTGATGCATTACCGTCCAAGATGCTGCCTGAGTCCCAGCTAAAAAGGACAGATCGAGGAACTCCAAAGAGCAAGGCAACATGGCCGTCGAGCTTGGCAGTCATGTCTCGCACTTATCCATCAGAGATGAGCATGGATGTGAACTCGGGGACTCAGCCGAGGGAGGGGGATTGGAGCTCGACTGCTCGGGGGTAGGCAGGTTGGGGCCGCCATAGTCCCATTCCAACCGGCCGGAGGAGGAAGAGATCGAGGTAGCCATTCATCTTCTCTTTGCCGCCGTTCCGCGGAGCTGGGTCGTCGCCGCTGCTGTCCCCGAACACGACTCATGCGGCGCCGTAGATCTCCGACCATCTCCTCACGACACCGATCCTCGGAGCTGGGATACCGGCGTCCATATCCTCGCCACTGCCGATCCGGCGATCCGTGGAGCTGTGACGCTGCTGCCTCTCTCTGCAACCCACGGGATCAATGGATAGGGTAAGGGTATAAATACAAAAGTGTGATTTTTTGGGCCACGGGTTGGACTGCGGGTTGATTTTGACATTACCAAGGGGCTAAAGTGAAAATTTATATAGCGACGTATGGACGTACGTACGGTCGCATTGCCGTTTTATTTGTAGAGAAGAGATGACACCATCACCCGGAAAAGACGCCATTTATATTTTGTCACTTCTCCAACTTCCGTCAAGCAGAAATCTGTGACGATCCTATGATGGGGATCGATCACAGGGACCAGATGAGGATCACAGAATGGAGTTTAGATGGGAAAAGCATAGAGCGAGGTGAGGATAGAAGCGAGAGGACGAGGATCTAGTTCAGTTCTTTCATACGACATAGTTCGATTCAATCTTACACAGCCCCTTATAAACTGGGACGACCGGTTCAACGGCCCCACCTGTCAGTACACGACACACGACCACCACACACGACCGAGTCCTCCTTCCCTGATGCTGGGCCCAATGAGCTCGCCAGCTCAGCTGGCGACTTGATGGCAACCATCGACGTCGATGGTATGACAGTTTCCCCCTCTTCAGAATGAGCTCCCTCCGAAATCTCTGCTTCCCAAATCGGCGCGTCAGGGTACCTGGTTTTGAGGACATAGTAATCTTCCCAGGTGGTGCAATTCTCTGGCATGTGTGCCCAGCGGACAAGGATTTGTGGTGTAGCGGCGTTGCCCTTGCGCACCAGCCGGCGCTCGACAATCTCCAGCGGCAAGGGAGTGGCGACTTGGAGATTTGGTGCGGTGGGCAGCTCACTGAAGACAGGAGTGTAATTGACAGTGAAAGGTTTCAGCTGAGAGACGTGAAAAATGTCATGTACCTTGGCTGTCGCCGGCAATTTGAGACGATAGGCCACGGCTCCAATGCGTTCCAGAATGTCATACGGGCCGAAGTACTTGTAAGACAATTTGGGGTATGGACGATTGACCACCGACTGTTGCGCGTATGGCTGAAGCTTCAGTAACACTTGTTCTCCCACCTGAAACTGGCGTTCCGAACGGTTGCGGTCAGCGAAATGCTTCTGCCGAAGCTGTGCTCGCAGAAGTTGTGCGCGAAGAAGTTCAGTATGAGCCTGATAATCGAGAGCAGCGTCTTCGGCCTCAGAATTCTCGGCAACCGTGAGATTTGGCATGCCTCCAAAGTTGGGATCCTGCTTGTAGAGCGCCCTGAAGGGAGAACACCCCAACGAAGAATGAAAACTGGAATTATACCAGAATTCCGCGAGACCAAGCCATTTTTTCCACTGCTTTGGATTATCCTGGACTGCGCAACACAGATATTGCTCGAGGCATTGGTTGACACGTTCGCTCTGACCATCGGTCTGGGGATGATATGCCATGGTGTAATTCAGACGAGTGCCCAGGGCTTTAAGCAGCTCCTTCCAAAAATGACTGGTGAAGATGCGATCCCTATCTGAAACAATTGATAATGGGACACCGTGCAACTTGACGACGCCGTCGACAAACACTTTGGACACGGAAGCAGCAGTAAATGGGTGGCGAAGTGGCAAGAAGTGAGCATACTTTGTGAGACGATCGACCACCACCAGAATCGTATTGGCACCATCAGACATTGGCAACCCTTCAATGAAATCCATAGTTATGCCTTGCCAAGGAGCATCAGGAAGTGGCAATGGCTGAAGAAGGCCAGCCGGTTTCTGGTGAGAAGGTTTAGCCATCTGACAAACTTGGCATTGCTTGACATATAATTCAACTGCCAGTTCCAGACCAGGCCAGTAGTACAATTGTTTCACACGTTGATAGGTGGCTTGTATCCCAGAGTGACCCCCTATGGCACTGTCATGAAGAGAAGAAATGAGTTTAGTCTGGAGGGCAGAGTTCTCACCAATGTAGAGTCGGCCTTTGTATTTGATGAGGCCTTGCTCCAGAGAAAACCCTTTGGCATTGGGAGACTGTACTGTCAATTCTTGCAACAAGGTAGCTGTCTGATGATCAGTAGTGTAGGAGTTGAGGACTTCCTGAACCCACCCTGGAGTACAACTGGAGACTGTCTGGGTAGTCAAAAGATGACCTACCCTGGATAAAGCATCTGCAGCTCCATTTTCTAACCCTTTTCTGTACTTGATAGTAAACTGCAAACCCACTAATTTGGACATGGCCTTTCTCTGCAATTCAGTAATCAAGTGCTGATCATTCAGATTACTCAAACTCTGATGATCAGTGATAATGGTGAAAGGACCTCTCTGCAAGTACTGGCGCCACTTGTCAACTGCCATGATCACAGCCAAAAATTCCTTTTCATAGATAGACAATTTCTGATTCTGGACACCCAAAGCCTTGCTCATATAAGCAACTGGATGACCAGCTTGCATCAAAACAGCTCCAACACCACTGTCACACGCATCAGTCTCCACAGTAAAAGGCAACTTGAAATTGGGAAGAGCTAGCACAGGTGTAGAAGACATGGCTACTTTCAGTTGCAGAAATGCTGCATTTGCTTCAGATGTCCAAGTAAACCCCTTCTTTGTGAGTAGTTGAGTCAATGGTTTAGTAATCACTCCATAGTTACGGACAAATTTTCTGTAATAGCCTATCAGCCCCAAAAACCCTCGGAGTTCAGTTACAGTCGTGGGCACAGGCCATTGTTCCATGGCCAGAGTCTTCTCAGGATCAGTGGAAACACCAGAATCAGAAATGATATGACCCAGGTAGTGAATACTGGTCTGTCCAAAACTGCATTTACTGAGTTTGGCAAAGAACTGAGAATCTCTGAGCTGTTGCAGCACGAGCTGCAAATGATGTAGATGCTTAGACCAGGAAGCACTATATACCAATATATCATCCAAGAAAACAATCACAAATTTTCGGAGGAACGGTGCAAAAATGGAATTCATCACACATTGGAACGTTGCAGGTGCATTGGTAAGACCAAATGGCATGACTCTGAACTGAAAATGACCATGGTGAGTCTTGAAAGCAGTTTTGCCTTCATCTTCTGGTCTAACCCTGATCTGATGATAACCAGCTCTGAGATCAAGCTTGGAAAATTACTTTGTGCCTGACAACTCATCCAGAAGCTCATCCACTATTGGCAAGGGAAACTTATTTTTAATAGTGAGAGTGTTCAGCTTTCTGTAGTCGACACAAAACCTCCAAGACGCATCTTTCTTTTTAACTAACAGCACTGGCGAAGAGAAAGGGCTCATACTAGCTGTAATGATACCAGCCTCGAGCATTTCTTGGACTTGTCGTTCGATCTCATCCTTTTGGAGGGGAGAATAACGGTAGGGCCGGGAGTTCACAGTGTGACTCTCATCTATCAATGAAATGGCATGATCCAGAGCTCGTTGAGGAGGTAGATGCTTGGGTTCAGCAAAAATATCTTGATATTCATCCAGTAAGGCTTGTAGATCAGGAGATATGTGTTGGTGTTCTGTGGAAACAACAGCAGCCGAAATAGGATCCACGACTGC
Source organism: Dactylis glomerata (assembly GCA_007115705.1). NCBI lineage: Eukaryota > Viridiplantae > Streptophyta > Magnoliopsida > Poales > Poaceae > Dactylis > Dactylis glomerata. Next base: position 1,825,786 of record QXEO01002108.1, on the reverse strand, counting down.
CAAGGCCCAGACCTCATTACCAGAAATCCACTTGTGCAGTTGCTCAACTGACAGTTCTGCCAATTTAGTAGTAGGTTTGCTCTGAACTCCTTGTAAGAGAACCTGTTCACCTTTGTATGCAAAGGAAATGTTCTTATGCACCCAATCATTTGTTGTTTTGCCAAATTGTTTGAGCCAATTTACCCCAAGAATGGCATCATAAGCTCCTATATCCAAAATGCGCATATCATCCACAAACGTATGACCTTGAGTCCACCATGTCAAACCCTTCACTTGCTCCTTGGAAACCATCAGTTCCCCGTTAGCCACTTTAACTGTCATCGACGGTGCAGGGGAAATAATACAGCCAGCCCTCTCTGCAAACGTTTTGTTCACGAATGTATGTGTGCTGCCAGAGTCAATGAGTAGCAGCATGATCTGGTTGCCCACCAACGCGCGCAATCTTATGGTTTCTTCACCAGCAGTCCCAGCCAAAGCATCCACTGATAATTGACAGCAGGCTGCGGAAACAGGTGTCTCCTCCAACAACTCCAGTGCTTGGACAGTATCATCGGACAGGACTTCCCCAAATTCACCCACCTCAATAGTGAGTAGCTGCCCAGAACACTTGCATTGATGTTCCCTGGAAAACTTATCCCCACACCTGAAACAGAGACCATTCGCCTTGCGAAAATCTCGCAACTGTCTCTCCCTGTTGAAGTCATCGTTTCCCTGCTTCTTAGGCCAATCAGTTTTGCTAGATGGTGTAGCAACGACAGTGGTTGGAACTGGGGGTGCTTGGTGGGAGCCAAAGCACGCGCTCGAGGACGATGATGATCAGTTTCTTCCTCTTGGATCCGACCCAGAGAAGCAGCACGAGCGATACTGCGCGGTGCTTGTAAACGCACAGCAGCCCGGAGATCATCTCGAAGCCCAAAAACAAATTGCGAGACAAACCAACGAGTACTCAATGACTCATCCACGGCCAGCAAATGATACATACAATCCTCAAAGCTCTGACGATACTCACTCACAGTACCAGTCTGTCGCATTTGCATCAGTTTGCTCATCTGTCCATCATATTCATCTTGACCAAATTCATCCAACAGAACGGCCATGAATTTCTCCCAGCTAGGTGTGCCATGGCGGCGTTTGAACGATTGATACCACATAGCCGCATTCCCCTCCAAATACAGTGATGCTAGACTAACCCACTGAGTGTGCGCAATTCTGAACATCTCAAAATATGTGAAACACTGATCGATCCACAACAGTGGTGTGTCGCCGTGGAATTTGGGGAAATCGTGGCGAGGAGCACGCACACGTACCTCTTCCTGCTCGGTCGGCGAGCTCGGTGCCGTGTGGAACGCGGCTGCCAACCCCGCAGCAGCGCCCGCCGCCGATGTCTGGGGGGTGTCCAGGAGCGGTAACCCGTTGTTGACGAGGGCACCCTTGGGCAGGGGAACATCCAGACGCGGCATAGTCGAGGCGCGGTCCCCCTCAGTGAACTTGCGCTTGATGCCGTCGAGATCTGCTCCATAGTCTTCCATCTGCTTGCGAACGCCCACCATCTCGGTGGAGATCGAGGTGACGCGCCCCAAAAGCTCTTGCTGAGTTTTGTTGACCTCATCCATCCTCTCCAAAACGAAAGTAGTTTGGGCCGTCGGCGTCGGTTGCTTGGACGGCGCCGTCGCGACTCGTCGGAATCAGGCCAACCCCGCTAAGGATTTTGCGCCGATTCACCCGAAAGCGAATCTGCACCTGTTGCGGTGGAATTTTACGGTCCGATCCAACTCAGGCGCACGAGGAAGCGAATCGAAGGCTCTAGATACCAATTGTGACGATCCTATGATGGGGATCGATCACAGGGACCAGATGACGATCACAGAATGGAGTTTAGATGGGAAAAGCATAGAGCGAGGTGAGGATAGAAGCGAGAGGACGAGGATCTAGTTCAGTTCTTTCATACGACATAGTTCGATTCAATCTTACATTGCCCCTTATAAACTGGGACGACCGGTTCAATGGCCCCACCTGTCAGTACACGACACATGACCACCACACACGACCGAGTCCTCCTTCCCTGATGCTGGACCCAATGAGCTCGCCAGCTCAGCTGGCGACTTGATGGCAACCATCGACGTCGATGGTATGACAAAATCCCAAACCGAATAAACACCCAACTATCTCTACTAATAATATTGCAAGAGGTATGGTCCGTGGCTCGCAAATACGCTTTCAATCCACCAAAAATATGCTTTTAATCCAAATAATCCACATAGGTATGTATTCCTCTCGCCATACCCGAAACTTTTTCTTTTTATTAGTACGTCCTCCCAGCCTCTCGATCCCATCGCCCTCTTCGGCGTCGTTGACCCGTCGCCGCCCACACACAATGGGCCAGCTCCCCACCGCTTGGATCACGGCCCGCTCCCCTCACGCGCGCCTCAGCCCTGCCTGGCTGCGTCTCGGCCCGCTCCCCTCACGCGCGCCTCAGCCCTGCCTGGCTGCGTCTCGAACCGGAGATTGACCGGTAACCTGGTTCTGTCGGCCGCCGCCATCCTCTTGAGCCCCTGCGCCGGCCACCGATGCCCTCCTAGGAACTCGCGACGGTCCTCAACCGCCACACTCGCGCCGTCACTCCCCGTACTCCTCACCCAGCACGCCACGCTAGACGCCCGCGAGGATCACAATGGCCCATGGACACACACCGCCGGCTGCCGGTCCTGGCTGTTTGAAGTAAAAGTATTGAGAGAGAATGAAGTGATTTTATTGATAGATTTCTGGGTATATATACCCTGTGAACAGTCGCCTTTTAAGGCGGTTTACAATTGAGGGGATGCCTCAGATTAAGGCGGTTGGACAAAATCCTAACTGCTACAATTATCGTAATTACATTGCTAATTATTTCTAACACTCCCCCTTGGACAACGCCATTTCTTGAAAATATCTTGTATAATCTTCAGAAATCTTCTTGCTTAGTCTTGAGAGTGTTCTTGTAAATAGGATGCCCTTGTAAACAATACCGTTCTTTGTAAATCTACCATCTTGAAAATTCTTCATCTTTAGAATCTCTCCCCCAAAAACCCAGTGGGAAAAATATGAGGAGAGTTGTATTTGATATGTTGTTAAAACTCCTTTAAACCCAAGAGGGAAAAGAAGGAGAAAATGATACAACATATAATGATTGTTATCTCCTTAATAACTCATATGGGAAAAACCTTGAAAAGGAAAAATCTCATTAGTGAGTTCAGAGAATAACACATATGTCTCGAGTACTTCCTTCTAAAAACCCTGATGGGGAAAAATAGGAGGTATGACACATATCTTATGTAAATACTGCAAAGAGTGCAATATGATGTGCCATTGAAAACTCCTTTAAAACCCAACGGGAAAAATATAAGGAGAAAACGATATGGCATATATGAACACTTGTATTTATATTGTCTCATTAAAAACCTTCTATGAGAAATCATTAGGAAAAACTCATCAAGGGAAAAAGAGTACAATATATATAATCTGAAGATCATCAATGGGTTATAATTAGGGAATTTACTCCCCCCTGAATTGTGCAAATCTCAAAGTTGTCTCATACCAATTCCATGAAATAGTTATGGAAAACAAAGTTGGTAATTAAAGACATTGTGAATAAATCTGTTAGATTTTCACAAGATAAGTTTGCAGGAACAATATGCCCACTTTGGGAAATACTATTATTACTAGCAGTTTGCTTTGCAATATTGTTCTCTATATAACCCACATGTATTTGAATAATACAAGTGTGCATTATCTTGATAGATATGGTAGATGATTCCGTTGAATCCTAACCATGTCATTTTGAATTTGGTTAATCATTCTATGAAGCCATATAAATTTTATGATGCTTCAAAGTATAGTAATTATTCTAGAATGATTAATGAGGGTAGAATTTAGAGTCTATTATGAAGATATCCTTGAGAAGGATCTTCTATTGAGTTCAGTCTATGATATGGCATTTATTGGGATCAGATGATTATAGCCAATATATGTATATCACATGATGGTCAAACCTTGATGTTCCTGAAGGAATTAATCAAGATATATATATATTTAGTGCATTGAAGATACTGAAGGATATTACTTCACTCAATGTTTGGTTGGATGTTGCACTTTAATAAACTGACAACAAAAATATTGTCACATATGATGTAGTTTGTGAGGTATGGAACTATGGGTCCCAATATCACTTCATCATTGATACCATTAATGAATGATTTGTACCTTGATAGGGATAGTATGACCATATGTATTGATGTGGTTTATCCATATTTACTCTCTACCACATTTTATGGATACATGAAGACTGATAATATGTATTCCTGAGGGGATATACTCAAGTTGTGAATTTGATTGGTATTTGGTTTAATCCAAATCTCCGTCATAAGATGATTATAAGCTCCTTTCATGTATATGATAAAGTCATCTACATGTATAAAGGTCATGTATAATCCAGTAAGGGATTTTGTTTATGACTATATGTAAGCAATCATCATTATTTGAGTAATCCTTTTGAAAAAGGAATTCTCTTGGTTGGTTGTACCATATAATTTTTCCGACTATCTGTTCAAGTCATAGAGTGACTATTGAAGATTTACACAAATGCATGTTGCGATTTTCTTTTGGATTTAAGCCCTGAAGGACTTTAATATAGGTATCCAAAATGAGTGATCCATATGTGTATGGATCCATCAACTGCATAAATAGATTATTTGTAACTGCCAATAATAGTAATATCGAAACATAATCCACATATACCAAGAGGGTATGTTGCATCATAATTGATGTTGGGTCTCTGCATGAACCCTTGTGCTACAAGCCTCGCTTTTTCACCACCTCATTGTTTTCATTATTAACAAAAAGTTATTGATCTTTCAGAGGAAAAATCCTTATGAGGAGTAGGTATTACTAAGGTAGATACCTCTCTTTCATTGAGCGAGTGCTATTCTTATTTAATTGCTTCCTTCTAGTTGAACCAATATACGAGTGCATGAGGCACTCTGCCATGGACTTTGGTTCAGGGCCCTAAAGGTTTTTAGCAATTTTAAGAATAAATATATGTCGACAAATGTAGGCTTTATGTTATATGATTCTTTTGAATCAATGGATTTGTGGAAATATCATTTACATCATTTAACTCCTCGTGATTTCCCATAACAATAGAGTCAACGTGTTTCGATGTCCAACACTTAAAATCGTGTGCACATTTGTGTTGGTTTGGATGATGAGCATCCATTTTGTCTTATTCAACTTGAGGTTGAATTACATTTACAGTTTGAGGATACAATTTCCTCCATTCCGCGGATTCATATAAGAACTTAAATCCATGTGAGAAGGTTTCTCCCCCTTTTGCTCTCATGTGGGGGAAGAGTGTTTGAATTAGGTACCTCCACTCTTCTTGCATATGGATTGCATGAATAATATGATGTAGTGACATCTTTATTCTCAGTAAATGTATTTGGCAGATTTGCAATGTGTTGCAAATTTATGACTGAACTTCATGTTCAGATTTTTCAAGTACGTGAATATAAGGACTGAATGTCTATGACATTTCTAATTTATTTATCGGCATTCATTATGGTACTATCTCCCCCTAATGCCGAAGATGTCCTCATTGCAAATGCAATCAACGCACAGGGCTATTAATAACTCCCTTGTTAGGGTCAAGTATTTGACGGATAAATAATTATACTTAGTTATTTCTCACATAGATCCCAATTTGATGTGAGAACCCATGATGCACGTTGGGGGTGGTGATATCGGCATATGACCGAATTATCGCAGATGGGAAATACTTATTTAATTTCCACGTACTTACTGCAAGGGGAAGCAGTATGGTATGCAGTTATTATGATCTTGATCAGATCTATGCCGTGTAAGGATGCATATCTCCAACAAGAGGTTGGTATAATTAAATTTTCTTGATGTGGTCTTTTAATTAGTTACTCTTTTGATAAAGAGTTTAGTTGCACCATTTTGGGTATGTACATGAGGTACTTAGTAAAATCATAAATGATCATTAAGATGACATTCACATGGTTTTAATCCATATCTTATGATAATTTGCTCTAATTTGATAATTGAGCAATTAATTTAGTAAGATCATGAGTTTGTGGAGATTAGAGATCCCCATAAGGCCATCTATAGGATGCGCGCATGGATACCGTGAAGTACTTATATGACCCATATAATGGTTGAATAGTCCACCTGTATCTTCTCGTATACATTCAGGAATTGGAGTGGCTCATTTCTATTTTTAAGGTGAGAGAGCCTTAAAAATAAATAATTTTCTCATGGCACATGTGGTGCACATAAAATTTGAAGACTTGAGAATTTTGCAACTTTTAAGTTGTGACCAACAAGATTGTTGATAACTTTTTGTATCATCCCTATGATGGGGTGACTAAGGCGATTATGCCAAATGTTAAATTTATCAACATTTTGATCAATTACTTTGTACGCAACAAAATTAGTATGAATTTGGTTCATACATTAAATTGTCATGTCTAAAGAACATGATATTATTAGACAATATACCACATGAAGTAGTATATTTATAGGCCAAGTGACATAATGGGATAATTATGAGACTAAACAAGGTCATCGAAATGTCTTGGAAATTTTATTCCTCAATCAAATTATTATTGCGAAGGAGTGCATCTCCTACCTGATTATACTTACGCTCTCATTCTGATGAAGATCATAAGTACAATTAGCAACCATATTATATTCTGGTGCGTATCGAAGTGAGCTTCGAAGTTATCCCATTGAACTCATATTAATTGATGCATTTATGGCTTAACCTAACCAATGATTTGGAAATTTGGAAATGCATATGTATGATGATTCATACAATAACATATTTGATAAACTTGAGGATTAGCTTATCCTTTTTAATAAGGTTCACTTTGTTTCTGTTTGTCATGTTACCTCAACTTTACATTAATTTCTCATGGTTCATTTTGAGCCAAGGAGATTTGTAGTTCATTGACTACTAGTATGAATTTCAGGTAATTGTATATCACCGTAGGGTGTATTTAATGATTCTTCAGAAGAAGTTATCATATAGTTTTAGCCTGAAATAAAGACAATAATGCTGATGCATTATTATCAAAGGATGATGTAAAGTACATTAGCGGTTTTGATCAGATCTTTATAACATTTTTCTGATCAGAAAATATCAACTTTGAGTTGATTATATAAACAACAGAAAGAGGGAAAAACCCGCAATGTAGTAGAAGTCCTCAAAAGTGTTTGAGAAACTATTACCATTACATTTATGCATCATATATCTTCTTGATGGAGATTTAGAGAAAAACCAATATTTAATCAATTTCTCTCATGTAATGTGAGTTCGGCGATTTCCACTAATGGAAATGATAGCCATGTCCTGCATGAGATGATCATGCAACTCATTTACTATGTTAGTAAATTTGAATTGATGAAAAATGCTCTCAATAAGCATATGTTAATGGTCAAGGTGATTCTGTAATGACCATAGGGTAGACATTCAATATTGAGACATCAAATGTTATTTATATCAATGTTTTGGAATTTATTCCCAAAGTGATGGGTGATATTATATTTTGCACCAAAACATGGATATATACCTTTGACATTGGTTATTCACGGTGAATATAATTATCACCATATGACATACAAATAGTAGTTTGTGAGAAATAATGGACTATGTCTTGATAGACATTAGAACCATGTCCAATAATTATAGATCCCACATCTTACCAATGTAATAGAAGCATGAAATAACCATGCATAAATTGTTTTTACTATGATGGTAAAATTTATTTTGGTAAACAACAAGCATGTTCTAGAGGAGCATTTTGAAATTTAAGCAGATGCTTATAAGTCATATATGTGTAGATCTTCGAATTTCAAGTTAACACGTTGTAGATAATCTCCTTTTTTTATGGAGTACATCTCTCAGTAGTAGGAAGCATAGTCTGACATGTGTCAGTAGATGCCTTATCCTATTACCTTGTGTTATACTTTGACATTGACTTATTCGGAATAGCACTTTGTAGGTAATCTTATTATCGTAATGACAAATAAGTACGCCTCATAGTAATGGATAATCTGCACTTTATGCAGTAGATACCATCACCTTGTGTTTCACGAATAATATTCGAGATAGTCACATTTTTTTTTCGTATTTTATTAATGAGAAATTTTGCAAGAAAATTAAATTTCAAGTGCAAAATTAAATTGTTGTACCAAATAACATGTTATAAAATGCTAAAGGCAAATATATTAATGACATGTCATATTACATATTTGTAAATTATATTAGACAGAAGGTCTAGAATTATCTCATGTCGATTTTACCTCATATTTTGAGTGAGAATTTTGCTAGAAAATTATTTTTCAATTGCAAAACAAGGTTGCTTTACCAAAATTACATGTTACAGAGAGAACGCTAGAGGCAAAACTATAACATTACAAAAGTTCAAAAGGAACCGGGTATGTAATGCAAGTAAAGTCGTATAGTTTTTCTTTGTATCACGTGAAGACATGATAGCCTCATACAGTGATTTTACATTTTGTATTAATAATTTCTTGCAATACAAGGATTTTGATGCAAAATGGGCAAAAGGGATAAGGTTGTCTATCCAGATTGTTTGTGCGGTTACCAATCAATGGATTGGTTCGACCACTGCACGCGCACGCGCATGTTGCCGGGCGACGGTAGTGCGCCTTGGGCGGCCATGCCGCGGGAGGGCGCACCGGGGGCGGCGGAGTGGGGCTGGGGCATCGCTGGGGAGAATCCCCGTCGCACGCTGCCGGTCGTGAACACCAAGAACGTCGCGGCCGCGTACTCCGCGCCGGAGACGACCTCATCGTGGGCAGCCCCGCCGGGAGGCTGCGGGCACGGGCGCCACCGGGTCAGGAGCGCCCTAGTCGTTGTCTCCTGGAGCCAGCCGCTGCGGTTCAAGCGCATGCGGGCCGAGGGTCACCGGGTATCGCTGCAACTAGGAGGGCTCAGCCGCGGTGCTCATTGAGGAGAAGGGAGGGGCAACGAGTGCGCCGCGCATCGCCGGAGGGCTTGGTAATGTGTTTAGAGTAAACGTATTGAGGAAATGAACTGATGCTTTCATTGATGAATAAGGGGTATTTATACCCCTGGAACAGGTGCCATGCAATGGCGGTTTACAAGGTTTGTGCCTCTTCGGAGGGACACAGCGTTTGGACAAAAATAACTGCCTACTTAGCTTAGGATCTAAGCTAATCTAATTAACTGCCTAGTTAGCTTAATAATTAAGCTATTTTATTTCTAACACTCCCCCTTGGACAACGCTATATCTTGAAAACCCCTTGTATAATCTTCAGGATCTTCTCGCATAGTCTTGGAAGTCTTCTTGTGTAGGCTTGAGGATGTCCTTGTAAACAACACTGCTCTTCGTAAATTATATCATCTTGAAAATCATCATATTTAGAATATCTCCCCCAAAAACCCCGTGGGTAAAATTTGAGGAGAAGAGTATTTGATATGTTGTTAAAACTCCTTAAAACCCTATGGGAAAAATAAGAAGAAAATGATACAACATATAATGATTGTTGTCTCCATGAGAACTCATATGAGGAAAACCTTAGAAAAGGGAAAAACCTCACAGATGAGTTTAGAGAACAATAAATATGCCTTGTATACTTCCTTATAAAAACCCCAGTGGGGAAAAATAGGAGGTACGACATATATCTAGAGTAAATATTGCAAATAGTGCAATATGATGTGCCAATGAAAACTCCTTTAAAACCCAATGGGAAAAATATAAGGAGAAAACGATATGGCATATCTAGCACTTGTATTTATATTGTCTCATTAAAAACCTTTTATGAGAAACCAAAAGGGAAAACTCATGAAGGAAAAAAGAGTACAATATTATATGATCTGATGATCCTCAATGGGTTATCTCATATGGGAGTTTACTCCCCCTGAACTTTGCAAATCTACGAGCAATTTGCTATGCAATATTGTTCCATATATAACCCATTTGCATTAGAGTAATACAAATGTGCATTATCTTGATAGATATGGTAGGTGATTCTGTTGAATCCTAACCACATCATTTTTAATGTGGTTAATCATTCTGTGAAGCCATGTAAATCTTATGATGCTTCAAAGTATAGTAATTATTCCAGAATGAATAATGAGGATAGACAATAGAGTCTATTATGAAGATATCCTTGAGAAGGATCATCTAGTGAGTTCAGTCCATGATATGGCATTTATTGGGATCAGATGATTATAGCCAATATATGTATATCACATGATAGTCAAACCTTGATCTTCCTAAAGGAATTAATCAAGAAAGGAATTAATCAAGATATTTAGTGCCTTGAAGATGTCAAAGAATATTACTTCATCCAACGTTTTGTTGGATTTTGCACTTTAATAATCTTGATAGGGATAGTATGACCATATGTGTTGATATGATTTATCCATATTTACTACCATACTTTATGGATACATGAAGACTGATAAATATGTATTCCTAAGGGGATATACTCAAGTTGTGAACCTGATTAATATTTGGTTTAATCCAAATCTCCATCATAAGATGATTGTAAGCACCTTTCATGTATATAATTTGATGATAAAGTCATCTACATGTACAAAGGTCATGTATAATCCAATTAGGGATTTTCTTTATGAATACATGTAAGCAATCATCATTATTTGAGTAATCCTTATGAACAAGGAATTCTCTTGGTCGGTTGTACCATATAATTTTTCCGACTATCTCTTCAAGTCATAGAGTGACTATTGAAGATTTACACAAATACATGTTGCGATTTTATTTTGGATTTAAGCCCTGGAGGGACTTTAATATAAGTATCCAAAATGAGTGATCCATATGTGTATGGATCCATCAACTACATAAATAGTTTATTTGTAACTGCCAATAATAGTAATATCGAAACTTAATCCACATATACCAAGAGGGTATGTTGCATCATAATTGATGTCGGGTCTCTGCGTGAACCCTTGTGCTACAAGCCTCGCTTTTTCACCACCTCATTATTTTCGTTATTAACGAAAAATTATTAATCTTCTAGAGAAAAGATCCATATGAGGAGTAGGTATTACTAAGGTAGATACCTCTCTTTCGTTGAGCGAGTGCTATTCTTATTTAATTGCTTCCTTCTAGTTGAACCAATATACGAGTGCATGAGGCACTCTACCATGGATTTTGGTTCAGGGCCCTAAAGGTTTTTAGCAATTTCAAGAATAAATATATGTCGACAAATGTAGGCTTTATGTTATATGATTCTATTGAATCAATGGATTTGTGGAAATGTCATTTACATCATTTAACTCCTCGTGATTTCCCATAACAATAGAGTCAACGTGTTTCGATGTCCAACACTTAAAATCGTGTGCACATTTGTGTTGGTTTGGATGATGAGCATCCATCTTGTCTTATTCAACTTGAGGTTGAATTACATTTACAGTTTGAGGATACAATTTCCTCCATTCCGCGGATTCATATAAGAACTTAAATCCATGTGAGAAGGTTTCTCCCCCTTTTGCTCTCATGTGGGGGAAGAGTGTTTGAATTAGGTACCTCCACTCTTCTTGCATATGGATTGTATGAATAATATGATGTAGTGACATCTTTATTCTCAGTAAATGTATTTGGCAGATTTGCAATGTGTTGCAAATTTATGATTGAACTTCATGTTCAGATTTTTCAAGTACGTGAATATAAGGACTGAACATCTATGACATTTCTAATTTATTTATCGGCATTCTTTGTGGTACTAATCTCCCCCTAATGCCGAAAATGTCCTTATTGCTAATGCAATCAACGTACGGACTATCAATAACTCCCTTCTTAGAGCCAAGTATTTGATGGATAATACCTTAGTTATTTCTCACATAGATCCCAATTTGATGTGAGAGCCCATGTTGTACATTGGGGTGGTGATATCGGTATATGACCGAATTTTCGCAGATGGGAAATACTTGTTTGATTTCCACGTACTTACTGCAAGGGGGAAGCAGTATGATATGCAGTTATTATGATCTTGATCAGATCTATGCCATGTAAGGACGCATGTCTCCAACAAGAGGTTGGTATAATTCAATTTTCTTGATATGGTCATTTAATTAGTTACTCTTTTGATAAAGAGTTTAGTTGCACCAATTTAGATATGTACATGATGTACTTAGTAAAATCATAAATGATCATTAAGATGACATTCACATGGTTTTAATCCATATCTTGTGATAACTTGCTCTAATTTGATAATTGAGCAATTAATTTAGTAAGATTATGAGTTCAATGGGATAACTTCGAAGCTCACTTCGATAAGCACCATAATATAATATGGTTGATGATTGTACTTATAATCTTCATTAGAATGAGAACGTAAGTATAATCTGGTAGGAGATGCACTCCTTCGCAATAATAATTTGATGGAGGAATAAAATTTCCAAGACATTTCGATGACCTTGTTTAGTCTCATAACTATCCCATTATGTCACTTGGCCTATAAATATACTACTTCATGTGGTATGTTGTCCTATAATATCATGTTTTTCAGACATGACAATTTAATGTATGAATCAAATTCATACTAATTTTGTTGCGTAAAAAGTAATTGATCAAAATGTTGATAAATTTAACATTTGGCATAATCGCCTTAGTCACCCCATCATAGGGATGATACAAAAAGTTATTAACAATCTTGTTGGTCACAACTTAAAAGTTGCAAAAATTCTCAAGTCATCAAATTTTATGTGCACCACATGTGCCATGAGAAAATTATTTATTTTTAAGGCTCTCTCACCTTAAAATTAGAAATGAGCCACTCAAATTCTTGAATGTACACAAGAAGTGTTTGAAGTAAAAGTATTGAGAGAGAATGAAGTGATTTTATTGATAGATTTCTGGGTATATATACCCTGTGAACAGTCGCCTTTTAAGGCGGTTTACAATTGAGGGGATGCCTCAGATTAAGGCGGTTGGACAAAATCCTAACTGATACAATTATCCTAATTACATTGCTAATTATTTCTAACACTGGCCACGGGTCTGGCGTTTCTGGTATGTTTCTTGCAGCGGCGCAACGCCAAGAAAGAGTTCATGTCAGATACGTTCAGACTACAATCCCAAATTCCCAATCCCCCGATCGATAGCCGAGACCGTGGTCCTCCAATCGATAGTCGGGACCGTGGTTAGCTGCCACATCTATGAGATCAGATGGCGGCAGCCTCTTCAGTCTTCACCAGCATCCCCCGCTGGATCAAGAGTCGAGAATTGGATGGTGCAGTCCCCCGCTCTTCCGCAGCGTGCTGGTCGGCATGGCTCCGTGGGGCTGGAGCCCGCTCCTGAATTGCTCCGGCAGCGGGATGCCCAGGCCGGCGCCATCTCCTGCGCCGCGCATGGCCAGGAACTCCACAATTCGGTCGTGGTTGTGCAGTGCCCCACGTTGTGACCCCTCCAAATTCGCATCAACAAACCAACATCAGAGAGGGACAGGGAACACTTCAGTTCTAGGAAGCGCCTCGGTGAACATCATCGAGGCATGCAAATCCGAGCAACGCATGGGTATATGAGCGTATTACAAATATCGCTGTTATTGCCGTCAGTGTTTGCTCATTCCTTGTCTGATGTGTTGTGCTCTCGCGTGCTGTCTCCTCCGGATTTCTACTTAACTCTTCCACTTTCAGGTAGCAGATTAGTGAGATATACTTGAATCATTGAATGCGATCTCATCTAAACACGGACATGTGAATTGCATATACCATTGATTTGTGAAGTACATTTTAATGTAGAGCACCATAGATTTTATTATTGGTGTTTCATTCATTAAACTTCTCAACTGCTAGGATGCAGTAAGAAGTATCAGTGTTGAGTTGCACAGTTGATGCAATCCTCTGTTTCACGAAGGGATTCATTATTACTTGGTGCGCAGCTGCAAGGACAATCCTTCACAAATGTACCTTGCCTTGCTCAGTTTGTGAATAAATAAACCCATGTGACCTTTTGATATTTTTGCTCTTGGATTATTAAGAAAAGACAACTTTAGTTCTCACTCAGTATAATGTAGCCCAAAATATAAATTAAACTTAATTTGTGCATGTTTGTGAGATAAATAGTTGGCTACGATAGATTTTTTTAAAAAAAACTCATACACAGAAATATGATTTTTGAAACTTTTTTTAGAAAAGCGGAATCATTTGTGCCCATACGCATCAAATCTCCACCAACTTAAGATGTCCAAGCAAGATGTATATTGTTAAATTGTTCTTTTTAGGAGATAATTTTTGTTTATATTTGGTCCGCTGCAACGCGCGGGAACATTGCTAGTATTGTTAATCTGCGGAAGCAATGCAAGTGACCACGATCTGGTCTATTCCTTTCCAAGCCGAAACACAGTAACGGCAGATAGGCACAGCAGTATCGCGGCCGCGACTGGTCTCGTCCGAGGACAGTTTGAGGTCTAGCGAGCCTCAACCCCGACTTGGCGCTGTCCCTCGATGCGGCCAAGAGCGCCAGGGAACCTGACGGGTCGAGCGTGCAGGGGCGCGGTGGAGCGATCGCCCAGGCGCTTGGGCAGATGGGCCGGCCCATACTAGAGATTAGAGAACGAGAGCAGGCGCTGGTAGCGATCCCGCGATCAGGCGGGGCGAGCGAGGCTCTCGCTCAACCGCACAGATGGTCTGTGGTCCAGCGCCCAGAGATAGCGCAACGATTTTTTTTTTTACCTGTACCGATTGGATCTGCAGGATATCGTGGATTGAGTCGACTCTCACGAAACGATCAACAGCGATTGGAAAATCTGGAGCGATCGGTCTCACCTGCTTTTTGTTTTTTTGCATGCAACGATCGGATCTGCCTGGGAAGCCTCAACTTGATGGACTCTGGCCGGATCGAGCTCTATGATCTGCAAGAAATCCTGAAGCAAAAACCGATCGAGCCGAAGGAACAAGTCGGTAGCCTTGGATCTATCGGATCTGAGGCCTACGGAAAATCCAACAACGAGCTAGCAGCACGCCTACAAATATCCACTCTTCTCCCAGACTCCAACAAAATCAATGTCTCGTCAATCTAAAAACTATTCGGGAAGAATAATCTGCAGATCATGCAGATCAATAGAAAACACTCGCCGTGATCAACCCAGTGCTCTGATACCACATGATAAGGATCACGCGATGATCCTATGAGTTTGTCCCGATCTTTCACAACGAGTCTATCCGGATAGAAATCTTTCAATAATGCGATGAACGTCACCTGAAGAAGAAGAACGAATCACGCAAGCAACGTGATGAAGATCACCACACCTCAAACCCGAGCCTGATAATTCTTGATGAACACAGGAATCCTTGCAGCAATCTATTTTGGATAACACGCCAGCGCCGTTTTCTCGGAGGGATGATACAAGGTGGAGCACATGATAGTTTTTGACTAAACAACTTAACTCCCCCAAACCCTAGACGGTTGGCCTCCTTATATAGATGGCCAGAAAAATATTGGGCTTGAATATGCCCAAACTCAAAACACAAATAACCCTAAGTGGCCCACAACATGACCTGGCTACGGAATAACATAAACACATATATAAATTGCTGACACAACCTTAGACTAAATTATTTCATATCGTAGGTCATCCTGACGTGCCAATCTACAGCGAGTTGTCCTCATCTTGGTGGAGTCCTGAAATTGGGCTTTACCTCCTCCTTCGTGCCCATATCACCGGTCCCCACGGGAATCTTCATCGAGCGGCTCTCCAAGCCATTGAAAGCGTGAAAGGTGGTCGCTGAAGCCCTGGCAACATCTTTGCAGGGGGCTGGCCTGGCAACCACCACCCATCAATGCTCGGCTACACCGTCAAGGGAAAAGGACCCTAAGCATGATCTCACTGCCGCCCTAGCTGAAAGAGCAACTCCCCCTTGGGCGGAGGAGCTGCTGCAGTACCTCAAGTTCCTGGCGCTCCCCGACGATGATGTTTAGGCGGAGAGGATTGCTTGCCAAGCCAAGATGTACATGCTGATTGACGGCGAGCTCTACCATCGTCGGGAAGGAGGATTCAAGCTCCGCTGCATCATCCGGGAGAAAGGCTAGGCCCTTCTAGCCGACTTCCATGAGGGGATCTGTTCCCATCATGTGGCGTCAAGTGCCCTTTCCGGGAAGGCGCTCTGGCAATGATTTTACTGGCCCACGGCCCAGGCCGATGCTCAAGCGCTGGTCCGGTCCTGCGAAGCATGCCAGTTACATTCCAAGAACATCCACCAACCAGCTCAAGCGCTCCAAACCATCCCCAGCTCCTGGCTGTTCGCGGTCTGGGGGCTGGATGCAGTCGACAAATTCACGAAGTGGGTGGAGGTCGATCCGGTTAGAGCCCTCACTGCTCAGGCCGCCGTCAAGTTCATCCGAGGGATTGTGTGCCGTTTTGATGTACCTAACCGCACAATCACCAATCTCGGCTCCCAATTCATCAGCCAGGAATTCTAGGATTATTGAGACAAGCTTGGTATCAAAATATGCTATGCATCCGTTGCTCATCCAAGGAGCAACGGCCAAGTGGAGCGCACAAATGCAGAGGTGCTGCGAGGACTTTAGACCACAACCTTCAACAAGCTCAAGGGTTGTGGCAAAAACTGGGTGGACCAAGTGCCCTTAGTACTGTGGTCCTTACAGACCACAACCACGAGATCAACCGGTGAGACCCCATTTTCACTTGTCTACGGGGTCGAAGCCGTGTTGCCCACGGAGCTTAAATATGGATCCCCTCGGATATCTTCCTATGACCAAGCACGCGAAAGAACGTCTTGATGATGTCAACTTCCTTTAGGAGATCCACAACCCGGCAATAGTGCGGTCCGCCCGCTATTTGCAAGGATTACACCGCTACCAAAGTAGGCGTGTCCGATCCCGGGAGCTCCACACAAGGGATCTTGTTCTCCGAAGGAAGCAAAGCTCCTCCAGTCACAAGCTCTCCCCAAAGTGGTAGGGGACTTACAGAGTGGCGCACATCTTCCGACCAGGATGTGTGAGCCTAGAAGAGAAGAATCGAAAACCTAAGCAGAACTCGTGGAACATTGAGCATCTCCGATAATTCTATCCTTGAAGTGCCAACTCTTGTAGTGTCCCATGTTACCGCGAACTATGGAAATGCAAACTGATGACCCACAAGTATAGGGGATCGCAACAGTCTTCGAGGGAATTAAAACCCAAATTTATTGATTCGACACAAGGGGAGCCAAAGAATATATGTAAGCCTTAACAGATGAGTTGTCAATTCAGCTGCACCTGGAAACAGTCTTGCTCACAGTGGTTTACCAGTAGCAACAGTTTTATAGTGGTGATAGTAGTGAAACAGTAACAGCAGTAGTAAAATAGCAGCGGTAATAGTAGCGATAGTAAACAGTAGGAACAAATACTGTAGGCATAGGGATGGATGCATGGGCGTTGCATGGATAAGATAATTCATGAAATCAATGAGACATGGGCATTGCAGATAAATAATGATAAAGCATCCTAGTACAAACAATCATAGGCATGTGTTCCGTAGATAGTCGTACGTGCTCACAAGGAGAAACTTGCATGACATCTTTTGTCCTACCAGCCTGTTGCAGTAGGGCCTCAAGGGAAACTACTGGTAATTAAGGTACTCCTTTTAATAAAGTACCGGAGCAAAGCATTAACACTCGGTGAACACATGTGATCCTCACATCATAGCCATCCCCTCCGGTTATCCCAATTTCTGTCACTTTGGGGCCTCGGGTTCCGGACAACAATATGTGTATACAACTTGTAGTTAAGACCATAAACAACAAGTATCATCATAGAAATAATAACATGTTCAGATCTGAAATCATGGCACTCGGGCCCAAAGTGACAAGCATTAAGCACAACAAGTTGCAACAATGTCATAGGCACTAAATAAAGATACTAGGCACTATGCCCTAACAATCTCATATCAAATTACATGAACAATCTCATCCAATCCCTACCATCCCCTCACCTACAGCGGGGGAATTACTCACACATGGATGGGGGAGTCATGGATGGTCGATGGAGTGATGTCGGTGATGATGGCGATGAAGATCTCCTCCAAATCCCCGTCCCGGCAGGGTGCCAGAACGGAGTTTCTGGTTCCAAATTGCGGTTTCTGATGGCAGCGGCGCAGCGGAGGTCTATCTGGGAAAAACGTCGTCTCTCCGATATTTTTAGGTAAAGGGGTATATGTAGGCGGAAGGAGGGGTCGAGGAGACGGCCGAGCCGGTCTCACACTAGGTGGGTGCGGCCAGGGCTGGGCCGTGCCCCCTCTGTGTGTGGGGCCCTCGATCCTCCCCTCCGTCTCGTCTTCTGGCTCCGTGGGTCTTCTGGTGAAATAGGATTTTTGATGATTTTTCCCGAATTTTTACTGAAAGTTGGATTTCTGCACAAAAATGAGACACCAGAGCAATTCTGCTGAAAACAGCGTTAGTCCGTGTTAGTTGTATTCAAAACACGCAAATTAGAGGAGAAACAATAGCAAAAGTGTTCGGGAAAGTAGATACGTTTTGGACGTATCAACTCCCCCCAAGCTTAGCTATTTGCTTGTCCTCAAGCAATTCAGTTAACAACTGAGAGCGATAAAAGAAACTTTCACGAACACATTTGCTTCATATGATGTATATATACTAACCATGTGATCAAATACTCAGGCAATTCATAATAAGAAATATGCAACTAATGTCACCTCATAGTCAAGCAAGCTATGAAAGAGTGCCAATGCACTAATAACAAGTAACATGTACATAAGAAGCTACAAGATCGTAATATGCATAAATGATATGAAAAGAGTGGTATCCAGCTTGCCTTTATTTGTGGAGCAAAACATAAATGCTGAGGCACCTCTGAAGTCCAAGGGAAGACTAGAAGTAAAAATATCAAAGATACAAGCATCAAAGTTATACCACAATTAACCGTGTTCTGGGACAAGCACATTACACTAAGAATAACAGCTATGCTCTCAAGAAGTGCTTTAAAGTGAGAAGATGATGACTCAACATAAAAGTAAAAGAATGGCCCTTCGCAGAGGGAAGCAGTGATTTAACATGTGCTAGAGCTTTTCATTTGTAAAACAGAGATAAAAATTTATTTTGAGAGGTGGTTGTTTCATGTCAATGACTGGCAATGGGGACTTGCTATCTTCCATAATAAAAAAGTGAGAGCGGTTCCGAGTTCTTTGAAATTTTGGCACATTGGTGCTCTTTTATAAAGCTTTGGCACTCCTCCCCACCTTTTTTCCTTTCTCAAACCATGGCTAACCGATTCCATCGGGTGCCCACCAACTTTGACATTCCATGGAGGAGTGCCTTTTTTCTTTCTTTTTAGAATTAGATTATAATGGTCTGACCAGCTCTCATGCAAAATTAATGACGAGCAGATGAAGCTGCCTAGTCGAGGGGTACTCAATTTAATATGGAATATAGCAATTCCGACCACTACGTCCCCATGAGCTAAAAACAGTGGCACAAAAAATGAGAAGTAGTTGAAAGTTTTGAAAGGTAGCACATGAAAATTTACTTGGAATGGCTTCCAAATACCATGCATAGGAATTTATAGTGGACTCTTTGGTAGACTTGGTTTTTGGTAATTGGATGCACGAGTAGAGCTCATACTCAGTACAAGTGAAGGCTAGCAAAAGACTGGGAAGCGACAATCGAGAGAGCAATAACTGCCATAATCATGCTAGCGACAAAAAAAAATTAATATAGGCATAAAAATGATACAAGAACTCTGAGTCAAAGTAAATCATCGAGGCTTAATTGACTTTTTGTTCAGTCATGTGCATGCTTGAGCATGTGCCAAGTCGATTCAAATGAAACTTTCAGAGGAGGATACCACAATAACATACCATATTATGAATAAAACAATTCATGCAAGCGTCTACATGACATGCTACAAACTATTAGTAAATTGGAACTAATCATATGAAAGCAAGAACTACAAAGCATCCATTAGATAACATATACCTTACATGAACTGACTAAGCATGTCCACATAGATGAGTATATGTACAAAAATGAAAACAAATAGAGTTCATACCAGCCTCTTACCACATCTCGGATTGTCATATGTCGTCATTATTGCTCTTCACTTGTGTGGCTTGAATAATATAAAGTGAATACCAAGCTCTAATGGAGTAACGGGGGATGGAACTCTACAACAAACTTTACAAAACCGAAGAAGAACAACAAATATTTTTGGGTTTTCGATTTTTTGAAACAAGAACAAAAGGAAAACGCAAACAAAGCAAAATATTTTTGGATTTTTCAAACTTCAAACCGAGAATAGCAAATAAAGCAAACCAAAGCTAGCAAACTAAAAAGGCAAATGAAGAGAAACAACGGAAATATTTTTGGTCTTTTTGTGTTTTGGAAAGAAGAAATAAGAACGAGAACAATAAAGAAAAAGCGAAACATGGATACACATAGGACCGACAAAATATGATATGTAGATGAGTGAATCGTCGGCGTACCTCCCGCCAAGCTTAGGCTTTTGGCCTAAGTGGAGATCAATTCCAGCCTTGGTAATTGCTCCAGGCTGGTGGGTCATCATGGGTGTAATCGTACCCCGGCTCTCGTGAAGATGAAGCTGATGGCGCATAATCATAATAAGGTTGCTCGTATGGGAAATTCGCAATGTTGGAGGGCTGACCCGACTCCTCGGCGCCCTCCTCATCGTGCACAGGTGGCGGGTGCTCCTCTATGTATGCGTTGAGCTCATCTTCCATGAGCGACCATCCATTCCTGCGATCAAGGGTAAACAAAAGAGGTGCAGGCAAACGGACCAATCGATTAGTCTTTACTACCTTCCTGGTAGTCCTTTTGAAAAAGGTTAGCTCAAATGTTAAATTAATCAAACTGGCAGGAGGAGAAATAAACTTATGATGAATCATAGAACTAAGATCAAGTTTCTCCTCGGGGAACTGCAGATCTAGAAAATGAGGCATTACACCATGCAAAGCTAACAGGCGTGAAGCTATAAGTCCCCCATAGATTCCCCCTTTCTCACGATTAACATCAAGACGGAAAGCTATTAAGGCACCCAAATGGTAAGTCCTATCACGCCTCAAAGCAGCAGCAATAAAAGCTAGATCATGGAGAGATAATTTACTTGCAGATTTCCTAGCAAGAACGCATTTGGTGATAAAGAAGGCAAAATACCGAATGGATGGGAAATGAATATTTCGAGTTTTACCACCCTCTCCTGTGAAGCTTCTTCCTTGAAAAATCTCCTCGTATAGTTCTAACAATGGCCTAGGCTATCCCCTTATCTTCTAACAAAATATTCTAATCCTGCATTAGAAAGCAAGGTTTGAAAATCTTGTAGGATTCCAGCAGCACTCAAGAATGCTGAGCATGGATAGAGTGAGGGAAAAACCTTCTCTTCACGGTGAACTTTCATAACATCATGCACTTCTAGTTCATGTTGAGAGAGTTGATACACATTCTCCTCCATTTCTGAAATTTTTCAACAATCTCATAAAAAGTGATTTAAAGACAAGTAAATGTAGGAAACTACTATAGTGAATTACTAGAGAGCTATCATGCATCAAAATAACCTTTCTAAACAATAGAACAAGCATGCATACTCATTTATCCTGCCACCTACAATGCTAAAATACTCAAGAAATACTCCAACAAAAGAAATTCTACTTGGACAAGCGGAGGAGTCACATACCGGAGAACAAATGCTCCAAATCTCAGCAGAAATGATGGGCTGAGCAAGGAGATCGAAAAATCGAGGTGAAGAACAGCAAGAACTCGGGTTTGAGCTAGGTGTGTCGTTGTTTTCGGGAGAGAGAAAGAGCAGGGGAAGAAGAGATAAGTGAGAGGCCAGGTGGGGCCCCCTCACACCAGGTGGGCGCGCCCCAGGCTGGGCCGCGCCCCCTGTGTGGGAGATGGCGTGGCAGCCCCTCCTGGTGTCTCCCAGGTGCCTCTCTGCCCCATTTTTGACATAAAAATTATAAAGAATTTTCTGGAATTTTCCGAGAAACTTTATTTTCGAGGATTTTTCAGAAATTGGCATATCGATAAAACTCAGAAAGACGAAGATGAAATGATTTCAAGCAAATCAAAACCAAGCATGCAGCATCTCTGAGATACTCTTAATCATGTAACTAACCTAAAGGAATAAAATTAAATAAGTAAATATAAGTGAGGTGGAGTGGATGCGGTGAAAATGAAGTTTCGTTCATATAAAATCACTTTGTTAACAAGGTTGATCAAGTCTTGTTCCCAAACTAACTTTATATGAGGCAAAACTTTGCACTTCACTTAATGCTTATGTTACCTCAACTCTGATAGGCATAGTCCCAATCATAACAATTTTATATTCTTCCTTGGGCTTTCGCTCTGAACAAATAATTTGACCAACTCTGATGGTCTCAACATTCTTGACGGAATTTAGAGCATTCTTTCTATCAATCTTTTTGGGAAAATATACCATGTACTCTTTATCATTGACATTAAAAGTTACTTTTCCTTGATTGCAATTAATAACAGCATCTGCAGTGTTTAGAAAATGTCTCCCAAGAATAATAGACATATTATCATCTTCAGGCATTTCCAACACAACAAAGTCAGTTAATATTAAACAACTGTTAGCAACTTGAATAGGAACATTTTCACATATACCAATAGGAATAGTAGTAGACTTATCAGCCATCTGCAAAGATATATCAGTTGATACTAATTTTTCTAGATCAAGTCTTTTATAAAGAGAAAAAGGCATGACACTAACTCCAGCTCCCAAATCACATAAAGCAGTTCTAACATAGTTATTTTTAATGGAGCAAGGAATAGTTGGTATACCTGGATCTCCAAGCTTCTCCGGTACTTTACCATCAAAAGAGTAATTAGCAAGTAGAGTGGAAATTTCCTCATTAGGAATTTTCCTTTGGTTAGTGACAATATCTTTCATATATTTTGCATAAGGAGGCATTCTAATAGCATCAGTCAAAGGAATTTGCAAAAATAAAGGTCTCATCCATTCACAAAACCTGTTGTAGTGTTCTTCTTCCTTGGACTTGTGTTTCTTACCAGGAAAAGGCATTGGTTTCTGCACCCAAGGTTCTCTCTCATTACCATGCTTGTTGGCAATGAAGTCTTCTTTAGTGTACTTTGCATTCTTATCAATCTTTTCTGGTTCCTCTTCAACTTCTTCTTTATCGGAAGCATCTCCTGGTTCAGTTTTAGCATCAGAAATAGAAACACTGTTAGGATCTTTACCTGCATCAGATGATTCTGTAGTTGTTTTATGCTTCTTCTTCTTCTTCTTCTTCTTCTTCTTCTTCTTCTCCTTAGAAGGAATATCATCACTTGAAGTACGTTGAGAATCTTGCTCGACCCTCTTAGGATGTCCTTCAGGATATAATGGATCTTGAGTAGTAGCACCACTTCTTGTGCGTATTTCACATGCTTGCTTCTCTCTTGCGGCATTAACTAGCAAGTCTTTTTGCACCTTGGTAAGCTGATCAATTTGTGTTTGAACCATTTGAAAATGTTTAACAAGTATCTTCACATCATTGGCGATTCTCTCCACAATATCCTGCAACTTGTTAATAGCTCTAGAATTTTCCAACAAATGATTCTGCACCATTCTATTAAAATTTTCTTGCTTAACAATAAAATTATCAAATTCATCTAAGCATTGATCAGGAGGTTTAGGGTAAGGAATATCTCTTTCATCGAAGCGTTGGAGAGAGTGTACCTCAATAGTTGATGAGTGAGGGATTGGCTTACATAATTCTTCTATAGGGGGTAAATTCTTGACATCTTCGGTCTTAATATCTTTCTTCTTAAGAGATTTCTTAGCTTCCTTCATAACTTCATCATTTAATTCAATCATCCCTCTCTTCTTTGGCGTAGGCTCTGTAGATGGCGCAGGTGACGGTGCTGGTGTCGGCTCAATTAGAGTCCAATCATCATGATTCCGACTTATTTTAGCCATTAGTTCTTCAGCTTCAGCCGGAGTTCTTTCCCTGAAAACACAACCAGCATAACTATCCAGATATGTCTTAGATTCATCAGTTAGTCCATTATAAAATATATCAAGGAGTTCATTTTTAGGCAATGGCTCTTTAGGTAAAGCTCTAATCAAAGAACAAAACCTCGTCCAAGATTCAGGCAGTATCTCTCCTTTTCCCTGTTTAAAATCAAAGATTTTCTGCACAGCTGCATGTTGAGCACTAGCAGGAAAATATTTCTGAAAGAAAGCATTAACCAAAGCAATAGGACTATGAATAGATCTAGGAGACAAGCTATTAAACCAAGTTTTAGCTGCATCTTTCAACGAGAAAGGAAAAATCTTAGCAACAAAGTAAGTGCGGAGCTTAATATCATCAGAAAACAAATTACTCAAAGTAGAAAGCTCATTCATGTGCTCCATAGCACTCTCATCTTTAGTACCACAAAAAGGAGTTTTCTCAACAATAGATATGTAAGATAAATCCAAAGAGAAATCATAATCCTTGTCTCTAATATTTATGGGAGAAGTAGCAAACTTAGGATCAGGAGACAAATTATATCTAACAGAACGTCTTGCAAGAAGTTCTTTAACCTCAGCAGCATTACGAGTAGCACGTGCTTCAGCAATAAAATCATCATTAAGCTCAATATAAGCATCATCAAAATCATCACTAGGACATTCCCTAGACTCAGGTGAACTAACAGGTGTAACTGTGGTGTTTCCCAACTTAGCTCTAGCAATAGTAGCATCTAAAAAGGAACCTAGTGAACCCCTCTCATCAAGCACAGTAGAAGCATCATCTAAATTATCAGTGGCATTTTCAATCTCAGCAGAAGTAGTAGCAGTAGCATGTGCATGTGGTGGTGTAAGCAACTTACTCATAGCAGACGGTGAATTAAGAGCAACAGAAGTGTTGAGAGTTGTACCTCTTCTTGTAGTGGATGGCAATATAGGAACTTTTCCATCACGAGGTTTACCCATGATGAAAGGATTGCAGCGAACAATATGAATACCAAGTGAACTTACAAATAAAGCTATGGTCCCCGGTAACGGCGCCAGAAAATAGTCTTGATGACCCACAAGTATAGGGGATCACAACAGTCTTCGAGGGAAGTAAAACCCAAATTTATTGATTCGACACAAGGGGAGCCAAAGAATATATGTAAGCCTTAACAGATGAGTTGTCAATTCAGCTGCACCTCGAAACAGTCTTGCTCGCAGTGGTTTATCAGTAGCAACAGTTTTATAGTGGTGATAGTAGTGAAACAGTAACAGCAGTAGTAAAATAGCAGCGGTAATAGTAGCGATAGTAAACAGTAGGAACAAATACTCTAGGCATAGGGATGGATGCACGGACGTTGCATGGATAAGATAATTCATAAAATCAATGAGACATGGGCATTGCAGATAAATAATGATAAAGCATCCTAGTACAAACAATCATAGGCATGTGTTCCATAAATAGTCGTACGTGCTCACAAGGAGAAACTTGCACGACATCTTTTGTCCTACCAGCCTGTTGCAGCAGGGCCTCAAGGGAAACTACTGGTAATTAAGGTACTCCTTTTAATAAAGTACCGGAGCAAAGCATTAACACTCGGTGAATACATGTGATCCTCACATCATAGCCATCCCCTCCGGTTATCCCAATTTCTGTCACTTTGGGGCCTCGGGTTCCGGACAACAATATGTGTATACAACTTGTAGTTAAGACCATAAACAACAAGTATCATCATAGAAATAATAACATGTTCAGATCTGAAATCATGGCACTCGGGCCCAAAGTGACAAGCATTAAGCACAACAAGTTGCAACAATGTCATAGGCACTAAAAAAAGATACTAGGCACTATGCCCTAACAATCTCATATCAAATTACATGAACAATCTCATACAATCCCTACCATCCCCTCACCTACAGCGGGGGAATTACTCACACATGGATGGGGGAGTCATGGATGGTCGATGGAGTGATGTCGATGATGATGGCGATGAAGATCTCCTCCAAATCCCCGTTCCGGCAGGGTGCCAGAATAGAGTTTCTGGTTCCGAATTGCGGTTTCTGATGGCGGCGGCGCAGCGGAAGTCTATCTGGGAAAAACGCCGTCTCTCCGATATTTTCAGGTAAAGGGGTATATGTAGGCGGAAGGAGGGGTCGAGGAGACGGCCGAGCCGGTCTCACACCAGGTGGGCGCGGCCAGGGCTGGGCCGCGCCCCCTGTGTGTGTGGGGCCCTCGAGCCTCCCCTCCGTCTCGTCTTCTGGCTTCGTGGGTCTTCTGGTGAAATAGGATTTTTGATGATTTTTCCCGAATTTTTACTGAAAGTTGGATTTCTGCACAAGAACGAGACACCAGAGCAATTCTGCTGAAAACAGCATTAGTCCGTGTTAGTTGTATTCAAAACACACAAATTAGAGGAGAAACAATAGCAAAAGTGTTCGGGAAAGTAGATACGTTTTGGACGTATCACAAACGTAGATCAAACGTAGGGCAGTGTGGCTACGGAGACGCCCGCATGTAAACCACTGTAAAGACGAGGGGAGCGCTAGTGTAGCAAACCTCCCGCAATTTGTACCCCGGCAGCAGATGTTCATGCTCGCCAAAAAAGTCGGGGGTAATTTTTATTGCCCATGCACCATCAATTAAATTAAGCCTTGGCATTGCTGGTGGACTTAACTAGCGACCTTGAGACTTTTTGATATTTTTCTCTTAGCTACAAGCAGGGGCTATGCCTCTATATGTCATTGCCACGACCGGATGAGCAGTGCTATGTATAGATCGAGATGATGCTTAGGTAAGCGATGTCTGGCACTACTTGTAACTAAGATACAAAATACCTCTAAGTCTGGGGAGGAATGCGGTAAGACCGGATTTCAGAATTCTTGTCGAAGTGGAATTCTTTTTGAAGCAAGAAGCTATTGAAGCAACTAGTGAAGGCCAAGTAACCAGAAATTCTCCCCAGAAGGAATAAATTTGGTTGGAAAGGCTATCTGAATGACTTCGTGAAGGCTATTTGGATAAATCAATGGAATTCTATCACCCCAGAAATTCTCCCCGGGAATGGAAAAAGGGAAATAGCTAAGTGACGAGGATATGACCCATCGGGTCCTCACTTTTAGCATACCCGCTATCGGCGAAGGAAGAAGCCCGCACGAAGGATATACATGAAGCCCGCAAGGCCAACACACCAACTTAGAGTAGAAGGCAAGAAACCTTGTAAACCCTAACTAGTTGCATATATAAAGCCACCAGGGAAACCCCCTAGAGAGATAGCTTACAACTGATAGACAAACAACCCTCCGCCTACGGCGGCTCCCTGTAACACAACTATGTCATATACTAGATTGTTTACAACGTGAACCTCGTGTGCCCCTCGTCGTTTATCGACCGCCGTCGAGTTCGCCGGATCCCACTCTCTCCTCTCATAAATCGAAAGCCCTCAAGCATGGGCATTACCGAGGTAGAACCTCGTCAATTGGCGCCGACCGTGGAGACGACGGGAGCTGGATCTACAGGCTCGCCGGCTCCTTTATCATCATCAACAACGACCAGATCACTGTGTGCTAAGCAGCGACGGAGGTAGTCTGTCTCGCGGTCGGCCAGATGGCATCTGCGTCAGAGTGAACGACTTCATCAACAATGGCGGCCGGCACACGCTACTTTGTCATGACGCGTGATTGTTTTCAGCTTCCAGAGCAGTCTCAAAGTGCTCACGCGAGCAATATCTACGATTCCGTTGAAGAATTCACCTACAGATCGTGGGCGGCGGCGTTCGGGACGGTGCGACGCGCGGCTTCGCGCACGTCCAGTATTCGACGCGTGGATACACAGATCAAGCACGGCGAGATCTTTTTTATCCGAGACGCCAAACCTAACGACAACATATAGTCAACAGTTCGCGATCTGCACGGAGCCTCATGCGCGGCATCTACAATTGGTCGCAATCAAAATCGATCTATCGGCCATGCAAGCTCCAAGCTAAGGGATGGATCAACTATTCTTTGGATCAACATGAGATCGATTAATTAGCACCACACAATTTCGAAGGTGCAGTTGCCTTTTCACGGGAGGTGCTCTGCGAGTCAGATTTGTTTGGAAATCATGTCTCCGTGACATTTTAGATTTGTTTATCCTGACTGCCTCCTGCTAGAGACGACCCGACAGCTCGGTGGCGTACAAAAGTAACTCAGCTATATGGGCGGCCGGACTGCATGAAGAGCACGGCAGCCTCGGCGTCAGCCGACGAGCAACCCGGCTATATATATAACCAGCATCACCATCTACCTCGAAGCTCGCCCGACACAACAAGAAATTTTGGTCAAGGAACTAGCCGAGCTCGACTTCGACATCGCTCCAATAATCTACGACAAGAAGAAGCGCTAATCAACATGAGCAAGAGACTGCGAGAAACTCAGTCAGCCAAATAGCCGAGTGCCAAGCCGCTCATCTTTTCTACAAGTCTTCATGTCAAGGAAAGAGAGAAGCAGTTAACATCAATCGAATCAAGCACTTCAATACTCTCGGCAACATGCGTGTACGTCTTCAAAGCCAAATAAATCAACCGGAAGAGGAAGAGTACTAGTAAATCCATCGGGGAAACAATTGGAAGAGTACGTGTTTCTCACAGTGCGAGTCAGCCAAATATTTCAACTACTCGCCAGGCTGTACGGATAAGTCGGAGAAAATTTATTTCGACTACTTCGTCTTTAGCATCGTCGACTTCTTCCGGCTTAAGTTTACAGAAACGGACTTGGTGGTGCCTTCGTCCGCGTAGACAACATCCGCGTCGACTATATTAGCGTCACCTCCACCGCGCCCTGGTCCACTTCGACTGGGGTTTGCCACGCTCGGGGCCTCACCATCGCTCACTCCCGCATTCAGCACCACTCGGGGGCTCGACATCACGTTGCCTCTGTGTGCGGAAGCTCACGCTCAAGACCTGCGATTTCGTCGACATTAGTAACACATTTGCAAGCGACACGGCGATCCCAACAATGCTCGGGGGCTCGATACCAACTTCTCTTCCGATTGTGGTTGTGATTCTACGACAACAACTCGCCTACCTCTACATCCTCGACCATGGCCGCATCTACGCTGCACTCGATAAAAGCTATGTTTTCCTCAACCAATAGTCGATTATTATTTACTTCTGCCACACCCGATACTCGAGGGCTGCGCTATCCACGTTAAATTTACAGGTCATCGACTACGCGCCTCGGTCGTGTCAAGTATAATACTTCGCCGTGTTGACTCAGGTCCGCCGCGTCGAATACAAGCCCCCGCCGCATCAACTCCGGTTCATCGCGTTGAGTACATCTTCGTCTATCGCGTACTCGCTCAAACGTGACTCGCCACACTCGGGGGCTCGCCATCGCGCACTTGCCGTCGACGACTCAGTCTGCATCGACCTCGACCGTGTCTACTACAACCGCGTCTACTTTGTCGATAAAGCTAAGTTTCTTTACCAAGAGTCAATTATTATTTATTTTTGTCGCACCCGACACTCGGGGGCTGCACTATGCAAGCTAACTTTACAGGTCGTCGACTCTATTCCACCACGTCGACTGCACATGCGCCGTGTCGACTCCGGTCTGCCGCATCGATTACACATGAGTCGCGTCGACTCCGGTCCGCCGCATCGACTACACGTTCACCGTGTCGACTCCGGTCCGCCACATCGACTACAATCCTCTGCCGTGTTGACTCTGGTCCGCCACGTCGAATACATGCATCTGCCGCATCGACTACAATCCTCCGCCGTGTTGACTCTGGTCCGCCGCGTCGAATACATGCATCCGACGCATCGACTCCGGTTCATTGCGTTGAGTACATCTTCGACTATCGCATACTCGCTCAAAGGTGACTCGCCACCCTCGGGGGCTGCGCTTTAAAGATATATATTTACTCATACTCTGGACTTTGACAAAGGGCTATGGCAGTCGACAACAAACAACTGAAATTTTGAGGGCAAGCCCAAGTGCAAGCACTTCGACTCACCCTCGAGGGCTACTGAGGGTCGACGTCGACTGCTGTTCCTAATGTGCTCGCATAGCACTCGACAAATCCATTGGTCGTCAGCACCGCTTATACTGTTCATATTCTTCGATTGCGGGCTATCTTGTCCCCCAAAGCATACTGCTCATATTCTTCGAGTGCGGGCTATTTTGTCCCTCGAAGCGCACCATTCATATTCTTCGAGTGCGGGCTATTTTGTCCCTCGAAGCGCACCGTTCATATTCTTCGAGTGCGGGCTATCTTGTCCCTCGAAGCGCACCGTTCATATTATTCGAGTGCGGGCTTCGGTCCCTCTAATCATCTTCTTTGGGCCAACAGCGCCTTTGAATTATTCGAGTGCGGGCTTCAGACCCTCGAATCATCTTTATCAGGCCAGCAACGCCTCCAAATTATTCGAGTGCGGGTTTCAGTCCCTCGAATCATTTTCTTTGGGCTAGCAACGCCTTGGTATTATTCGAGTGTGGGCTTCGGTCCCTCGAATCATTTTCTTCGGGCTAGCAGCGCCCTGGTATTATTCGAGTGGGGGCTTTGGTCCCTCGAATTGTTTTATTCGGGCTAGCAGCACCTTCATATTATTCGAGTGCGGGCTTTGGTCCCTCGAATCGTCTTCTTTGGGCCAGCAGCGCCTCTGCGTTATTCGAGTGTGGGCTTCGGTCCCTCGAATTATTCTCTTCAGGCCAGCAGCGCCTCTGCATTATTTGAGCGCGGGCTTCGGTCCCTCGAATTATTCTCTTTGGGCCAGCAGCACCTCTGTGTTATTCGAGTGCAGGCTTTGGTCCCTCGAATTATTCTCTTTAGGCCAGCAGTGCCTTGATGGTGCATAGTAGGCACCCAGTTAGGAACCCCAAGAGGAAGATATGAGTAGCACAGCAGCAAGTTTCCCTTAGTTGTGAAACCAAGGTTTATCGAACCAGTAGGAGAAAGCCAAACTTTCAAAGGTTGATGCTCGCTAGCTTCGCGACACTTCGGACAATGGCGCCAGAAAAATACTGGTGTGTAGGTGACGTGGGAGCTTCTTCACCAGCAGCAATGTGGAACCTGCACACAACACAACCAAGAACTTTGGCCCAACTTACGATGAGGTTGTCAATCTTACCGGTTTACTGTAAACAAAGGATTGAGCGTATCGAGTGGTAAACTGTAATAGTATGCAAGAATGTAAATAGAGTGAGTAAAAGTAAAACGGTAATAGCAATGTAAAGGAAATTGGATCGGGGTCCACAGTTCACTAGTGGTGTCTCTCCATAAGATAAATAACAACATGCTGGGTAAAAAAAATTTAGTTGGGCAATTGATAGAATAAAGATAGCGTACATATGTCATGAGGATCACTATGAGATTCACTCTGGGCATTACGACAAAATACATAGACTGTAATCCAACTGCATCTATGACTAATAATCCACCCTCCGGATGTCGTCCGAGCAACCATCGGGTACTAAGTTGCGAACAACGGATAATTGCATTAAGCAAAGTGCGTAAAGTAAACAAAGCAAATGTTCTTGGACACAAGAATGTTGTTTTCTCCCTAGTGGCAACAGCACATCTACAACCTTAGAGGTTCTTGTCACTCCCCCAGATTATTAGAGGCATGAACCCAACTATCGAGCATAAATACTCTCTCTTGGAGTCACTAGCATCTACTCGGCCTAGAAATCTACTAGCAACGGAGAGCATGCAAGATCATAAACAACATAGAGATAACATAAAGATAATAATTAAGCACATCAACTTGACATAGTACCAATACTCATCGGATCCCAACAAACACAACATGTAGAATTACACAAAGATGATCTTGATCATGATAGGCAGCTCACAAGATCCAAACATGAAGCACATGGTGGAGGAGACGACCATCTAGCTACTGCTATGGACCCGTAGTCCAAGGTAGACTACTCACACATCACTCCGGAGGCGACCATGGTGGTGGAGAAGGCCTCTGGTTATGATTCCCCTCTCCGGCAGGGTGCCGGGAAGAGCTTCTGGACCCTCCCGATCTCGCGTTGAGGATGACGGCGGCTTGTAGTATGTTTCGAGGAAAATTGATCGGGCCTTTAGGTTTTTCTCGTCGAGGGGAATATATAGGCGGAAGGGTGGCGTCAGGAGGTGGACCAGCTGGTCTCACCCCCTAGTGGCGCGGGCCAGGGGTAGGCCACGCCACCCTAGGGTGTGGCCAGCCTCTGGCCCCCCTCTGTCTCATCTTCGGGCTTCATGACGCTTCGGGAAAAATAGGAGGTTTGGCTTTTGTTTTGTCTAATTCTGAAAATATTTCCCGTGTAGCTTTTCTGAAACACAAAAATAGCAGAAAACTGGGAACTGGCACTGTGGCATCTCGTTTATAGGTTCGTTACGGAAAATGCATAAAAATGCCACGAAGTGTAACAAAACATAAAGAAAATGGTGTATAAACAAGCATGGAGCATCAAAACTTATAGATACGTTTGAGACGTATCAAGCATCCCCAAGCTTAACTCCTGCTCGTCCTCGAGTAGGTAAGTTGATATGGGGTGGCCCGATCTTCTCGTGAGCGATGCGATGGTGATGATGGCAGCGGATGATTGTCGGGGATAACTTGGTGTCACCGATGAACTCTCCTCGCTTGAACCCTGATGCCAATGCAATAGCTCTCAAACCCTATAGGATATTCATGACTCCACACACTTGCGCACGTAGCCGTCGACCACGAAACGGTAGTTTGCAATCTACTAATTCCCAGTGGAACAACAGATCACACTAAACTTGCTGTAGTATAATTCTCCCAATCGATGAATTGGCAAGAGGAATTCAAGATGAATGCTTGCAGCAGTTCAACAAGAGTATTTTGTCTAAAATGTGGTCTAACCCTAATTGAGGGGGCGCCCAGGGCTACTTATAGGTGGCCGGGCGTCCTCAGCAAAGACCTGGCCCAAAACATGTCTGGTTTGGGCCCAAACTGACTCGGTTCGACTCAAACGGGTACATACCGACCGATATATGGGTTCGGCCTAATTTTAGCACGCATGCCAAGTGTATAGCGTGCCTTAGACGTGTAGACATCGTGTCGCAGGCAGTCCTAGTGCGCCATCACATGCTCGTGCTCATCCAGACTCGGTCTCCTTACGTGGTGATGTTCTCCATGCTTGTGGCGCCGGCCTCCCTCTCCTCCCTCGCGCTCTCTTGCTTGATCACCACGTCGTGCTCCATGTGTTGCATCTCCTCGCTCCCTCGAACCCCTTCTTCTCCAATGAACCTGATCATACATATGAACAAAGACTTAGGCAGTATAAAATTCTCATTACAATAAATATCAGATTCAGCAAGGAGTGAGTTCACCTGTTGTTGTAACAACTTAGCATGGGCTCGAGTAATTGATCCAATCCAAATCTCGTCATTGGACGTATCTTGATCAGCAACAATAGGATCATCAACAGTAGGTGGAGATGGCTGTGTAGTAGGGATGTCCTCATCATCTCCCCCCCTTCAAAAGGCGTCGACCTCGACGCTCCAAGGTCATCTCCATCATATGATGATAAATCAGCAACGTTGAAACTGTTGCTAACACCACCAAACTCAGCAATAGGAATATCAATCGAGTAGGCAGTATCATTGATCTTTGCAAGCACCCTATAGGGACCAGCACTTCGGGGCCTCAACTTGGAACGCCTAAGCAAAGGAAATCTGTCCTTGCGCAGGTGCACCCATACCATATCACCGGGCTGAAAAAGAACCTGCTTTCTTGACTTGTGCGAGCAGCAGCAGTATTCTTCCCTTTCTTCTCAATAGCTTCTCGAGTCTTCTCATGAATTTTCTTTACAAAATCAGCTCTCTTTGATGCCTCCATATTAACTCTCTCATGCAATGGAAGAGGCAACAAATCTAGTGGTGTAATAGGTTTGAAGCCATACACCACCTCAAACGGACAAAGTTGAGTAGTAGAATGTACCGCCCTGTTGTATGCAAACTCCACATGCGGCAAACAATCTTCCCACTCCCGCAGATTTTTCTTGATCATTGTCCTCAGCAACTGTGACAAAGTTCGATTCACCACCTCGGTCTGGCCGTCAGTTTGGGGATGACACGTAGTGCTGAATAGCAGCTTCATTCCTAGCTTTCCCCATAAGGTCTTCCAGAAGTAGCTCATGAACTTGACGTCCCTGTCAGAAACAATAGTCTTGGGCACTCCATGCAAGCGTACAATATCCCTGAAAAACAGGTTAGCCACATGTGACGCATCGTCGCTCTTATGACATGCAATAAAGTGTGCCATCTTAGAGAATCTATCCACTACCACAAATATAGAATCATGACCATGTGTAGTTTTTGGCAATCCTAGCACAAAATCCATACTAATATCTTCCCATGGTGTAATAGGTGCAGGTAGTGGTGTATACAAACCGTGAGGCTTCAGCTTGGACTTGGATGTGTTACACACAATGCAGTGCCGCACATACTTGTCCACATCACGCCTCATCCTGGGCCAAAAGAAGTGATCGGCGAGCATGAGTAATGTCTTCTCACGCCCAAAGTGACCCATCAAACGTCCAGCATGTGATTCCTGCAATAAGAGCAAACGCAAAGACGACTCCGGAACACATAGTTTGTTAGCTCGAAATAGAAACCCATCATGTATGTGATATTTCTCCCAAGCGTTTTTTAAAGCACACAAACGATATGGTTCAGCAAAATCATGATCAGTTGCATAAAGCTCACAAATACTCTCTAAACCAGGAATATGAATATCAAGTTGTGTCAATAACATATTCTTCCTAGATAAAGCATCAGCAACCACATTATCTTTTCCCTTCTTATGTTTAATGATGTACGGAAAAGATTCAATAAACTCAACCCACTTAGCGAGACGCCTATGCAAGTTGGATTGTGCTTTCAAATATTTCAAAGCTTCATGATCAGAATGTATGATAAATTCTTTTGGCCACAAATAATGTTGCCAAACCTCAAGAACTCTAACAAGTGCATACAATTCTTTATCATAAACAGTATAATTCAGTCTAGCACCAGATAATTTCTCAGAAAAATAAGCAATAGGACGACCCTCTTGCATCAAAACGCCACCTATGCCTATACCACTAGCATCACATTCAACTTCAAATTGCTTTGCAAAATCAGGCAATGCAAGTAAAGGTGCAGAAGTAAGCAAACATTTTAATTCATCAAATGCATGATCTTGGGCTGCGCCCCACACAAAAGGAACACCTTTCTTTGTTAACTCATTTAATGGTGTAGCAATAGTACTAAAGTCTTTCACAAAACGGCGATAAAAACCAGCAAGACCGTGAAAACTTCGTACTTGACTAACATTCATGGGAGTAGGCCAATCTTGAATAGCAGCAATTTTAGATTGATCTACCTCTACTCCATGCTTAGAAACAACATAACCCAGAAATATGACCTTATCTTTTGCAAATGTGCACTTCTCAAGATTAGCATACAATTTATTATCATGCAGCACTTGCAAAACTTGTCTAATATGAGCACAGTGTTCAGTTTCATTGCGGCTGTAAATAAGTATGTCATCAAAATAGACAACCACAAAACGACCAATGAACTCTCTCAAAACATGATTCATTAAGCGCATGAATGTACTAGGTGCACTAGTAAGACCAAAAGGCATGACTAGCCACTCATATAAACCAAATTTAGTTTTGAAAGCAGTTTTCCATTCATCTCCTTCTTTCATGCGAATTTGATGGTAACCACTACGCAAATCAATTTTAGAGAAAACAGCAGCACCACTCAATTCATCTAACATATCCTCGAGACGGGGAATAAGATGACGATATTGAATAGTAATGTTGTTTATAGCTCTATAATCTACGCACATGCGCCATGTACCAACTTTCTTAGGCACCAAAATCACAGGAATAGCACAAGGACTAAGAGAGACACGAATGTACCCTTTATCCAGAAGAGCTTGTACTTGTGCTTGTATCTCCTTTGTTTCATCAAGGTTGGTCCTGTAGGGGGCACAGTTGGGCAAGGAGGCACCAGGGATCAAGTCGATCTGGTGCTCGATGCCTCGTAATGGTGGCAGCCCAGCAGGTACCTCCACCGGAAAACATCATCAAAGTCCTGCAAAACAGTTGAGACACCAAGAGAAACAGGTTGCATATCGTTAGAAACTAAGACCTCGCCCTTGTACATGAGCACAAGAGGCATGGCTGTAGGATCCTCACTAAATTCTCTCATGTCTTCTTTGGAGGCTAAAACTAACAAGTTGGGCACTCCCTCACTTTTCGTTATATCACTCACGGCTGTTACATTATCTCGTGGAGGTGGCTGTTCGAGTTTCACTTCGGTCTTCTGACGAGATTCATTAACAATTTGCTGCGGTGACATAGGTAGTAGGTTGATTTTCTTGCCCTTGAACTCCAAGTGATAAGTATTGGCTCGACCATTGTGTTGCACATGCCGATCATAGAGCCATGGCCGACCCAACAAGAGATGACAAACCGTCATAGGAACCACATCAAAATCAATAGAATCCTTGTATGGCCCTATCTCAAAGTTCACACATACCATGTAGTTTACCTTCATCTCACCATTGTCACTTAACCACTGAATATAATATGGGTTAGGATGAGGTAAATATTTCAAACCCAGCTTGGCACATAACTCCTTACTTGCGAGATTGCGATAGCTTCCGCCATCAATGATCACCTTGCAAGCTTTATTGGGACCAACTAGTGCCTTGGTTTGAAACAGGTTACAGCGCTGAGAATCAATATTGGGCTGCACACTCAATGTACGTGGAGAGACAACAATAATAGGAGAAGAGTCAGCATAAGCATCTTCACCTTCATCATCAGAACCAAACGGATCGGCATCTTCTCCGGTCTCATATCCGTTCTCAGTAACCACTATCACTTTGTTGTTGGGACAATCTCTTTTAAAGTGTCCCTTGCCTCCACACGTATGACATAGTTTCTCAGTAGCACGAGTCACGGAGGCACTCGAACCAGAACTAGCGGCTGGTGTGGTAGCGGGACGTCTGGACTGAGCTCCAGAGGTCGCCGGCTGAGTGGACAAAGAGGGGCGAGTAGGAGTCCCCTCAAGTGGCGCTGGGGCAGGGCTAGAAGGCGCCCTGGCAGTGTATCGACTGGCAGGTGAAAAGCGAGATTTTTGTTGCGCCTCTTCAGCAAGCTGTGCCTCAGCCTCCATAGCATGGTGAAGCAACTGATTCATATCATTGTAAGTATGATGCCGGACGATGTTCTTGATATGAAGTCTGAGTCTGTGCAAAAACCGTTGCATAGTCATCTGACTAGACTCTTGAACTCGTGATCGCTGCATCAACATTTCCATCTCCTTGTAATAAGCATCAACTGTCAAAAATCCTTGCTTCAGCTGTGTCAATCTATCAAAAACTGAACGCAAATAATTGGTGGGTACAAAACGAGCCTGCATGATTTCCTTCATCTCTGTCCATCGCAAAACAGGAAGCTCATGAGCTGCTCGTCGTTGTGATAGAATATTATCTCACCTTTTCTGCATAGTTGGCTATCATGCCAAAGTTTTGCGCCATCTTGTGGAACTCCCTGTCGCAAAGGTCTGAGACTTCAAAACTTCCTTTGACTGTAATTATTCCCCATGGACCTGGCATTTTGAGTACCAGATATGTGTAATGAGGTACTGCCATGAATCGCAAAAACGCGGGCCGTCCGAGGATTGCGTGATATTGAGATGGCCAGTCCATGACTTCGAAGTCGAGCTTTTCTCTCCTATAGTTTTGTCGGTTGCCGAAGCAAACATTGAGTGCTATCCGACCTAGTGGGTAATTGGCACTTCTTGGCACGATCTCGTGGAAGGAACAATCTGTTGGTTTCAGGAACTCCAGCGATATGTGCATTGCCCTGAGTGTTTTTGCGTATATCAGGTTGATCCCACTTCCTGCGTCCATGAATATTCTGTCGACATCATACGCGCCGATTTGAGCTTTGAGTACCAGAGGCGCGTTTCCTGGCCGAGGTACTGTTATAGGGTGGTCTTCTCTGTTGAACTCAATTGGTTGTTCTGACCAATGCAGATACTCTGTTGCGGCTGGGGGTGAAATGACTGCTAGATTGACTTGTCGAGTTATACTCTTTTCTTCTTTGTTCGACTTGGGCACAGGTTGTATCATTGCTGTGATGTGTCCTTTTGATGGGACATACCCTTCGTCGTCGTCGTGTCCCTTGTTCTGCTGGTCTTGTCCTTGAGGAGTTCCTTTGTTTCCTTGCTGATTTGTCGGAGGATTGTTACTTCCTTCGAATCCTTGTCGCCTTGCTTCGATTTATTTGTTTATTGCTGCTTCTTGTAGTTTTAAGAATGTTGTGCAGTCTTTCATTGCGTGCCTTGATACTCGCTTCCCATCGACGAACGCTGAGTGTATATGACAAGGCCCGTTGAGCATATCTTCTGGTGATGGGTTGTATTCTCTGGATTCTCTTGTAGGGAACTTCTTATAGTCCTCCTTTCCATAGCTTCGATATCCCGAGCTTCTGCGATCATTTCCTTGATAGCTGTTGTCTTTATATCCTGCGGCGACTTGGCTATGCGAGCTGTAGATGTCGTAGTTTCGGGATCGTCTCCTTTGACTTCCATATCTGTTCCTTCTGTCGTCCTCTAGAGATCGCGTCCGCTTGTTGTTGCACGCATCTTCTCCATCTGCGAATCTGTTTGCCGTGTCCATGAGGTCTGACACTGTTTTCGGCTTGATTCTACCCATCTCTTTGACTAGGTCTCTTCGCCTTAATCCGATAATGAACGCGTCTATTGCTCTTTCGTCTGAAACTTTGACTGCTGAGTTTTTGATGAGGCTCCATCTTTGGATGTATGCCCATAGTGTTTCGTCGCGTTGCTGTATGCACACTTTGACTTCTTCTATTGATGCTGGCCGTTTGTATGTCGACCTGAAGTTGCTTGTAAATTGCTTTGTGAGGTCTTCCCAGCTTCCAATGGACTCTTTCTCTAGTTTGCTCAACCATGACCTTGCTGCGCCGGTGAGGTGTAGTTGCAAACTTTGCATTGCTGTTTCTTTGGTTCCTCCTAATATTTGAACTGCTTGTAAGTAATCTGCGAGCCACGATTGTGGTTCCTGTGATCCATCGTACTTCTGCTGATCATGAGGTAGCTTGAATCCCTTGGGAACTGGAGTGGTGCGAACCCTGCGGGTAAAGCATGATGCCCCCATCTCTTTTTCGTCGTCTTCATAGTCGCATTTTCCATTCGGGGATCGCGATCTTCGAGTCCCACCGTGCTGTTTAGGTGATGTCGATCGAGATCGTTCCTTGCTGCTTCTATGCCGAGGACTGTTGTGACGGCGAGGTGATCTTGCTTTATGTACTTCCTTGTGATGATGTGCTTCTTCTCCTTTTGCTGATAGCTTGTGGCCCACCATGTTGAGTCCGTTCAATGCTGCTCTATGCATGTGCTCCCTAGGATCTCCTGGACTTGGTCGAGTTGTGAGCAGATATGCTTGCGCTGCTACTAATGCTGCTTCAGGGGTTTTCGGTAGGATGTTCCCCTGCTCGTCGACCGATAGGATGGACGAGTCGAGGTTTTTCGAGATACTTTGCCTGTCGGAGTACTCGAGGTTGTCATACCTTGAGCCATGTCGACGATTTTTCCTTGCGTTACTGTATGATGCGTCGCTTCGTACTTTGCGAGCAGCTTCGCTAGCTGCAATGGCTGAATCTTTTCTTCTTTGTATCTCTATCTTCTCATTTGCTAATTGCTTTGCTTGCTGCCTTAGGGCGTAATGATACCCAAAAAGCATGTCCTTGCTGGAATTTGATGGTATTGGCGTGCCGTGTTCTACGGCTTCTCTTATTATTTTCCACTCGTCGACTGATAGTCGAATTTTTTCCCTGGCTGTGAGGGATTCTACTGTTTGCCCTTCTGCTAGGTGATTTGCTCCTCTGTCGATATTTGCTGGGTTTATCACTGGGTTGTTATTTTCATCGAATTCTTCTGAGTTGTCTCCCACAATGGCGAGCAACTGGCATTGTTTGCCGATGTTACTATTGAAGCTTGAGAAGATCGAGTCGCCATCTTCAGAAAGCTCTAACCCTGTTTTCCATGTGTCTGTTGATTTGTCTGAGATACTGTCGAGGCAGATCACGAGATCATTGAGTTGGACTCCTTCGTCGAATTTCTCCTTCGCTTTGTTGTCTTCTGCGATTTCTTTGAGTTCTTCGCCTAGGCTGACCGGCGAGTTTACCTCGCTGGATGAACCGTCAGAATATTCCATCATTGCTACTATTTCGGGCTCACTTGCCGACGGATCTTGTTTCGTCGGATCTGAGAGGCGAGATGAGCCCGATGGCCCAATGAGGATGCTCAAACTTCCAATTGTCAACTCCATCTCTTGATTTTCGTCGACTTCTGCACTGCTGTTGGCTAAAAGCAAAAAAGCCGTCGAATTCATGATCCCAACGCCCAAGCTCCCCACGGTCGGCGCCAATTGACGAGGGTTAACTCGACAAATGTCCTAGATGAAGGACTTAGGATCGGGGAGATAGGGCGTCAGATGAACTCGAAGGTAAAGTTTAGTCAAAATAGGTGTGTGTCGAAAGTAAACTTGGGTGTTCAACCTGGCTTGCTTTCAATCTGACCTACACCGTCCCCTCCTGGCCCCTATATATAGGTGGCCAGGTCTCGAGGATCGGGTAGGGTACGATACAGATTACAATATCGACATACGGTAAGAACTCGTATTCGACTATCATTACAATTGGGCCTAGCTTATCGGGCCTCAGGGGTACTCAACTAGCGGGCACTATTAACTATACCCTTGTCAGCAGGGCATAACCATCAAATTCTGAGGATGCAAGTTTGATCTTCTTATCTTCAGTGTAAGCATGCAAACGCCACAGGTTGTCGATCTTGAGCTCCCAAGTGAGGTAATCCTCCACATCACCTTCACCATCAAATCTGGGTAT
Source organism: Dactylis glomerata (assembly GCA_007115705.1). Classification (NCBI taxonomy): domain Eukaryota; kingdom Viridiplantae; phylum Streptophyta; class Magnoliopsida; order Poales; family Poaceae; genus Dactylis; species Dactylis glomerata. The sequence continues at coordinate 1,784,846 of QXEO01002108.1, read as the reverse complement.
CGAGAACTTTGGCTTCCCTAGAAAATCATCCTCAGCAGGTATTACACGTCGGGCACCAACGCCATGTGGTGGCCGACCATGTTGTCCAAGACCGCGCCCACGAGCATTGGGGCCTAGTAGATTGGCATTGTCATGGACACTATCATCATCAGTAAAGTCAGCAGCAGGCTGCACAGGCGGTGGTACCATGGGTTGACGCAGCTCCGCTAGGGATTGGTTCAACTGATCAATGCTGTGCTGGAAGGTAGTGAACTGAGCTTGCATATCTTGAACAGTATCTGCGGTGCCTTGCACTTTGAACTGGAGTTGCTGATGTGCAGTCACGGCATCGGCAGTAGAACGATCCAACACCCCCTCCAGATGAGTGCGCAGTCCAACAAAGTCTGTCCAAACCACCGGTGTATCCCCATCTTTTTCCTGCATCACATCATAACCACTAGTAGACATGATTAGTAGATTAGTGCACGAAATCAAAAACGTGTGGTGCCTCTCACAACTCACTCAAAAACTGACAAGAAAAGGTAATCTTACCATTCCAAAGTGAATAGTAGTGCGTACCAGAACAAAGTATCAAGCTCGTGCACGGATGTGATGAAGTGAATACCGAGGGTATAAGAGCGATCACACGACAAACCAGGAATATATGGTGGAGCTGTAGGTATGGTATCCTAAGTACACCGCAAATAAGTCCTAGTGCTGATCGTATGACAAGACCCACGAAACACACACGGTGGAGATAAGCGAGGCAAAACAACTCTGAAAAAGAGCTCAAGAGATATAAGTGACAACGCACAATAGCTCATGTTGCAATGCACAAGAGAGACGCTAGCACTGGCTCGACAAACAGGCACAAGATTGCGCACACAGCAGCAGCCTGATGAGCACGAAGTAGCTAGTCTCGTATGGGTAAGCTCCTAACACGATGCTGTAGACAGGCTGTAGCTAAAGCGATCAAAATCGTGTAGAAAGGACGCTATGTGGACACAGTGGTAACACGCTATCGCGGTAGAGAAACCGACGAAAAACGTGTCGAAACAGAGATATACGACGCCGGAAACACACGGCAGCGCGACGGCGACGCGAAACAGACAAAGTAGTTTGTCTCTTTTTTTAATATAGGTGCGGCGTGTGTGCAGTACACGTCCCCTTTTGCTTGTTTTTTTTTTGGCTTTTTCTGGATAGGACTAAAAACAAAAACGAATTGCAGGGATGAATTTGTGGATGCTCACCGAGTAAACCATGGAAATCTGATACCAAGATGATATGGGGTGGCCCGATCTTCTCGTGAGCGACGCGATGGTGATGATGGCAGCGGATGATTGTCGGGGATAACTTGGTGTCACCGATGAACTCTCCTCGCTTGAACCCTGATGCCAATGCAACAGCTCTCAAACCCTGTAGGATATTCACGACTCCACACACTTGCGCATGTAGCCGTCGACCACGAAACGGTAGTTTGCAATCTACTAATTCCCAGTGGAACAACAGATCACACTAAACTTGCAGTAGTATAATTCTCCCAATTGATGAATTGGCGAGAGGAATTCAAGATGAATGCTTGCAGCAGTTCAACAAGAGTATTTTGTCTAAAACGTGGTCTAACCCTAATTGAGGCGGCGCCCAGGGCTACTTATAGGTGGCCGGGCGTCCTCAGCAAAGACCTGGCCCAAAACATGTCTGGTTTGGGCCCAAACTGACTCGCGCTCGCGCTCTCTTGCTTGATCACAACGTCGTGCTCCATGTGTTGCATCTCCTCGCTCCCTCAAACCCCTTCTTCTCCAATGAACCTGATCATACATATGAACAAAGACTTAGGCAGTATAAAATTCTCATTACAATAAATATCAAATTCAGCAAGGAGTGAGTTCACCTGTTGTTGTAACAACTTAGCACGGGCTCGAGTAATTGGTCCAATCCGAATCTCGTCATTGGACGTATCTTGATCAGCAACAATAGGATCATCAACAATAGGTGGAGATGGCTGTGTAGTAGGGATGTCCTCATCATAAGTGATAACAAAAGAATAACTTTTGAGGTGACATGCACCATCACAATCTTGATCAACGAGGTAAAGCATTGAGTGCTGAGATCAAAGAACTTAAAACATGGGCATAAGAGACATAATCTCGACAATAAAACTTAGCAACCATGTTATAACATGAAAAGAAACACAAATAAAAGATCATGAATAATGAAACAATGAAAGTCAAGTGTGTGTTCAAATCATATAGAAAAACATATCAAAGTGGTTTTCAGCTTGTCTTCATGGAATAGCAAAACATAAATGCATAGGACACCTGCAAGTTTAAGAGGGCGACTAGATACAAATAATGTAAGAACAAGCAAAACAATAATCATGAATCAATCAATGATAAACTTTGGGACTATGCACATTAAACTCGGAATGGCAACTATGCTCTCTTAGACGGTGCATAAAGGTAGAAGGTGGAGACTCAACATAAAAGTAAAAGAAAGGCCCTTCACATAGGGATGCAGAGATTGCAAGTTTTATAAACCTTCAAAAATTATGATACTTACTAGCTTTGAGCTCTCATTGCCCCCACCATAGGCATCTTGAATGGTTAAGGTTAATGCAAGTACAATTACGAAGCATATGCTTAACAAATCATAAGTTGAAAACCTCGTGTCCCGTGAAGTACGAATACCCAAACCTCATGCTACTCGACTTAGGTCCCCAGCAAGTTCTTATCATTGTAAGTATACATGCATCATCGAGAACCGCCAACGGGGTACCTCTTGCCCGGTGACATGGAACAAGCCCACATCAAAATGACAAGACAAACAGACAATGAACACCTCGATATCTCTTTTATTTACCATTGGTAGAGCTTTCTATTGTGAGATGTGTCATCGAATGTCCACTATGGGCATGCTGTAAATTTCCACCATGAATGATGTATGTCTTAGATTAGCGGCCCAGGCGTTTCTCTAACACATATACAAACTCTGTGACCTCACAAGATCCCAACTTATTTCACATCGCGAGTATCCATAAACAAAAGATCATGATATCAACTCAAATGAGAGAAAGTGCAATGTTGAAAGCTTGCTCCATGACGGCATGGTTGGGCTAACCTCCAACTTACAACTTGCAAGCATAACATCAACATAAGAGAGCCACAATGTCAAAATTTTAAAAGGGAGAAAATTAAAGTGTGCCGTCAGGTTCGTGAGAGCTTTACTAACTAATTTTCACATAACACCAAAAAGAGTTTAATTTGAAGGATAGATAAAAGCAAGTCAAATGTACTTGGAATAGCAAATTGCTAATAGGTATGTATGGTGGACACACTGGATTAACTTGGTTTTTTGGAGTTGGATACACGAGTAGAGCTCATACTCAGTACAAAATGAAGGCTAACAAAAGACTGGGAACGACCAACTAAGAGAGCAATAACGGCCATAATCATGCATAGCGACAAAACATCATTAACCGAAGCATAAAGTGGTATCACAAGTCAAAAACCAAATGATCATAGAGGCTTATGGCGACTTGTTAGAGTCAAACATGTTGTAAGCATGCACCAAGTCAACCCAAATAAAGCATCAAGGAGAAAACCACAATAAAAATGCTTCCATATAATGAAAACAACGCATGATTTTTTCAAAGGCTCATTAAGCAATCTCAGTCTTTTTGAGGCAAGTCATGCTACAGCAAAAACTACTAAGCATACTATCAAAACGACATCAAGCATGGCATGCAAAAGTCTAAGCCACAGTCTAAACAAGCTCCTTTTTGTACCACTTTTTGCATGAAACTTTTTTCTCTTTTCCAACACCAATCAAACCTTTTTGAGACAACTCTTTTGATGAAAACCAACATAGACCAGTGGTCTAAATACACCTTGATGCAAAGATATAACAAGATCTGAACAAAAATCAAGGCGAAAAATGAAAGCTAAACGCAGTTCTAGAAAAAGAGAACACTCGTTGAACGATAAGAGTGAAAACTAGAGTGTTCTTGGCAAATGAAAAATGGAGTGAGTCTTCTCCAAAAGAAATTTGTTGGGGTCTGCAGCAAACAAAACAAAACAAAACTGAAAGCAAAAGTATAGACGCTCCAAGAAAAACACATAGAATATGAAGCAATAAAAATATAGTGTCTTGAAAGGTGACCTGATTTTTGCCGATGAAGAAGGGGTGCCTTGGGGGCATCCCCAAGCTTTGATGCTTGTACCTCTTGAATATTTCTTAGGGTGACATGGGCATCCCAAAGATTGAGCTTGTGTCCATATTTCATCTCATCTCATCACTCTCCATTCCCTACACTTGAAAACTTCCTTCATACAAAACTTCACACAATTCTATTAGCAACATTAGCATAAACATGATAGTAAATCAACCCTTTTGGTTCAGATTTCAACTCAAACACACCATATATAAAGCATATAATACTGTAGCAACTTCCTCAAAAGTCCTGTGATCAAAAGAACTCAAAAAGAAAGCGATCGAGAGGCAAACACAAATAGTGGCAGAAATCTGTCAAAACAGAATAGCTGACAAAGATCGATTTTTTCAAAGACCTTCTGTTGCTCAAATCGAAAAGTGCAAAACTAATGAAAGTTTGGATATAACCTGGGGCATATGCGCAAGAAATTTCAGATCAAAAACATATACTGAGAAATTTCACGAATTTTTACGGTGCAGCGCAGAAATCTGTTTCAAGACAGCAACTTCCCCAAATCTTACCTCCCTCAAATTAGAGGTTCTTCTTGGCACAACAACGAAATAAAAATGATAAGGAGAGATCATTACAGTAGTACTTCCAAGATTCAAATAAAATAAAAAGTACTGAAAAGAAAACAATGGGTTATCTACCAAGGGTGCTTTTCTTTAACGTCTTTGAGCTAGGCGCAGAAAGTGCAAATCAAGTATTATCAAGCGATGAAGCATTAAGATCAATTGCAGAAGTCTTTTCAACAATGAATTGAATTGTATCCAAATGAGTTTTTGAAGATCCCTTATGAACACTCTTTGGTTCACTACTTTCATCAAAAGGGTTTTCAAAACAAATCCAATCAAAATTCTTTTCCAAAGCTTCATGTAATGCTAAGAGTTTGCAAGGTAGTGGTACTTTGATGTCTTCTTTGGATGTACAAACAACCTCTACACATGATCTAAGCATATTAAAATGCTCAAAGACTTTCCTAGGTTCAATAACAACATCTCTAAATTCTTTACGCAAAGTCTCCAAAATAAAATCTTTCTTTTCGGAGTCTTCGATATCATGAAGCTTAAGAAACATTTGTTGCATAAAAGGAATAAGGTTAACAAACCTAGCCTCCAACATGTGAACTAAATAAGCAGCAGCAACTTCATAACTAGGAGCAAGCTCAGCTAGAGATCTATCCTCAACATCTTTATGCATACTAACATGATTAAAGAACTCCTCAACGTTACCTTTCCCAATTATAGAACCACTACCTACTAAGAGATCCTCCAAAGCATACTTTGGGAACAACATAATGAACTAAAGGTAAAAGTAATAGAATGCAAACTATCAAAGGAACTAATTTTTTTGTATTTTTGATAAAATGATGCAAGCAAAAATAAAATAAAGCAAAGCAAAACAATAACAAAGTAAAAGATTGAGCATGAGAGACTCCCCTTACAGAAATCTTCTTTCTCCCCGGCAACGGTGCCAAAAAAATGCTTGATGGTGTGTAGTAGGCACCCAGTTGGGAACTCCAAGAGGAAGGTATGAGGAGCACAACAGCAAGTTTCCCTCAGTTGTGAAACCAAGGTTTATCGAACCAGTAGGAGAAAGCCAAACTTCCGAAGGTTGATGCTCGCTAGCTTTGCGACACTCCGGACAATGGCGCCAGAAAAATACTGGTGCGTAGTTTATATGGGAGCTTCTTCACTAGCAGCAATGTGGAACCTGCACACAACACAACCAATAACTTTGCCCCAACTTACGATGAGGTTGTCAATCTCATCGGTTTGCTGTAAACAAAGGATTGAGCGTATCGAGTGGTAAATGGTAATAGTATGCAACAATCTAAACAGAGCGAGTAAAAGTAAAATGGTAATAGCAATGTAAAGGAAATTGGACCGGGGTTCATAGTTCACTAGTGGTGTCTCTCCATAAGATAAATAACAACATGCTAGGTAAACAAATTACAGTTGGGCAATTGATAGAATAAATATAGCGTACATATGTCATGAGGATCACTATGAGATTCAATCTGGGCATTACGACAAAATACATAGACCATAATCCAACTACATCTATGACTAATAATCCACCCTCTGGATGTCGTCCGAGCAACCATTAGGTATTATGTTGCGAACAACGGATAACTGCATTAAGCAAAGTGTGTAAAGTAAACAAAGCAAATGTCCTTGGACACAAGAATGTTGTTTTCTCCCTAGTGGCAATAGCACATCTACAACCTTAGAGGTTTCTGTCACTCCCCCAAATTACTAGAGGCATGAACCCAACTATCGAGCATAAATACTCCCTCTTGGAGTCACTAGCATCTACTCGGCGAAGATATCTACTAGCAACGGAGAGCATGCCAGATCATAAACAACATAGAGATAACATAAAGATAATAATTCAGCACATCAACTTGACATTGTACCAATACTCATCGGATCCCAACAAACACAACATGTAGAATTACACAAAGATGATCTTGATCATGATAGGCAGCTCACAAGATCTAAACATGAAGCACATGGTGGAGGAGATGAACATCTAGCTACTGCTATGGACCCGTAGTCCAAGGTAGACTACTCACACATCACTCCAGAGGCGACCATGGTGGTGGAGAAGGCCTCCAGCGGTGATTCCCCTCTCTGGAAGGGTGCCGGGAAGAGCTTATGGACCCTCCCGATCTCGCATCGATGACGGCGGCGACTTGCTGTATGTTTCGAGGAAAATTGATCGGGCCTTTAGGTTTTTCCCGTCGAGGGGAATATATAGTCAGAAGGGCGGCGGCAGGAGGTGGACCAGCTGGTCTCACCCGTTGGTAGCGCATGCCAGGGGTAGGCCGCGCCACCCTAGGGTGTGGCCGGCCTCTAGCCCCCCTCCGTCTCATCTTTGGACTTCGCAACGCTTTCAGAAAAATAGGAGGTTCGGCTTTTGTTTCGTCCAATTCTGAGAATATTTCCTGTGTAGCTTTTCTGAAACACAAAAATAGCAAAAAACGGGGAACAGGCACTATGACATCTCGTTAATAGGTTATTTCCAGAAAATGCATAAAAACGCCATGAAGTGTAACAAAATACAAAGCAAATGGTGTATAAACAAGCATGGATCATCAAAAATTATAGATATGTTTGAGACGTATCATGCCTCTGCATTATTCGAGTGCGGGCTTCGGTCCCTCAAATTATTCTCTTCTGGCCAGAAGCGCCTCTGCATTATTCAAGTGCGGGCTTTGGTCCTTCGAATCATTTTTTTGGGCCCGCAGTGCCTCTGCGTTATTCGAGTGCAAGCTTTGGTCCCTCAAATTATTCTCTTCAGGCCAGAAGCGCCTCTGCGTTATTCGAGCGTGGGGTTCGGTCCCTTGAATTATTCTCTTTGGGCCAGCAGCGCCTCTGCATTATTCGAATACGGGCCTCGGTCCCTCGAATTATTCTCTTCGGGCCAGCAGTGCCTCTGCGTTATTCAAGCGTGGGCTTCTGTCCCTCGAAATATTCTCTTTGGGCCAACAGTGCCTCTGCGTTATTCGAGTGCGGGCTTCAGTCCCTCAAATTATTCTCTTCGGGCCAGCAGCGCCTCTACGTTATTCGAGTGTGGGTTTCGATCCCTCAAATCGCATCTTTCGGCCATCAGTGCTTTCATTCTATTCGAATACGTACAGCTGTCCTTCCAATCCTTGTTTTGTGCTATCAATGCTTTCGAATTGCCCAAAATATGTAGCTATACGCCAGTTTGGATGCCGTATGTCAAATACGAAGATAAGTCCATAGTTAGCAACACTGGATGGCCCGGTATTCATATCAAGCACGCTCTACATAGAAAATTTATGTGCTTACAGCATGAAGAAATGCACGGATGGACGCATCGGGTGCCTTGCAATTACTAGGCTTTGACTTGATAAGTCCAACGCGGCATGAGTCGGAGTAGCGCCAGTCCATGCGGGTTCAAGTTTGGGGACTCGAACTTGAGTAAGCTAACATTGTTTTTGCTGCTGTGCAATTAACTAGACCCGGCGAGTGTTCCAGGCATGTTATGCCAATCCCCATGATCATCACCCGACACACTTCTGGGTTTCATTATTTTTGCTCATGCATTCACCCGATGTTGGCAATACGCTCGGGGGTTGCGCCTTACAACCCGATGATACCAACACGCTCGGGGGCTACGCTTACATGCTAACATTAGCATTCACTCTTTTAGCATCCAGCGTTGGCAACATGCTCGGGGCTGCGCCTCGCACACTGTTAACCTCAGCAGTCCTCTACATTGCTGACTGCACTTGAAGCCACATATCGTGCGCCGCATCGACTCTGGTCTGTGGTGTTCAACTCTTTTCCACACGCCAACGATACAAAACTCTTCGCCTACAATGATCAAGCACTCGGGGGCTCGACAACAACATCGCCCCTAATAATTCTGTGGAACAGCAAGCACTCGACTCCATCATCACGGTGATTCAGCCACCATGCGACTCAACCGCTGCGACGACTCCGCCGCCATGTCAACTTCATTTTGTGTTCTGCCACATGACATGCAAGACTACGACTTCAAGGCAAGACTAGAGTCTCTACCCGACTCTACGACTTGACTAGACACTCGGGGGCTACTGATGAGGATATGACCCATCGCGTCCTCACTTTTAGCATACCCGCTATCGGTGAAGGAAGAAGCCCACATGAAGGATATACATGAAGCCCGGAAGGCCCAATACATTGACTTGGAGTAGAAGGCAAGAAACCTTGTAAACCCTAACTGGTTGCATATATAAGGCCACCAGGGGCACCCCCTAGAGAGATAGCTTACAACAGATTAGACAAACAAACCTCCACCTATGGCGGCTCCCTGTAACACAACTATGTCATATACTAGATTGCTAACAGGATGTAGCGATCCTCCACCAAGGGGATGTGAACCTGGGTAAACTTCGTGTGCCCCTCGTCGTTTATCGACCGCTGTCGAGTTTGCCGGATCCCACACTCTCCTCTCATGAATCGAAAGCCCTCAAGCATGGGCATTGGCGAGGTAGAACCTCGTCACTAAGTCTTTAAATTATGTTTAGATTTTTCCTTTTGTTCACTTGCCTTCACTCTTCTTGCATTCCTGGAAGGCGTGAGCCCCTTATGCTTGGCTCTAGGAGAACTTGAGCCAACATGCAAGGACTTGCCTCCTATCAAGGGAACACTAGGCTAATCAAAGGACAAGAATGTGCATAAATGATGAGATTGACAAAAATATGTGCCTAACGAAATTTTTTATTACAATAAATATCATTGGTTGCATCTCATGGCAAGATGCAGGAGCAGGGACAGCTACATGAAGAAGGGCCTAGGGTCTCAGGACCTGGGTAGAGTGCGGGTCACCCTCCTCTTCAAGTCGGCGACAATGGGGGCTATAGCAGCCCTGGTAGCTTGCTGGGTCGCCTTCCCCTCCTTTCTCTCGCTAAAACTTTTGAAGCAGCATGGGAATGGGAAGCCGCGAGCAAGATGATGGACGTGAGGGAGGATGGTAACACTGATGATCTCGAGGATAGGCTCTCCTTTTGCCTTCAGCCTCTGCTTCTGAAGGAAATATGCCCTAGAGGCAGTAATAATATTGTTATTATAATATTTCTTATTCATGATAATGTTTATATTCCATGCTAGAATTGTATTAAGCGGAAACATTAATACTTGTGTGGTTTATGAACAACATCGTGTCCCTAGTATGCCTCTACTAGACTAGCTCATTGATTAATGATGGTTAAGGTTTCCTAACCATAGACATGAGTTGTCGATTAATAATGAGGTCGTGTCATTAGGAGAAAGACGAGATGGACAGACCCAAATTAAGCACAACAATTAGATCGTGTCATTGTGTTCACAATTGCCTAGCTTTTCCTATGTCAGTATCCTATTCCTTAGACCATGAGATAATGCCACTCCCTAGTACCGGAAGAGATCTTTGAGGTCATCAAATGTCATGCTATGAAAGGGTGATCATAAAGGTGTCTCTCAGGTAATCAGAAACTACTTGTTGGGTTGCATGTATCGAGATGGGATTTGTCCCTCCCATGATGGAGAGATATACTCCGGGCCCACTCGGTAATGAATATCATACACCGTTTGCAAACACTTGATTAATGAGTTTAATCATAGGGTGATATTGGATTGCGGAACGAGTAAAGAGTACTTGCTATGAACGAGATTGAACTAGGTATGGCGATACCGACGATCGAATCTCAGGCAAGTAAAATATCGCGAGACAAAGGAATTTGTATATGGGATTAATTGAATCCTGACATCGTGGTTCACCGACAATGATCTTCGTTGAATATGTGGGAGTCAATATGGATTTCCAGATCCGCTATTGATTATTGATGGTGATCATGTCCGCAGGGTCACACACTTAACACTCATCGATGCTAGGGTAGTTTCGGGATTTATGGAAATTGTTTTGGAGAGTTACGGAATTGTTCTGGGAAGAGGATTAATGATTTATTAATTAATTGAATTAATAATTCTTAATACATATATTTATTTACTGTAAATAAATAAGGGCTAGAAGGTAGTCCATAACTAGTTTTGCTAATGGGCTAGTTTTGTAGCCTATCTAGACAAACTATTAAAAAGAAAAGGCAAAAGAAAAGAAAAAAAAAGTAGGGAGGCCGGGGCGCATGGGCCGGCCGGCTGGGCCGGCTGCCCACCCGCTCCCGCGGCCCACATTACCTGAGCCGGTCGCTGGCCAGCGCCAGCGTCAGATCGATCGGGATCGATCGACGAAGCCGTCTGCTGCTCGTTGGTTTCCGTCGGCCAGGTGTGATCGACGGCAAGGGGATGGGCCGGCTAGGCTGGTCTTTCGGCCTCTGCGCAAAAGCAGCTAGGACGCACGCGCCTGGGAAGGACCAGGAGCAGATCGCTCCACCGCCAGCGCGTAACCTGCATGGGAAGGCATCGGCTGACCGCCTTGCAAAGCACGTTTGTGACGGACGCCTATAAAAGCAACGAGGCCGGTGTAGGAGATGGTTTTCACCTAATATGAAAATAGTTTTCAGCCACCGCGCCACTGCTCTTTGTAGCCTCCTTTTGCCCTTGTTTGACCAGATGTTTTGCCTTTCTTCTTCCACCTCGCGTGTGTAGGTGAAGCCCTGCCCGCATATACTCTCCACCATAAGCACCACGCCGCCGTGCTGCTGATCCCATCTACCACTCCACCACACCTTGCTGGACCAAGGACGAGGAGACGTCAGTGTGTTGTACGTGTGCATTGCTCAGAGGCGCCGCCCATTGTGGCACTTGGACTGGATCGGATTGCGAGGAGGAGACGCTAGTACGAGTACATCGACCACGTTCATCTGAATGTTTCCGCTGTGCGATCTACAAGGGTATGTAGATATGTTTCCCTGCTTGTTGTTTCGCATCTCGTAGATCAGATCTTGGCTATTCTTGTTCGTCTTCGTAGGAAATTTTTTGTTTTTCTATGCTGCAAAACCCATTAGTGGTATCAGAGCGAGATCTATGCGTAGATGTTTTACACGAGTAAAACGCAACATGCTTGTTGCGGGCGTTGATGTTTTCTATTGCAAATCTCTATTTTGTGTACTTCTTATGGCGCGGTATAGTGAGATTGAAGCGGTCCAGGCCAACCTTACGCGACCTCGTTCGTGAGACCGGCTCCGCACTTGACGTGTGGCTTGTTCCACACATGCGGCTGGTGGATGCCAGTTTCTCTCACTATAGATGTCATGGGATTTACAATGGATGTTGGCAACCATAATATCACCGTTGTGGCTTTGCGTAGGTAAGAACCGTTCTTAAGCGTAGCTCCCATAAGCCATGTAAAACATGTAGGGATTTCTATTTTCGTGCCCTCAGGTCGTTAGTTGTACTCAGTTTTCCCCAGCTTGTTAGTTTTTCCTCAGTTTTCCCCAAGCCCTTCTCTGAAACCCTCAGAAGGAGCTCGGACGGGAGGATTCCCGTTTAGTTGACCGTTCTGTGCTGACGTGTGGGGTCGCGTCGTGTGGGGCCGCGTCGCATGGGGCTGGTAGAAAGGGACCGCGTGGGACAGGACGAGACCGCGTTTGGTTGTACGTGAGAGCTCGGTTCTGTCTCTCTCGGGCCAAATTGGCATTGCCTTTTTAGAGCGCCTTTTCAGAGCGTCTTTTCCCCTCTCTCTCTGTAACAGTTCTCTCTCTTTTCACCAAATTAGTATCAAATCTAGAGAAGCTTCTATTTCTGTCTTTCTTCAATGATTGTTGCCTTTTGGCCCTCGTTTTTTGCCCAATATGGTAATAAATCTAGTAGCAAATCTAGAAGCTAGTATAGGATAAATTCACAGCAGCATAATAAATCCAGAAAACTAAGTATAATACATAAACTGCATACAGCAGCCAAAAGTAGCCAATAACAATGTTCTTCATTCTTCATCATATATTTCGTCATCGCTACATTCCATGAGATGAAGGAAATATTCACTGAACTCCTTCCGTCTGCAGTGTGCAGCCAATACATCCTCCAAACGGTATGGCCTTTGTTCATTTTTCATACCGTTATATCCTATTATATCCACACGTCGTGGCCACTCATCCCAGGCCTTTCTATCATCAGAGTACTCTCTGATATAACCCAAATCTGCGTAGTAGATGCAGCCAGGTCGAACTGTCGGGTGCACTCTGGTGTCGACGGAGATACACTGGATATAATTGACGAAGAGGGCATGACTGCCAATGTTACTGACGGCATGGAGAGAGCGGCTCTCAGTGTCCACACGGTACACCAATGGTTGACCTTCCTCCAAATGCCTGTTGTCGTCAGTGCTGCTGCCCAACAACACAAGCAGCAGATCACCATCCGACTTCACAAGGTAGAACTTGGAATCATAATCATTTCCAAGTTTTGAAAATGAAAATAGTGTCTTCATGTTGACAGTGCTCGCGCGCTGCTCCAACTGGACATTGTTGGTGCACACTAATCTTCTGAACTCATTCACAGCTATTGCATACAATTCACCATTGAATGGGGTAATGCAACGTAGAGAATGGTCCTCGATCGTAAATCTTCCTTCTCCCCAATCATCTACATCTATATCCTTAGTTGGATAGCTCTCATCGACCCAAGCAATTTCATTGGGGTAACCTGTGCAAATGAAGACCATAGTCGGGGACTTCATTACAACAACTGACTTCACAATCATAGATGGCATCTGCACCTCAAACGTAGCGTTCAATGTCTTTGTGAGTGGGTTCAGAAGCCGTATCTTGTGCGGCTGGTTCTTCTGGGCAAACACGATGATGCCACGGTAAAAGCCGATGAAGTAGTATCTAAAGGGACTTGATGAAGATAACATTCAGCACTAAGATGTTTACGATTGAAAATAAAAATAGATTAACTCTATAGATATGGAGGAATTTGAACCTTGCATGAACTTCCATTAGATCGATGGTGACGTAGCGGGATGTGCGGAGGTTGAGGAAGGAGAACTCAGTGGCGCGTGGAAGGGCGTGTTCTACCATGATCCATTCGTGCAGGTGCACGTCGGGCTCAGGTAGATATGAGCGCCAATTTGTACAAACTTGCCTCAAAGCAGCGTAGGTGTCCACGTACTCCTCGTTCGCCAGTAAGCAGTCGCCGATCTTGTGAAGTGGTCCTTCACCCTTAAGAGAGGCCCAGTTCACGGAGGCGCCGCGCTTGGATGCGCCGCCCTCGGATGCGACGGGCTCGGATGCGATGGGCTCGGAGGCGATGGGCTTAGAGGCGACGCGCTCGGAGGTGACGGGCTCAGGGGCGACGGCCGCCGGCGCATTCTCCTTCTCCATCGCCAGCAGGGGAGCGCGTGTAGGGTGGTTGGGGTTTTTTGGATTTGGAGAAGGTGATGGGACGTGAGAGGCGTGGTTGCGTGCGTGAGTTATAATGAGACTGTGTGCAGAGGGAGGGAGAGAGGGGCTCTATACTGGCAAAGTGACGGTTCGTCTCAGCAGTTGATGTTTGGTCTCAACACGCACACCGCGCGGCTAACCGCTGCGCACCGCGACACGCGTCCGTGGGACTGCGCGCCTGCACCGTTACGTGTACTCAGTTCTACCCTCGAGTCTTACACTAGAAAAATATCTGTACTCAGTTTTCCCCTCGAGTACTAATACTGGCTAGTGCAATATACTCAGTTTTACCCTCAAGTGGCTGGTCAACAGAGAGTCAACAAATGGGATTAAGCTATCTAATTGACTCATTTCATGCGCAAAAAAATTCAAAAAATTAAAATCATAGTGCCTCCTACTCATGGAGTCTTGTTACGCGACCTGCGATGTAGACAATCATATATAAATCAAGTTTTAACACAAATGGCCACTTCTCAAATCACTAGTAGCTATGAAGGTTCATGGCTTTCCACTCAAACCCCTTCTCAAAACATCTATACCCAAAATATAGTTTGTCTGAATGAGGCCATAATTTTTACACTCATGTATATTTGAATTGCTAATACTTTGAGGTAGGCCAACCTGGGTTTCATTGTACAAAACATGTGTTTTTCTTTTTCTAAATCTCTTATTTGAATTCCTTAGCCTGTTTACTATTTACTTGCCCTTGTATCCTACTCAGTTTTACCCTCTCCCTTCTCACAGAAGCCCAAACTTGGCCTGATTGGTCGAGCTATTGTCACACGGATCGTGCCCACCTACCGTCGATCCTATGATCTAACGGGCAGGATCGTGCCACCCTCTCTCTATCTATCGGTGGCAAACTACTACCCCTCTATGTATGCTAAATAACGAGTTTGCCACCGGATTCAACAAGTTTGGTAATCACAAATTTCTTGTAGGCATTACTTTTCACGGTAAAATGATAAACTATCACGAATTTCCATTTCTTTTAGGCATTACTTTTCACGGTAAAATGGTAAACTATCACGAATTTCCACTTCTTGTAGGCATTACTTTTCACGGTAAAATGATAAACTATCATGAATTTCCATTTCTTGTAGGCATTACTTTTCACGGTAAAATGATAAACTATCACGCATTTCCATTTCTTTTAGGCATTACTTTTCATGGTGAAATGATAAACTATCACGAATTTCCTTTTGGCATTACTTTTCACGGTAAAATGATAAACTATCATGAATTTCCATTTCTTTTAGGCATTACTTTTTTGTTGAGATATAAACACCCACAACGGTCATCTCCTCCTTAATTTATTGTGTAAACCCCACAATGGTCATCTCTCCCTTATAAACCCCCACAACGGCCATCCCTCATGTCAATAGGTTATGCCTCTCTCTTGCTTCTTTGTTTCTGCCTCTCTCTTCTTCGTTCACATACACTTGATCCATTGCCATGGCTTCCACGTCTCGAGCACCGACCGGAAGGGGAAGGGGAAGGGGAAGGGGAAGGGGAAGGGGAATGGGAAGGGGCGGCCTGGGTGGTGGATCATCATCATTGCCACCACCACCGTCAACACTGCCATTGATCATAGAGGAGTTCTTAATCGTCATCTATGAAGACCCTTTGGCCAAGAAGGTACGTACGCGTTCCCACATATATGATGCATGTGATTAATTATGTGCATGTTCCAAAAAGCCTTTAATTTCAAACGATCGGCGCTCGATCTCTTTGCAGGCACTCCCACAAAAGTTTGTGGACTATCTTGACGGCCAAGAGCCCGCAAAGGTGTATCTGCGAGCAGCTGACTGTGGTCCTCGTCTCTGGACCGTGGAGGTCCTATTTGACAGACAAGGCCGGATGTACCTCGACAAGGGCTAGGAGAATTTCGCCATCGTGCACGGCGTGGATTTCGGCTACATCCTACACTTCAAATATGAAGGTGATGATGTGCTCACAGTGAAGGTGTTCGACGTAACATTGTGCAGGAAGTACTACTACACGGACGACGAAGATACTGACGATGAAAGCGACGACGACGTGAAGCCATGCATCCATCCCCTTTAGATAAGGGGATTATGACCAAGAATATATATGTAGCTTCATATGCATCGATTTAGAGATCTAGCTATTTTCTATATATTATGCATGTAAAAATAATAGGGAATCGCAATTTCCACCATGATTCGAGCACCACAGCCTCCAAACGATGCCGATGCCAATATCGGCATGGTCAGAACAGCTATGCATGCTCGCCGCCGCTGCTAGGTCACCGTCGGAATGCACCCTCAATCCCGTCCCCTCATTCGATCACTGACACTCCAGAGATACCGCCGAGGCCAATGACGAACGTACATGCTGATGCCAATGCAGAACATGCACGCCGCTGTGGGCACGGCCACGCCGCCCCGCTATGCTGGACGTCACAGACCACTGCGAGATCTTTCCCTTCACCACCACACTCCCCTAGCACCCATCTATACATGCCAGAAAGGAGAGACACTAGTTTTCTCTACATTGTCCGCGTTCGTGTCCGACACCGTCAGTCAAAGTGTTGAGGTCATCGTCGATGTCCTCGACCATTTCTTCTCTTCTTTGCATGGTTAAACGCATCTAGTTCATATCTATCTAATGCGTCTGGTCTTGCCTCATGTAGTTCTTTGTGGACGTCGATCTCATCTCGGCACCCCGCAGGCCACCTCCTTCGTGCCATCGCTATAGAGCTCCGTTTAAAAATATAATCCTACCCATCTATTGCCCCTTGTATCAGCGTCATGGGCCCACTTGTCATTCGATATACCGAAGCCCCACTCGTCCGCGTTTTGGTCAGGGATACGGTGATGCTTACGGTCAAACAATGATGGATGCACTGACGTGTCTTTGCGGGCTCTACATGGCCCCACTAGTCAGCAGATAACGGTCAAAGTTGTTGACCTGTCCGGCAACCGGCCGTTCTAGCACTTGTTAGGGTTTCAGACAAGGGCTTGGACAAAACTGAGGAAAAACTAACGAGCTGGGGAAAACTGAGTACAACTAAGGACCCGAAGGCACGAAAATAGAAATCCCAAACATGTAATCAACAAATTAGAGGCGTCTAACTTGTTTTTGCAGGGAGTGTTTGTGATATGGTATTGCCACAAGATGTGATGTATATGATATATGTGATGTATGCGATGATCATGTTTTGTAATGTTTCACGACTTGCATGTCGATGAGTTCACAACCGGCAGGAGCCATATGGTTGTCTTTATAATTTTGTATGACCTGCGTGTCAACTTCTTATATGCCATGTAATAGCTTTACTTTATCGCTAAGTAGTTAGCAATAGTCATAGTTGCTATTTATGGTGGAGACAATCATGGTGGAGTGATGGAGATCATGCCGGCGCGCACAAGATGGAGATCAATGCGCGAAGACTGGCTATACCATGTCACATATTGTATATGCATGTGATGTTTATCCTTTATTTATCTTATTTTGATTTGATTGCGACGGTAGCATTATAAGATGATCCCTCACACTTAATTTCAAGATAAAATGTGTTCTCCCCTTGTATGCGCCGTTGCGAAAGATCATCCTTTTGAAGCATCACGTGATGATCGGGTGCTATAAACTCTACATTCACATACAACGGGTGTAAGCCAGATTTACACATGCGAAAATACTTGGGTTAAACTTGACGAGCCTAGCATGTACAAACATGGCCTCGGAACACACTGACCGAAAGGTCAAGCATGAGTCATATGGATGATATGATCGACATTTTGATGTTCACCATTAAAGCTACATCATCTCACGTGATGATCGGTCTTGGTGTAGTAAATTTGGATCATTCTTCACTAAACAACTTCGAGGGATGTTGAATTTAGTGGGAGTTCATTAGTAATTTGATTAACTTGAACTAATTATTATGAACTAAATCTTAGTGTATTTGCATAAGTCGTTGTAGTCTTTAGCAACCGTTTTCCACCGACACTTAGTTTTAATTGAGTTAAAAAGAACTATAGAATTCTGGATAAACACTTTTCAGACTAGTGCCATTTAGTTAAAGTGTCAAGATCAAACATTAAGTCCTATCGCAATTTTAGCAAACCTCACTTGCTCCATGGGATTTAATAAGTTGTATTAATCTAAGAGCAATGATTCAAGTTTAGTATATCTAAAATCATATGTTTGCCTTCATGAGAAATTGATCTTCAAAATGGTTTGAGAATCAAAGTGATCTTGAAGCTGAAAGAATTGTTTTGGAAACAAACAAAAGTGAAAGATATTTGATGTCTAAAACTTTGATTGTTTGCAAAATGATTAAGTATAATTTAGTAAAAGAACATATGCTCATATTGTATGAATATATGCGAAGATTGAAGATGCTAGGCGTCCTGATCACCCAAAAGTTTGGTAAACTAATATTATACTTGCATTTGTCCTTAAGAGCTATAGTAGTTTCATCGTGAAATTTGTCATGATAAGATGGATGAAAAGGTATTAGCTAAATTGTTTTGCTATACCAAAAGAATACTAAAGAATTGAATCTAGAAGAATGCCAATTATATGATGATGGTGATCCACCTTAATGTGCAAAATCAAGGCCATTAGTATTTGACTAACGCGCTTTGGACTATGTGTCAAATGATTGATGCAACTATTGATGTTGATAGATTCTTCTAAGTGGAGAGGAAATGCTAAATAGGATCTACAAAATATTTGGTAGAAAAGGGAAAGACTAGAAATGTCCAGCTCAGGTATATAAATGATATACA
The DNA here is from genome assembly GCA_007115705.1 of Dactylis glomerata. Classification (NCBI taxonomy): domain Eukaryota; kingdom Viridiplantae; phylum Streptophyta; class Magnoliopsida; order Poales; family Poaceae; genus Dactylis; species Dactylis glomerata. Next base: position 1,766,062 of record QXEO01002108.1, on the reverse strand, counting down.
TGTCATAGATGGTTTCTTTGCTCATTAACAATGTAATTCTTGAGTATTAGATACTGATTTGTTGGTATGAAGTGTCATACTAAGCAACACAATACAAGAACTACAATGGCCTAAATAACTAGCAATAGAATGTGGTAACAATGCTCGTTGAGATACAAATAAAAATGTTATTGTGTTTCTCTGTTGGCATCAAACCTAGCCTTCAAGATTTGTTAAGAACTTTATAATTATTATCTTGTTCTGGTATTATGAGAACAATGGTTGTTCAAATTATTATTGTCTTCCATAATTGATGGATAGATTATTATTATCTTGCTGGTGAAATAGACATTTATAACACTGATGCTAAATGTCGCAAGACAAAAGAATTTCACTTATTTGAGGCACCACTGTTTGAAGTCATATTGGAAACAAAACATGAAAGAAATTTCATATTGATGGATTTTCGAGTCATTTGATTTTGAATTGATTGACGCTTGTGACTTCTTCCTAAAGATGATTAAACTCTGTTCATAGGCCATGGACAGAACAATCGACTACCTAAATGGAGATCGTACATGTTGATGTATGTAGTCCATGGTGTATTTTCTATTTCATCAATGACTCGAATAGATGTATGGTATATCTACTTGACGAGAATGAAGTATGAAATGATTAAAATTGTTCAATTTATGAAGTGGAAATTATTGTAACAAGAAAAATTCAAGTTCTTATGATTGGATCATAAAGAAGAATATTTGAGTTACAAGTTTAGCAAACATCTAAGAGTTAAGTGAATTGTTTCACAAACTTGCATCTCGTGAAACGCCATAGGAGTATGGAGTTTTCGATGGGTGTAATCAAACCTTGTTTGACATGGTTATATCAATGATGAAATAAACTGCCAATATAATTTGCGGATTATGCTTTAGAGACTACCGCTTTTCACTGAATAGAGCACCATCATAGTCCGCTGAACTGACACCGTACAAGTTATAGTTGTCTTTTCTTAAATTTTGGTATGCACGGTATATGTAAAATGTTTACAACCAAAGTCGGATTAGTAAGTCTTTGTAGGTTATCCCAAAGAATGTCGATGGGTGTTCCTTCTGCCATAAACCTGAATAAAAGTGATTGTCACTGAAATAAGTGAACTTCTTATGAAGGAGTTTTTCGCGAAAGGTTTAAGTGGGAGGAAAATAGAACTTGATGAGGTTATTGAACCTGAGCAAGATGAGCAAAGTAGCACAGCACCAGAAAATGTTCTGGAAGTGGCAACTGCATTCATGGCTCCCGCACCTACAGTATGTTGTAGTACCGGACATCAAAGTTCCTATTTAATCAAGTTGGTCATAATCAAATAGCAAGATTTGAGGACGAGATATTATTGGATAATAGTAACCAACAATATACAAAGAAGCGGTGATGGGCCCTGACTTCGTCATATGGAATATTCTAGCAACAATTACATATTGAGATATGATAGTTGAATAAACAAAACAACGTTCCTCTACCGGAATGCACACCAAGGACGTGTACCTGACATGACCCAATGTGTTTTGTTGATTCAAAGGTTGCTAGATATGTATGAAAATTTCAATGGTAGAAGTAAGCATAGCAAAGTTGGAATCTTCAATGATGAAAATGTTAAAGTGTTAATTTCATTAAGATATTTGAAGATGCTTGTATTTACAAGAAATAAGTGGGAGCGCTCAAACATATTTCTAATACTTTATGTGGATGACATATTGTTTATTGGACATTATGTGTTTTTCTTGATATTGTTAAGTTTTCATTTAAATTAGTTTTTGATGAAAGACTTAGGCAAAACCAGAATATTGAGCATCAATGTCTATGCAGATAGATTGAGGCACTAATATAGTTTTTCCAGAGTACATAGATGAAATATTGAATCTGTTCAATATGGAAACAATAAGAACGGTTCTTGTTGCATGGAAGAGGTTGAAGCAAGAATCAACTGTTTTGACACTTGATGAGTGAAACCACAAGAATGATTTTATCAATCTTGTATACCATGATATGTAGATCCAGATGTGTCCGATGCTCTAAAGGTTATGAGCATTCATATGATGATCGTTGGACAATAGTAAAGATATTCTTATGTACTTTTGAAGAACTAAGAATATGTTCTGTATGCAGAAGTGACAAATGGTTCATTGCAATGTGTTACATTGGCTTTGTCACATATACAGATAAAATTTTATCTCAATTTTAGGCTATTTTTCTGAGTTATAAGATGGCACAATAAGATGGAAGAAAGGTCCATGATGACTTGGATGAGTTCCAATGTTAACATTGTGACAGATACTGCAATGAAGGCTAGGTATATAACTGCTAAGCAGCAAAAGAACTAGGTGTAGTTCCAAGTGTGCTAGTACCATGTAGTTCTATTGTATGACAATAGTGACAACATAGTCTCAGCAAAGAAACTAAGGTCTCACCAGAAGACCAAGTTTATACGATGCCATCTCATGGAAGATGAGTAATGCGTGATGATGAAAAAGAATATGCAAACACACACGGACCTGAAAGTGTCAGACCCGTAGAAGGTTTACCACGTGCAAAGCGTATGAATAACACTAGAATGCCATAGGTGTTTAAGGCGCAAGTATGACTAGATTATTGACTCTAGTGCAAGTAGGAGACTGAAGGAAATATGCCCTAGAGGAAGTAATAATATTGTTATTATCATATTTCTTATTCATGATAATGTTTATATTCCATGCTAGAATTATATTAAGCAGAAACATTAATACTTTTGTGGTTTATGAACAACATCGTGTGCCTAGTATGCCTCTACTAGACTAGCTCATTGATTAATGATGGTTAAGGTTTCCTAACCATAGACATGAGTTGTCGATTAATAATGAGGTCATGTCATTAGGAGAATGACTTGATGGACAGACCCAAATTAAGCACAGCAATTAGATCGTGTCATTGTGTTCATAATTGCCTAGCTTTTCCTATGTCAATATCCTATTCCTTAGACCATGAGATAATGCCACTCCCTGGTAACGGAAGAGAGCTTTGAGGTCATCAAACGTCATGCTATGAAAGGGTGATCATAAAGGTGTCTCTCAGGTAATAAAAAAGTACTTGTTGGGTTGCATGTATCGAGATGGGATTTGTCCCTCCCGTGATGGAGAGATATACTCTGGGCCCACTCGGTAATCAATATCATACACCATTTGCAAACACGTGATTAATGAGTTTAATCACAGGGTGATATTGGATTGCAGAATGAGTAAAGAGTACTTGCTGTGAACGAGATTGAACTAGGTATGACGATACCGACGATCAAATCTCGGGCAAGTAAAATATCGCGAGACAAAGGAATTTGTATACAAGATTAATTGAATCCTGACATCGTGGTTCACCGATAATGATCTTCGTTGAATATGTGGGAGTCAATATGGCTTTCCAGATCCTGCTATTGATTATTGATGGCGATCATGTCCGCACATTCTCGAACCCGTACGGTCACACACTTAACGCTCATCGACGCTAGGGTAGTTTCGGGATTTATGGAAATTGTTTTGGAGAGTTACCGAATTGTTCCGGGAAGAGGATTAATGATTTATTAATTAATTGAATTAATAATTCTTAATACATATATTTATTTACTGTAAATAAATAAGGGCTAAAAGGTAGTCCATAACTAGTTTTGCTAATGGGCTAGTTTTGTAGCCTATCTAGAAAAACTATTAAAAAGAAAAGGCAAAAGAAAAGAAAAAAAGGGAGGCTGGGACGCATGGGCCGGCCGGCTGGGCCGGCTGCCCACCCACTCCCGCGGCCCACCTTACCTGAGCCGGTCGTTGGCCAGCGCCAGCGCCAGATCGATCGGGATCGATCAACGAAGCCGCCTGCTGCTCGTTGGTTTCCGTCAGCCAGGGGCGATTGAGGACAAGGGGATGGGCCGGCTAGGCTGGCCTTTCGGCCTCTGCGCAAAAATGGCTGGGCCGCACGCGCCTGGGAAGGACCAGGAGCGGATTGCTCCGCCGCCAGCGCGTAACCTGCATGGGAAGGCATCGGCTGACCGCCTTGCAAAGCACGTTTGTGACGGACGCCTATAAAAGCAACGAGGCCGGTGCAGGAGATGGTTTTGACCTAATACGAAAATAGTTTTCAGCCACCGTGCTGCTGCTCTTTGTAGCCTCCTTTTGCCCTAGTTTGACAAGATGTTTTGCCTTTCTTCTTCCACCTCGTGTGTGTACGCAAGGCCCTGCCCGCATATACTCTCCACCATAAGCACCACGTCGTCGTGCTGCTGATCCCATCTACCACTTCACCACACCTTGCTGGACTGAGGAGGAGGAGACGTCGGTGCGGTGTACATGTGCATCGCTCGGAGGCGCCGCCTGTTGTGGCGCTTGGATCGGATCGGATCGCGAGAAGGAGATGCCAGTATGACTACACCGACCACATTCATCTGAACGTTTCCGCTATGCGATCTACAAGGGTATGTAGATCTGTTTCCTCGCTTGTTGTTTTGCATCTCGTAGATCAGATCTTGGCTGTTCTTGTTCATCTTCGTAGGAAATTTTTTGTTTTTCTATGCTGCAAAAACCATCAGCTTTAGCATCCTAGGAAGCGTCCTGAGCTGCTCTAGTGCATCCACGTACCAGAGGCCAACCTCTGATACCAGACCCATCGGAATAGGGTTGGGGATGAGTTGTAACTCCACCAGAGCTCAGTCCATCTTCTCCATAGTCAGGAACAAGTCCTCGGTGTCGGTCTTTGCATGCACCGCAAGCTTGAGCTAGGCCTCGGAGGCCAACTTCCCCTCCACGCGCGCGGACTCCAGGAGCTTCTTGGTGCTCACCAGGGCGGCCTCCAATCCCGCCACCATCACCACTGAGACCTCCAACGACAAGTTGGCAGCTGATACGTCTCAAACGTATCTATAATTTTTGATGCTCCATGCTTGTTCTTACACCATTTGCCTATTGTTTCGTTACACTTAGTGGCATTTTTATGCATTTTCCGGAACTAACCTATTAACGAAGTGCCACAGTGCCAGTTTCCTGTTTTCTGCTGTTTTTGTGTTTCAGAAGTGATACACAGGAAATATTCTCGGAATTGGACGAAACAAGTTCCTGAAGTCATATTTTACCCGGAAGCTTCCAGACATCCGAAGAAGTGTCGGAGGGGGGCCACCAGGGCCCCACACAAGGGGGTGGCGCGGCCAGCCCCCTGGCCGCGCCGGGCCCACGTGAGGGTGCCTGGTCCCTCTCCTGACATCGCCCCTTCGCCTATAAGTACCCCCTGACGAGAAAAACCTAAGGGCCCAATCAGTTTTCCAGAATACATCGCTATCCGCCGCCGCCGTCGACCCGAAGATCGGGAGGGTCTAGAAGCTCTTCCCGGCACCCTGCCGGAGAGAGGAATCGCCACCGGAGGTCTTCTTCATCGCCATGCTTGCCTCTGGAGCGATGAGTGAGTAGTCTACCTTGGACTATGGGTCCATTGCAGTAGCTAGATGGTTGTCTTCTCCACCATGTGCTTCATGTTTAGATCTCATGAGCTGCCCTACATGATTGAGATCACCGTTATGTAATTCTATGATGTTGGTTTGTTGGGATCCGATGAATATTGGTGTTTATGATTAAGTTGCTGTACTGAATTATATCTTTTGTTATCTCTATGTTGTTTATGATCTCACATGCTCTCCGTTGTTAGTAGCTATCTTGGCCGAGTAGTTGCTAGTGACTCCAAGAGGGGGTATTTATGCTCGATAGTGGGTTCATATCTCTATTTCACCTGGGGGAGTGACAGAAACCTCTAAGGTGGTAGATGTGCTGTTGCTACTAGGGAGAAAACAACATTCATATGCTCAAGGGCATATGCTTTGTTTACATTACACACTTTGCTTAATGCAATTATCTGTTGTTCGCAACTTAATACTTCTAGGGTGTTCGGATGATATCCCCGGGGGTGGATTATTAGTCATAGATGCAGTTGGATGGCGGTCTATGTATTTTGTTGTAATGCCCAGAGTAAATCTCATAGTGATCTTCTTGACATATCACGTTATCTTTATTCTATCAATTGCCCAACTGTAATTTGTTTACCCAGCATGTTATTTTATCTATGGAGAGACACCACTAGTGAACTGTGGACCCCGGTCCTATTTTAATCATATTGCAATCACCTGTTTACTTTTCCTGCACTGTTTATTTTACTCGCATATACTCTACTGTTTTCCACTCGATACACTCATAACCTTTGTTTCAAGCAAACCGGTGAGATTGACAACCTCATCGCAAGTTGGGAGCAAAGTATTTGTTTGTGTGTGTGCAGGTTCCACAAACACCTTCAGTCGTCATTGTCTCCCTTCTCCTGTTCGATATACCTTGGTTTCTTAACTGAGGGAAAACTTGCCGCTACACTCATCATACCTTCCTCTTGGGGTTCCCAATGGGCTGGTCATCACCACGCACAAGGACTTACTGCTCCCACGTCAACTACACGCCACAACTCTTTTTTGGCGTCATCATCACACGAGTAGCAGCACTTTTTCTGGCGCCATTGCCGGGGAAGAGAGAAGACTTCTGCGAGGGGAGTTCTTCGCACACACATTCTTTAATTTGTTATTTGTTTTGCTTTACTTTATTTTATTTTACCTGCATTGCTTTTATATCAAAAACCCAAAAAAAATAGAATCCTTGGTAGCTGTTTTTACTTGTTTACTTTCATTTTGCTGAAATGGGTACTCCTGAAAACACCAAGTTGTGTGACTTTGCTAGCACGAACAATAGTGATTTTATCTGCACTCCTATTGCACCACCTGTTCCTGCTACCGCCTTTTATGAGATCAAGCCTGCTTTATTGAACCTTGTTATGAAAGAGCAATTTTCTGGTGCTAGTACTGAAGATGCTGCAGCTCATCTCAACAATTTTGTTGAGCTATGTGAGATGCAGAAATATAAGGATGTTGATAGTGATATTATTAAGCTCAAGTTGTTTCCTTTTTCTTTGAGAGGAAAGGCTAAAGATTGGTTGCTATCTTTGACTAAGAATAGTATTGATTCATGGGCTAAATGTAAGGATGCTTTTATTGGTAGATACTATCCTCCTGCTAAGATTATAGCTTTGCGCAGCAATATTATGAAGTTTACTCAGTTTGATAATGAACATGTTGCTCAAGCTTGGGAAAGAATGAAATCTATGGTAAAGAATTGCCCCACTCATGGACTGACTACTTGGATGATTATCCAAACTTTTTATGCAGGACTGAATTTTTCTTCGAGGAACCTACTTGATTCAGCTGCTGGAGGCACTTTTATGTCCCTCACATTGGGCGCCGCATCAAAGCTACTCGACAACATGATGGTAAATTATTCTGAATGGCACACCGAGAGAGCTCCACAAGGTAAGAAGGTAAATTCTGTTGAGGAAACCTCTTCCTTGAGTGATAAGATTGATACCATTATGGCTATGCTTGCTAATGATAGGACTCATGTTGATCCTAATAATGTTCCTTTGGCCTCTCTGGTTGCTCAAGAAGAGCAAGTTGATGTGAATTTCATTAGAAACAACAATTTTAATAACAATGCTTATAGGAACAATTTTGCTAGTAACAATTATAGGCCGTATCCTTCTACCAATGGTAATGGTTATGGTAACTCTTATGGTAATTCCTACAACAACACTAGGGCCGCGCCCTCCGAGCTTGAGGAAATGCTCAAGGACTTCATCGGTAAGCAAACTGCTTTTAACAAGTCTGTTGAGGAAAAGTTAGGCAAAATTGATATTCTTGCTTCTAAAGTTGATAGCCTTGCTCATGATGTTGAACTTCTGAAATTAAAAGTGTTTCCTAATGATGTGAATGTGAGCAATGTTGTTGCTGCCGCTAATGCTACCCAAGTTGGAATTGATGAAAATATTAGATTGTTAGCGGAATTGCATGCCAGGTGGGAAAGAGAAGATGAGATGGCTAGAGAGATGAAGGTATGTACTATTACTACCTCTAATGATGTTGCTCTTACTGGTAGCAATCCTCTTACTTTGATTGGTGTAGAGAAAACTCCCACTCCTTGTGTTAAAAAGCCTAAAACTGCCAAAACTTTTTCTCAAAAGAGTGCTGAAATTTTTCGGAGTGTGAGAGATGATAGCTCTATTTCTTTTAATGATTTTGATGTTGATGGCTGCAATATATCTGAAGTTATTTTGTTCTTGCAAAAGCTTGCTTTGACTCCCAATGCTAGTTCTTTAAATATTGCTTTTACTAAGCATATTACCAATGCTCTCATAAAGATTAGGGATGAAAAGTTGAAGCAAAAAGCCTCTGTTCCCAAGAAGTTAGAAGATGGTTGGGAACCCATCATTGATATGCATGTTAATGGTTATGATTGCCATGCTTTATGTGATCTAGGTGCTAGTATTTCCATCATGCCTAGAAAGATTTATGACATGCTTGATTTACCACCGCTTGAAAAGTGTTATTTTGATGTTCCTATTGCTGATGTTGCTAAGAAGAAACCTTTGGGAAGGATTAATGATGTTCTTATTGTGGTTAACAATAACCTTGTTCCCATTGATTTTCTTGTTATGGACGTTGAATGCCATGCTTCATGTCCTATTATTTTGGGAAGACCCTTTCTTCGAACTGTAGGTGCTATCATTGATATGAGGGAAGGCACTATCAAGTATCAATTCCCACTAAAGAAAGGTATGGAACACTTCCCTAGGAAAAGAAAGAAATTACTTTTTGACTCTATTCTTAGAGCAAATTATGATCTTGATGCTTCATCACTTGATATTACTTGATTCGCAATTTTCTGCGCCTAGCTCAAAGGCGTTAAAGAAAAGCACTCTTGGGAGATAACCCAATGTTTACTTTTCAGTACTTTTTCTTTTATTTGTGTCTTGGAAGTCATTACTAATGTAATGACCGCTCCTTATCTTGTTTGTTTCGTTTTTGTGCCAAGAGAAGCCTCTAATTTGAGTGAGGTAAAGATTTGGGGATGTTGCTGTCCTGAAACTGTTTTCGGTGCTGCACCGTAAAAATTCGTGAAAATTCTCTGTTTATCTTTTGGACCTGCGATTTCTTGTGCATATGGCCCAGGTTATATCCAAAGTTTTCTTAGTTGAACACTTTTTGAATTGAGCAACAGAAAATCCCTCAAAAATTCGAGCTTTGTCAGCTGTCCAGTTTTGACAGATTTCTGCCAATATTTGTTTTTGCCACTTTATCGCTTTCTTTTGAGTTCTTTTTGATCATGGAACTCTTGTGGAAGTTGCTACAGTAGTATATACTTTATATGTGGTGGTTTTGGGTTGAAACCTGAAGCTAAAAGAGGTTGAATATATTTTATGCTTACACTAATGTTGCTAATAGAATTGTGTTTTGTTTTGTATGAAGGAAGTTTTCAAGTGTAGGGATTGGAAAATGATGAGATGAGTTGAAGAATGGACAAAAGCTCAAGCTTGGGGATGCCCATGCATCACCCCAAGAAATATTCAAGAAGTACAAGCGTCAAAGCTTGGGGATGCCCCCGAGGCACCCCTTCTTCATCGGCAAAAATCAGGTCACCTTTCAAAACACTATATTTTTATTGCTTCATGCACTATGTGTTTTTCTTGGAGCGTCAGTTGTTTTAGTTTTCTTAGTTTGTTTAGTTTGTTTGTTTGCTGCAATAAATGATTGGACCCCAACAAATTTTCTTTTGGAGAAGTTGCTCATTTTCATTTGCAAAGAACGCTCTAGTTTTCACTCTTATTAAAAATTGAGTGTTCTTCTTTTTCTGCTACTGCTTTTGGTTTTCGTTTTCGCCTTGATTTGCATTCAGATCTTGCCATATCTTTTCATCAAGGTGTATTTTTGCCTCTGATCTTTATTGGTTTTCATCAAAAGAGGTGTTTATAAAAATTTCAAATGGTGTTGGAAAAGAGAAAAAGCTTTGTGCAAAATAGTGGTACAAGAAGGAGCTTGTGTAGACTGCGGCTTAGGCTTTTTCATGTCATGCTTGATGTCTTTTTGATAGTATGCTTAGTGGTTTTGCTGTAGCATGACTTGTCTCAAATAACTGAGATTGCTTAATGAGCCTTTGAAAAAATTATGCGTTGTTTTTATTGTATGGAAGCATTATTTTGGTTTTCTCCTTGATGCTTTATTTGGGTTGACTTGGCGCATGCTCACACATGTTAGACTCTTCCAAAGTCGCCATTAGCCTTCATGATCATTTAGTTTTTGACTTTTGATGCCATCGTATGCTTCTTTTAATGTCGCTTTGTCGCTTTGCATGATTATGGCCATTATTGCTCTCTTAGTTGGTCGCTCCCAGTCTTTTGCTAGCCCTCGTCTTGTACTGAGTATGAGCTCTACTCGTGCATCCAACTCCTAAAAGCCAAGTTTGCCATTGTGTCCACTATAAATTCCTATGCATGGTATTTGTAAGCCATTCCAAAGTAAAATTTTCGTGTGCTACCTTTCAAAAACCTTCAAAACACTTCTCGTTTTGTGACACTGTTTTCAGCTCATGGGGACGTAGTGGTCGGATTTGCTATCTTCCATATTGCTTATTCCAAAAAAAAGAAAGAAAGAAAGAAAAAAGGCACTCCTCCAAAGAATGTGAATGTTGGTGGGCACCCGATGGAATCGGTTAGCCATGGTATGTGAAAGGAAAAGGTGGGGAGGAGTGCCAAGTTTTATAAAAAGAGCACAAGAGTGCCAATCTCTCTCTCAAAAACTTGCTTTATTTTTGTATGGAAGATAGTAAGAACCCCATTGCCAGTCGTTGACAAAGACAACCACCTCTCAAAATCAAGTTTTATCTCTCTGTTTTACAAATGAAAAGCTCTAGCACATGTTTAAATCACTGCTTCCCTCTGCGAAGGGCCTTTCTTTTACTTTTATGATGAGTCACCACCTTCTTTCTTTATGCACCATTAAGAGAGCATAGTTGTCATTCTTAGTGTGATATGCATTGTCCCAAAGTTCATTGATTGATTCATATTGTTGGTTTCACTTGTTCTTAAATTATTTGTATCTAGTCGCCCTCTTAAACTTTGAGGTGTCCTATGCATTTATGTTTTGCTCTCTTTGAAGGACAAGCTGAAAACCATTTGTATGTTTTTCCTTATGATTTGAACACACGTTTGACTTTCATTGTTTCATTTTCATGATCTTTTGTTTGTGTTCATTTACATGTTTACAACATGGTTGCTAAGTTCTTATTGTCATGATTATATCTTTCATGCCCATGTTTTAAGTTCTATTGATCCCAGCTCACCAATGCTTGCATATATGATCAAGATTGTGTAGGTGCATGTCACCTCAAAAATTATTCTTTTGTTATCACTTACCTACTCGAGGACGAGCAGGAGTTAAGCTTGGGGATGCTTGATACGTCTCAAACGTATCTATAATTTTTGATGCTCCATGCTTGTTCTTACACCATTTGCCTATTGTTTCGTTACACTTAGTGGCATTTTTATGCATTTTCCGTAACTAACCTATTAACGAAGTGCCACAGTGCCAGTTTCCTGTTTTCTGCTGTTTTTGTGTTTCAGAAGTGATACCCAGGAAATATTCTCAGAATTGGACGAAACAAGTTCCTGAAGTCATATTTTACCCGGAAGCTTCCAGACATCCGAAGAAGTGTCAGAGGGGGCCCACCAGGGCCCCACACAAGGGGGTGGCGCGGCCAGCCCCCTGGCCGCGCCGGGCCCACGTGAGGGTGCCTGGTCCCTCTCCTGACATTGCCCCTTCGCCTATAAGTACCCCCTGACGAGAAAAACCTAAGGGCCTGATCAGGTTTCCAGAATACATCGCGATCCGCCGCCGCCATCGACCCGAAGATCGGGAGGGTCTAGAAGCTCTTCCCGGCACCCTGCCGGAGAGGGGAATCGCCACCGGAGATCTTCTTCATCGCCATGCTTGCCTCCGGAGCGATGAGTGAGTAGTCTACCTTGGACTATGGGTCCATAGCAGTAGCTAGATGGTTGTCTTCTCCACCATGTGCTTCATGTTTAGATCTCATGAGCTGCCCTACATGATTGAGATCACCGTTATGTAATTCTATGATGTTGGTTTGTTGGGATCCGATGAATATTGGTGTTTATGATTAAGTTGCTGTACTGAATTATATCTTTTGTTATCTCTATGTTGTTTATGATCTTGCATGCTCTCCGTTGTTAGTAGCTATCTTGGCCGAGTAGTTGCTAGTGACTCCAAGAGGGGGTATTTATGCTCGATAGTGGGTTCATGTCTCTATTTCACCTGGGGGAGTGACAGAAACCTCTAAGGTGGTAGATGTGCTGTTGCTACTAGGGAGAAAACAACATTCATATGCTCAAGGGCATATGCTTTGTTTACATTACACACTTTGCTTAATGCAATTATCTGTTGTTCGCAACTTAATACTTCTAGGGTGTTCGGATGATATCCCCGGGGGTGGATTATTAGTCATAGATGCAGTTGGATGGCGGTCTATGTATTTTGTTGTAATGCCTAGAGTAAATCTCATAGTGATCTTCTTGACATATCACGTTATCTTTATTCTATCAATTGCCCAACTGTAATTTGTTTACCCAGCATGTTATTTTATCTATGGAGAGACACCACTAGTGAACTGTGGACCCCGGTCCTATTTTAATCATATTGCAATCACCTGTTTACTTTTCCCGCAATGTTTATTTTACTCGCATATACTCTACTGTTTTCCACTCGATACACTCATAACCTTTGTTTCAGGCAAACCGGTGAGATTGACAACCTCATCGCAAGTTGGGAGCAAAGTATTTGTTTGTGTGTGTGCAGGTTCCACAAACACCTTCAGTCGTCATCATCTCCCTTCTCCTGTTCGATATACCTTAGTTTCTTAACTGAGGGAAAACTTGCCGCTACACTCATCATACCTTCATCTTGGGGTTCCCAACAGGCTGGTCATCACCACGCGCAAGGACTTACTGCTCCCACGTCAACTACACGCCACAGCTCTTTTCTGGCGTCATCATCACACGAGTACCAGCAGCCCAGAGATCACCCTCCAGCATGCTGACATGGGGCGGTCGAGGTTGCCATGCATTCGCTCGCCGCCGCGAGCTGCGCCCGGGCAATCTGCTCCTGCGCCCGTGCCTAGGCTTCAAGGACGGAAATGGTGGCGAGCAGTTGTGCCACCTCTTCAGAAGACACCGACGGCTGCACCCATAGGCCAAGGATTCCCTGTCGCTCGCGCAACAACGCCCCATGCTCCGCGTCGATGTCCCGCCGGACGCCATCGTGGTGCGCCTTCAGCTTGGCAGCCCAGCGCTCCATATCCACTTTACCCTCCACCAGCCGACGCTCACGCTCCTCCATGCCATTAAGGAGAGAGCGGACAGATGCGTATGGCGCGGGACCCATAAACGGCAGTAGTGGTCCAGGAGGTACCAGCCGAGGCGCCAACGGACCTGATCCTACAAGTGGAGCAGCCCGAGGAATCCAGCGAGCAAGGGCAAAGGGGACGGTAGGTTCTAGAGCTGAGGCGCTTGCCCGCACCGGACTGCCGACATGCTCGTCCTTGCAGGCAGATTCTATCCACCCATCCTTCAGATAGGACTATTCAACTCGAAGTAGAAAACCAAGGAAGCAGTTGAGACCTACAAGATCTACATCTTCAAGGAGTTCAAGCAGTATAGAAGAGCAATAAGAAGGGAGTACCTGTTGCGGGCGGAGAGTGGCGTGTAGGGTCGACCTCCATTGGGTCCCCGGCAACTGCGCCCACCCTGGCAGCTTCACCTAGAAGACCAAGATGGATAAGGACTGGGAAAAAATCCCTGGCAAGCTGGGTGATACGTCTCAAACGTATCTATAATTTTTGATGCTCCATGCTTGTTTTTACACCATTTGCTTAGTGTTTCGTTACACTTCGTGGCGTTTTTATGCATTTTCCAGAACTAACCTATTAACAAGACGCCACAGTGCCAGTTCCCTATTTTCTGCTGTTTTTGTGTTTCAGAAAAGTTACACAGGAAATATTCTCGGAATTGGACGAAACAAAAGCCGAACATCCAGAAATTTACCGAAGCTTCCAGAGAACCGAAGAGGAGACAGAAAGGAGCCAGGAGGTGGCCACACCACCAGGGGGCGCGGCCTGCCCCTGGCCTGCGCCCACCTATGGTGAGCCCCACCTGGTCCACTTCTGACGCTGCCCCTTCGCCTATAAAGACCCCCCGACGGGAAAAACCTAAAGACCCAATCACTTTTCCAGAAACACATCGTGATCCGCCGCCGTCGTCGACTTGAGATCGGGAGGGTCCAGAAGCTCTTCTCGGCACCCTGCCGGAGAGGGGAATCACCACCGGAGGTCTTCTTCATCGCCATGCTTGCCTCCGGCGCGATGAGTGAGTAGTCTACCTTGGACTATGGGTCCATAGCAGTAGCTAGATGGTTGTCTTCTCCACCATGTGCTTCATGTTTAGATCTCGTGAGCTGCCTTACATGATCGAGATCACCGTTATGTAATTCTACATGTTGTGTTTGTTGGGATCCGATGAATATTGGTGTTATGATTGAGTTGATGTGCTGAATATTATCTTATGTTATCTCTATGTTGTTTATGATCTTGCATGCTCTCCGTTGTTAGTAGCTATCTTGGCCGAGTAGTTGCTAGTGACTCCAAGAGGGGGTATTTATGCTCGATAGTGGGTTCATGCCTCTATTTAATCTGGGGGAGTGACAGAAACCTCTAAGGTTGTAGATGTGCTGTTTCCACTAGGGAGAAAACAACATTCATATGTCCAAGGGCATATGCTTTGTTTACATTACACACTTTGCTTAATGCAGTTATCTGTTGTTTGCAACTTAATACTTGTGGAGTTCTCGGATTGATTCACCACAAGTGGATTATTAGTCATAGATGCAGTTGGATGGCGGTCTATGTATCTTGTTGTAATGCCCAGAGTAAATCTCATAGTGATCCTCTTGACATATCACGTTATCTTTATTCTATCAATTGCCCAACTGTAATTTGTTTACCCAGCATGTGTTATTTTATCTTATGGAGACACACCACTAGTGAACTGTGGACCCCGGTCATATTTCCTTTATATTGCTATCACCTGTTTACTTTACTCGCATACTACTATTGCTTTCCACTCGATACGCTCATTCCTTTGTTTACAGCAAACCGGTGAGATTGACAACCTCATCGTAAGTTGGGAGCAAAGTACTTGGTTGTGTTGTGTGCAGGTTCCACGTTGCTACTAGTTGAAGACGCGCTAACACGTTATCGTTAACGGCGCCCTTGTTGGAGTGTCACTAGGCTAGCAAGCATCACCTTCTGGAGTTTGGCTTTTTCTGGACTGACAAACCTTGGTTTCTTACTGAGGAAAAATTTGCTACTGTACTCATCATACCTTCCTCTTGGGGTTCCCAACTGGGTGGTTATCTGCCCGCATATCAAGCACAATTTTCTGGCGCCGTTGCTGGGGAAAAAGAAGACTTCTGCAAGGGGAGTTTCGCACACACATCCTTTACTTTGTTTTAAGTTTTGTTTTACTTTACTTTTACTTGCATCGTTTTATATAAAACACAAAAAAAAATAGTTTCCTTTGTAGTTGTTACTTTATTACTTTTAGTTCATTATGTTGTTCCCTAAGTACGTTTTGGAGGACCTCTCATTAGGTAGTGGTTCAATTATTGGAAAAAGTAACATCGAGGAGTTCTTTAATCATATTAGTATGCATAAAGATGTTGAGGAAAAGTCTTTGGTTGAGCTTGCTCCTAGTTATGAAGTTGCTTCTGCTTATTTAGTTCACATGTTGGAAGCTAGGTTTGCTAGCCTTAATCCTTTTATGCAACACATGTTTCTTAAGCTTCATGATATTGAGGATCCTGAAAAGAAAGCTTTTATTTTGGAAACTTTGCGCATAGAATTTAGAGATGTTGCCATTGAAGCTAGGAAAGTTCTTAAGCGTTTTAATAAACTCGGCTCACCTATAAAGGTTGTTAGTACAAACAATGAAGGAACCAAAATACCTATACCTAGCAAGCTCTTGGGATTGTATGAAGCTTTTGAAAATAATTTTGATTGGATCTGTCCCAAAAATCTTTTTAGTGAATTGAGTGAACCAAAGCATGATCACAAGGGGTCTTCAAAAACTTATGCAGATGAAATAGAATGCCTTATTGAAAAGACTTCTGCAATTGATCTTAATTCCTCTTTTGATATTACTTGATTCGCACTTTCTGCGCCTAGCTCAAACGCGTTAAAGAAAAGCACTCTTGGGAGATAACCCAATGTTTTTACTTTCAGTTCTTTTTCTTTTATTTGAGTCTTGGAAGTTATTACTACTGTAATAACCTCTCCTTATCATTTTTATTTTGTTTTTGTGCCAAGAGAAGCCTCTAATTTGAGTGAGGTAAGATTTGGGGATGTTGCTATCCTGAAACAGTTTTTGGTGCTGCACCGTAAAAATTCGTGAAAATTCCCTGTATATCTTTTGGACCTGCGATTTCTTGTAAATATGCCCCATGATATATCCAAACTTTCATTAGTTTAACACTTTTTTATTTGAGCAACAGAAAACCCTCTAAAAATTCGACCTTTGTCAGCTGTTCTGTTTTGACAGATTTCTGCCAATATTTGTGTTTGCCGCTTGATCGCTTTCTTTTTGAGTTCTTTTGATCACGGAACTTTTGGGGAAGTAGCTACAGTAGTATATACTTTATATGTGGTGGTTTTGAGTTGAAACCTAAAGAAAAAAGGGTTGATTCAATATTATGCTTACACTAATGTTGCTAATAGAATTGTGTTGAGTTTTGTATGAAGGAAGTTTTCAAGTGTAGGGATCGGAGAATAATGAGATGAGTTGAAGAATGGACAAAAGCTCAAGCTTGGGGATTCCCATGCACCCCAAGAAATATCCAAGAGGTACAAGTGTCAAAGCTTGGGGATGCCCCCGAGGCACCCCTTCTTCATCGGCAAAAATCAGGTCACCTTTCAACACACCATATTTTTATTGCTTCATGCACTATGCATTTTTCTTGGAGCGTTAGTTGTTTTAGTTTTCAGTTTTGTTTAGTTTTGTTTGCTGTAATAAATGGTTGGACCCCAACAAATTCCTTTTGGAGAAGTTGCCTTGCTTTTCATTTGCCAAGAACACTTAGTTTTTCACTCTTATCGTTTCAACGAGTGTTCTCTTTTTCTAGAACTGCATTTAGTTTTCAATTTTTGCCTTGGTTTGTGTTCAGATCTTGTTATATCTTTGCATCAAGGTGTATTTTGACCTCTGGTCCATGTTGGCTTTCATCAAAAAAGAGTTGTTTAAAAAATTTCGAATGGTGTTGGAAAAGAGAAAAAGCTTTATGCAAAAAAAGTGGTACAAAAGGAGCTTGTGTAGACTGCGGCTTAGGCTTTTGCATGTCGTGCTTGATGTCTTTTTGATAGTATTCTTAGTGGTTTTGCTGTAGCATGACTTGTCTCAAATGACTGAGATTGCTTAATGAGCCTTTGAAAAAATCATGCGTTGTTTTAATTATTTGGAAGCATTATTTTGGTTTTCTCCTTGATGCTTTATTTGGGTTGACTTGGCGCATGTTCACACATGTTAGACTCATACAAAGTCGCCATTGCCTCTATGATCATTTAGTTTTTGACTTTTGATGCCATCTTATGCTTCTTTTAATGTCGCTTTGTCGCTTTGCATGATTATGGCCGTTATTGCTCTCTTAGTTGGTCGCTCCCAGTCTTTTGCTAGCCCTCATTTTGTACTGAGTATGAGCTCTACTTGTGCATCCAACTCCTAAAAACCAAGTTGTTACAAAGTGTCCACCATACATACCTATTAGCAATTTGCTATACCAAAGTACATTTGACTTGCTTTTATCTATCCTTCAAATTAAACTCTTTTTGGTGTTATGCGAAAATTGGTCAGTAAAGCTCTCACGAACCTGATGGCACACTTTACTTTTCTCGTTCTTAAAATTTTGACATTGTGGCTCTCTTATGTTGAGTTGTTATGCTTGCAAGTTGTAAGTTGGAAATTAGCCCAGCCATGCCGTCATGGGGCAAGCTTTCAACATTGCACTATCTTTCATTTGAGTTGATATCGTGATCTTTTGTTTATGGATACTCGCGATGTGAAATAAGTTGGGAATCTTGTGGGATCATGGAGTTTTTATATGTGTTAGGGAAATGCCTGGGCCGCTAATCTAAGCCATGCATCATTCATGGTGGAAATTTGACAGCATGCCCATAGTGGACATTCGACGATGCATCTCACAATAAAAAGCTATACCAATGGTAAATAAAAGAGATGTCGAGGTGTTCATTGTCTGTTTGTCTTGTCATTTTGATGTGGGCTTGTTCCATGTCATCGGGTAGGAGGTACCCCATTGGCGGTTCTCGATGATACACATATATTTACAATGACAAGAGCCTGCTTGGGACTCTAAGTCGAGTAGCATGAGGTTTGGGTATTCGTACTTCATGGGACACGAGGTTTTCAACTTATGATTTGTCAAGCATATGCTTCATAATTATACTCACATTAACTTTAACCATTCGAGATGCTTATGATGGGGGCAATGAGAGCTCAAAGCTAGTAAGTACCATAATTTTTGAAGGTTTATAAAACTCTCAATCACTGCTTCCCTCCGCGAAGGGCCTTTATTTTACTTTTATGTTGAGTCTCCACCTTCTACCTTTATGCACCGTCTAAGAGAGCATAGTTGTCATTCTGAGTATAATGTGCATTGTCCTAAAGTTTTCATTGATTGATTCATGATGTTGGTTTTACTTGTTTTTAAATTATTTGTATCTAGTCGCCCTCTTAAACTGATGAGGACATCCCTATTACACCACCATTATCTCCTACTCTTTTTGATGAAGATGTTGCTGCAAAGAAGTCCAATGAGATTAGGATTGGATTAATTACAAGAGCATGTGCAAAGCTATTGGAACAACAGGTGAACTCATTCTTAATTGAACCTGATCTTTTATTTAATGAGAATTTTATACTGCCTAAGTCTATGCATCTATGTATGATCAGGTTTGTTGATAACACGAGCGTTGCACAAGGAGGAGATGAGTCGCAGCAAGAAGAGCAAGACTTGATGATCAAGTGCGCGAGGGAGGAAAGGGAGGCAGGCGCACCACGAGATCACCAGAACGTCAAGTCAACATGAGAGAGTCTGTGATGGCGCACTATGACAGCCTACGACACGATGTCTACACGTCTAAGGCGCGCCACACTCATGGCCTGCGTGCCAAATTAGGCCGAACCCATTTATGGGTCGGTATGTACTCGTTTGAGTCGAACCGAGTCAGTTTGGGCCCAAACCAGGTTGGTTTTGGGCCAGGTCCATGCTGAGAACGCCCCAGCCTCCCTTAAGTAGCCAGGGGCGCCCCCTCAAGTCCCTTAGACCACGTTTAAACAAAACCCTAGTTTCTAGACAGAACCAAGTGTTCCTCTGAAATTATTCGCACCAATTCGTATCGATCTGGTGTTTGTTCTTCTGAAAGTCTGAGTGTAATCTGCTGTTCCATTGGGAATTAGTATATTGCATCACCGCTTCATGGTCGGCGGCTACGTGCGCAAGCGTGTGACGTTGCGAATATCCAAAGGGTTGAGAGTTGTTGCGCTGGCAGCAGGGATTAGCCGGAGAGTTTACATCGACACTCGAGTTATCTTCATCACCATCATCGCCATCTACATCGCACTCGCTGAGAAGATCGGGACCCCCCTTATCATCTTGGTATCAGATTCCAGCGTTTAGTCGGTGAGCATCCACAAATTCATCCCCGTAAATTCGTTTTTGTTTTTGTCCTATCCAGAAAAAGCCTACAAAAAAATTAGGGTTCTTAGTTTTGCCATAGCCTAGATTACATTGAGTTACTTGTTTTAGTTGCTGATCGTCTTTCTCGTATCTTTTCATCCAATCTGTAGGAGTCTAGGATCCTCGTTCTTTTCTGCATCTTCGTTTCAGATTTCGTCGTCGTTTGGTCAATCTTTGATCTCCTTCTTCTTCCATATACTGCTGGCGGTATACGTGTTCTTCACGATCCGCAATACCAGATCCGATCGGAATTGCAGTCAAAAAAAAAAGAGGCAGCGGCCGCTCGCCTGACCTTAGATCCGTTCTGTGGTCAGGCGCGAGCTAGTCCGGGGCGGAGGTCGCTCGACCTCAGCGCGTTCTGCACTCGAGCGTTTCGCTCGCGAGGTGCGATCCGATCGCTAGTCCTCGAGCCCCTTAGCGCCAGCAGGCCTAAGCCCATTTAGGCTAATTTGATAAAAAAAAGAGTAAAAAAAAACATTAGATCGCTGGCCGTTGTTGGCGCTGGACCTCCGACTTGTTCTGAGCTCTGGCGTGAGCTTATATCAAAAATAATAATTCTTTTTCCTATTTCTCTTTGCTATTTCTCTTTTCTGAGTCCACATATTGTCTCTTTTCTTTGTCAGCCTTTAGTAAACCTTTCTTGGTGTCTAGAACCATCGTACGAGACTAGCGTGCTTAGTGCTCTACGGGCTGCTCTGTTCCGCAATCTTGTGCACGTTTTCGTTGAGCCATTGCTAGCGTCTCTCTTGTGCTTTGCAACACCGAGCGTTCCACCGACATACCTCAACTTTTTGAGCTCATTTTCAGAGTTGCATTGCCCCATTTGTCTCCACCGTGTGTGTTTCCGTGGGTCTTTGTCATACGATCAGCACTAGGACTTGTATTTCGGTGTAGTTAGGTATCCATACCAAGCCCCACCATATACGCTGGTTTGTTCGTGTGATAGTTTCTTATACCCTCGGTATTTGCTTCATCACATCTGTGCACGTTTTAGTCTCTACGAGTGGTAAGCATTTATTATTCACTTTGGAACGGTAAGATACCTCTTTCTTTCAGTTTTGAGTGAGTTGTGAGCGTAACCACCACCCGTTTATTGTTTGTGCACTAACCTACTAATCTTGTCTTCTAGTGGTGTTGATGTGATGTAGAAAAAGCCTGATGATACTCCTGTCATATGGAGGGAGTATGAAGCTCTTCGTGATCATTTGGAAAGAATTATAACACGAACCACCGACACTATTGATTCTGATATTCAAGCTGTCCAAATGAAAGTAGAAGCCACTGATGCTACTGTTAATACTATGCAAGTGCAAGTCAATGATCTCCAAACTAGCATCCATGCATTGACACAATCTGTCAATGCACTGCAACTTTCTGTTGAGCAGCGACCCCTACCACATGTTGATGCTGATGATGAGAGTGTTCATGGCGACAATGAGGATTTTGCTGCAGCCAGTCGTGGTAATGGCCGAGGCAATGGTCCTCCTTTTCGTGGCCATGGTTTTGTTCCCCTTGGTGCCCAACGAGTTCCTTTTCAGCAGGATGATGGATTGGGTAAGCCTAAGTTTTTTATTCCCAAATTCGAGGGTGGTACTAATGTTGCAGAGTACCTCACATGGGAGTTGAAGATAGAGAAGTTGTGGCGTCTTCATGATTATATGGAGGACAAGAAAATCAAGCTTGCTTCTTCAGAGTTTGATGGCTATGCTTTGCGATGGTGGGACAGCGTTGTGCAAACACGTCAAGAAAACAATGAGCTGCCCATTATAACTTGGCGCCATATGTAGGAAGTGATGCGGGCTCGTTTTGTTCCGCATAACTACCTCCGCTCAGTTTTTGATAAGTTACAGCAATTGAAGCAAGGTTCGATGTCCGTTAATGAGTACTATATGGAGATGGAGATGCTTCTACAACGAGCTCGCGTTCGTGAGCCTCTTGAGCAGACCTTGCAGCGTTTTCTCCATGGTCTGAAGTATAATATTAAGAGTATTGTTCGGCATCATCGGTATCGTGATATGAATGAGCTGGTACATCATGCACGTGAAGCTGAAGCACAGTTTGCCGAAGAAGCTCAGTTTAAGTCTCGTACTACTTTGGGCAGCCGTTTCACACCCCGGCCTACTGCACCCACACCAAGTTCTCGTTCAGATTTTCGTGCTCCTTCGTCATCGCGATCTGATGCCAATGCAAAGAAATCCGCACCTGCTGCTAGTGGTATAGGTTCGAACATGTCTACAACACGTAATCGTGATATGGAGTGTCATACTTGTGGTGGAAAGGGTCATTTTAAACGGGATTACCCCAATAGAAAAGTGATGATTGTCAATGAGGACACCAATGAGTATGAGACAGGTGATGATGCTGATCCAGATGGTTCCGATGATGATGACTTTGGTCCTGACGGTGTTGATGCCTATCCTTCCACCGCCAATAACATTGTTTGCTCACAGCGTGTGCTCAATGTTTCTCCTACATCTGAAAGTCAGCGGTGCAATTTGTTCCAAACTAAAGCACTTGTTGGACCAGACAAAGCTTGCAAACTCATCATCGATGGTGGTAGTTGCCGCAACCTTGCTAGGAAGGAGTTGTGTGCAAAGCTGAAACTGAAATACATCCCGCACGCGCATCCATATTATATCCAGTGGCTCAGCGACAATGGAGAGATGAAGGTCAGCCACATGGTGCGAGTTGATTTCGAGATTGGACCATACAAGGACTCCATTGAGTTTGATGTGGTTCCTATGACGGTTTGTCACCTCTTGTTGGGCCGCCCATGGCAGTTTGATCGCAACGTGTTACACAATGGCCGCACCAACACATATCATTTGGAGTTCAAGGGCAGAAAAATTACCTTGCAGCCTATGTCTCCATAGCATATTGTAAATGAGTCTCGTCAGAAAACTGAAGTGAACTTAGAACATGAGAATGAAAGAGTAGCCAGACGAGAGACTGTTACCTCGGTGAGTGAGAGCCACCCAGCCACATCGAGAGAGCCACACCATAGTGAGCGAGTTAATTCTCTAGTCCTGCTAGCCACCAAAGAAGATATGAGAGAATTTAGAGAGGATCCTACAACCATGCCACTTGTGCTTATGTACAAGGGTGAGATTTTGGTTTCTAACGACATGACTCCTCTTCCTTTTGGTGTTTCTAGTGTCTTGCAGGAATTTGACGATGTGTTTCCAGAGGAGGTCCCCGCTGGTTTGCCTCCTTTGCGTGGCATTGAGCACCAGATTGATTTCATCCCTGGTGCCACCTTGCCAAACCGCGCTCCTTACCACACCAACCTCGAAGAAACTAAGGAGATTCAGAAACAAGTGCAAGCGCTACTCGACAAAGGTTATATTCGTGTGAGCTTAAGCCCTTGTGCTGTTCCTGTTATTCTCGTTCCTAAGAAAGATGGTACATGGCACATGTGTGTAGATTGTAGAGCTATTAATAACATCACTATTCGATATCGTCACCCTATTCCGTGCTTGGATGATATGCTTGATGAGTTGAGTGGTGTTGCTATTTTCTCTAAGATTGATTTGCGTAGTGGTTACCATCAGATTAGGATGAAAGAGGGGGATGAGTGGAAAACTTCCTTTAAAACAAAATTTGGTTTATATGAGTGGTTAGTCATGCCATTTGGTTTAACTAATGCACCTAGTACCTTCATGAGATTAATGAACCATGTTTTGCAAAATTTTATTGGCAAGTTTGTGGTTGTGTACTTTGATGATATATTAATCTACAGCCGCAATTAATCTGAGCATAGTGATCATATTAAACAAGTTTTGCAAGTGTTGCGTGATTCTCAGCTTTATGGTAATCTTGAAAAGTGCACATTTTGCAAAGATAGGGTCATCTTCCTTGGATATGTTGTTTCTAAAAATGGAGTAGAAGTCGATGCATCTAAAATTGAAGCTATTCAAAATTGGCCTACTCCCATGAATGTAAGTCAAGTACGAAGTTTTCATGGTCTTGCTGGTTTTTATTGCCGTTTTGTGAAAGACTTTAGTACTGTTGCTGCACCTTTAAATGGGTTAACTAAAAAAGGTGTTGAATTTGTATGGGGCGCAGCCCAAGATCATGCTTTTGATGAACTGAAACGTTTATTAACTTCTGCACCATTGCTTGCACTACCAGATTTTAATAAGCAATTTGAGATT
Source organism: Dactylis glomerata (assembly GCA_007115705.1). Lineage (NCBI taxonomy): Eukaryota > Viridiplantae > Streptophyta > Magnoliopsida > Poales > Poaceae > Dactylis > Dactylis glomerata. The sequence continues at coordinate 1,742,143 of QXEO01002108.1, read as the reverse complement.
GAATGTGATGCTAGTGGCATTGGTATTGGTGGTGTGTTGATGCAAGAGGGTCGGCCTATTGCCTACTTTTCTGAAAAACTTTGTGGTGCGAGGTTGAACTATCCTATTTATGACAAAGAATTGTATGCGCTTGTTAGAGTTCTTGAGGTTTGGCAACATTATTTGTGGCCAAAAGAATTTATCATACATTCTGATCATGAAGCTTTGAAATATCTGAAAGCTCAATCTAATTTGCATCGGCGTCTTGCTAAGTGGGTTGAGTTTATTGAGTCTTTCCCTTACATAATTAAACATAAAAAGGGTAAAGACAATGTGGTTGCTGATGCTCTATCTAGGAAGAACATGTTGTTGACACAATTAGACATTAAGGTTCCTGGTTTAGAGAGCTTGTGTGATTTATATGCTACTGATCATGATTTTTTAGCACCATATAGCATGTGTACTGGTGGGAAAGCATGGGATAAATATCACATCCATGATGGGTTTTTGTTTCGTGCTAACAAACTATGTGTTCCAGAATCGTCCGTGCGTTTGCTATTGTTGCAGGAATCACATGCCGGCGGTTTGATGGGTCACTTTGGGCGTGAGAAGACGCTACTCATGCTCGCTGATCACTTTTATTGGCCTAGGATGAGGCGTGATGTGGACAGGTTCGTCAAGCGCTGCATTACATGCAACAAGTCGAAGTCCAAGCTGAAGCCTCATAGTTTGTATACTCCATTACCTGCACCTACTACACCATGGGAGGACATTAGCATGGATTTTGTATTAGGTTTGCCTAGGACTAAAAGAGGCCATGATTCAATATTTGTGGTAGTGGACAGATTTTCTAAAATGGCTCATTTTATTGCCTGCCACAAAAGCGACGATGCGTCGCATATTGCTAACCTATTTTTCAGGGACATTGTACATTTGCATGGAGTACCCAAGACAATTGTCTCTGATCGTGATGTGATGTTTATGAGCTACTTCTGGAAGACACTTTGGGGAAAGCTGGGCATGAAGTTACTTTTTAGCACTACATGTCATCCCCAAACTGATGGTCAAACGGAGGTGGTAAATCGCACACTTTCAACAGTGCTGCGATGCATGATCAAGAAGAACCTGCGTGCGTGGGAAGATTGTTTGCCGCATGTGGAGTTTGCATATAACAGGGCGGTTCACTCTACTACGCAGCTATGTCCTTTTGAGGTGGTCTATGGTTTCAAACCCATTATGCCACTTGATTTGTTGCCTCTTCCTATTCAAGAGAGAGTCAATATGGAGGCATCAAACAGGGCAGATTTTGTGCGGAAGATACATGTGAAGACTAAAGAGGCTATTGAGAAGAAAGGCAAGTATACTGCAGATCGTGCAAACAAGAAGCGGAAGGAGGTATTGTTTCAGCCCGGTGATATGGTTTGGGTTCACTTTCGCAAGGATAGATTTCCACAGCTACGTAAGTCCAAGTTGCTGCCCCGTGGTGCTGGTCCTTACAAGGTTCTTGCCAAGATTAACGATAATGCCTACAAGATAGATCTTCCTACAGCTGAGTATGGTGTCAGCAATAGTTTCAACGTTGCTAATTTGACACCGTATGAAGGTGAAGACCTTGCAGCGTCGAGGTCGACGCCTTTCGAAGGGGGGGAGGATGATGAGGACATCCCTATTACACGACCATTATCTCCTACTCTTTTTGATGAAGATGTTGTTGCGAAGAAGTCCAATGAGATTAGGATTGGACCAATTACAAGAGCACATGCAAAGCTATTGGAACAACAGGTGAACTCACTCTTAATTGAACCTGATCTTTTATTTAATGAGAACTTTATACTGCCTAAGTCTATGCATCTATGTATGATCAGGTTTGTTGATAATACGAGCGTTGCACGAGGAGGAGATGAGTCGCAGCAAGAAGAGCAAGACTTGATGATCAAGTGCGCGAGGGAGGAGAGGGAGGCAGGCACACCACGAGATCACCAGAACGTCAAGTCGACATGAGAGAGTCCGTGATGGTGCACTATGACAGCCTACGACACGATGTCTACACGTCTAAGGCGCGCCACACTCATGGCTTGCGTGCCAAATTAGGCCAAACCCATGTATGGGTCGGTATGTACTCATTTGAGTCGAACCGAGTCAGTTTGGGCCCAAACCAGGTTGGTTTTGGGCCAGGTCCATGCTGAGAACGCCCCAGCCTCCCTTAAGTAGCCAGGGGCGCCCCTCAAGTCCCTTAAACCACGTTTAAACAAAACCCTCGTTTCTAGACAGAACCAAGTGTTCCTCTGAAATTATTCGCACCAATTCGTATCGATCTGGTGTTTGTTCTTCTGAAAGTCTGAGTGTAATCTGCTGTTCCATTGGTAATTAGTATATTGCATCACCGCTTCGTGGTCGGCGGCTACGTGCGCAAGCGTGTGACGTTGCGAATATCCAAAGGGTTGAGAGCTGTTGCGCTGGCAGCAGGGATTAGCCGGAGAGTTTACAACGACACTCGAGTTATCTTCATCACCATCATCGCCATCTACATCGCGCTCGCTGAGAAGATCGGGACCCCCCTTATCATAAACTTGAAGGTTTCCTATGCATTTATGTTTTGCTCTCTCATGAAGGACAAGCTGAAAACCATTTGTATGTTTTTCCTTATGATTTGAACACACGTTTGACTTTCATTGTTTCATTTTCATGATCTTTCGTTTGTGTTCTTTTTCATGTTATAATATGGTTGCTAAGTTTCTTCTATCAAGATTATATCTTTCATGCCCATGTTTTAAGTTCTTTGATCCCAGCGCACAACGCTTACATATATGGTCAAGATTATGTAGGTGCATGTCACCTCAAAAATTATTTCTTTTGTCATCACTTACCTACTCGAGGACGAGCAGGAGTTAAGCTTGGGGATGCTGATACATCTCAAACGTATCTATAATTTTTGATGCTCCGTGCTTGTTTTTACACCATTTGCTTAGTGTTTTGTTACACTTCGTGGCGTTTTTATGCATTTTCTGGAACTAACCTATTAACAAGATGCCACAGTACCAGTTCCCTGTTTTCTGCTGTTTTTGTGTTTCAGAAAAGTTACACAGAAAATATTCTTGGAATTGGACAAAACAAAAGCCGAACATCCAGAAATTTACCGAAGCTTCCAGAGAAACGAAGAGGAGACGGAAAGGAGCCAGGAGGTGGCCACACCACTAGGGGGCGCGGCCTGCCCCTGGCCCGCGCCCACCTGTGGTGAGCCCCACCTGGTCCACTTCTGACGCTGCCCCTTCGCCTATAAAGACCCCCCAACGGGAAAAACCTAAAGACCTGATCACTTTTCTAGAAACACATCGCGATCCGCCGCCGTCATCGACCCGAGATCGGGAGGGTCCAGAAGCTCTTCCCGGCACCCTGCCGGAGAGGGGAATCGCCACCGGAGGTCTTCTTCATCGCCATGCTTGCCTCCGGCGCGATGAGTGAGTAGTCTACCTTGGACTATGGGTCCATAGCAGTAGCTAGATGGTTATCTTCTCCACCATGTGCTTCATGTTTAGATCTCGTGAGCTGCCTTACATAATCGAGATCACCGTTATGTAATTCTACATGTTGTGTTTGTTGGGATCCGATGAATATTGGTGTAATGATTGAGTTGATGTGCTGAATATTATCTTATGTTATCTCTATGTTGTTTATGATCTTTCATGCTCTCCGTTGTTAGTAGCTATCTTGGCCGAGTAGTTGCTATTGACTCCAAGAGGGGGTATTTATGCTCGATAGTGGGTTCATGCCTCTATTTAATCTGGGGGAGTGACAGAAACCTCTAAGGTTGTAGATGTGCTGTTGCCACTAGGGAGAAAACAACATTCATATGTCCAAGGGCATATGCTTTGTTTACATTACACAGTTTGCTTAATGCAGTTATCTGTTGTTCGCAACTTAATACTTGTGGAGTTCTCGGATTGATTCGCCACAAGTGGATTATTAGTCATAGATGCAGTTGGATGGCGGTCTATGTATCTTGTGGTAATGCCCAGAGTAAATCTCATAGTGATCCTCTTGACATATCACGTTATCTTTATTCTATCAATTGCCCAACTGTAATTTGTTTACCCAGCATGTGTTATTTTATCTTATGGAGAGACACCACTAGTGAACTGTGGACCCCGGTCCTATTTCCTTTATATTGCTATCACCTGTTTACTTTACTCGCATTATTTACTTTACTCGCATACTACTATTGCTTTCCACTCGATATGCTCATTCCTTTGTCTACAGCAAACCGGTGAGATTGACAACCTCATCGTAAGTTGGGAGCAAAGTACTTGGTTGTGTTGTGTGCAGGTTCCACGTTGCTACTAGTTGAAGACGCGCTAACACGTTATCGTTAACGGCGCCCTTGTTGGAGTGTCACTAGGCTAGCAAGCATCACCTTCTGGAGTTTGGCTTTTTCCTGGACTAACAAACCTTGGTTTCTTACTGAGGGCAAATTTGCTAGTGTACTCATCATACCTTCCTCTTGGGGTTCCCAACTGGGTGGTTATCTGCCCGCATCACTGGGCAAAGAAGAGCAAGCAAAAAAGGGAAAAGAGAAAGATTACCTGTTGTCGGAGGCTGCGCCTCCTCGCTGGGAGCCGCTTGGGCCGCGTTGCTCGAGCACTCCTGGGGGGTTGATTCCTCGCTTTGAGCCCGCTTGGCTCGGGGCTCAGGGGTGGCCTCCCTGCAGTAGAAGTGTGAAGATTCAGTCTAGAGCAAGATGGAAAATTTGAGATTCAGCATTCAGAAGACTATAGCGGGGACTTATCGGAACTCATCGAGGTCGTCGTCCTAGGAAACCATGTCCCAGGGCAGGGAGGAAGAGGGCAGGATCTCGGAGGGCGTGCCCACGGCTTCCGCTGCTGCAGAAGTTCCCTCTCTAGTTGCGGGAACGGACCGCAGCGCGGGGGAGCGATGCAGTAGCCTGCCGCATCCTCTCTACAAGCGGGAACTGGTCTTGAGCTTCATCCTTGCTGTCTGAGGGAAGCACGAGCAGGCGGCGACACCTCGGGCCATCTGGATCTGTTGGATCTGGCGGGCCTAGGCTAGACGCTAAGGGACCACGTGTGTTGCATGCCAGCATCTCCCTCAAGATCTGGGTGTGGGCGCCGGCGCTACGCTCGTAGAGAGGCAGGAGGCCTTTCGGTAACCATCACGCTCCCTGGACTCCCCCAAGGAGTTCATTGATGCGCCGATCCAGCTCTGCTTCCTCCAGATGGCCCTTCTGGAGCCTGGTGGAGTCCTTAATGCCCGTGAACACCCACAACGGTTGGTTGTGATGATGGAGGGGTGCCACCTGCCCCCAGAGGAAGGTGGTGACGACATGGGGAGTCATGATGCCTTGGCTGCACAATTTCCGAATGCATCTCATGACAATGGCAAGCTCACTATCGTGCGGATCGGCCTCCTGCCAATCGGCCTTGCGAACTAGCAGGGCGTTGGGCTCGATGAAAAGGGGGTCCACCTCAGGCAACCGAACCCAGCACCAGTCCGTGCGCCAGGGATCCCACTTCTTCTGGGACATACGGCCATCCCAAAGATGGAAGGTGAACCCACCGGTCATAGTGCCTCCAGCGGAACTAGAAGATCGCGAGGGCTAGGAGGGAGATTGGGTGAAGCTGCGACAGCAGCAACCCATACTCCTCCAAGACGGCATGGAGGAACAATGACGGCGGTGAAATCACACCCGCCATCAGGAAGCAGGTGAAGATGCACGCGTCCAAGCGCGCACGAGGCCCGTTCTCCTTGGCGTCTAGGAGGAATGTGGCGACATGCTCGTTGGTCTCGTTGGCGACCCACCCCATAAGCTCATCGGCACGAGTCGTGGAGCCGCGGGGCTGATAGAAAGGCGTGGTTCGCCGGATCTGATCCGCCTCCTGCTCTTGGGACGTCTTGATGCGCTTGGGGGCCATGACACCATGGATGAAGAAAGACGCATATAAGAAGACTGAGAAGACGACGAACAGGAAGAAGAAGGCGGAGCCCGATGGATTGTTGGAAGCGTTGAGAGGAGATATGATTGCGTCCATTCCCTTTTGTAGAGGACGGGCATGAGTCCTTAACCCCCTACACTCCCGCATTAACCATCACGCACGGTTCCCATGACTTCGATGCATGGCGGCCGTTCCACTGCCCCAAGCTGTTTCCGCATCTCGCGGTAATCGAGGCATCAGGGGTGAGTGCCAGAGTCATTGCGTGACCCTTCGGGCCTGCATCTCACTTAATTATCCTCCCACTAGCGTGCCGGGACTATGCGGTATGGCCCGTTATGTCCACTATGACCGGTCATATCATTGGGCCCATGCATTTTTTCTTTTGGCCGCACCTCGACAACCAAGGAGCAGTGTTGCCGAGGCACGGCTGGGGGCTACTGTCATCGCTCTGGACTAGGGGGGTCCCAGTGATGGCCGCGTGGCCCGCGCCATCACGAAGGAAGCTGAGGCGCTGCCTGATAAGGATCAGTGTGATCCAAAGGGGGTTTGGCCCAATCTTTCATGCCGATCGAGATAGATGGTAGGTAAACCCAGTTGTTGAGCAGATTAGATCTACTCCACGAACTGCAAAACTGATGCTTGCGAATCAGTAAGCAAAACCAACGATATTGGTGTCCCCCGGCATGGGACCTTTTCTTGTATATTCTCAACTCGAAATTCAACTCCTGTTACATTGGTGCGCACCCCTTTGGCTTTATAGTTTCAGCCGACATCCCTATTACTTCACATACAAGCAAAACAAAAATATGGAAATAAAATAACTCAACAACTCGGACACCTTTTTCCTAAACTAAAAAATAAAACAAACATAATTAAAATAAGAAAGGAACCTTTTGTTGGTCGTCGCCATCTTCAACATGCCGCTAGGTGGCCCCCAACCGGACTCCTTTAAGGACAACACACTCCACCAGTATTGCACGCCAATTGCTTCCTTAATATTTTCTTTGCATGGTAGAAATAGGAACAAAAACTTTGTCTTGATAGTATGAGCAACAACAAAACCAAGGATAGCATAGTAAGCACTATCAAGCGTGGGAGGCGCCACATCATCCTCCCCTTCTTCAGGGGAAACCATCCTCAGCTTCGAGTCAGTTGTCAAAGCAATAATGGTGGAAGTTTGGACGAATGCTTCAGTACTTGCAATAGCTGAAATTGTAGCATCAGTATGGTTAGCAGCAGTGTCAGCTTCTACTTCAGTAGATGGTGCTGGTGCAAAGAAGAATGTAGCTTCATCACCTTCCCTTTCCCTTGCCTCTTCATGCGCACTTAATTTTGCTTCAGCCTCCTGCTTTCTCTTCTCTTCATCCTTCTTAGCTTGCTGGAGTTTTTCATCTCACCAAGCCTTATACTTCAGGGTATCCATTGATAGTAAATTGTATGTCTTGCTGCCATAGGAAACAATATACTTGGTATAGTACTAATTATCCATGCGATATGATGCACCTTGGTCCTTGTACCATGGCCTTCCTAGAAGCATATGACATGAAATAGTGAGTATAGGAATTATGTCACACCAAACCGCAAAACATAATTTGCCCAACAGAAATTGAACTAGTGTTTAGTGTGTGATGGCAAGCTTGATGACACCAAGAGGCAAAATATATGGTTCTGGAATTGGTTGCACTGTCAATTCTAACTTCTCCACCAACTCACTGCAACAACATTGATTAAAGAGTCTGATCGATCGTCAAAGCACATGCCCATTCTTGAGCAATCACACGAGTATGAAACAGTTACTCAGCATGCCCCTGCTCTTCTCGCTAAAACCAATGAGATAGAACAGCCTTCTCTTCCATAATTACATCCAAAACCAGCATAAAATGCAGCAAGCAATAGATTTAGACCCGGCAAAAAATACAGTAACAACAGCAGCCAATAGGATTATTCCGTCGAATAGTTGACTAATTCAGTACACCAGAAATAGAAGTTGTTGTGGTATGCTCGGTAGTCAGCAGAGAAATCATGGGGAACTAAACTCGGTATGCTACAGAACCAACAAAATCTGACCGAATTTGACTTGATGTGCCATGCAAAACTCAGCAAAAAATCAGTCTATCATGTCGTGTAGCAGTAGAACTCCTTGACACAGCCCAAGAAAAACTCACGTGAAAGCAATCTGATAGGATCAATTTGATGCAAAACTAACTTCTCTGTTCTCCTTCACGTTGCACCAATACTGAAGCCAAACTGGATACAAGAATCGTGGTTGTGGCACGGATTGTAGTGCAGAAAAACAACAGTAGTAGGCCTCGATGGCAAACAGTGTCTGGAGTCATGCGGCAGGGGAACTTGCATGACAGAAACAAATTGCGACAGGCTCGCGAAATAAAAATACAACAACTTTGGTCGTAACCTTCATGGACGAACGTGCAAAATCCAGTCGTCGACACCGAACAAAATCGATCTAGAAATCCGATCAGGAGCAGGAACAATCCACGATGACTACATCAAGATCACAACAGGACTAGGCGGCCTGAGACCTCGACGTACCAGCAGGCAAGATCGGATCAGAACTACCAACTCGGATTTGTAGTAGAACCACTTTGGCAGCAGGATTTCCACAGTAGAAACCTTCACGCCTCTTCACGGACGAACAAACACGGGTGTTTTGGCAGCAAGCTCCTTAGCAGATCAAACTCAAGAAAATAAATCTCAACAACAAATTTCGCCGTGAGAAACCAGATGAATCTGATACCAAGATGATAAGGATCGACATGATCCAAAGGGGGTTTGTCCCAATCTTTCACCGCGATCGAGATAGATGGTAGGTAAACCTAGTCGTTGAGCAGATTAGATCTGCCCCACGAACTGCAAAATAGATCCTTGCAAATCAGCAAGCAAAACCAACGATATTGGTGTCCCCCGACATGGAACCTTTTTCATGTATATTCTCAACTCAAAAATTCAACTCCTGTTACATTGGTGCGCACCCCTTTGGATTTATAGTTGCAGCCGACCTCCTTATTACTTGACATACAAGCAAAACGAAAACATGGAAATAAAAATAAACTCAACAACTCGGACAACTTTTTCCTAAACTAAAAAATAAAACAAACCAAACTAAAATAAGTAGGACCCTTTTGTTGGTGCACCACCATCTTCAACACGCCGCTAGGTGGTCCCCAACCGGACTCCTTTAAGGACAACACACTCCACCAATATTGCACTCCAATTGCTTCCTTAATATTTTCCTTGTGTGGTACAAATAGGAACAAAAACTTTGTTTTCATAGTATGAGCAAAACATTAACCGGGGATAGGATAGCAAGCACTATCAAGCATGGGAGGCGCCACATCACTGCTTCCTCACAAGGGATGGCGCTACGTCACGGCGCGGCCTGGCAAGGAGTTGTCGGGCGCTGATCAAGGCCCTTTCCCTTTACAGGGAGGGAAGCATATGAGAGAAGGCTCTTTTCCCAGGCGGGGGAAAGAAGGCTTACAAGAGAAGGCTCCTTCTCCTAGCCGAGAAGGAAGGATTGGACAAGAAGGCTCGGAGTCACACCCGTGTGATAGGGCAAAGGTGTCCGATCTTTCGACGAGATGATGATAATTCGATTTGTTGGTGGAGTTCGTGCTTGACGATTTGACTACACGTGCAAAGCTCGTGCGCCATTGCAATCGCTAGGACAATCTCTAGGAGTTACCGATCTTGTGGATGCACGATCAGCCTGACCAGCGAGGGTCTTAATTCCTACTTGAAATCGAGAACAAGTAAGAACTAATAATGCAATCAAGATATTGCTGATGAAGATGTAAGCTTTATTATAGATGATATGGGCACGAAGGAGGAGGTGAATCCCAATTTCAGGACTCCCCCAAGATGAGGGAAGCTCGTTGCAGATTGGCACGCCAGGACGACCTACGATATGTAATAATTAGTCTAAGGTTGTGTCAGCAATTTATATTCGTGTTTATGTTATTCCGTAGCCAGGTCAAGTTGTGGGCCACTTAGAGTTATTTGTGTTTTGGGTCTGGGCCTCTCCAAGCCCAAAAGTTTTCTGGCCATCTATAAAAGGAGGCCAACCGTCTAGGGTTTGGTTGAGTTCAGTTGTTTAGTCTAAAACTATCGTGTGCTCCACCGTGTATCATCCCTCCGGGGAAACGGTGCTGCTTTGTTATCCAATATAGATTGCTGTGAGGGTTCTTGTGTTCATCAAGAATTATTAGGCTCAGGTTTGAGGCGTGGTGATATTCGTCATGTTGCTTGCTGGATTCGTTCCTCTTCTTTAGGTGACGTTCTTCGCGTTATTGGAAGATTTCTATCTAGGTAGACTCGCTATGAAAGATCGGGACAAAACTCATATGATCACTGGCTTGATCCTTATCATGTGGTATCAGAGCTGCAGCGATACTGCTGTGTTGCTACCGCTCCCAAAACCGAAAGAAATAGGTCTGACTGTGGTCACTCACAGTGGTTTCGCAGATTAAGAACATAGCTGGGTGATTGGTTCTGTCTAACGGAAGTTGGAGAAGAGACAAAACAAAAGATGAATTATTTTCAAGATGATTATTACCGCCAGAGGTATCACAGTGGCAAGAAATCTAGCAATATTTTCAATTTCTATCTTGACTTGCTGGACGGCGTAGCATGTGCTGAAGATGATGTGGCGCCTCCCATGCTTGATAGTGCTTACTATGCTATCCCTGGTTATATTGTTGCTGATACTATCAAGACAAAGTTTTTGTTCCTATTTCTACCATGTAAGGAAAAGATTAAGGAAGCAAATGGAGTGCAATATTGGTGGAGTGTGTTGTCCTTAAAGGACTCTGGTTGGGGGGCCACCTAGCAGCGTGTTGAACATGGCGGCGCACCAACAAAAGAGTCCTTTTTATTTTAGTTATGTTTGTTTTAGTTTTTGGTTTAGGAAACAGCTGTCCGAGTTGTTAAGTTTATTTTATTTCCATATTTTTGTTTTGCTTGTAAGTCAAGTAATAGGGAGGTCGGCTGCAACTATAAAGCCAAAGGGGTGCGCACCAATGTAAAGGGGAGTTGAATTTCGAGTTAAGTATATATAGGAAAAAGGTCCCATGTCAGGGGACACCAATATCGTTGGTTTTTCTTGCTGATTCGCAACGATCTATTTTGCAGTTTGTGGAGTAGATCTAATCTGCTCAACGACTGAGTTTATCTACCATCTATCTCGATCGCCGTGAAAGATTGGGCCTAAAACCCCTTTGGATCACGTTGATCCTTATCAAAAGATGAGCTCAATTGGCAACTGATGACCCACAAGTATAGGGGGTGTATCGTAGTACTTTCGATAAATAAGAGTGTCGAACCCAACGAGGAGCAGAAGGTGTTGATGAGCGGTTTTGATCAAGGAATCACTGTAAATACTAGCAAACAGGTTTTCAGGGGTATTTGGTAATACGAGTAAATAAAGTGCGAGTAAATAAAAGACAGTAGTAACAATTGCAGCACGTGGCCCAATCCTTTCTTCAGCAAAGGACAAGCCAGTTGTGTACTTATAATAACCAAACGTTCTCGAGGACACACGGGAGTTTCTGTCAAGAGCTTTCGCTTCATAGAGCCAATAGCATTTATTGGTTTGATAGGTGTTATGGGGGTGAACCTGTGCTAGCGCACTACCCTTACTAGGATAAATACACACTTTTGATTATACCCCTTGCAAGCATCCGCAAATACAAGAAAGTAATTAAGATAAATCTAACCACAACCTTAAACTCTAAGATCCTACGCTCCCTGGTGCAATGGTTTCCCAACGGAGGTTTAGGTTTCTGTCACTCCAGCAACCCCACAATCGGTAGCCAAATACACAATGCATCTCACTAGGCCCATAAATGGTGAAGTATCATGTAGTCGACGTTCACATGACACCACTAGTGAAATAGCACCACAACAATATCAAACCATTAAATATTTCTCAACAATAATTCACTACTAACATCTTGACTTCTCCCATGTCCTCAAGAACTAAACGAACTACTCACAAGACATCATATGGATCATGATCAGAGGTGAAATAATCGTAAATAACAATCTGAACATAAACCTTAATTCAATGGTTCCACTCAATAGCATCAACTACAAGAGTAATCAACACCGGGAAAGTTTCCCCTATGAATATAACAAGATCCAACTCAAGATGTTACAGCGGGATGGCGTGGTGATGGTGGAGATGAAGGTGCTGGTGATGGAGATGATGATGATGATCCCGATGAGGTCCGGTGCGATGGTGATGATGATGGCGATGATCTCCCCTCTCCGGGAAGGAATTTCCCCGGTAGATTTCTGCCTGCCGGAGAGCTTTTCTCTCTCTGGTGTTTTCCGCCCCGCAGAGGCGGCGGTGTCTAACTCTGAGCCCCCCCTTGACTTAGGTTTTCGGCGACGATGATGTACGCGGAGGGGCGAGACCAGACGTGGGCCAGGGTGGCCTCACGCAGGGCTGGCGCGGCCAGGGGGCTGGCCGCGCCACCCTGGCGTGTGGGCCCCCCCTGGCTCCTCTCGACTCCCCATTTTGGCTTTCTGAGTCTTCTGGGAAAATATAATTTCTGGGTATTTTTCTGGAATTTTCCTGATCTTCAAAATATGGTCCCCTGATGGTCCTTTTTCCAGCAGAATCCTGACTCCGGCAGCAACTCCTCCAAAGATCATCAAACATGTGAAAACAAAGGAAATAACATAAGTATCAACTCTAAATATGAAATATATCAATGAATAACAGTAAATTATGATACAAAATAGTGATGCAAATTGGACGTATCAACCCCCCCAAGCTTAGACCTCGCTTGTCCCCAAGCGAAAACTAAACTCGGTAAACATGACCACATGTTTATGGAGTGACGTGTCGATAATCAAAATACAGACAAGAAGCATCACATTCACCAAAGCACAAATTATAATAGACAGCAACTTCCCTTTATAAGATATAGACTTGCAATAGGTAAAAGGGAATCACATGTAAAGATGCACAAGGTAAACTATAATTGGCAATGGCAAACCTTAGTTCTTGGTCAGAGGATGGAGAACAAACTATTCTCTCTTTTAAATGGAGCCTTTTAAAACAGAGCTAATATAGCAGAGACTATATGCTCAACAAAGTAAACTTTTGCATTCATAGAAAGCTTTCAAAGATATATTCCTTCAGACAAAGCATTATACAAAACAAGGAAGATAATAAACATGATTAAACGGATCAACATATGGATGAGTGAAACATAACAACTCAAATGCTTACTTTAGATAGAGGGAAATAGGTTGACTCAACATAAAAGTAAAAGATAGGCCCTTCGCAGAGGGAAGCAGGGATTAAACATATGCTAGAGCTTTTCATTTGTAAAACAGAGGTAAGAAGTTATTTTGAGAGGTGGTTTCTTTTGTCAACGACTAGCAATGGAGTACTTGATATCTTCCATACTAAACAAGTGAGAGCGGTTCCGAGATGTTTGATTAATTGGCACTTTGGTGCTCTTTTATAGCTTTGCACTCCTCCCCACCTTTTTCCTTTCTCAAACCATGGCTAACCGATTCCATCGGGTGCCGACCAACTTTTACATTCCATTGGAGGAGTGTCTTTTTTCTTTCTTTTCTTTTTGAGATTATAATGGTCTGACCAGCTCCCTTGCAAAATTAATGACGAGCAGATGAAGCTGCCTAGTCGAGGGGTACTTAATTTAGTATGGAAGATAACAAACCCATCCACTACGTCCTCATGAGCTAAAAATAGTGGCACAAAATGAGAACTGTTTGAAGGTTTTTTGAAAGGTAGCACATGAAAATTTACTTGGAATGGCTTGAAATACCATGCATAGGAATTTATAGTGGACTCTTTGGAAGTGACTTGGCTTTTGGGAATTGGATGCACGAGAAGTATTTCCTCTCAGTACAGGTTTTTTGGCTAGCAAGGCTGGGTAGCAAGCATAAGAGTTGCATGAAGCAAACAAACATACATATAATAAGAATAATCATGCAAACTCCCTTGAAGGTACAACGATTTTAACTTTAAGAATAACAATGCTTATAAGCCAAACATAAGGGAAAACTGAAGTGATGTAACTGCAAGCACTTCTTTATTCTTTTCTACTCAAACCTCAAGGTAAAGTTGCTACTGACCAAGCTAGGTTTGCCAAAACCAACTAAATCTACTCATGCTCCCAATGTGATACCAATACCAATCAACAAGACTAGTCATATAAGAGAGATTGCAGACTAACATAAAGTGTGCAAAAAGTAAACGATAAAACTTCTCATTAATATTTTATTACCGCAACTCACACCAAGGGATACATAGATAACTAACTAAGGAGGATACTTCCAAACTGCAAACTATTCTATATGATAACTTCTTTATTCATGATATGACACTAGTTGAAAAGTAAATGAGCAAAAGGTAATGATGTGATACCGCGGCACTCCCCCAAGCTTGGAACAAGCCAAGGGGATGCCTATACCGATGATGAATTACTCCTTTGGTGGTATTGGAAGCAGCCTTGGATTAATGAAATATTCCTGCATCCTGCGAAGCCTGAGATTCTCTTCTTGAAGCATCTCTACCTCCCTCTTCAAGGCTTGATATTGAGTGCAAAGCTCAAAAGTGACCAGCATGCCGTGCTCTATCACGGGCATGGAGTCAAGATCCAAAACATGATATGTTGGTCCCTGCAAATCATGAGAAAAGATACGTCTAGCTTTTGTCGGTCCTTCAAAAGCAGGGTTCTTGGGCCTTTCTCTCCCTGAACCTTGCTCTTCCTTCCACTTCTGGCGCTGGTGATCATCTACATAGGGCCTTTTGCCCTTGTTGTCACTTGAAGAGGCCATGATTCCCCCAGGCTTAAGATCAACTCCTGACAGAAACAGCTCGAAACAAAACACGACGAGAAAACGATATACAGACCTCGGGGACTCCGGGGGGTTAAATAGGCGAAAATTATACATCGAAACGAAGTCACAGGAGGAAACCGGGACGGAAACGAGTTCCAGGGTGTTCTCACACATAGGTGGCGCGGCCAGGGGTGGGCCCGCGCCACCTGTGTGTGAGACACACACGGACTCTTTTTCCTCCCCGTTTTCGTCTCGTGATTTTTCATATTTAGTAAAAACAGCAAAAATATTAAAGGAAGAACTTTTCGCGAAACTTTTCTGACTAGAACTGTTACCTATTCGAAAGCGAACTCTGCAGGTTCCTGCAATTTGTCTTGGATGTATTCTTCTGGAGAAACTGTTTCAATAACATCAACATCTTCATTATAAGAATCTCCAGAAATATAATGTTTGAGTCTTTGCCCATTCACCACTTGTGTAGAATCATCTTTCAATGAAGCAATCTTAATAGCACCTGAGCGGTACACTTCCAAAATAACATATGGTCCTTCCCATTTAGAGAGAAATTTTCCTGCAAAAAATCTGAGACGAGACCTATACAAAAGAACTTTCTCACCAACATGAAACTCTCTCTTAAGAATTCTCTTATCATGCCATTGCTTGACTTTCCCTTTCAAAAGTCTGGCATTCTCATACGCTTTGTTTCTCCACTCATCTAGAGAACTCAAATCTAACAACCTTTTCTTACCGGCTAGTTTAAAATCTCTATTAAGCTCTCTCACTGCCCAAAAAGCTTTGTGTTCTAATTCTAAGGGCAAGTGACACGCTTTTCCGTAAACCATCTTATAAGGAGACATACCCATGGGGTTCTTATAAGCAGTTCTATAAGCCCATAAAGCATCGTTTAACTTACTAGCCTAGTTTTTCCTAGATCTATTGACAGTCTTCTGCAAAATAGACTTGATCTCCCTATTTGAAAGCTCTACATGCCCACTTGTTTGGGGATGATAAGCAGAAGCAATTCTATGATTGACATCATATTTAGCAAGAGTTTTTCTAAAACCACCGTGAATAAAGTGAGAACCTCTGTCAGTCATAAGATATCTAGGCACTCCGAACCTAGGAAAAATAACATCCTTAAGCATTTTTAACGAAGTCTCACCATCGGCACTCTTTGTAGGTATGGCTTCTACCCATTTAGTAACATAATCAACAGCAACAAGTATATGGGTATAGCCTTTTGAAGGAGGAAAAGGACCCATAAAGTCAAATGCCCAACAATCAAATGGTTCAATAACAAGAGTGTAATTCATAGGAATCTCATTGCGTCTAGAAATATTACCAACTCTTTGACATTCATCGCAAGATAAAACATACCTTCTGGCATCTTTAAAGAGGGTTGGCTAATAAAAACCTGACTGTAGAACCTTTTGCGCGGTTCTGTCTCCAGCATGATGCCCTCCATAGGCACTACTATGGCATTTTCTTAATATCTCTTGTTGCTCATATTCCGGTACGCATCTTCTCATAATACCATCAACTCCTTCTTTATATAAATGTGGGTCATCCCAAAAATAATGCCTCAAATTATAAAAGAATTTCCTTCTTTGCTGAGCTGTAAAGGTCGGAGGCAAATACTTGGAAACAATAAAGTTAGCATAATCAGCATACCAAGGAAGGTCTCGCGAAGTTACATTAATTGCAGCCAACTGTTCATTTGGAAAACTATCATTAACAGGAATAGGATCAAAAGAAATGTTTTCCAATCTAGACAAGTTGTCAGCCACAGGATTTTCATCACCTTTCCTATCTATGATATGCAAATCAAACTCTTGTAAAAGCAACACCCATCTAATAAGCCTAGGCTTAGCATCCTTCTTAGTCATAAGATATCTAATAGCAGCGTGATCAGTATGAATAGTAACTTTAGAATCAACAATGTAAGATCTAAACTTATCACATGCAAAAACAACAGCAAGAAACTCTTTCTCAGTAGTAGCATAATTCTTTTGAGCAGCATCAAGAGTCTGTCGGTGTTATGGATACCGGGGTATCCCGGTCCACCTGCTCCTGGGCCACGTCATCGGCCCATCTTCAGAGTCAATGACCCAAGCTACGGAGAAGACCCTCACGAGGAGGCGCCTTGTGAGGAGAACGACGACACAAACGGCTAAGGACCAAAAGACCTCCTCACGAGCCCCCGCTGGTGAGAAGAGGAAGCACGCCCACGTCAGCTCGGCACGTTTGCGTGTAGAGCAAGAAGATAACGGGCAGAAGACCACGTACCACCCACGCTACCCCCGACAGGGAGGAGACCAGCTTTCTCTGTGCCTGCCCAAAGCGGCACAGTGGTAGTTGGCCACCCCCCTAAAAATAGCGTGGACGGTGTAGGGCGCCAGAGAAGGACGTCAGCTTCCTCCACCCACTCCTGTGGACCGGCGCCACTACCCTACAAAGACCAAGTCTACAAAAAAGTGTAGTCTACAGCTGTCCTCCCTCCTTGGCCGTGTGTGGCAACCCCTTCCCCAAGAAGATTAGGGGAAGGAGGACCTTGGCGCTATAAAAGGGGGGGGGGGGGAAGGCCATCCCTTGAGGGGGATCGGATCTTCATCTTCTTGAGGCTGCTAGCCGGGCACACAGGTTCTTCAACCTCTGGCCAGCTAGAGCTTTGTAACCAAGGCCTTGTACTCCTCGCGAGGTATCGCGTTGCAATACAAGAAGGCAGGAAGTAGGGGTTTTACCTCACCACGAGGGCCCTGAACCTGGGTAAGGCTCGGTCTCTCTCTGCAGTGCGTAGCGCGTTTGACAATCGAGGCTTCCGTCACCGTGTTTCGTTGCGATCCAAGATCTCACACGTTCAGCCCCCTGCGTTCGAATCCTTGGGTCCGTCGCGTGGTACCCCGTGTTCTTGCGACACGAAATCCATCGACATTTGGCGCGCCAGGTAGGGGGCTGTGGTGTGTTTTCTTCTAGATCTGCTTCGACATGGCCGACGCCAACACAAGGCTCGAGCGTCTTCGCCGTCGCAACGCTGTTCGGGGGCAAACCGAGCCCATCTTCCGTCGTCATGAAGCTTCGGCCGAGGAGGAAGAGGAGGAAGATCTGGAGTCCTCCTACCTCCCATCTGGGCGTACAGAGCCTTCGCTCTCCTTCACCGCCACCGCCACTTCTCGCGCTCGTTCAGGGAGTCAGCTGTCCCCTGCGCAGGCTCTCGCCATGGTGCAGGAGCTGCTGCGCTATCAACCCACTGACAACGGGCGTGAGGGGTGGCGCGCTCGAATCGCCGAGCTCGTCGCCATCGCCAATGAAGACCCGGCCCAGGGAGGAACCCAGGGCGCGGGGAACCCAGATCCGGCGGCGGGGGGTCACGCCCCGGGCGCCGGAGATGGAAGGGCCCACAAGGCCAAGAAGGTGGTTTCCCGCGCTGCATCTTCACCGCGCGGGGAGCCCAGCTGCCAAATCGTCCAACGCGCTCCGGAAGACGCACGCGTCTCTCTCGAGCGCCGCCGCAAAAATCATTACCGCGCCATCGACGAAATCGGCGAAGCTGGCAAGAACGTCAGGACCCCCGGCGTCCCTATCTACAACCCCGGGTGTCTTGCCCTCACTCGCCAGCAGCGCTACGTCGTCTGGCCTGACAAGTTCAAGCCGGACATCAGCGCACGTTACGACGGGACCACAAACCCTGTCGAATTCCTCCAACTCTACGTCGTCGCCGTCCAGGCTGCGCGTGGAGATCAGCGCGCCATGGCCAATTGGTTCCCCATGTCCCTCAAGGACGCTCCGCGAACTTGGCTCATGAATCTTCCTCACGAATCCGTGACTTCATGGAAGGATTTATGTCGTCAGTTCGTTGCCAACTTCATGCCCACGTACGAGCGCCCCGCTACCAAGAACGATCTTAAGGCGGTGCGTCAGTACAAGGGCGAGACGCTTCGTCAGTACATCCAACGCTTCAGTCAGATGAGAAACAAGATTCCCAGGATCTCCAACGAGGAGGTCATCTCCGCGTTCTCCACGGGCGTCTCCGACGTCAAGATGCGGGAGAAGCTGTCAGTGAATGACGAGCCGACTTCCGTCGTCAGGCTCTTCGAGATCGCCGACTGCTACGCCAAGGCTGAGGAGGGGAGGCTCTTCGTGCACAATCTGCCGGAGGCTCCTCCCCCAAAGCCGAAGTCCAAGGACCCCAAGCGAAAGGAGGCTGCTGTCCTCGCGGCGGAGCCAGATCATAAGCAACGCCGCGGGGACAGCTCCGATCGCGATAAAGGTCGACGTCGCCGCTACTGCATTATCCACAAGAAGGACACTCACAACACTGAAGATTGTTGGATTGTTTGGAAGTTTCACGAGGAAAACGGCGTCGCCAAGCGTCGTGGGGGCGGCCGCAGCAACGGCAAGAGTGGATCCTGGGGCGATCGCCGCGACGACGACCGCGAGGAAGGTCGCCGCCGCGGGGGTCTGTCTCGAGCCGATCCCGAGCCGCTGCCGCTGCCTCCACCAGCAAACAATCATCGGGAGGAGGACCAGGGGGGCTATCAAGAGCCGCGAGACTTCGCCGCTTGCCTCCTGGGTGGAGCTCAGGCTCCTTTGTCAAATCGACACTTCAAGCAGCTATCGCGAGAAATCGCGGCGGCGCAGCCCAACGTTGGTAATCGCCTAATGAAGTGGTCGACGTGCAAGATTGGCTTCGACGAGGAGGATCATCCGGCTTCCACAAGGGGCGTGGGCACAATTCCCCTCTTGTGCACGCCAACCATCAACAACGTTGCCGTCAATCGCACTCTCATCGACGGAGGGGCGGGCCTCAACATCATCACGGTCGAGATCTTCAAAAGGATGCAGGTGTCGTACCACTGGCTCATGCCAACTCGACTATTCTTCGGGGTAACCGAGGGATCTACAACGCCAATTGGGCAGGTAAGCCTGCCCGTCACCTTCGGCACCCGGGACAACTACAGGACAGAAAGCCTCGACTTCGATGTCGCCTACATTGCCCTGCCATACAATGCCATCCTCGGCTACCCAGCCTTGGCAAGGTTTATGGCAGCAACGCACCATGGCTTCAACGTCCTCAAGATTTCGGGCGCCAACGGCACGATCACCGTGCGCTGCAATGAGAAGGATGCTCTCCGATCCGTTGAGCATGTTTACCGTGAGGCCGCCACCATGTTCCCCGCCGACGAAGACCTACTGGAACACTTCGGCGACCTCGCGAGGAAGAAGCAGCTCGTATCCCAAGAGCGGGCTGCTGCTAAGAAGGCCTCTCTTGAACCCCACCCTCTGGGTTCGACAGGGAAGAAGTTCGCCGCCTCTGCATCGCCTACTCCAAGCGAGGACCTGGTTCATCCGCTGCTGGACATGAGCATTGGGGAAGCTGCACTTCCCTCAGGCAGGAGGCCCCAGTTTACCCAAGAGCGCTCGGCAACTAAAAAGATCCCGCTCCAGGCTGGGGGCTGCGACAACTTCGTCACCATCGGGGCAGGGCTTTCCCCCAAATAGGAAAGCGCGCTCGTCACCTTCCTGCGGGCAAATTCTGACATGTTCGCTTGGACTCCGTCAGATATGCCCGGCGTCCCCAGGGAGGTGATTGAGCACCACCTAGCCGTGTGCCCTCAGGCACACCCCGTGAAGCAGAAGACCAGGAAGCAAGCGCAAGAGAAGCAAGACTTCATCGTCAAGGAAATAGAGAAGCTGAAGAAGGCCAAGTTAATACGCGAGGTGGCCCACCCCACCTGGATTGCTAATCCGGTGGTCGTCCCAAAGGCTAACGGCAGTGGGCGCCTCTGCGTAGACTTCACAAGTCTCAACAAGGCCTGTGCCAAGGATCCTTATCCTCTCCCGGGGATAGATCAAATCGTCGACTCCACCGCCGGCTGCGACCTCCTTTGCTTCTTGGATGCTTTCTCCGGCTATCATCAGATCAAGATGGCAAAGGAGGACGAGGAGAAAACCGCCTTCATCACGCCCTGCGGGGTGTACTGCTATGTCTGTATGCCCTTCGGTCTGAAGAACGCAGGAGCCACCTTCCAAAGGCTCATGCGTAAGGCCCTGGGGGCTCAGATGGGAAGGAATGCGGAAGCCTATGTCAACGACATCGTCGTCAAGACTCGCGAGGGACACACCTTCATCAAAGATCTGGAGGAAACATTCGTCAACCTGAGAAAGGTAAACATCAAGCTCAACCCCGCCAAGTGCGCCTTCGGCGTACCGTCGGGAAAACTGTTGGGGTTCCTCGTGTCTCATCGCGGGATAGAGGCGAACCCCGACAAGGTCAAGGCCATCGAAGAAATGCGTCATCCGCGCAATCTCAAGGAAATGCAATGCCTCGCGGGGTGCATGGCAGCCCTGGGACGCTTCATCGCGAGGAGTGGGGAAAAAGCTTTGCCCTTCTTCAAGCTCATGAAGCGCATCGGGAAGTTCGAGTGGACTCCGGAAGCCGACAAGGCCTTCGCCGAGTTTAAAAGGTACCTCACGAGCCCACCGATCATGGTTGCCCCAACGACTCGCGAGCCCTTGCTACTCTACATCGCGGCAACTCCAAGGACTACAAGCGATGTTCTCGTCGCGGAGCGAGACGTCAAGCTGATCGCCAAGGAGGAGGTCACTCCTCCAGGCTCGGGGGCTCCTCGTGAGGAAGAAGCCGCTTCATCTCCCGTCCCTCGAGAGGAGCTGCCCGCGGCATCTTCGCCGACCGAACCGCTCTCTCAGAGCAACGCTCAAAAGCCTCCCGAGGAGGAGCCTTCCGAGGGTGTCGTCAAGGTACAAAAGCCCGTGTACTTCGTCAGCACGGTACTGCGTGACACGCGGGAATGCTACACCATGCAGCAAAAGCTGCTCTACACCTTGCTCGTCGCCTCGCGGAAGCTACGCCACTACTTCCAGGGTCACCCGATTAAGGTGGTAACCGATCGTCCCCTGGAAACCATCCTACGCAATCCCAACATCACTGGGCGGGTGGCCGAATGGGCTGTGGAACTTCAACCCTTCGAGATCTCCTTCGAAACTACAAAGGTAATTAAGAGCAAGGCTTTGGCCGAGTTCACTGCGGAGTGGACCGATCCGTTCGCCGACGAGCCTCCGGAGGTGGAGTCAACTCTCCTCGGAGAGGAGGCCCCAGGCCTCTGGGTCATGCACTTCGACGGCGCCTTGAACCTCCCCGGCGCGGGAGCCGGTGCTGTCCTAACCTCTCCCTCTGGAGACAAGCTTTTCTACGCTGTGCAGCTCTGCTTCACGCCTGAGAACAAAGTCTCCAACAACATCACGGAATACAAAGGACTACTCGCCGGCTTAAGGGTGGCGAACGCTTTGGGCATCAAGCGCCTCATTGTCAAGGGAGATTCACAACTAATTGTGAACTTCTCGAACAAGAGCTACACTCCAAAGGATGAGCGCATGGCGGCCTACCTCGAGGAGCATCGAAAGATGGAAAAACGCTTCCAAGGTTTGGAGCTGAAGCACATCCCGAGAGGAGAAAATGTGGAAGCCGACGAGATCGCCAAGCGCGCCTCTCATCGCCTGGCACAACCTGCCGGCGTCTTTGAGGAGCGTCTTTTCAAGCCGTCCACTTCTCCGTCGACATCCGATTCACCACCTCCTTCTGCTTTGCCGCCACCGCCGGAGCAGGGGGCTCCGGATTGCGGGCCTCCTTCGGGTGACCGCGTCCTTCTGGCATTAGCACGGCAGGAGGGAGTGGATTGGATCATCGAGCTCAAGGCCTACCTCACCAGCAGCAGGCTTCCTGAGGATGAAGAGGAGGCCGAGAGGATTGTGCGGCAAGCTTCAGGCTACTGCGTCAAGGACGGTGACTTGTACCGGCGTCGCCCAAATGGCGTCGCTCTGAAGTGCATATCTACTCACCAAGGCCAAGAGCTTCTAAGGGACATCCACGCCGGCGAGTGTGGCCATCATGCTTCCATTGCAACTCTAGCCGCAAAGGCATATCGAAGTGGCTTCTACTGGCCTTCGGCGCTCGGAGATGCGGCGGAGATGGTCAAGAGGTGCGAGGCATGCCAATTCCATGCCAAGCAGATACATCAGCCGGCGCAAGAGCTGCAAACCATCCCACTCACTTGGCCCTTTGCAGTTTGGGGGCTGGACATCCTCGGTCCATTCCCCAGAGCGCAAGGGGGCTATCGCTACCTCTACGTCGCCATCGACAAGTTCACCAAGTGGGTGGAGGTGGAACCGGTGTGCACAATCCCGGCGAGGTCCGCAGCCAAGTTCATATGTGGGCTGGTCTGTCGTTTTGGTGTGCCTAACCGCATAATCACCGACAACGGCAGCCAGTTCACCAGCAGACTATTCCGGGACTACTGTGCATCGGTCGGCATCAAGATCTGCTTTGCCTCCGTCGCCTACCCCCGGAGCAATGGCCAAGCCGAGCGTGCTAATGCCGAGGTCCTCAAAGGACTCAAGACGAAAAGCTTCAACGCCAAGCTCGAAGCCTGCGGCAAAAAATGGTTAGACAACCTCCAATCCATCTTGTGGTCCATCAGGACTACCGCCACCAAACCCACTGGAGAAACCCCTTTCTTCCTGGTCTATGGGGCGGAGGCTGTTCTTCCCACTGACGTCAAGTTCGGATCACCAAGAGTGCTCACCTTCGACGAAATTTGCCAAGAGGACCTCATCAAGGATCGCCTCCTCCTGCTCGAGGAAGCTCGGTGCCAAGCCGCGCTCCGCGCCGCGAGGTACCAGCAAGGATTACGCCGCTACCATAGCCGACATGTTCGAGCAAGAACTCTGGAGGTCGGCGACCTGGTGCTGAGGAGAATACTCTCTCGCGAGGGCCTACACAAGCTGTCTCCAATGTGGGAAGGACCCTTCAAGGTGACGCACATCGCCAGACCAGGCTCGGCGCGGCTAGAAACCGCAGAAGGCATGCCGGTGGGGAACCCGTGGAACATAGCTCATCTGCGAAAGTTCTACCCTTAGGTTCCTCACGAGGAGAAAAAGACCGTTTTAACGGCACTTGTATCAGCTCAGTCCGCTCTTAAGCACTGATATTAAGTTAATGCGCAATATAGCGCCTCTGCTTCGGCATGACATCAAATGGCATGAAGTCCATTTATTTTCTGTTGTACTCCTCGCGGAAGGGGGCTAGGCACGGTGTCTATGCTGGGGCCTTCGCCCGGAAAACAGCGAGCCCGAAAAACCCGAAGGGAATGAGCTCTGGTCGGGGGCGACGACCCTGTTATCGATCACCTCCAAATACCCATGGTGCTTAGTTCCTCGCGAAGTACATCGAAAAATAAAAAATCTTCAAGGAAAAGTCCAAGGTGTGCCCCAAGGCACCCGCTAAGGACCTACCCCTCGTGAGCAACCCTCACGAGGGAGCAAAGACGCGTCGATGCACCAGCATCCGCAGGAAGATTCCCTCTGCCGAGGAAGGCCTAACGTGGCAGGATTATTGAAGACCAAGGCCGCTCCGATCATCTTGCGAAGGAGACGCAGATCCAGAGGTCCGTGCCAGGCCCTTCACCTCATGAGCAACCCTTGTGAGGTGTCGACGGTCTCTGGGCTCTCTTAAGCGTCGATGTTTTCACGTCCGTGAGGGTCCAGCTTCCCTCAACGACGAGGAAGGCCCCGTGAATCGCCACGCGCGGCAATTTGCTCTTAGCTGCTGGCACAGATAGTGCCGCGCTCCTCCACGACGGAGAAGGTCCCTGTGCCGGTCACAGGGGCATCTTATTCGCCTTCTTTTTCCGTTTGTTTTATCGATTTGTTTTTCCGTTTTCCGTTTTCGGGGATTTGGGGTTTTTTGTTTTCCAACTCTTTCTTCAACTTTTTGTCTCAGGAATCGTCCAATGTGTCATTGACGCCGACCCCATCTTGAGCTCTGAGGCTAAGGGAGGCTTCCCGTCAATGCCGACAACTCACTAGGGCTCTCGAGCGAGCAAACGGCCAGGACAATGAAGAACAGCAAGATGATTAACAAGCGGATTTCATTAAAGCGCCCCCAGTGGGGGAAGGAGCAAAAGCTCGGCGGGGCATACCCCGCCGGCGAGGACTACGCGACAAAAGAGGGGAGGAGACTAGCTCCCCTCCCCTGAGGACTACCGCGCCAGGGCCGCCTCTTCACTGCGCCGCGGGCTAGGGGTAGGTGCGGCGGTAGCCGCCGGCGGTGAAGATCCGCACCGTAGCCTCCAGCGTCCCCAGCTTAAACCGGAAGACGAGGTGGTCGCCGACGCAGAGGCGATGGCCGAGGGCAAATGCCCTCCAGCGGCCAGAGAGGACGGCGTTGCTGCCGTCCCCAAGGAGGATGTCCACAGGCTAGAAGAGGTCTGGCCTGCTCTGTTCCCCCAGGGCAATCTCACCGGCGGCCGCGTCGGGGGCGTAAATCACCCTCCGGATGGCGTCGGGCAGCCGGAGGGAACTGAAGCCCGGGGCGTCGACGACGACGAGAAGCTCCAGGAACCGGGACCCCGGGCCGATGAGGGGTCCCAGCATCACTGCCGCCAGGGGGCGCAGAGTGGCAATCACTCCGTTCGCCGGCGGGGCCGGAGGATCTGCTTCAGGGGGAGGCGGGCCCAGGGCGGCCAGCACCTCCTGGAGGGCCCGATCGACGCTCCCCGAGGCGCGGGGAGCAGGCGCTGCCGTCAGCGGCGACGGCGAGTTCAGAGCACCCCCGGGCACTGGACCCGGAGGGTCATGGCGCTGGAGGTCCCCAGGGCGGCGCGACTCGCCTCTTCCTGCCGCGGCGCGCCAATGCGGAGGGGGCCGCTGGCGCCGGGAGCGCATCGGGCCGGGATCTTCGCCTTGATCCCGCTGCCCGGGGGACGCCCGCGGCGTTTCGCTCCAGAGCTTGTTCCGGCGGCGGCGGAGGAGTTGGAAGGGTCCATGAGCTCAGGGGCGCAGAAGCAGAAGTGGCACTGGAGGAAGGAGATGAAGTACCGGAGGTCTCGAGGAGGATCTATTTAAGGGGGGCATCCGGCGTCGATGCGTCAAATCCCTGCGCGGGAATCGAAGCGTTGGCGCAGTGCCCTGCAGTCAAGCGACGCGTCATCATGACGGTTTGACGCCTCGGAGACTGTAGCGTCACCCGCCGTTTTGTCTCGCCAGTTGCGGCCGCGCCACGCGTCTGCAGCATCTGCCTCTTCACATGGTCCTTTGACCGCACGGTTGACGCGTGCCGTTGGAGGGCCTAGCAGCTTCTGGAGCCCCCGTCCCTTCGCTCCCTCGAGAGGGCGCGTTTGCGGGCCGGGCTCCCGGGTGCTACTGTCGGTGTTATGGATACCGGGGTATCTCGGTCCACCTGCTCCTGGGCCACGTCATCGGCCCATCTTCAGAGTCAACGGCCCAAGCTACAGAGAAGACCCTCACGAGGAGGCGCCTCGTGAGGAGAACGACGACACAAACGGCTAAGGACCAAAAGACCTCCTCACGAGCCCCCGCTGGTGAGAAGAGGAAGCACGCCCATGTCAGCTCGGCACGTTTGCGTGCAGAGCAAGAAGATAACGGGCAGAAGACCGCGTACCACCCACGCTACCCCCGACAGGGAGGAGACCAGCTTTCTCTGTGCCTGCCCAAAGCGGCACAGTGGTAGTTGGCCACCCCCCTAAAAATAGCGTGGACGGTGCAGGGCGCCAGAGGAGGACGTCAGCTTCCTCCACCCACTCCTGTGGACCGGTGCCACTACCCTACGAAGACCAAGTCTACAGAAAAGTGTAGTCTACAGCTGTCCTCCCTCCTTGGTCGTGTGTGGCAACCCCTTCCCCAAGAAGATAAGGGGAAGGAGGACCTTGGCGCTATAAAAGGGGGGGGAAGGCCGTCCCTTGAGGGGGATCGAATCTTCATCTTCTTGAGGCTGCTAGCTGGGCACGCGGGTTCTTCAACCTCTGGCCAGCTAGAGCTTTGTAACCAAGGCCTTGTACTCCTCGCGAGGTATCGCGTTGCAATACAAGAAGGCAGGAAGTAGGGGTTTTACCTCACCACGAGGGCCCTGAACCTGGGTAAGGCTCGGTCTCTCTCTCTGCAGTGCGTAGCACGTTCGACAATCGAGGCTTCCGTCACCGTGTTTCGTTGCGATCCAAGATCTCACACGTTCAGCCCCCTGCGTTCGAATCCTTGGGTCCGTCGCGTGGTACCCCGTGTTCTTGCGACACGAAATCCATCGACAGAGTCTTACTAGCATAATGAATAACATTCAACTTATTATCAACACGCTGTCCAAGAACAGCACCAACAGCAAAATCACTAGCATCGCACATAATTTCAAAAGGTAAATTCCAATCAGGTGGTTGAGCAATAGGAGCAGTAGTTAAAGCCTTCTTAAGAGTTTCAAAAGCTTCCTTACAATCATCATCAAAGACAAATGGTACATCCTTTTGAAGAAGATTAGTAAGAGGCTTTGAAATCTTAGAGAAATCTTTAATAAACCTCCTATAAAACCAGCGTGACCAAGAACACTACAAATACCTTTAACATCTCTTGGACAAGGCATTTTCTCAATTGCCTCCACTTTTGCTCTGTCAACTTCAATACCTCTTTCAGAAATTTTATGTCCAAGGACAATTCCTTCATTTACCATAAAATGGCATTTCTCCCAATTAAGAACAAGGTTAGTTTCTTCACACCTCTGCAAAACTTTATCAAGGTTGTGCAAACAATTATCAAAAGAAGTTCCATAGACGGAGAAATCGTCCATGAAGACCTCCACAATTTCTTCACAAAAGCCATGAAAAATAGCAGACATGCATCTTTGAAAAGTAGCAGGAGCATTGCATAAACCAAACGGCATACGTCTATAAGCATCAGTTCCATAAGGACAAGTAAAAGTGGTTTTCTCTTGATCATCCTTCTTAACAGCAATTTGAGAAAAACCAGAATAACCATCAAGGAAACAAAAATGAGTCTTCTTAGACAACCTTTCTAGCATTTGATCTATAAACGGTAAAGGGTAATGATCTTTCTTAGTAACTTTGTTTACCTTCCTATAATCAATGCACATTCTATAACCAACTACTACCCTTTGAGGAATAAGCTCATTATTCTCATTAGGCACAACAGTCATACCTCCTTTCTTAGGAACACAATGAACAGGACTAACCCATCTACTATCAGCAATAGGATAAATGATACCAGCATCAAGGAGTTTTAATACCTCATTTCTTACCACATCCTTCATCTTGGGAATTAGGCGGTGTTGATGCTCCACGACTGGCTTCGCATCTTTCTCCATATTGATGGCATGCTGACATAAAGTGGGAGAAATCCCTTTTAAATCATCTAGAGTATATCCCATAGCTCCTCGGTGTTTCCTCAATCTCTCCAATAATCTTTCTTCTTCCTTTCCTGAAAGTTTAGAACTAATAATAACAGGATATATTTTCTTATCATCAATATAAGCATATTTAAGATTATCAGGCAAAGGCTTTAATTCAAACATAGGATCTTCTTTAGGTGGTAAAGTGGTACCAAGATCCTCCACAGGTAGATTATGTTTGAGTAACGGCGGTTGACGAAGAAGAATGTCGTCAATCTCTTCTCTTTCCTTGCTAAAACATCACTTTCGTGATCTTCCATGAATTGCAGCAAGGCATTATTAGGAGCGAGAGCAATAGAAGCAAGCTGTTCAACTCAAAAATTTTCATTAGGCGTGTCATTTTCATAAGAAGTCTTAGCAAACTTGGAAAAATTAAACTCATAAGACTCTCCATTAAACTTAGTAAAAAATTTCTCCTTCTTACAATCTATCACGGCGCCACAAGTGTTCAAAAACGGTCTACCAAAAATAATAGGACAAGTTTTACTAGCCTCCTTACCAAGTACTAGAAAATCAGTAGGGTATTTAGTCTTACCACAAAGAACTTCCACATCTCGAACAATACCAAGAGGCCAAACAGTCTCTCTATTAGCAAGCTGAACAACCACATCAATATCTTCAAGTTCACAAGCGCCTATCTCGTGCATAATTTCTTTGTAAAGCTCTAAGGGAATAGCGCTTGCACTAGCACCAATATCACATAAACCATAATAGCAATGATCTCCAATCCTGACAGAAATAACAGGAACACTTGTTTTCCTATGCTTTTTAGGATGTGAGAGAATGTTAGAAGCATCTTCACAAAAAAGAATATATTCATCCCCTACATCTTTAGTAACAAGATCTTTCAATATAGCTATAGGAGACTTAATAGTAATTTGCTCATCAGGTTCTGCAGCTTTCTTAGTACTTTTATTAGACACACTTACCAAAGTAGAATACTTCTTTACCTTAGCAGGGAAAGGTGTCTTCTCAAAATAAGGTTCAGGCACAATGATATCAACAGTACAAACTTCAGTAGCTGCAGCAGGAATATGACTAATAGAATCTTTATAAGGCGCATGATATTTGTTCCAATCTTTCTTTGGAACATCAATATAAGAGGCAAAGGCCTTAAGACAATTAGCAAGTATTTGAGAATCAAGACTATAAGTAGCACTAACACTATGAAAGTCATCGGTCTCCATAAAAGATTTAATGCATTCATAATCATAGTTTATACCTGACTTCCTACCTTTGTCGTTTTCCCATCCTTCAGCATTTTCTTGTATACGGTCAAGAAGTTTCCACTTAGCATCTTCTTTCATATGAGTAAATGATCCAAAGCAAGAAGCATCCAAATAATCCTTATCAGGAAGTGTAAGCCGCGCATAAAAATTATCAATAACAATATTATTGGGGAGCTCATGAATGGGGCATTTGAGCATTAGTAACTTCAATCTCCCCCACGCTTGAGCAATACTCTCTCCATCATGAGGCCAAAAATTATATATCCGGTTACGGTCTTTATGAATTTCACTTGGAGGATAAAACTTGGAATAAAAGAGAGGCACAATATCCTCCCATGCCATAGATGGACCATCTTGGAGTAGCCGATACCACTCCTCAGCTTTGCCTTTCAATGATAATGAGAATAATTTCTTCTTAACCTGGCTTGGTGAAATACCTATACATCTGAACAACTCGCATAATTCATGTATAAATAATAAGTGATCACCCGGATGGATATTTCCATCTCCTGAATAGCAGTTATCCATAATTCGCCCAACAATTTTCATAGGTATTTTAAAAGGATCAATTTCAGCAGGCGGTGGCAGTGGTGGTTCCTCCGCATGTGCAGCAGTAGTAGTAGTAGATGTGTTTCCAAATAGGAAACCAAATGGAGAGTTCTCCATAGCAGAGTAAATCAAAAATAAAAGACAAAATAAAAACAATACTCACAGCGACGGTTACCTTTACCAATTCCACTCTTCAATAGCGCTAAGATCCCCGGCAACGGCGCCAGAAAATAGTCTTGATGACCCACAAGTATAGGGGGTGTATCGTAGTACTTTCGATAAATAAGAGTGTTGAACCCAACGAGGAGCAGAAGGTGTTGATGAGCGGTTTTGATCAAGGAATCACTGTAAATACAAGCAAACAGGTTTTCACGGGTATTTGGTAATACGAGTAAATAAAGTGCGAGTAAATAAAAGACAGTAGTAACAATTGCAGCAAGTGGCCCAATCCTTTCTTCAGCAAAGGACAAGCCAGTTGTGTACTTATAATAACCAAACGTTCTCGAGGACACACGGGAGTTTCTGTCAAGAGCTTTCGCTTCATAGAGCCAATAGCATTTATTGGTTTGATAGGTGTTATGGGGGTGAACCTGTGCTAGCGCACTACCCTTACGAGGATAAATACACACTTGTGATTATACCCCTTGCAAGCATCTGCAAATACAAGAAAGTAATTAAGATAAATCTAACCATAGCCTTAAACTCTAAGATCCTACGCTCCCTGGTGCAATGGTTTCCCAACGGAGGTTTAGGTTTCTGTCACTCCAGCAACCCCACAATCGGTAGCCAAATACACAATGCATCTCACTAGGCCCATAAATGGTGAAGTATCATGTAGTCGATGTTCACATGACACCACTAGTGAAATAGCACCACAACAATATCAAACCATTAAATATTTCTCAACAATAATTCACTACTAACATCTTGACTTCTCCCATGTCCTCAAGAACTAAACGAACTACTCACAAGACATCATATGGATCATGATCAGAGGTGAAATAATGGTAAATAACAATCTGAACATAAACCTTAATTCAATGGTTCCACTCAATAGCATCAACTACAAGAGTAATCAACACCGGGAAAGTTTCCCCTATGAATATAACAAGATCCAACTCAAGATGTTATAGCGGGATGGCGTGGTGATGGTGGAGATGAAGGTGCTGGTGATGGAGATGATGATGATGATGATCCCGATGAGGTCCGGTGCGATGGTGATGACGATGGTGACGATCTCCCCTCTCCGGGAAGGAATTTCCCCGGCAGATTTTTGCCTGCCGGAGAGCTTTTCTCTCTCTGGCGTTTTCCGCCCCGCAGAGGCGGCGGTGTCTAACTCTGAGCCCCCCCCTTGACTTAGGTTTTTGGGGACGATGATGTACGCGGAGGGGCGAGACCAAACGTGGGCCAGGGTGACCTCACGCAGGGCTGGCGCGGCCAGGGGGCTGGCCACGCCACCCTGGCGTGTGGGGCCCCCTGGCTCCTCTCGACTCCCCCTTCTGGCTTCCTGAGTCTTCTGGGAACATATAATTTCTGGGTATTTTTCTGGAATTTTCCTGATCTTCAAAATATGGTCCCCTGATGGTCCTTTTTCTAGCAGAATCCTGACTCCAGCAGCAACTCCTCCAAAGATCATCAAACATGTGAAAACAAAGGAAATAACATAAGTATCAACTCTAAATATGAAATATATCAATGAATAACAGTAAATTATGATACAAAATAGTGATGCAAATTGGACGTATCAGCAACTGAACCACAATGCAACAGCTGC
The DNA here is from genome assembly GCA_007115705.1 of Dactylis glomerata. Taxonomy (NCBI): domain Eukaryota; kingdom Viridiplantae; phylum Streptophyta; class Magnoliopsida; order Poales; family Poaceae; genus Dactylis; species Dactylis glomerata. Next base: position 1,710,559 of record QXEO01002108.1, on the reverse strand, counting down.
AGAATTTGAGTCATGGGAACGTCATATGCTACAGGGTTTTTATAGATGTGCTACCTATGATCACAACATGGGCGATTCTACATGTTTGGTTCTTGCAGACCGACGCGTGGATATAAAGCTACACAATCGGTGGCAAAAAGCGTTGTAGGAGAAGAGCATTACCTCTGCAACTTGGGCAAATTTCAGGAAATTTATGTGAGAGTGCTTTATACCTTCTAGTATCGTGGTTCCTTCTCCAAAGCCCATGGTAACCATAGAAGTAATTAAGCAGCCACCCAAGGTTGTGCATGGGATAGAGGATGTTGGCAAGAGCATAGCTACTATACTGAATGTAGCGACAGCTGTGACTACTCGTGAGAAGTTGATAGTTGTTCCATTGCCGACAGTTAGCAAGGTGCAGCCACGATTTCTGAATTGTCAGCGGTTGATGTTGTCAAGGCTAATGTTGTAAAGAATGCCGTGGAGGAGGTTGTACCATTGAGTGGGCTGAATATGCAACTCAAAAGAGTACATAATGAGACTTGTATGACAGCGGATCAAGGCCAGCGATGGAATTTATTTCAGGCGCAGTGCATAATCAAAGGCAAAGCATGCAAGTTGATGATTGATAGTGGTACTTACTGCAATGGCATTAGCAAGTCAATTGTTGTCAGTGGATTTCGTGTCGCAAGAACACGAGGTACCACATGAAGGACCCAAAGATTCAAACGCGGGGGGCTGTACGCATGAGATCTAGATTGCGATGAAACACAGCGACGGAAGACTTGAGACGTCGGAGAGCACGACACACGATGGAGAGGGACACCAATCTTTACCCAGGTTCAGGGCCCTCGTGGTGAGGTAAAGCCCCTACTTCCTTCCTTCTTGTATTATGACGCGATACCTCGCGAGGAGTACAAGGTCTTGGTTACAGAGCGCTAGCTGGCCGGAGGTAAAAGAACCAACTTAGCCTAGCTAGGAGCTCAGATTTGGGGATCCTTTCTAAGGGGCAGCCTCCCCTCCTTTTATAGCGCCGAGGTCCTCCTTCCCCTCATCAACTTGGGGAAGGGGTTGCCACAATATGGCCAAGGAGGGGGACAGCTATTGTCTTCAGTCTTCGGTGGTCTTGGTCTACGTAGAGCAGTGGCGCCGGTCCACGGGAGTGGGTGGAGGAAGGCTGACGTCCTCCTCTGGCGCCCTGCACCATCCACCCTATTTTTAGGGGGGTGGCAACAACCACCGCGCAGCTTTATGCAGGCACGGCAGGGGCTGGTCGCCCCCTTGTCGGGGTAGCGTGGACGGTACGCCATCTTCTGGTCTTATCCTCTCGCCAACATAGGATTGTGCTAAGCTGGCGCAGATATGGTCCCTCCCCTCACTAGGAACACTTCGCGAGGAGGTCTTCAGGTCCTTAGCGGTTTTGTCATCATTCTCCTCATGAGGCGCCTCCTTATGAGGGTCTTCCTTATTGGGCTTCGATCTTCATTATGCTCCTAGGCCAAAGCTGGGCCATTGAAGTGGCCCAGCAGTAGGTGGACTGGGATACCCCGGTATCCAGAACACCGATAGTAGCCCCTGGGACCCTTCCCGCAAATGCGCCCTCTTGAGGGAGCGAAGGGTCAGGGGCCCCCAGAAGCTGCTGGGCCCTCCAACGGCACGCGTCAATGCATGCATGATTGCTATTTCACTGGTGTGTAGTTGACACCAAAAAACTTGTTGGAAAACCCCAAGAGCCAGGTTATGATAAGCACAATAGCAAGTTTCCCTCAGTTGTGAAACCAAGGTTTATCGAACCAGTAGGAGAAAGAACCACACTTCTGAAGGTTGATGCCTGCTAGCTTTGCGACACTCCGGACAATGGCGCCAGGATACTTGTCGGCGTGTAGCTTTTCACCAGCAGCAACGTGGAATATACACACAACACAACCAAGTTGTAACATCCCAAGATTTTATCAAATTTTCCAAATATTATTTTTGCGCATAAAATCTTGCAAGCTTGTTTGCAAAGAAAATAAACAAAATGTGTAAAGAATTATAAAGTTGCATTTCTAAAACTATGTTTGAAAATGGATTTCAAAATATTATTTATAAAAATATATTCTTTGATTTTAACAAGATATATTTCTCAAACTATAAAAACCCTAATTCTATTTTATTTTTGCAAGCAAGTCCTCCTTGCTAGTTCATAAGGTTCTATTAAAAATCTTATTTCTACTCCAAAAATATGCATTCTACTTGTTTAAAACATTGCTGTGAATTTTAGAAAATTTAGGAATTTGTTTGAGCTGATTTGAATAAATTTGCAAAAGTTTCAAACAAATCAGAATTCAGAATTTGAAAAAAGAAAAGGAGAAAGAAATGAGAAAAAGGATAAAAGGCCGGGGCGTCGTTTCGGCCCAGAGGCCAAAGCCAGCCCAGCCCGCACCTCCCCGAACGAATCGGTACGCTGCCCCGCAGCGCAGCCAGTGATAGGTGGACCCCACCTATCAGTCGTCTTCCACCTCGAGCGGGAGACTCACCCAAACACGGCGTCTCCCTTGTCCATCTGATTCCGCCTAAACCCTAACCCCCTCACCAAGCCAGGGCGCCTATAAAACCCCCACGACGCCCTCTCCAATCTCCCTCCCTCAATCGCATCAGAACGCCACAAGGCTACGCAAATTTGCTCGTCGGAATCCGCCATGTCTGCAGACTTCACCGCACGATTTTGATCACCTTGGTGAGCCCGAGCTCCCCTCTATCCTCCCAATCTCCTTCTCTTCCTCTGGCGCGTTCGCTGATACTCTTCCCTCGCACAATCTTGCAATAAATCGAGCACGGCATCATCACCCGAAGGTCACCGATGTCGTGCGGAGCTCCAGCCGTGCTTATCCTTCGTTACTGGAAGCAGTCGACATCCTCGTTCGTGCACACGAGACCGCCTCACTCCGCGGATCACCGTCGTACACTCGCCATCGACCAAGGACCACCGCAGCTTTGCCGAAGTCCACCACTGCACGCCTCGCCGGTGATTTCTCGTCGGAACCCTAACTCAGGTCTGCCCCCTCTCTCTCTTTGAATCTCGTCCGTCAGATCTTGATCCTGTGGCTTAAATAGATCACTTAAACCGAATCGATATAGGTCAATCTAGAGCATCCGATCTCACTTTAATCCGATGGCTCACATCGCTAATCCACCCGAACCGGTACCGACCAATAGAAACACGCCACGCGTCAGCCCCAGATTCAAATAGATTTTGAATTAGAATTTTGAATCTGTTTTCAGTTGAATCTTGTAAATTCCATATCTTTTGATTCATAGGTGCAAAAATTGCAAATGATATGTCATTGGAATTGAAATCATTTTCAAATTGAATAAAACCTATTCGTTAACTTGTTTAATCCATATCTTTAGTTCCAAGTGTCCAAAAATTGTAAATTTGTAGTCCATAGAATCCTCTGAACCTATAGAACACCATAGAATCAAGAAACAACAAAGTTGATACATGCACACACTTTGTGCATTTAAATCTATCTAAATCACTAAGTTGATCATAATTTGAAAACTATAATTTATTTTAGAATAATTCCAATTGTCTTGGCTTTGTTTTACTGCAAGCTATCTACTAGTATCATTCCTTAATTTTCTTGATTCACTCCAAAATAATTCAAATTTGAATGTGGGAATTTGAGTTATTTCATCATAGTAATAAATTCTACATTCTCTCCAATATTGTTTCTTTCAATCATGTTAAGTTCTATGATCATATCTAGTCACCAAAACACATTCATGACTTTATCTAGACACATATTCCATCTACCTAAACTCAATCTTGTCCAGTCCACACTTATTCAAATTACAAATGTTGTTAGTTGAGTAAAGTGTGAAACATCTCAATTCTAGCTACAACTTTGTCAATGTGGTCCTATATAATCAATGCCCCTAGTGCGTGTTCTTACTTCACGATTGTTCAATAAACCCTTAATCCAAAGTCTCAAATATCATTCACCCATAGTAAATCTCTTGCTTAGTTAATCATGATTTCATGTGTTGAACTATTCAATTTGCAAGTGAGTTAATTGAGTAATTCAATGCATCATAAAACCTTGCCCAAAGCCTAAGTGTAATATATGCTATTTAAGAATAAATTGTCGTCACACTTATTCAATAGTATTACTACTACACTATTTGACACATGTGTGAGTTAATTCACATGAGTTATTCCAAGTTCTCTTCATTAAGATCTCATCATTCATGTCTTGTCATTTATGAATCTCTTACAATATCTCTTCCATCACAAAATCTTAAGAAGTCTAAACTGTTAAAACAAAATAATTTATAATTGTTTGTCTTGTTTGTATTGTATGGTGTGTTTATGTTGTGTTATTTTTGTGTTATAGTTTTGAACGGAGAGCATACGTGATTAGTTGAGAAGAGTGAAAGACTTTGGAGTTCAAAAAGGCAAGTGACACACATATTCCCTACCCACTTTCATTATGCATTAGTGTTTTCAGTAGTATGTATGGTAGGTGGAATACTTAACTATTTTTATAAATTGCTAGATCCTAGTAGTGAGTAGCTATCCATGAACCCCACCTGTTAGGATGCTAAATACTTTGAAAAATATGATGCTATGCTATGATCGCTTGTTAAAGTTGTTTTGTAAATAAATTAACAACTTCAACTAAAAAGAACTACCTGGGTGGATTGGTTTGTTGTGGAGGCGAAGTAGGTGGGTTATGGGGCACATGCCTCGTAACAGGATGTGTACTCATGATACCGCTCGGGATGGCCACTCAGGATTAAAGACATTAATATGTCTTCCATGAGTAGATGTACTTCCAGTGCAGCCTTATGACAATATGGGCTCTGTCTTGATTGAGTAGGATTAAGGGTTCAGCCATAGGGTACTGACAGCAGGTGGTAGCAGAATATAGGGGGTATGGTCAGATCCAGATGGTTGAATGCTTTTTCTGAAAGGTCTTGTCTCATTTGATTTATGGGCGTAAAATGAGTCTTAAGGTGAAAGTGCACAACCCTTGCAAGGTATGAAAATCTAAGTGTTTAGCTGTGTCCTCAGTTATGGACAATTGAGTCTCTAGTCATGGAATGTTCGGAAGAATCTCATCACCGTTTCTGAATGCTTTCAAATTTGACTAGAAACAATCAGGAGAAGCTCAGGGCCATACACTCCGAGGGGTGGTGGTTTCTGTGTTTCAAACTTTGTTGAGTTTCGCCCAGAACTACATGCCTAATTAACATGTAGTGTATGGGGGTTATCTTGACCTTTATAAACTAAAATTTTGAAAGAAATTTTTGCAAAGAGTTGTAGGATAAAATTGGCTTTATGCAAATTAGCCTATTAGATCCACCAGCCAAATGTCATGTAGTATAGTCTTTTCACAAATGCCACCAAATATGTGTCATTTGCCAGTATGTTGTTGTACTGACCCCTCTGGGGCTGCATATTCAAATGTGCAGATTTTGTTCGGATGAGGAACGTTTGGTAGGATCTCGAGTCTACATTCCAATATGTCTGCCTGTGGCACTTGATGAAGATGGAGGCTCATTGTTACTGTGCTTCATGCTATGTAAATTGTAAGGTAGAAGATTTATGTAACTGGATTTATGTTGTAATTGATGCTATTGCAATGAATACTATATTTTATACTGTGGTCCTATCTATTGATCCAGGGAGTAGCACATTAACATAGGAGTTCTGCCTTTAGCAAAAGGTAGGGCGCTATAGAATGGTATCAGAGCATAGTGTTGCCAGTATGATCGAGACCCTATGTTTGGAATAGACTAGGAATGATATGGGGTGGCCCGATCTTCTCGTGAGTGACACGATGGTGATGATGGCAGCGGATGATTGTCGGGGATAACTTGGTGTCACCGATGAACTCTCCTCGCTTGAACCCTGATGCCAATGCAATAGCTCTCAAACCCTGTAGGATATTCACGACTTCACACACTTGCGCACGTAGCCGTCGACCACAAAACGGTAGTTTGCAATCTACTGATTCCTAATGGAACAACAGATCACACTAAACTTGCAGCAGTATATCACCAAATCCAGATGAATTGGTGCAGAGGAATTCAGATGAATGCTTACAACAGTTCAACGAAGTAATCTTTAGTCTAAACATGGTCTAACCCTAATTGAGGGGGCGCCCAGGGGTACTTATAGGTGGCCGGGCGTCCTCAGCTTTGACCTGGCCCAAAACCTGCCTGGTTTGGGCCCAAACTGACTCAGTTCGACTCAAACGGGTACATACCGACCCATATATGGGTTCGGCCTAATTTTAGCATGCAGGCCATGTGTATAGCGTGCCTTAGACATGTAGACATCGTGTCAAAGGCAGTCCTAGTGCGTCATCACGTGCTCGTGCTCATCCAGACTTGATCTCCACTTGTCTCTCGATCGCCGTCCTCCCTCTCCTCCCGCTGGCGATATCTTGACAGATGACATACCTAAATACAACATAGTACATTGCTTTAGGCAGAATATAATTTGGAGATATCAAGACATTCTTTTCAACTAAGAAAGAATTCACCTCATAATAATCATCAATTAGACTCAATATTTCCTTCCATCTCAAACACTCAAAATCAGCATGATCCATGATTGTATCCTCATCATCCTCCCTTTCTTCAAGAAAATCCGTCCTCAGCTTTGGGTAAGCTGAAAATGGTAGGAACAAAAAGAACCACATGTACGCAGAGTATATGTATACAGAACATGTTGTATGAATTTTGTTCACATGAAAAATATGTCTACTATACATCAAGCAACTTAAATTGTAGGTATAAGTGAAGTATAAAGAATCATAATCATGGTGAAAAACAAAGAGATATATAGTCTTGTTGTTCAATATTAAATTCAGTTTTCTCAAAGAAGACCGATGATCAAATTTATGATGAATAAGGTCAAACCAGTCCAAAACATGTGAAAACAAAATTGGTTTATGCTATGCCTCAGCTGTGCTACTCGGATTATGATGAACAAGTGATGAACGGACACAATAGTATTCAGTGATGTGTGCATGATCATTATGTCCTGTAGGTAACATGCAACTCAAAGTGCTAATATAAGTAAAGTAGGGATCAGTAGCACACGTAGGCAACAAATTGTGGAACAAACACAATGAATTGAACCAATTTGATGGCAAACTAGCAAGATTAGAGTAACCCAACATATCAAGTTTTGTGGGCTGAAACACTTCAACTAGACCAGAATGCATCAAACTATTTCGAACATAATCTAGTGTCCCACAGCAAAAGGACTGCGACACATAGCATATAGGACTGAAAATAGCAAGTTTCAGTTCATTAATTCTATCACAGGTTATGCATATGTGATCGACAAGAAAATTATCATTCATGCTATATTCACCAATCAAGTTAAACATGAAGCAATAGGCATGTGTGCTGGAATTCAAATATGAAATTTCAGAAATCTTATTCATAGCACAACGCAAACTAAGAGGTTCTTTTAGCATGATGGAATACACAATGTCATTCGATGGTATTCTAGCAAGTACTTCCTTATGTGTCAGCACTACCACATGATCAAAATTCGAAATATGCAAATTATCACATGGTGCTGAAACATTAGTGCAAGATAAATCACTAGAAGGAACCAACAAAGGAGTAGACTCACAAATATTATCCATAGCTGCTGGTTGTGGTTCCAAATCAGTACCTATGTCAATGACATGCTCCTCGGAAGATGTAGGCACTGGAACATCCTCCTCAAGTGATAATTCACAAACCGGTGATGTAGGTTGTAAAATAGGCGGCTCCCTTTCTTCAAAAGCAACCTGCATATCACAAGAAACAACACTAGGAGTACACAGAGTTACATTGGTTGAAATATCCTCACATATCCTATCGTCGACTACTCTTGTGTTTTGATTTTTGCTCATACTCTCAAAGTGTATGCTCTCAACCTCACGTTTGGTGGAATCACATAGCTCACTTTTTATAACACTCTCACTCAATTTAGCTATGTGGCTCTCATTCTCACATGGGTTGTGAAGCACACCATGGTCAAGATGGCAAATAATGGGACTGCCACCATCCATCATGACCTTGTGCTTAGGCGACAAGCAGAACTCTTTTGTCCTCTCCTTGCGAAGAAGATGATTCTTATGAAACTGTTCAGCTGTTAGACGCAGCCAAGCACACCGCTGCTTATTCCACTTGAACGAAACTGTCGGCCTATCACGACAAGGCTGGGCATGATAGGTGTGGAACCAAGGATAACCCAACAGAATATGACAAGATTCAAGTGGCATTGGGGATACACCACAACGAATAACCTCGGTATGCCCTCTATAAGTAACAGGAATGTCAGCGATGTGTGAAATCAGCAAGCTGCCATATGAGGAACTGATACGTCTCAAACGTATCTATAATTTTTGATGCTCCATGCTTGTTTTTACACCATTTGCCTATTGTTTCGTTACACTTAGTGGTACTTTTATACATTTTCCGGAACTAACCTATTAACGAAGTGCCATAGTGCCAGTTTCCTGTTTCCTGCTGTTTTTGTGTTTCAGAAGTGATACACAGGAAATATTCTCGGAATTGGACGAAACAAGTTCCTGAAGTCATATTTCACTGGGGAGCTCCCAAACATCCGAAGACCTGACGGAGGGGGGCCACGTGGCCCCCACACATAGGGGCGGCGCGGCCTGGCCCCTGGCCGCGCCAGCCCCGTGTGAGGCCGCGTGGCTCCACCTCTGACAGCCCCCCTTCGCCTACATATACCCCCTGACGAGAAAAACCTAAAGGCCCGATCAGTTTTCCAGAATACATCGCGATCCGCCGCCGCCGTCGACCCGAAGATCGGGAGGGTCCAGAAGCTCTTCCCGGCACCCTGCCGGAGAGGGGAATCGCCACCGGAGGTCTTCTTCATCGCCATGCTTGCCTCCGGAGCGATGAGTGAGTAGTCTACCTTGGACTATGGGTCCATAGCAGTAGCTAGATGGTTGTCTTCTCCACCATGTGCTTCATGTTTAGATCTCATGAGCTGCCCTACATGATTGAGATCACCGTTATGTAATACTATGATGTTGGTTTGTTGGGATCCGATGAATATTGGTGTTTATGATTAAGTTGCTGTACTGAATTATATCTTTTGTTATCTCTATGTTGTTTATGATCTTGCATGCTCTCCGTTGTTAGTAGCTATCTTGGCCGAGTAGTTGCTAGTGACTCCAAGAGGGGGTATTTATGCTCGATAGTGGGTTCATGTCTCTATTTCACCTGGGGGAGTGACAGAAACCTCTAAGGTGGTAGATGTGCTATTGCTACTAGGGAGAAAACAACATTCATATGCTCAAGGGCATATGCTTTGTTTACATTACACACTTTGCTTAATGCAATTATCTGTTGTTCGCAACTTAATACTTTTGGGGTGTTCGGATGATATCCCCGGGGGTGGATTATTAGTCATAGATGCAGTTGGATGGCGGTCTATGTATTTTGTTGTAATGCCCAGAGTGAATCTCATAGTGATCTTCTTGACATATCACGTTATCTTTATTCTATCAATTGCCCAACTGTAATTTGTTTACCCAGCATGTTATTTTATCTATGGAGAGACACCACTAGTGAACTGTGGACCCCGGTCCTATTTTAATCATATTGCAATCACCTGTTTACTTTTCCCGCACTGTTTACTTTACTAGCATATTACTACTGTTTTCCACTCGATACACTCATAACCTTTGTTTCAAGCAAACCGGTGAGATTGACAACCTCATCGCAAGTTGGGAGCAAAGTATTTGTTTGTGTGTGTGCAGGTTCCACGTTGCAGCTAGCAAGCAAAGCTTGGACGAGGCGCCATATATAAATTGTCCGCTGCTGTCGCAAACTAGCAAGCATCACCTTCAGCCGTCACCGTCTCTCTTCTTCAAGAACGATATTAAACCTTGGTTTCTTACTGAGGGAAAACTAGCTGCTATACTCATCACACCTTCCTCTTGGGGTTCCCAACGGGCTGGTCATTCACCACGCATCAAGCTAATTTTCTGGCGTCGTTGCCGGGGAAGAGAGAAGACTTCTGCGAGGGGAGTTCTTCGCACACACATACTTTACTTTGTTATTTGTTTTGCTTTACTTTATTTTATTTTACCTGCATTGCTTTTTATATCAAAAACCCAAAAAAATTAGAATCCTTGGTAGTTGTTTTTACTTTACTTTAGTTTATCATGTCGTTTCCTAAGTTCGTTCTGGAGGACCTCTCTGTAGGGAGTGGTTTGATTATTGGCAAAAGTAACATTGAGGAGTTCTTTAATCACATTAGTATGCATAAGGAAGTTGAGGAAAAGTCTTTGGTTGAGTTAGCTCCTAGTTATGAAGTTGCTTCTGCTCATTTAGTTCACATGTTAGAAGCCAGGTTTGCTAGTCTTAATTCTTCTATGCAATACATGTTCCTTAAGCTTCATGAAATTGAGGATCCCGAAAAGAAAGCTTTCATCTTAGAAACCTTGCGCACAGAATTTAGAGATGTTGCAATTGAGGCTAGGAAGGTTTTTAAGAAGTTTAATAAGCTTGGCTCGCCTATTAAGGTTGTTGGTACGCCTGATGATTTTAAAACACCAATACCTTATGAACTTATAGGAATTCATGATGCTTGGGAAAAGAATTCTAGTTGGATTTGCCCTGAAAATCTTTTCGATGAAAGTAGTGTGCCAAAGCATGATCGTAAAGGAGTTTCAAAAACTCAGTTGAACACATTTTCCTTCATTGTTGAAAAGATCTCTGCTGCTGATCTTAATGCTTCATCTATTGATATTACTTGATTCGCAATTTTCTGCGCCTAGCTCAAAGGCGTTAAAGAAAAGCACTCTTGGGAGATAACCCATTGTTTACTTTTCAGTACTTTTTCTTTTATTTGAGTCTTGGAAGTTATTACTACTATAATAACCGCTCCTTATCCTTTTTATTTCGTTTTTGTGCCAAGAGGAGCCTCTAATTTGAGTGAGGTAAAGATTTGGGGTTATTGCTGTCCTGAAACTGTTTTCGGTGCTGCACCGTAAAAATTCGTGAAAATTCTCTGTTTATCTTTTGGACCTGCGATTTCTTGTGCATATGCCCCAGGTTATATCCAAACATTTCTTAGTTGAACACTTTTTGATTTGAGCAACGGAAAATCCCTCAAAAATTCGTCCATTATCAGCTGTCCAGTTTTGACAGATTTCTGCCAATATTTGTTTTTGCCACTTTATCGCTTTCTTTTGAGTTCTTTTTTATCATGGAACTCTTGTGGAAGTTGCTACAGTAGTATATACTTTATATGTGGTAGTTTTGGGTTGAAACCTGAAGCTAAAAGAGGTTGAATATATTTTATGCTTGCACTAATGTTGCTAATAGAATTGTGTTTAGTTTTGTATGAAGGAAGTTTTCAAGTGTAGGGATTGGAGAATGATGAGATGAGTTGAAGAATGGACAAAAGCTCAAGCTTGAGGATGCCCATGCATCACCCCAAGAAATATCCAAGAAGTACAAGCGTCAAAGCTTGGGGATGCCCCCGAGGCACCCCTTCTTCATCGGCAAAAATCAGGTCACCTTTCAAAACACTATTTTTATTGCTTCATGCACTATGTGTTTTTCTTGGAGCGTCAGTTGTTTTAGTTTTCTTAGTTTGTTTAGTTTGTTTGTTTGCTGCAATAAATGGTTGGACCCCAACAAATTTCCTTTGGAGGAGATGTACTCGTTTTCATTTGCAAAGAATGCTCTAGTTTTCACTCTTATTAATCGAGCATTCTACTTTGTCTGCTACTGCTTTTGGTTTTCGTTTTCGCCTTGACATGCGTTCAGATCTTGTCATATCTTTTCATCAAGGTGTATTTTTGCCTCTGATCTTTATTGGTTTTCATTAAAAGAGGTGTTTATAAAAATTTCAAATGGTGTTGGAAAAGAGAAAAAGCTTTGTGCAAAATAGTGGTACAAGAAGGAGCTTGTGTAGACTGCGGCTTAGGCTTTTTCATGTCATGCTTGATATCTTTTTGATAGTATGCTTAGTGGTTTTGCTGTAGCATGACTTGTCTCAAATAACTGAGATTGCTTAATGAGCCTTTGAAAAAAAATCATGCGTTGTTTTTATTGTATGGAAGCATTATTTTGGTTTTCTCCTTGATGCTTTATTTGGGTTGACTTGGCGCATGCTCATACATGTTAGACTCTTCCAAAGTCGCCATTAGCCTTCATGATCATTTAGTTTTTGACTTTTGATGCCATCATATGCTTCTTTTAATGTCGCTTTGTCGCTTTGCATGATTATGGCCATTATTGCTCTCTTAGTTGGTCGCTCCCAGTCTTTTGCTAGCCCTCACCTTGTACTGAGTATGAGCTCTACTCGTGCATCCAACTCCTAAAAGCCAAGTTTTCCATTGTGTCCACCATACATACCTACTAGCAATTTGCTATTCCAAGTAAATTTGACTTGCTTTTATATTCTCTTCAAATTAAACTCTTACCAATGTTATGCGAAATTCGGTCAGTAAAGCTCTCACGAACCGGAAGGCACACTTTATTTTTCCTGTTCTTAAAATTTTGACATTGTGGTCTTTTATGTTGAGTTGTTATGCTTACAAGTTGTAAGTTGGATTCTAGCCCAGCCATGCTGTCATGGGGCAAGCTTTCAACATTGCACTTCCTTTTGAGTTGATATCGTGATCTTTTGTTTATGGATGCCCGCTGTGTGAAATGAATTGGGAATCTTGTAGGGATCATGGAGTTTTTATATGTGTTAGGGAAACGCCGGGCCGCCAATCTAAGCCATGCATAATTCATGGTGGAAATTTGCAGCATACCCATGGTGAACATTCGACGACGCATCTCACAATAAAAAGCTAAACAATATAGCAAATAAAAGAGATGTCGAGGTGTTCATTGTCTGCTTGTCCTGTCATTTTGGCGTGGGCTTGTTCCATGTCATCGGGCACGGAGGTACCCCATTGGCGGTTCTCAATGATATGCATATACTTACAATGACAAGAGCCTTGCTTGGGACTCTAAGTAAATTAGCATGGTTTGGGTACTTGTATTCACGGGACACGAGGTTTTCAACTTATGATTTGTCAAGCATATGCATCATAATTGTTCTCGCATTAACTTTAACCATTCAAGATGCTTATGATGGGGGCAATGAGAGCTCAAAGCCGGTAAGTACCATAATTTTTGAAGGTTATAAAACTTGCAATCACTGCTTCCCTCTGCGAAGGGCCTTTCTTTTACTTTTATGTTGAGTCACCACCTTCTTTCTTTATGCACCATTAAGAGAGCATAGTTGTCATTCTTAGTGTGATATGCATTGTCCCAAGGTTCATTGATTGACTCATATTGTTGGTTTCACTTGTTCTTAAATTACTTGTATCTAGTCGCCCTCTTAAACTTTGAGGTGTCCTATGCATTTATGTTTTGCTCTCTTTGAAGGACAAGCTGAAAACCATTTGTATGTTTTTCCTTATGATTAGAACACACGTTTGACTTTCATTGTTTCATTATCATGATCTTTTGTTTGAGTTCATGTGCATGTTTACAACATGGTTGCTAAGTTCTTATTGTCATGATTATATCTTTCATGCCCATGTTTTAAGTTCTATTGATCCCAGCTCATCAATGCTTACATATATGATCAAGATTGTGTAGGTGCATGTCACCTCAAAAATTATTCTTTTGTTATCACTTACCTACTCGAGGACGAGCAGGAGTTAAGCTTGGGGATGCTTGATACGTCTCAAACGTATCTATAATTTTTGATGCTCCATGCTTGTTTTTGCACCATTTGCCTATTGTTTCGTTACACTTAGTGGTACTTTTATACATTTTCCGGAACTAACCTATTAACGAAGTGCCACAGTGCCAGTCTCCTGTTTTCTGCTATTTTTGTGTTTCAGAAGTGATACACAGGAAATATTCTCGGAATTGGACGAAACAAGTTCCTGAAGTCATATTTCACCGGGGAGCTCCCAAACATCCGAAGACCTGACGGAGGGGGACCACGTGGCCCCCACACACAGGGGCTGGCGCTGGCCACGCCAGCCCCATGTGAGGCCGCGTGGCTCCACCTCTGACAGCCCCCCTTCGCCTACATATACCCCCTGACGAGAAAAACCTAAAGGCCCGATCAGTTTTCCAGAATACATCGTGATCCGCCGCCGCCGTCGACCCGAAGATGGGGAGGGTCCATAAGCTCTTCCCGGCACCCTGCCGGAGAGGGGAATCGCCACCGGAGGTCTTCTTCATTGCCATGCTTGCCTCCGGAGCGATGAGTGAGTAGTCTACCTTGGACTATGGGTCCATAGCAGTAGCTAGATGGTTGTCTTCTCCATCATGTGCTTCATGTTTAGATCTCATGAGCTGCCCTACATGATTGAGATCACCGTTATGTAATACTATGATGTTGGTTTGTTAGGATCCGATGAATATTGGTGTTTATGATTAAGTTGCTGTACTAAATTATATCTTTTGTTATCTCTATGTTGTTTATGATCTTGCATGCTCTCCGTTGTTAGTAGCTATCTTGGCCGAGTAGTTGCTAGTGACTCCAAGAGGGGGTATTTATGCTCGATAGTGGGTTCATGTCTCTATTTCACCTGGGGGAGTGACAGAAACCTCTAAGGTGGTAGATGTGCTGTTGCTACTAGGGAGAAAACAACATTCATATGCTCAAGGGCATATGCTTTGTTTACATTACACACTTTGCTTAATGCAATTATCTGTTGTTCGCAACTTAATACTTTTGGGGTGTTCGGATGATATCCCCGGGGGTGGATTATTAGTCATAGATGCAGTTGGATGGCGGTCTATGTATTTTGTTGTAATGCCCAGAGTGAATCTCATAGTGATCTTCTTGACATATCACGTTATCTTTATTCTATCAATTGCCCAACTGTAATTTGTTTACCCAGCATGTTATTTTATCTATGGAGAGACACCACTAGTGAACTGTGGACCCCGGTCCTATTTTAATCATATTGCAATCACCTGTTTACTTTTCCCGCACTGTTTACTTTACTAGCATATTACTACTGTTTTCCACTCGATACACTCATAACCTTTGTTTCAAGCAAACCGGTGAGATTGACAACCTCATCGCAAGTTGGGAGCAAAGTATTTGTTTGTGTGTGTGCAGGTTCCACGTTGCAGCTAGCAAGCAAAGCTTGGACGAGGCGCCATATATAAATTGTCCACTGCTGTCGCAAACTAGCAAGCATCACCTTCAGCCGTCACCGTCTCTCTTCTTCAAGAACGATATTAAACCTTGGTTTCTTACTGAGGGAAAACTAGCTGCTATACTCATCACACCTTCCTCTTGGGGTTCCCAACGGGCTGCTCATTCACCACGCATCAGGAACGCAAGAGGTATGGCACTGTACTAGCACGTGTGGCTAGGTGCAACGTCTCGATGACCTCAATGCTGATTAAATTGATGGTAGAGATGTGGTCATGGTGGTTGCAGCACATCTATCTCCAATCATCACACCATAGTGAAAGAGCCCATCACCATCAAAATTGCCACATTCTTCCTCCCAAAAAGTGGCACTACAATATCTGTGGTGGAAAAATTGGTATCTTCTAGCCTGCACAGTATCCATAACGTCATCTGCCATAATTAGTGCAGAAACAAATATGTATATATGGTGAAACACTCTACTCACTCAAAACTGACAAGAAAAGGTGAATCTTACCGTTCCAAGGTGAATAGCGATGCTTACCAAATCGGATAAACGACCAATGCACTGATGTGAAGAAGTGAATACCAAGGGTAGAATAGCGATCACACGACAAGCCAGGAATATATGGTGGAGCTATAGGTATGGTATCCTAAGTACACCGCAAATAAGTCCTAGTGCTGATCGTATGACAAGACCCACGAAACACACATGGTGGAAATAAGCGAGGCAAAGGAACTCTGAAAAAGAGCTCAAGAGATATAAGTGACAATGCACAATAGCTCGTGTTGCAATGCACAAGAGAGACGCTAGCACGGGCTCAATGAACAGGCTCAAGATTGCGCACACGGCAGCAGCCTGATAAGCACGAGATAGCTAGTCTCGTATGGGTAAGATCCTAACACGATGTTGTAGACAGGATGTAGCTAAAGCGATCAAAACCGTGTAGAAGGAGCACTATGTGAACACAGTGGTAACACGCTGTTGCGGCAGCAAAACCGATGAAAAACGTGTTGTGACAGAGATATATGACGCCAGAAATGCACGGCAGCGCGACGGCGACGCGAAACAGACAACAGGCCGAAGTAGTTTGTCTCCTTTTTTTATTTGTGGTGTGGCGTGTACTGCACACAAAGCTGCAGTGTACGTCCCCAGTTTTTTTTCTCTCTTTTTTTACTAAAACAGGCTAAACAGGCTTGAGCCGATCTAGCGCTCGAGGGCAGACAGCCTCCGCGCCTCAGCGAGCCGAACAAAACAGGGCCCTCAATGCGGGCGCCCGACCTCAGACTATCTCCACGCCCAGGTGAGCGGGGGCGGGTGAAGCGATCGAGGGGAACACGCCCGACACCAGACAGTTGCCGTCCCTACGTGAGCAACGCAGCCTCTTTTTTTTTACTAGATCGATCGATCCTTTGAGAACGGAAACTGCTTGCTCAATACCGATTGTCACGGCGCGGGTCAAAGGATTCGTTTCACTTTTTTTTTGAGTACTAGCGATCCGATCTGGGACAGAAAATAGGAAACGGAAACAATCGAAAAACGACGAACGTGGTGCACGAAAGACTGATTTGGCGAGGACGCCGAGGACACAGAAACAAAAGCAAAATGACCAGCAACTATGACTCTAAAGACGGTGCAATCTAGGCTATGGCAAAAACTAAGAACCTTAATTTTTTTGTTGGCTTTTTCTGGATAGTACAGAAAACAAAAACGAATTGCAGGGATGAATATGTGGATGCTCACCGAGTAAACCATGGAAATCTGATGCCAAGATGATATGGGGTGGCCCGATCTTCTCGTGAGCGACGCGATGGTGATGATGGCAGCGGATGATTGTCGGGGATAACTTGGTGTCACCGATGAACTCTCCTCGCTTGAACCCTGATGCCAATGCAACAACTCTCAAACCCTGTAGGATATTCATGACTCCACACACTTGCGCACGTAGCCGTCGACTACGAAACGGTAGTTTGCAATCTACTGATTCCTAATGGAACAACAGATCACACTAAACTTGCAGCAGTATATCACCAAATCCAAATGAATTGGTGCGGAGGAATTCAGATGAATGCTTACAGCAGTTCAACAAAGTAATCTTTAGTCTAAACGTGGTCTAACCCTAATTGAGGGGGCACCCAGGGGTACTCATAGGTGGTCGGGCATCCTCAGCTTTGACCTGGCCCAAAACCTGCCTGGTTTGGGCCCAAACTGACTCAGTTCGACTCAAACGGGTACATACCGACCCATATATGGGTTCGGCCTAATTTTAGCACGTAGGCCATGTGTATGGCGCGCCTTAGACATGTAGACATCGTGTCGAAGGCAGTCCTTGTGCGCCATCACGTGCTCGTGCTCATCCAGACTTGATCTCCACTTGTCTCTCGATCGTCATCCTCCCTCTCCTCCCGCTGGCGATATCTTGACAGATGACATACCTAAATACAACATAGTACATTGCTTTAGGTAGAATATAATTTGGAGATATCAAGACATTCTTTTCAACAAAGAAAGAATTCACCTCATCAAGGAAGCCCTAGGAATTCTTCCCTCAACAAGAAAAATCTTCATTTCAGCTTTCATAAATAAAATTTATCTACATTCCCACTTATCTTCTATCCTCGTAAGACTTACTACATGCATTTTTTACACTACTTCTCTTTCTATTCTTAGATGACCAGCCTCCATGAATCCATCATGAAAGGACCCGTGATGACCATGACCCTGAAGAGTGAGAATGAATTTCCCAAAGCACTAAAGAACCTCATGTTAAGTATGGGAATGCAAGGAGAAGCAGTTTACAAAGGTTTTCCCGTGATAGATGAAGGTCAGAATATTGGTGGGTACAACTCCACCTATATAAGGATAAAGAAGACGACCCCAAGAAGATGGGACTTTGGATGTTCACAAACTCCGAGATGCATACCTCATTCCTTGACTCCGCAAGATGTGCTGCATGGTCAGCACTAAAAGAACTTAGAGAAAGACTCAAGTGGAGACTTCATAATACCCAGAAGGACCTCAAAGAAGAAAAGGAAGATACCACTGCATTGAAGGAAACCATAAGTCAACTTCAAAGTGACATAGAACAGTTGGAATCTGAACTTAGTGTTCAAGGAGACCTCATTAAGACCAAGGATGAACAGATTGCAAATCTAAAGAAGCAGCTGGACCAGAATAATGGATCTAGATAAAAGAGATCCAAGAAGTTATAGTTGGACCTCCATTTAGGAATTTTAATAAGAGACAACGTGTAATAAACATTATGATCATACCGACTTGTGGTTGATCGTACCTTTTTGTGTGTGTTAGAACTAGTTTGCGTGATATGATGAATGTTTGTTAGATGTTGATTGTAAGATGAATTGTCTTGATCTACTGTGTTTGGGTAGGAATCTTCTTTAGACCCATTCTATCTATTTCTCATCTATGCTAAGTCCTAAACCCAAACCGAAGTACCCTCAATGACAGAACAATCGCAACAACCCTGAGATGGAGATAGCCATGCAACGGATGGTAGAAATACACACTGAGATGATGCAAGTAATGACCCCGTGCATGGTCCATTGGGATAGCAAACAGTTACCTCCAGAAATGCAGTAAGTACTGGATGACCATTCCCGAATGGTACAAATGATGTCCCAGATTATGGCTAGTATCAACAACAACGTACCACAAAACAATCTAACCAAGAGGTGAAGCTGAGATATCATTGCTAGCCTGCAAGATCTGTGGAGAAATAGGACACACGTCCAAAGGATGTTGTGAATAGTGCCCTTACTGCAATACGAGCCATCCAGTTGGAGAATGTCCCATGGCCCATGTTACATGTTTCCTATGCGATGGAATCAACCATGTACCCAGTGAATGCAAGTTTTACCCCATGGTGCAACAAATAAATCTATAAGCCAAGGATGGATTATGCCAGTTGCCTGGAAGGACCCCAGGAGATAGACGACCCGAAAAGAAGAAGAAGCAGGACTACAGCCAGATTTTATGCTCCAATTGCAGGGAGCAAGGACATTTTGCAGACCAATGTCTAGAAAGGAACAACAAAGCAAACACACAAGGTAGTGTGAAGAAGGACCTCAGTATGATCACTTGTTACAAGTGCAATCAAAAGGGACACTATGCAAGAAGATGCGTAGAGAAAAGTACTACGAATCACCAGTGAGATGGAATAACTGAAGGATACCGCAAATACAAGAAGAAGACACCAACAAGATGAAGCTAACATGGAAGCAATGGTGTTCAGTTACTACTTGTAATAGATGTTGAAAGGACATGTAAGAGCAATGATCAACTTAATGGAATGGATTATATTTTCTTATGAAATGGCAAACTGAAATGTCTCCAACTCAAGGATAATGCCATATGAGAGTTTCACAAACCCCTAGCTAGGAATGATAGATTTTGTTTTCAAAATTCAAAAATGGGATTTGAATTTTGGATCCATATCCAAGAGAACTTTTGTTAAAGCTAGTGAGGTTGACCAAGAGTTAGAATACGAGGTTTAATAAACCATGTATGGAGTAATGATTTGGGTGCAGAATGGATTGATCACCATTCTTACTACTCTTATTATTTGATCTCATAATGTTGGCTTTGCGAACCTAGAGAGACATAACTATGAGAGATGACATTGTTAAGCTTGACCTTAGGAAGATAGTAAAATATACCCCTTATAATAGGCAAGTGCTGCCAACATGTAGGAACATAGTAAGGATGAACTCCAAGCTTACTGATGAAGAAGACTTGCAATGGAAGGAGTTGACCAACATAGATAGCACCGCTAGAATAGAATGGTATCATCAAAGAAGGAACCATAAGATGAAGAATCTCCAACGTTGTTGATCAAGAGGATGAGATGAAGGCAGGAGACCCCTCAGCTTGGTTTTCTGATTGACCCAAAAAGTAACCCCTCAGTGATACGGATCAACGTGATCCAAAGGGGGTTTGGCCCAATCTTTCACGGCGATCAAACGAACAGCAAGATAACAACAAGAGAATTAAATTTGAGACAGATCAAATCAAACCCTCTTGAACTCCTCACGTTGAAACTGACCGGAATCAACTCCCACGCATGGTATAACATCAGATCTCGAAGATCAGCAAGCAAACACACCGATATGTGCCCCCAAACATTGGGACTTTTCTGGTCTCTTTCTTAGCTCGAAAATAACAAGTCCACCGATACAATGGCGGCTGCCATAACCCTATATGGGTGACTCCGAATGCTACTTTGGCTGGGCTAGGCCCCATACCAAACTAAAAGCCCAAATGGCCAAAACACACTTGATTTTGGACAGGCCCAAAACCATCACACACAAATAAAACCAAACTGAAATAAAAACATGACGCGAACTTAATTAAAATAGAACACCTAAATATCTTTGGCTGCAGCGCCTCGACGAACATGAAACTCCATTGGAGGTGTACGAAAGTTGGGCTTCACATCATCTTCTGGCGGCAATTCAAAGCAGAATTGTCCAAGCTTCAGAACATGAGGTGGGAAAATATTAGGAGTAGTAGTTATGCTCCCCTTATCATCCCCCCAACTTGAAAGGAAACCATCCTCGGTTTCGCCTGAATGTGTTGGACCTTTTTTTGTGCAGCAAACACGCCCACTTTGATATCCTTATCGACCATAGGCTGCAACACATGGCGCTTCCCCTTATGCCACAAGGAATAAACATTGGACCTGCCTTCGTGAGTGGAATGCCTATCAAATTTCCACGGTCGTCCTAGCAGCACATGACATGCATCCATAGGCAAAACATCGCAGACCACTGTGTCCTCATAATTACCTACTGAAAATTTCAGGCGCACCTTATATGTGACTTTCAGCTTCCCTGAATTATACAACCACTCAACACAATGTGGCTGCGGGTGCTTCCATGTAGGCAATGATAGAGAATCCACCAAACTCTTGCTAACAACATTTGTGTAGCTGCCACCATCAATAATCAGTTTGCAAGTGGTTTCCTTGACAATGCATTGGGTCTGAAATATATTCCAGCGCTGCCCTTGGTCGTGTATGCGATCTTCTGGTACGTGTTGCACCATTAGATTTTTTAAATTTGCAGCAAGTTCATACCCATCCATGATCACTTCAGGATTTTCCTCAGATTCCTCACTTGATGACGCATCAGCTTTCTCATCATCACTAGCAGAAACATAGCCATCATGTGTGAGCATCACCCTTTTTCTATTAGGGCAATCACGCTTCATGTGTCCTCGTCCTCCACAAGTAAAACACTTGATGTTTGCAATGGACTGCGTAGATGCAGTTTTGGACACCCCAGATTTGGGTGCCTCGCTATGAGAAACACTATTAGAGCGTGTAGAAGGTGTCGTCTGAACACTAGGACCAGCAGCCTCGGTATGAGAACGATGCCATGATTTTGTAGGTGCTGCAGCTTGGCGTCGTTTGATTTGTTGCTCTGCATGCTCAGCTTGGTGCACAAGATCCTGAAGATCATTATAGTAAACCATCTCCACACGATCACGCACCTCAAAATTCAGTCCATTCAAGAACCGAGACATCGTGGCCTCTATATCCTCCCTTGTCCCTGTATGTATCATCAACAACTCAATCTCTTTATAATACTCATCCACAGATTTAGTACCTTGAGTGAGCTGCTGCAACTTATTATACATGTCTCTCTTGTAGTGTTCAGAAACAAAGCGATGTCGCATAATATCTTTCATACCGCTCCATGACGTTGGGCAAGTACGCATACGTAGAATTTCATTCCACCAAATTAGCACATAACCGGTGAATTCAACAACAGCCAGTTGAAGTCTCTTCTCCTCAGTGTAATAATGAGTAACAAAAATCTGATCCATGCGCATCTCCCACTCCAAATAATCGTCAGGTCTGCGGTCACCGGAAAAAGGAGGTATGGACAATTTGATGCATCCAAGACCACCATCATCAAGTGGAACACGACCAACATGGCCAACACGGTCACGATCATGTGGCTGTACACGATGAGCACCTGTAGGACGAGCAGCAAACTGTCGTTGTTGTGGTGCATAATCAGTGTCATCGGCAAGTTCTCCTTCATAAGCGGGTGCCACGGGTCGATGATCATGAATTTCAGCAGGGCGGCGTGGTACCACGTCGCGAGGTTGTGCAGCAAGAGGGGGCTGCACGGGTGCACGGCCGGTAGCATCACCCATTCCATCAATCCGGGTAGCGAGCTGTGCAATTTGCGATGTCAATGTGGCATGACTCCGCAAAATAAAATCGCACGTACTATCAAAACCGGCCCGAACATTAGGAGCCAAATCTGAAGCAAAACTAGGTGGCACAAGTTCCTTCGGCTCCTCTGCAGCAGCTACTGAATTTTCACCATTAGCTGAGTTCACCATTATATGCAAACAGCGGCAAGAACCAGGACAAAATACTTGGGGTGTACTGTAGCTACAGTACATGGGTATATCTTGTAGCGTCACGGGAAAAAAGTTCAGGCAGACCAAACAATAGCAGCAATCTCTCACGCCGAAGGGAAGACAATGTCCGTGCTTCAGCGCAGAGAACAAGTAGAAAAGTTGCAGTCACCGCAACAATATACAGGGGAAAAAAAACGGGACAAGGCAAGGAGTCCTTTTTCGTGGCTTTTGCTAACGATCAGAACATCATAGTCTTGTACGTGAATCCCCGGTCAGTCCCTGATCTCTTTCCTTGAAACAAACAACAATACGCTGATCCTATTTCCAACACCAAATCCACGTTTTGGTGCCTGCGCGGAGTCCAAAGCTCGTACGATGCCAACTCAAAATTGATCAGGAGTGGAGTACTTGCTGTTCACGTGAGACAAATTACCAATGCGATCTGTCCAAGAAAGAGTCTAACTTCTTCACGTAGACTACTGTACCACCAATTCGATGCAATTTTTCTTCTGTGTGAACAGAACAACAAGGCGGTAATTGAAATTGCTCCTCTTCGATGGAACAAGCGATCCACTGGCGTGTCCCCAATAACAACCAATCTCGACAGATCTAGAATTGCTGATCCACAAAAGAACATAAATTCTAGCACCTCCAAAGCAGATGATATTGGTGTCGGCAGGACACTCGGTAATATCTTCCGCAGTAAAGAAAACAACAGCAGATAAATCTTAGCAATAAATTCACCATGATAAACCCGACAAATCTGATACCAAGATGATACGGATCAACGTGATCCGAAGGGGGTTTGGCCCAATCTTTCACGGCGATCAAACGAATAGCAAGATAACAACAAGAGAATTAAACTTGAGACAGATCAAATCAAACCCTCTTGAACTCCTCACGTTGAAACTGACCAGAATCAACTCCCTCGCATGGTATAACATCAGATCTCGAAGATCAGCAAGCAAACACACCTATATGTGCCCCCAAACATTGGGACTTTTCTGGTCTCTTTCTTAGCTCGAAAATAACAAGTCTGCCGATACAATGGCGGCTGCCATAACCATATATGGGTGACTCCGAACGCTACTTTGGCTGGGCTAGGCCCCATACCAAACTAAAAGCCCAAATGGCCAAAACACACTTGATTTTGGATAGGCCCAAAACCAGCACACACAAATAAACCAAACTGAAATAAAAACATGATGCGAACTTAATTAAAATAGAACACCTAAATATCCTTGGTTGCAGCGCCTTGACGAACATGAAACTCCATTGGAGGTGTACGAAAGTTGGGCTTCACATCATCTTCTGGAGGCACTTCAAAGCAGAATTGTCCAAGCTTCAGAACATAAGGAGGTGGGAAAATATTAGGAGTAGTAGCTATGCTCCCCTTACCTCTCAGCTTAAATTTCTGATTGACCCAAAGAGTGACTCTTCAGTGTCCAAAGTAGTTCAGCAGCTACCTTGTTGGATGGAAGCTCTACAAGGGAGCAAGGTTATCACCAAGGAACCTTGAGGAAGGTTGGAGCCCAGGTTGGTGAATAGACACCCACCTATTGGAAATAAAGAGGAAGACTAACTATGGGTCAAAAGATGATCCAGTGCCAAGTCAAAAGATGACCCAGTGCCAAGTCAAAAGATGACCCAGTGCCAAGAAAAGGCCAAGGTGTTTCGGATTGAACCCAAGGACCTAGACTACCTACAAAAGACTCTTTTAAGGGTGGTAGCCACCTAGGTAATCCAAAACCTATCTTTCTTTCTAGCCTCTCCAATCTCAGGGATTAGATTTCTTTTAAGGGTGGTAGTCTGTAACTGACAAGGGGTTAACTTGACAAATGTCCTACATGAAGGACTTAGGATCGGGGAGATAGGGCGTCAGATGAACTCGAAGGTAAACTCAGCCAAACAAGGTGTCTATGAAAGTAAACGTGGGTGTAAAACCTGGCTTCCTTTCAATCTCCCCTACACCGTCCCCTCCTGGCCCCTATATATAGGTGGCCAGGTCTCAAGGATCGGGTAGGGTCCGATACAGATTACAATATCGACATACGGTAAGAACTCGTATTTCGACTAGTTTTACAATTGGGCCTAGCTTAACGGGCCTCAGGGGTACTCAACTGATGGGCTCTATTATCTATACCCTTGTTAGTAGCCCCTGAGATTCTACCAGAATTGCAGATTCAGGTTGAATCTCTAATCTTAAAATCTTTGACTTGATCATTTCTTCGACTTCTTCATATCTTCAAATCTTCGACTTGGTCTTTCAACTTATTCTTATTATGATATCTTGCAAGGGGTTTTGATGAACAAGCCTAACAACTCTGACGGATCAAGAGGCCAGTTAACTGCCAGAACAGATACTTGTCACCTACTTCAAATTCAATCCCCTTGGACTTGAATTCGGGAAACCGGTCAAACCCATTCTTTTGCCGCATTTAGGACTTACAAAGAATGAATCCCAGTGGTTCTCAGGGTACCTAGTGCATCCACTAGGATTTTTCTTTGCGTTGTAGACACGGATACATACCAGCAGAGCGCATCCATGTGCTTATACCGGGCCACACATGACGGATCCTGGGGTCTTACCTTCGTGATAAATCACGGCATTCAAGTTTTGTCGCGATGATGCAACTCGAGAATCATATGTCGTAGCCTTGTTTGACTGATCCAACATACAAAATATTCGGGTTATATAACCATGATTTAATAAACAATTCGCTCCCGATGGGAATAATAATCATTTCATCGAATTTTCCTTCACCGTCCTTGCTCCGGTATTCGTCAATAAACATCATTGGGTGCGCACCCAGCACTCCCGATGGGAGTAGCCCCTGAGGCTATAGTCAAAGAATTATTTTTTCGAGTATAGGCTCAAATATAGTATGCTCCAGTTTCATACTTCAACTCGAAATAGTTTGATGATAATATCATCGGGGACGCGTTCAACGCTCCCGATGGTAGTAGCCCCCAAGGCTATAGCCGAATGTTTTCGGGTGTAGTCTCCAAAATTAATTCCTATTTTGTCGGCGCTAATCTTTTGTCACCGCCCCTTCATTATTTACTCGCAAATTGCCATATTCAATATTTGTCGAGTACACGCATCTGTTGAGTTTATCTTTGGCTTTGTATCTTCTTCATGATGTCAGCGGCCAAATTTCTCTATACGTCACTTTGAATGAGCGCGAACCATTTCATGGGTAGCACGGTAATTTTGTATTTTTCCCCACCCGTTAGTGGGCTGCCACTTCCTCTCCGTGCGCCACGTCTCAACCCACGTTCCTTCTCCGGGAAGGTATATTAGGAGAGAGTGGAGATTTGTACTATTTACCAGCTCATTATCTCCGCCGCCGCCATTATTTCAATCTCTGCGCCCTGCTAATCTCCTGCCTAGCCCCCGAGCGCGGAACGTGGATGCGTGTGAAGCACTTGGCAAAGAAGAACAAGATGGCCAAGGGTAAAGCGACAAACTCCGCAATGAGCTGGGTGCCCTCTGCTTTCAAGCAGAAGGATCTGATCAAGGCCCAGGCGGACGGTCTCGTCTCCAACAATGACTCCATCATCTTCCCTAGCACCGAACGGATCCCCAAGCCCCCGAGCGGCTACCGGGTGATGTTCCTTGCTTTCCTTCTCTGCGGACTCTCTCTTCCTGCCCACGAGTTCCTTCGTGGGCTTCTTTATGTTTACGGTGTGCAGCTTCACCAGCTCACACCTAACTCTATCCTCCACATTGCCTGTTTCGTGACTCTTTGCAAGTCATTCCTGGGGATCAAACCCCATTTTCTTCTTTGGAGGTCCATCTTTCGGCTCCGCCCCAGCATTTCTTTGGCAAATAAGCCTGAGCTGGGCGGAGCTGTCGTCTCTGTGTGTGCTGAAGCCCAATATTTGGAATTTTCTATGTCTGCATCAGTCCAGGGATGGAGGACCAATTGGTTTTATGTCAAAGACCATAAAGCCTCCTCCAATGATGAATACGGTTTAGCCCTTTTCGATGCCTCCAAGGAATTGAAGAAGTTGTCATCGTGGGATTCAGCTCCCACAGATGCAGAGATGGAGGCGATCGCACCGCTGCTGTCCCGCATCCAAGCCCTGAAAGGAGGTAAAGGAGGTGCTCTGTCGTGTATTCAACTCATGGCGTTCTTTGTGCAACGTCGGGTTCAACCCCTGCAGCATCGTCTTTCCAAGCTTTGGACCTATTCTGGCTTGGTAGATTCTTCTTGAGTCTTGGGAGATCTGATTGAAAAGCAAGATGTCGACAAGCGGGTTAGGGCTCTCACCAAGCTCACCAAGGATCATGCAGTTGCGGACTTGGCCACCCCTTATTTCGACTCTGAGCACCCTTTCCCCGAGGTATGATATCGATTCTTGTTTTTCCTGCTGTCATTTGGCATGTCTTGATGATTTTACTGACTTACTTCTTTTGCAGGATCATCAGTTCCTTGTTTCATGCCCTCCCCTTCTAGAGGAGGGTCCTCTTCCAGCGGATCTGGCCTCTGCTGTTTCCGAAGCCCCCGAGGCTGAAGAAAATCAGGATGGAGATGATGCCAAAGTATCGGAAGATGATGCGAGCTCGACGACATCGCCTCCTCCTGCACTTTCTAAAGATTTCATTGTCGATAAGAAGAGGAAGCGTGTCGAAGAGCTTGCTTCTTCGAGTACCTCTGTCCAGAGAACTGCGGCCGGTGAAGCCCTTGTTCAAGAAGATGATCTAGAACTGTTCGACTTCATGGCATCGTAAATGTTCTGTGTACTCTATGATTTTGTTGTGTTTGCTATTTTCCCTTTTTGGGTTGTATAAAACCTGTTTCCTTTTGCTTTTCTTTGCAGTAATGATGAGGACCCAAAGAGGGATGCTACCATTGCTCCTTCTGCTGGGGATATAACTGCTAATGAACCTCCCATGCCAGAAGTTGAACCGACCGTGAAATCTCCGAAGGCCTCCAGAGCTCCTATCAAGGAAGTTCCCGTGTCCCGGAGCACCAAGATCGAAGGAAGCCGATGCTTCCTTCGAAGCCCATGAATCCGCGGACTCCCCTAATGATGTAAGTGTTTATCCTCCCTTATGTTTCTTGCATTATCCGTATACTCATGTGTTCCCTTCTTGATAGGCATTGATTAAGAAATTTGTCGCCTTGGGCACTAAATGTGCTGAGTACTTGAAGGTTGCTAGAGCTTCCAAAGGTGAATTACTTTTCCTACCTTTGCTTATCTTGTATGCTTTTCTTTGCTTGTTGCTTGATCTTTTCTTTCCTCCTTGCTGTCCTGCAGCTGCCTTAGCGACAGCCAATGCTCACATTTCATCGCTAGAGGCTGAACTCAGCGCTTCTCGGAAAGCTTTTGATGCCGCGACTGCTGCCAAGGTCAGTGCTGAGAAGTCAAATAAATCGGCATTGGCTAAGGCGAAGAAAGCGGAGAAAGCCTTGTCTGATGCTAACAAGGAGCACCTCCAGCGGGAGCAAGCTGTGGCTGAGCGGCGGAACACGATGTCTATTGCTAATAGAAGTACACACTGTACCTTTCTTCTTCTATTACTTTTTGATTTACTTGTTTTCTTATACTTGCTTATATATTCTTCTTCTGCTGTTTTCTATCTTCTTGGTTCTACAGAATACACTAGAGTGCCTGCGTCGACTTTGCAACCAGACAGCGATCCCCTCATGGCTGTGGTTAGCTTGCTTAAAGCGAATTGGAAGTCCGTCCAAGACATCTTTGAGTTAGTTAACCGCGTTCCTACGCGGATTTTTGCCGGGTTGTGGCCCAAGCAAAAGGCGGAAATGCCACACAATGATGTGAAGAAACTCGCCCAGGCCTTCGACACCACTGACGACCCCATCCTTCAGATGAAAGGCCTTTCTTTGAAGTGTGGTGCCAAGGGGGCCATTGCATTTTCATATGCACATGGTGCGGAGGTTGACTGGGAGAAAGTTGGCTCTTCCCATGGCCGCACCCACTCAGAGCTAAAGGCTTTCTTTGAGAATGCGAAGAAGTTTTCGCCCGCCATTGTGGCGATGATTTCTCCCTCTGCGGCTTCTTCTACGCCAGTTTCTTCGACACCAGCGATGAATGAATCCGTGCCTCCTCCGACTGCCGGTGCTGCTTCTGCCATGCTTTCCTCTGCCATGGAGCATGATGCTGAGGTGGCGTAGTCTTAATCTTCCTATTGTTTTACCCATCTCTTTTGTTGTAACAAACTTCTAGTTATACTCTGCCTGAGAACTGGTCAAAAGGCTTTACACTTGCTTGCGGATATCTTCTCTAATATGAAATGCTTGAATGATGTTCCTGAGATGTGTCTTTTCTTCTGATTGACTTTAGCCTTTGCTTGCTGGTGAATCGTCAGGTTATGATCGAGCTCAATCCCCTGATGATATATTCGCTTCTGAGATTTCCTCACCTCCTCGTCCTCCCTGTCGATGTGAGGAATATTCTTTCAGAGTTGCGGACCTTGAGAGCCGCCTATCCTTGATGAAACGCCAGGCACAAGTTGCTCTAGACAAGGCTAGTAAGTCCCATGGTTTCGTAAGACAAGTGTCTGATCTCGAAGACAAAGTGTCGGGTCTAGTAGCGAGGATCACTCATTTTGAGGAGTGCGAGTCCTTTCTTCTTGGTATCGTCGAGTCTGTTTACGAGATGTTACTTTGTAAGTCTTCAGGGAGTCTCTCCTCTTTGTTTTTGCTCTGACTTTCTCCGTGCTGATTTTTGCTTGCACCATAGGTACCTGCCTTGATCTTGTTGGCGAATCACGTCGGGTTACTGAACGGATTACTGCTCTTCAAAGTGTTGCTCAAGGAACTGAAAGCTTATGGTCCAATCCTCGCCGCTGTCGTGCCACCGTGCTTCTTCAGGATCGTGCGCAGTACATTGGTGAAGCTATTGATGGTTGTCGTAAGGCCCTGACAACCATGTACTCTGTCATGCTGCCTCATAATCCTATGCCGAGGGATTTTAGACAGCTACTTGAAACTTTCTGGACGAGCCAGCGAGTCCACCTCCTTATAAAGCTGAACTTGATTGCTGGTGCTAATTTCGCTCTTGGATGGATGCGAAAGTGGAATCCAAGACTTAATTTTGACCGCATGTCCCAGAGTTTGCCTCCAGGACGAACTACGGTTGGGATTCACATGGATGCAATGCTGGAACCAGCGAGGAGAATTATTTCGAGGTTATTGCAAGAAGACGCCAGGTTTTTTCAGGAGTATCATTATTTGAATCCTTTTGATGTGGATGACTCAGAGCCACCTGCTCCGTGATTTGGATGTATATACTTATTGTATTTGTGAGAGTGCTTTTTCCTTGGGTCGTTTATCCGAGGAAATTGTAGTACTCAAGGCGTTTTATCCATTTTTGGTGTTTTTTGCCGCGTTTAGACATGTAAGCTTAGATATGATGGACTTGTCTTTATTATATTTTGTAATGTAAGATACATGGGGTGACCCAAGAGATCCGGCCTGTGGCCTATGTTCTGGATCTAGAGAGCATTGCCCTAGG
This sequence comes from Dactylis glomerata, assembly GCA_007115705.1. NCBI lineage: Eukaryota > Viridiplantae > Streptophyta > Magnoliopsida > Poales > Poaceae > Dactylis > Dactylis glomerata. The sequence goes on along the minus strand of QXEO01002108.1, from coordinate 1,680,527 downwards.
ATGACTTGTGGCTTTTATAGCCTTATTCTTCTACCCTACTCTGGTGTTCTCGATACTTATGCCGCCGTGGCCTTCTCTTCTTCCCTTATAGCTTTGTCTTCTGTTGTCTCTTCTACTTGTGGTTTCTTCGTCTCCGGTTTCGCGGGACGCCCCTCGGGTAACTTGTCAACTTCTGTAGTCGCAATTTTTGCCTTTTCTTTGGGTTCTCCATAGTTGGCTATCATGCCAAAGTTTTGCCCCATCTTGTGGAACTCCTTGTCGCATAGGTCTGATACCTCAAAACTTCCTTTTACCGTAATGATTCCCTTTGGACCTGGCATCTTGAGTACTGGATACGTGTAGTGAGGTACTTCCATGAATCACGAAAACGCGGGTCTCCCGAGGATCGCGTGATATTGTGATGGCCAGTCCATGACTTCGAAGTCGAGTTTCTCCCTTCTATAGTTTTGTCGATTTCTGAAACAGATGTTGAGTGCTATTCGACCAAGTGGATAGTTAGCACTTCCTGGGACTATTCCATGAAAAGAGCAGTTAGTGGGTTTCAGGAACTCCAATGAAATGTGCATTGCCCGTAGGGTCTTTGCGTATATGAGATTTATCCCACTTCCTGCATCCATGAATATTCTGTCGACATCGTAGGTTCCGATTTGAGCTTTGAGTACCAAGGGCGCGTTTCCTGGCCAAGGTACTGTTTTTGGGTGATCATCCCCGCTGAATTCAATTGGTTGCTCTGACCAGTGCAGATACTCTGTTGTTGCTGGTGGTGAAGTTATTGTGAGATTGACTTGTCGCGTTATACTTTTCTCCTCTTTGTTCGACTTGGGCACTGGCTGTATCATTGCTGTAATGTGCCCTTTAGATGGAACATATCCTTCGTCGTCGTCGCGTCCCTGATTTGGTTGATCTTGGATCTTGGGAGCTCTACTGTTCCCTTGTTGGGTTGTTGGTGTGTTGCTTATGTTTCCATCGTATCCCTGCCGTTTTGCTTCGGCTTGTTTATTGAGTGCTGCTTCCTGCAGTTTCAAGAATGTAGTGCAATCTTTCATTGTGTGTCTGGATACATGTTTCCCATCGACGAATGCAGAGTTAATATGACATGGTCCGTTCAGCATATCTTCTGGTGATGGGTTATACTCTCTAGGTTCCCTTGGTTGAAATTTTCTATAGTCTTCTTTTTCGTAGCTATGGTATCCCGAGCTTTTATAGTCATTACTTTGGTAGCTGTTATCTTTGTATCCTGCGGCTACTTGGATGTGAGAGCCATAGTTGTCATAGTTGCGAGATCTTCTGCGTTGACCTCCATGCCTGTTTCCTCTATCATCCTCCGGTGATCGCGTGCGTTTATTGTTGCACGCATCCTCTCCATCTGCAAATCTGTTTGCTACATCCATTAGATCTGATACTATTTTTGGCTTTATCCTACCCATCTCTTCGACTAGGTCTCCTCTTCGTAACCCAATTATGAACGCATCTACTGCTCTCTCATCTGAGACTTCGACTGCCAAGTTTTTGATTATACTCCACCTTTGGATGTATGCCCTTAATGTTTCCCCGCGTTGCTGTACGTAGGCTTTGACTTCTTCTATAGATGCTGGCCGCTTGTATGTCGACTTGAAGTTACTCATGAATTGCTTTGTGAGTTCTTCCCAGCTTCCAATTGTTTCTGTTCCTAGTTTGCTTAACCATGACCTTGCTGCACCGGTGAGGTGTAACTGCAAACTTTGCATTGCTGTTTCCCTGGTTCCTCCTAATATTTTTACTGCTTGTAGGTAGTCTGAAAGCCATGACTGTGGCTCCTGAGATCCATCATACTTTTGCTGGTCATGAGGTAATTTGAAGCCTTTGGGCACTGGTGTGATGCGAACCCTACGGGTAAAGCATGGTGCCCCCATCTCCTTTTCATCGTCTTCATAGTCGCGTGTTTTATCTGGGGTTCTAGATCATCAGGTTCCTTTGTTTTTTGGACTACTATATCGACCTGGTGACGGTGTCCTAGATCGTCGACTTCCACTTCTATGCCAAGGACTATTGTGACGGCATGGTGACCTTGGTTTGTGGGTTCCTTTGTTGCGATACACTTCCTCCTCTTTTGCTGATAGTTTGTTGCCTACCATCTTCAATCCGTTTAGTGCTACGCGATGCATATATTCCCTCGGATCTCCTGGATTGGGTCGTGTTGTATATAAGTATGCTTGAGCTGCCACCAGTGCTGCTTCAGGAGTTTTTGGTATAATGTTTCCTTGATCGTCGACCGATAGGAAGGACAAGTTGAGGTTTTTCGAGATACTTTGCCTTTCTGAATGCTCGAGATTCTCACATCTTGATCCATGCCAATGATGCCTTCTGTTTGTGTACAATGCATCACTTCATGCTCTACGAGCGGCGTCGCTTGCTGCAATGGCCGAGTCCTTCCTTTTCTGTATTTCAATCCTTTCTTTTGCTAATAACTTTGCCTGCTGCCTTAGGGCGTAATGGTATCCCAAAAGCATGTTTTGGCTAGAGTTTGCTTGTATTGGCGTGCCGTGCTCCACGACTGTATTGATTGTTCTCCACTCATCTTCTGATAGTCGAACTTTTACCCTTCTTGCGAGAGAGTCAGCGGTTTCTCCTTCCGCTAAGTGGTTTGCTCCTCTGTTTATGTTTGTTGGATTGAGCACTAGATTATTGTTGTCATCAAGTTCTTCTGAATTGTCTTCTGTGATGGCTAATATCTGGCATCGATTGTCGAGTTTGCCACTGTAACTTGAGAAGATCGAATTATCATCTTCAGAAAGTTCTAGTCCTGTTTTCCAAGTGTCCATTGATTGATCTGAGATGTCGTCATGGTAGATCATGAGATCTTCGAGTTAAACCTCTAGGTCGAAGTTTTCCATGGTTTCGTCGCCTTCTGTGATTTTTCTTTCTTCTTCTTCTTCCAAGCTGATCGGCGAGTTTACCTCGCTGGAAGAATCTTCTGGTGATTCCGACATTGCTACTGTCTTGGGCTCACTTGCCGACGGATCCGATTTCGTCGGATCTGAAAGGCGAATCGAACGTACTGATCCAACACGAACGTTTAGACTTTTGATCGTCAAATCCATATCCTGATCCATGCTTTCAAATACTAGTGTGAAACTTGACTGGTGAGGTTGAAAATCGACGGTTTCGAAGGGTATCTGAATTTCGTCGACTTGTGGATTGCTGTTGGCTGAAAACAAAAAAGCCATCGAATTCATGGTTCCAACGCCAAGAGTCCCCATGGTCAGCACCAATTTGACGAGGGGTTAACTCGACAAATGTCCTAGATGAAGGACTTAGGATCGGGGAGATAGGGCGTCGGATGAACTCGAAGGTAAACTCAGTCAAACAAGGTGTCTATGAAAGTAAACGTGAGTGTAAAACCTGGCTTGCTTTCAATCTCCCCTACACCGTCCCCTCCTGGCCCCTATATATAGGTGGCCAGGTCTCGAGGATCGGGTAGGGTCCGATACAGATTACAATATCGACATACGGTAAGAACTCGTATTTCGACTAGAATTACAATTGGGCCTAGCTTAACGGGCCTCAGGGGTACTGAACTGACGGGCTCTATTATCTATACCCTTGTCAGTAACATCCCAAGATTTTATCAAATTTTGGGGGGAAATTTTTTTCTTTTGTTTTGCATGTGTTGATTGAAAATCCACGGGAATTTAAAACTTTTGAGTTTATTTAAAAGCTTTATTAGAAAACTATTCCAAACTTTCTATTATTTCTTGAAGAACTTCTTTGACAAAATGAAAGCTTTCCAAATATTATTTTTGCACATAAAATCTTGCAAGCTTGCTTGCAAAGAAAAAAAACAAAATGTGTAAAGAATTATGAAGTTGCATTTCTAAAACTATGTTTGAAAATGGATTTAAAAATATTATTTATAAAAATATATCCTTTGATTTTAACAAGATATATTTCTCAAACCCTAATTCTATTTTAATTTTGCAAGCAAGTCCTCCTTGCTAGTTCATAAGGCTCTATTAAAAATCTTATTTCTACTCTGAAAATATGCATTCTACTGGTTTAAAACATTGCTGTGAATTTTAAAAATTTAGGAATTTGTTTGAGCTGATTTGAATAAATTTGCAAAAGTTTGAAACAAATCAGAATTCAGAATTTGAAAAAAGAAAAGGAGAAAGAAATGAGAAAAAGGATAAATGGCCGGGGCGTCGTTTCGGCCCAGAGGCCAAAGCCAGCCCAGCCCGCCACCTCCCCGAACCGAATCGGTACGCTGCCCCGCAGCGCAGCCACTGACAGGTGGACCCCACCTGTCAGTCGTCTTCCACCTCGAGCAGGAGACTCACCCAAACACGGCGTCTCCCTTGTCCATCTGATTCCGCCTAAACCCTAACCCCCTCACCAAGCCAGGGCGCCTATAAAACCCCCACGACGCCCTCTCCAATCTCCCTCCCTCAATCGCATCAGAACGCCACAAGGCTACGCAAATTTGCTCATCGGAATCCGCCGTGTCTGCAGACTTCACCGCAAGATTTCGATCACCTCGGTGAGCCCGAGCTCCCCTCTCTTCTCCCAATCTCCTTCTATTCCTCTGGCGCGTCCGCTGATACTCTTCCCTCGCACAATCTTGTAGTAAACCGAGCATGGCATCATCACACGAAGGTCACCGACGCCATGCGGAGCTCCAGCCGCGCTTACCCTTCATTACTGGAAGCGATCGACGTCCTCGTTCACGCACCCGAGACCGCCTCACTCCGCGGATCACCGTCGTACACTCGCCATCGACCAAGGACCACTGCAGCTTCGCCGGAGTCCACCACCTGCACGCCTCGCCCGCGATTTCTCATCGGAACCCTAACTCAGGTCTGCCCCCTCTCTCTCTTTGAATCTCGTTCATCAGATCTTGATCCTGTGGCTTAAATAGATCCCTTAAACTCAATCGGTATAGGTCAATCTGGAGCGTCCGATCTCACTTTAATCCGATGGCTCATATCGCTAATCCACCCAAACCGGTACCGACCAATAGAAACATGCCACGCATCAGCCCCAGATTCAAATAGATTTTGAATTATAATTTTGAATCTGTTTTCAGTTGAATCTTGTAAATTCCATATCTTTCGATTCATAGGTTAAAAAATTGCAAATGATATGTCATTGGAAAGCTTATAACATGTAGAATCTAGCAGTACAATAAAATTTCATAGTTTCGGTGTTCAAATTGAAATCATTTTCAAATTGAATCAAACCTATCTGTTAACTTGTTTATTCCATATGTTTAGTTCCAAGTGTCCAAAAATTGTAAATTTGTAGTCCATAGAATCCTCTAAACTCGTAGAACATCATAGAATCAAGAAACGAGAAAGTTGATATGTGCACAGACTTTGTGCATTTAAATCTATCTAAATCACTAAGTTGATCATAATTTGAAAACTATAATTTATTTTAGGATAATTCCAATTGTCTTAGCTTTGTTTTACTGCAAGCTATCTACTAGTATCATTCCTTAATTTTCTTGATTCACTCCAAAATAATTCAAATTTGAATGTGGGAATTTGAGTTATTTCATCATAGTAATAAATTCTACATTCTCTCCAATATTGTTTCTTTCAATCATGTTAAGTTCTATGATCATATCTAGTCACCAAAACACATTCATGACTTTACCTAGACACATATTCCATCTATCTAAACTCAATCTTGTCCAGCCCACACTTATTCAAATTACAAATGGTGTTAGTTGAGTAAAGTGTGAAACATCTCAATTCTAGCTACAACTTTGTCAATGTGGTCCTATATAATCAATGCCCCTAGTGCGTGTTCTTACTTCACGATTGTTCAATACACCCTTAATCCAAAGTCTCAAATATCATTCACCCATAGTAAATCCCTTGTTTAGTTAATCATGATTTCATGTGTTGAACTATTTAATTTGCAAGTGAGTTAATTGAGTAATTCAATGCATCATAAAACCTTGCCAAAAGCCTAAGTGTAATATATGCTATTTAAGAATAAATTGCCGTCACACTTATTCAATAGTATTACTACTACACTATTTGACACTTGTGTGAGTTAATTTACATGAGTTATTCCAAGTTCTCTTCATTAAGATCTCATCATTCATGTCTTGTCATTTACGAATCTCTTCCATCACAAAATCTTAAGAAGTCTAAACTGTTAAAACAAAATACTTTATAATTGTTTGTCTTGTTTGGTTGTGTTTGTATTGTATGGTGTGTTTATGTTGTGTTATGTTTGTGTTATAGTCTTGAACGGAGAGCATACGTGATTAGTTGAGAAGAGTGAAAGACTTTGGACTTCAAAAAGGCAAGTGACACACATATTCCCTACCCACTTTCATTATGCATTAGTGTTTTTAGTAGTATGTATGATAGGTGGAATACTTAACTATTTTTATAAATTGCTACATCCTAGTAGTGAGTAGCTATCCATGAACCCCACCTGTTAGGATGCTAAATACTTTTAAAAATATGAGGCTATGCTATGATCGCTTGTTAAAATTGTTTTGTAAATAAATTAACAACTTCAACTAAAAAGAACTACCTGGGTGGATTGGTTTGTTGTGGAGGCGAAGTAGGTGGGTTATGGGGCACATGCCTCGTAACAGGAAGTGTACTCATGATACCGCTCGGGATGGCCACTCAGGATTAAAGAGATTAATATGTCTTCCATGAGTAGATGTACTTCTAATGCAGCCTTATGACAATATGGGCTCTGTCTTAATTGAGTAGGATTAAGGGTTCAACCATAGGGTACTAATAGCAGGTGGTAGCAGAATATAGTGGGTACGGTCAGATCCAGATGGTTGAATGCTTTTTCTGAAAGGTCTTGTCTCATTTTATTTATGGGGGTAAAATGAGTCTTAAGGTGAAAGTGGACAACCCTTGCAAGGTGTCAAAATCTAAGCGTTTAGCTGTGTCCTCGGTTATGGACAATTGAGTCTTTAGTCATGGAATGTTCGGAAGAATCTCATCACTGTTTCTGAATGCTTTAAAATTTGACTAGAAACAATCAGGAGAAGCTCAGGGCCATACACTCCGAGGGGTGGTGGTTTGTGTGTTTCAAACTTTGTTGAGTTTTGCCCAGAACTACATGCCTAATTAACATGTAGTTTGTGGGGGTTATCTTGACATTTATAAACTAAAATTTTGAAAGAAAGTTTTGCAAAGAGTTGTACGATAAAATTGGCTTTATGCAAATTAGCCTATGAGATCCACCAGCCAAATTTCATGTAGTATAGTCTTTTCACAAATGCCACCAAATATGTGTCATTTGCCAGTACATTGTTGTACTGACCCCACTAGGGCTGCATATTCAAACGTGCAGGTTTTGTTCGGATGAGAAACGTTTGGTAGGATCTCGAGTCTACATTCCAACATGTCTGCCTATGGCACTTAATGAAGATGGAGGCTCATTGTTACCGTGCTTCATGCTGTAACTGGATTTACATTGTAATTGATGCTATTGCAATGAATACTATATTTTGTACTGTGGTGCTATCTATTGATCCAGGGAGTAGCACATTAACACAGGAAAACTGCCTTTAGCAAAAGGTAGGGCGCTACACAAGTACTTCGCCCCAACTTACGATGAGGTTGTCAATCTCACCGGTTTGCTGTGAACAAAGGATTAAGCGTATTGAGTGGTAAAAGGTAATAGTTTGCAAGAATGTAAAGAAAGTAAATGTAAAACAGTAATAGCAATGTAAAGGAATTGGATCGGGGTCCACAGTTCACTAGTGGTGTCTCTCCATAAGATAAACAACAACATGTTGGGTAAACAAATTACAGTTGGGCAATTGATAGAATAAAGCTAGCATACATATGTCGTAAGGATCACTATGAGATTCACTCTCGGCATTACGACAAAATATATAGACCGCAATCCAACTGCATCTATGACTAATAATCCACTCTCGAGGTGTCATCCGAGCACCCGTTGAGTATTAAGTTGCGAACAACAGATAACTGCATTAAGCAAAGTGCGTAATGTAAACAACACAAATGTCCTTATACACAAGAATTTTTTTTTCTCCCTAGTGGCAACAACACATCTACAACCTTAGAGGTTTATGTCACTCCCCCAGATTACTAGAGGCATGACCCCACTATCGAGCATAAATACCCCCTCTTGGAGTCACTAATATCTACTCGGCCAAGATATCTACTAGCAACGGAGAGCATGCAAGATCATAAACAACATAGAGATAACAGAAAGATAATATTTAGCACATCAACTTGACATAGTATCAATATCCATCGGATCCCAAAAAACACAACATGTAGAATTACACAAAGATGATCTTGATCATGATAGGCAGCTCACAAGATCTAAACATGAAGCACATGGTGGAGGAGACAACCATCTAGCTACTGCTATGGACCCGTAGTCCAAGGTAGACTACTAACACATCACTCCGGAGGCGACCATGGTCATGAAGAAGGCCTCCGGTGGTGATTCCCCTCTCCGGCAGGGTGCCGGGAAGAGCTTCTAGACCCTCCCGATCTCACATCGATGACGACGGTGGCTTGCAGTAGGTTTCATGGAAAATTGATCGGGTATTTAGGTTTTTCCCGTCGAGGGGAATATATAGGCGGAAGGGCGGCATCAGGAGGTGGACCAGGCGGCCTCACCCCATGCTGGCGCGGGCCAAGGCTTGGCCGCGCCGCCTTAGGGTGTGGCCGGCCCTTGGCCCCCCTCCGTCTTATCTTCGGACTTTGACTCGTGTCTGGAAAAATAGGAGGTTCGGCTTTTGTTTCGTCCAATTCCGAGAATATTTCCTATGTAGCTTTTCTGAAACACAAATACAGCATAAAACAGGGAACTAGCACTATGGCATCTTGTTAATAGGTTAGTTCCGGAAAATGCATAAAAACGCCACGAAGTGTAACAAAACACAAAGCAAATGGTGTATAAACAAGCATGGAGCATCAAAAATTATAGATACGCTTGAGACATATCAAGCATCCCCATGCTTAACTCCTGCTCGTCCTCGAGTAGGTAAGTGATAACAAAACAATAATTTTTGAGGTGACATGCACCATCACAATCTTGATCAACGATGTAAAGCATTGAGTGCTGAGATCAAAGTACTTAAAACATGGGCATAAGAGACATAATCTTGATAATAAAACTTAGCAACCATGTTATAACATGAAAAGTAACACAAACGAAAGATCATGAGTAATGAAACATTGAAAGTCAAGTGTGTGTTCAAATCATATAGAAAAACATAGTAAAGTGGTTTTCAGCTTGTCCCTCATGGAATAGCAAAACATAAATGCATAGGACACCTTCAAGTTTAAGAGGGCGACTAGATACAAATAATTTAAGAACAAGCAAAACCATAATTAGGAATCAATCAATGATAAACTTTGGGACTATGCACATTAAACTCAGAATGACAACTATGCTCTCTTAGACGGTGCATAAAGGTAGAAGGTGTAGACTTAACATAAAAGTAAAAGGAAGGCCCTTCATAGAGGGAAGCCGTGATTAAACATGTGCTAGAGATTTTCATTTGTAAAACAGAGAGATAAAAATTGGTTTTGAGAGGTGGTTGTCTTTGTCAATGACTGGCAATGGGGTTCATACTATCTTCCATACAAAGAAAGTTTTTGAGCGAGAGATTGGCACTTTGGTGCTCTTTTATAAAGCTTGGCACTCCTCCCCACTTTTCCTTTTACAAACCATGGCTAACTGATTCCATCGGGTGCCCACCAACTTTCACATACCATGGAGGAGTGCCTTTTTCTTTTCTTTTTTCCTTTTTTTCTATTTTGGAATAAAACAATATGGAAGATAGCAAATCAGACCACTATGTCCCCATGAGCTGAAAACAGTGTCACAAAATGAGAAGTATTTTGAAGGTTTTTTGAAAGGTAGCACATGAAAATTTACTTGGAATGGCTTGCAAATACCATGCATAGGAATTTATAGTGGACACATTAGAAAACTTTGGTTTTTGGGAGTTGGATGCACGATTAGAGCTCATACTCAGTACAAAATGAAGGCTAGCAAAAGACTGGGAGCGACCAACTAAGAGAGCAATAACGGCCATAATCATGCATAGTGACAAAACATCATTAACCGAAGCATAAAGTGGTATCACAAGTCAAAAACCAAATGATCATAGAGGCTATATGGCGACTTGTTAGAGTCAAACATGTTGTAAGCATGCGCCAAGTCAACCCAAATAAAGCATCAAAGGAGAAAACCACAATAACATGCTCCCATATAACAAAAACAAAGCATGATTTTTTCAAAGGCTCATTAAGCAATCTCAGTCATTTGAGACAAGTCATGCTACAGCAAAAACTACTAAGCATAATATCAAAATGACATCAAGCATGACATGCAAAAGTCTAAGCTGCAGTCTAAACAAGCTCCCATTTGTACCACTATAGGCATGAAACTTTTTTTCTCTTTTCCAACACCATTCAAACCTTTTTGAAACAACTCTTTTGATGAAAACCAACATAGACCAGTGGTCTAAATGCACCTTGATACAAAGATATAACAAGATCCGAACAAAATTCAAGGCAAAAAATGAAAGCTAAACACAGTACTAGAAAAAGAGAACACTCATTGAACGATAAGAGTGAAAACTAGAGTGTTCTTGGCAATGAAAAACGGAGTGTGTCTTCTCCAAAAGAAATTTGTTGGGGTCCAACCATTTATTGCAGCAAACAAAAAAAAACTGAAATAAAAAGTAAAGATGCTCCAAGAAAAATGCATAGAATATGAAGCAATAAAAATATAGTGTGTTGAAAGGTGACCTGATTTTTGCCGATGAAGAAGGGGTGCCTCGGGGGCATCCCCAAGCTTTGACGCTTGTACCTCTTGGATATTTCTTGGGGTGACATGGGCATCCCAAAGCTTGAGCTTTTGTCCATACTTCATCTCATCTCATCACTCTCCATTCCCTACACTTGAAAACTTCCTTCATACAAAACTTCACACAATTCTATTAGCAACATTAGTATAAGCATGATAATAAATCTACTCTTTTGGTTCATTTTCAAACTCAAATATACCATCTATTAAAGCATAATATACTGTAGCAACTTCTTCAAAAGTCCCGTGATCAAAAGAACTCAAAAAGAAAGCGATCGAGAGGCAAACACAAATAGTGGCAGAATCTGTCAAAACAGAACAACTTACAAAGATCGATTTTTTCGAGGACCTTCTGTTGCTCAAATTGAAAAGTGCAAAAATAATAAACGTTTGGAAATAACCTAGGGCATATGCACAAGAAATCGCAGATCAAAAAGATATTCTGAGAATTTTCACAAATTTTTACGGTGCAGCGCAGAAATCTGTTTCAGGACAGCAACTTCCCCAAATCTTACCTCCCTCAAATAAGAGGTTGTTCTTGGCACAACAACAAAATAAAAATGATAAGGAGAGGTCATTACAGTAGTAATAACTTCCAATACTGAAATAAAAGAAAAAGTACTGAAAAGAAAATATTGGGTTATCTCCCAAGAGTGCTTTTCTTTAACGCCTTTGAGCTAGGCACAGAAAGTGGAAATCAAGTATTTTCAAATGAGGCATTAAGATCATTTGTTTCCTCAAGAGCACCACTTACCACACTAGGCACTTTAGAAGTTCCCAAAGATGATTCAACCTGCAAGTCACTCTTAGTTGAACTAAAAGTCTTACCAATCTTAAAAACATGCTGCGGTTTTGGCACAGATACCTTGGGAACATACATAAATTTTTGCTCCTTTCCAACAAAAGCTTTCTCCTTCTTAAATTTAAGAGAAGAGAAAATTGAACTTAAAGTTTCCATAGATTCCTCTAGTTTACCAATCCTAAGGTTTTGACTATCATGAGTAGTACTAGCCTCTAAAACGGTGATTCTCTTACCGATACTTTCTATCGATTCATTAACCTGGCTAGCATTATCAAGGATATTTGGCAAACTTTTTTTCTAAAGAGCCTAGTTTTTCTAAGACTTCATCCAAAGTAACCTCAGTTTTAACAACATGAATAGGTGGTACTCCCACTAGACTTTCAATTAACGTGCATGCTTCGAAAGCGGGAGTACCCAGAAAATTACTCCTGCAAGAGTATGAAGAACGTACCTATTCCAACTAGATATACCAACATAAAAATTTCTAAGGAGGATCATGGTAGAATGCTTCTTTGTACACCTATGATGAGCATTGCTAATTCGGTACCAAGCATCTTTCAAACTCTCTCCCCCTTGTTGCTTAAAAGTACGAACCTCAACTTCAGGATTACTCATTCTAGCAAGACTAAGAAGCAGACAAGTAAAAAATAACAACTAAGGAACTATTTTTTTTTGTATTTTTGATAAAATGAAGCAAGAAAAAATAAAGTAAAGCAAAACAATAACAAAGTAAAAGATTGGAAGTGAGAGACTCCCCTTGCAGAAATCTTCTTTCTCCCCGGCAACGGCGCTAGAAAGCTTGATTTCTGTTTTGCTGGTGTGTAGTTGACACCAGAAAACTTGTTGGAAAACCCCAAGAGCAAGGTTATGATGAGCACATCAGCAAGTTTCCCTCAGTTGTGAAACCAAGGTTTATCGAACCAGTAGGAGAAAGAACCACACTTCTGAAGGTTGATGCCTGCTAGCTTTGCGACACTCCGGACAGTGGCGCCATGATACTTGTCGGCGTATAGCTTTTCACCAGCAGCAATGTGGAACTGGCACAAAACACAACCAAGTACTTTGCCCCAACTTACGATGAGGTTTTCAATCTCACCGGTTTGCTGTGAACAAAGGATTAAGCGTATCGAGTGGTAAAAGGTAATAGTTTGCAAGAATGTAAATAAAGCAAGTAAATGTAAAACAATAATAGCAATATAAATGAATTGGACCGGGGTCCACAGTTCACTAGTGGCGTCTCTCCATAAGATAAAAAACAACATGCTGGGTAAACAAATTACAATTGGGCAATTGATAGAATAAAGCTAGCATACATATGTCATGAGGATCACTATGAGATTCACTCTGGGCATTACGACAAAATACATAGACCATAATCCAACTGCATCTATGACTAACAATCCACTCTCGAGGTGTCGTCCGAGCACCCATTGAGTATTAAGTTGCGAACAAAGATAACTGCATTAAGCAAAGTGCGTAATGTAAAAAATGCAAATGTCCTTGAACACAAGAATGTTGTTTTCTCCCTAGTTTCAATAGCACATCTACAACCTTAGAGGTTTTTGTCACTCCCCCAGATTACTAGAGGCATGAACCCACTATCGAGCATAAAATACACCCTCTTGGAGTCACTAGCATCTACTCGGCCAAGATATCTACTAGCAACAGAGAGCATGCAAGATCATAATCAACATAGAGATAACTTAAAGATAATATTCAGCACATCAACTTGACATAGTATCAATATCCATCGGATCCCAACAAACACAACATGTAGAATTACACAAAGATGATTTTGATCATGATAGGCAGCTCACAAGATCTAAACATGAAGCACATGGTGGAGGAGACAACCATCTAGCTACTGCTATGGACCTGTAGTCCAAGGTAGACTACTCACACATCACTCTAGAGGCGACCATGGTGATGAAGAAGGCCTCCGGCGGTGATTCCCCTCTCCGGTAGGGTGCTGGGAAGAGCTTCTGGACCCTCCCGATCTCGCATCGATGTTGGCGGCGGCTTGCAGTAGGTTTCGTGGAAAATTGAATAGGCACTTAGGTTTTTCCCATCGAGGGGAATATATAGGCGGAAGGGCGGCGTCAGGAGGTGGACCAGGCGGCTTCACCCCCTAGTGGCGCGGGCCAGGGCCTGGCCGCGCCGCCCTAGGGTGTGGCTGGCCCCTGCCCCCTCTCCATCTCATCTTCGGACTTTGACTCGTGTCTGGAAAAATAGGAGGTTCAGCTTTTGTTTCGTCCAGTTCCGAGAATATTTCCTGTGTAGCTTTTCTGAAACACAAAAATAGCAGAAAATAGGGAACTGGCACTGTGGCATCTCATTAATAGGTTAGTTCTGTATAATGTATAAAAATGCCGTGAAGTGTAACAAAACACAAAGCAAATGGTGTATAAACAAGCATGGAGCATCAAAAATTATAGATACGTTTGAGACGTATCAATGCGGTCAGAGGACCATGTGAAGATGCAGAGGACGCGAACATGTGGCGTGACCGCGGCTGGCGAGACGAAGGGGACGGGCGATTCAGCAGTCCCCGATGCGTCAAACCGCCATGATGGTGCGTCACTTCACTGCAGGAGTACTGGCCGACTCTCTGATTCCCGCGATGGGACTTGACGCTTCGACGCCGGCCGCCCCCTTTAAATGTTGCTTCCTCGATGCCTTCTACAGACCACTTGCCTCCTCCCAGTACTACTCTCGCTCCAAAGAACACTTCCCCTGCACCATGGATCCCTCTACCTCCTCCGCCACTGCTGGATCCTCAGGCGCAGGAAAGAAGCGCCACGGGCGCCCCCTCGGCAGCCGGAACAAATTGAAGGTGCCCGCCATCGGGGCACCTGAAGCTGGAGGTTCCCTGCGCATAGGGGCGCCGACACGGGGCATGGAGAACCACGCTGCCCCGGGGACCTTTGGGGCTTTGACCCTCCGGGGTCCCGCACAGGGAGGTGCTCTGGCCGCGCCATCAACACTGGTGGCGGCAATGTCGGCTCCCCGCTCTACGGGGGGCATTAATCGGGTGCTCCGGGAGGCAGGAGCCATTCTGGGCCCCCTTCCCCCGGTCGCAGACACCCCGGTGCCGCCGGAGGCAGCACCCTTCATGACCGGCATGGTCGCGACTCCTCGCCGCCTGGCAGCGGTGGCCCTGGGACCCCTCATCGCGCCGGGTCCCACTTCTTGGAGCTCCTTGTTGTCATCCAGGACTGGAGCTTCACCACCCTTCGGTTGCCCGATGCGATCCGGAGGGCGATCTCCGCTCCCGGCCTCTCTGTTGGCGAGGTCGTGCTGGTGGAGCAGAGCAGGCTAGAGTTGATCTAGCCTGTGGACATCATCCTCGGCGTGGGCAGCAACGCCGTTCTCTCCAAACACTAGAGGGATTTCGCCCTCGGCCATCACCTCCATGTCGGCGACCACCTCGTCTTCCGCTTGAAGCTGGGGGCGCTGGAGGCCTCGGTGCGGGTCTTCACCGCCAATGGTGTCTGCCACACCTACCCCCTTCCCGCAGTGGAGGAGTGAAGAGATGGTGTCATTCCGGAGGTCTTCGGGGGAGGAGAACTAGTCTCCTCCCTTCTTTTGAATAGTTGTCATCACCGGCGGGGTATGCCCCGTCGTGCTTTTGCACTTTCCCCTATTGGGGCTTGATGACAAAGTGGTTTAGCTATTGCCTTTTCTTCTCCTTTTGCTTTCCATTTCTTTGCGCTGTCCTGGTTGTCCGCTCGCTCGAGAGCCCTGGCGATTTGCTTGAGCTCATGGGAGGCCTCCCAGCACTTCAGAGCTCATGGCGGGGTCGGCGTTGGTGATGAAGATTGCCCATCCTAAGACAAGAAGTTGAAGAAAGAATTGGAAAACAAAATACCCCAAATCCTCGAAAACAAAAAACAAATCGACAAAACAAACGAAAAAAGAAAGGCGAATAAGATGCCCCTGTGACAGGCACAGGGACCTTCCTCGTCGTGAGGGAGCGCGGCACTATCTGTGCCAACAGCTAAGAGAAAATTGCCATGCGTGGCAATTCACGGGGCCTTCCTCGGCGTGAGAGAAGCTAGACTCTCACGGACGTGAAAGCGTCGATGCTTAAGAGAGCCCAGAGGCCATCGACACCTCATGGAGGATTGCTCACGAGGTGAAGGGTCCGGCGCGGACCTCCGGATCTGCGTCTCCTTCGCAAGATGATCGGAGCGGCCTTAGTATTTGATGATCCTGCCATGTTCGGCCTTCCTCGAGCGAGGGGAATCTTGACTCCTGTGGATGCTAAGTGCATCGACGCGTCTAGACGCCTATGTGAGGGATGCTCACGAGGCGTCTGTCCTTGGTGGGTGCCTTGGGCACACATTGGAATTTTCGAAGATTTCTTATTTTTCGATGTACTACGCGAGGAACTAAGCACCACGGGTACATGGAGGTGATCAGTAATGGGGTCGTCGCCCCTGACCAGAGTGTGGGGACCCCGGCTTACCACCCGGAATTCCCGTTATGCATACAATTCATGATCCCAGGAACACCGTCATGAATCCACATAACAGAGTTGGCATTTCAGAGTACATCATCCATTACATAAATAAGTTGAATAGTCTTACATGGCCACTTGGCCGAATTTAAATGCCACGCAGGGCAAGTTCACTAAGCAACTGCAGCGGATATAAGGGTAGCGTCGGTAGCCCGTGTCATGCCTCTACCCTACGGGCGATTGACCGGGAGACGGATCCTAGTTCGCACCGGCCTCGTCGAACTCCTCACCATCATCATCGTAGTCTTCTCCATAATCTGGCCAAGTTAATAGCCAGGGACAAAGCTGTGAGTACATTTTAGAATTGTACTCGCAAACCATCTAGGAGAAAGTGTTGTCATGCAGTTTGGCTGTAGCAAGGTGCAAGGCTCTATTCTAGTTTATCCTATACTATCGAGTTTCTCTTGTCGATATAGCATGTCATACGACATCTCTATATCCTTATTAAAGAAGAGTTTTATAAAACATTTAGTAAAAGCTCTAGGAAAGGGGGAAACTTGTTTTCAAGAGAAGAGCCGGTGGTCAATCAAACATGACCACCCTCCTTTATAAACCTGGTCAATCGCACATGACCGTCTCCATTTTCTCGGCAGTACCCTGCAAGTACTCTGAACCACAACCGTGCCACGGCAGTACCCTCCGAGTACTCCGTTCGACACTTCTCTCCACTTTTCCAAAAACATCTTTTGAAAACAAAACTGACATTGGGCTAGATAGCGACCATTCCAACCGTCCATGACCGAGGACTCGGCTATTCGAATAGGTTTACACTCTGCAGAGGTTGTACACTTTACCCACAAGATTTGATAAATCCGCTGGGATACCACCACGGACCGTCATACACAAGTATGCGGGGTTCGGATAATCGAACAAAGTCTTCCATCTATCTACCTTAGTATGGGTGCTTGCCCTATGGAGTTAACCTCCCCGGCAAACCCTAGCAGCCTACCTCCATCTCGAGTGTAGCTCTATTGCCACGGCGGGAGAACCCAAGTGTCTTCCGGCCGGATAAATCCCGAAGGATCCCGATTCACTATTGCCCATACTCTTGCGGCAACCCGGATTCTGGGGTCCTAGAAACCCTTATATAGTGTGAGGCTCCCCGCACTAAAGCAAATAAACTTCAAACTAAGCCCCGCCCCATACCGGGGTAATGTGGTTGCACGGGTTAATTGTTCCGAGCGACTACAAAGAAACACCAATGCCTTTTTACAAAACCACCAACTCCTTCTTCCTTCATGTCCCACTTTGTTCCAAAACCACTTTTAAAACATTTCAGTGGAGTAGATACTACTCTAGGGTTTTCGAAAACATTTTTGAAACTTTTCCGAGAGTTTCCCATCCTAGAGTTTTTGGCTCTACTAAAAGTTTTCCAAAGACTTTGATGCTAACCATCAAGTCTCTAATATAGGGGTGTTGAGTAGGTGTCAAGGGTGTAATCTTTATAGATGATAACAAGTCGACTCGTGGAGCTAAGTCGTCAACTATTGCTATATAGAGAATAATAGCAATATAGAAAACAATTGATACGTCTCAAACGTATCTATAATTTTTGATGCTCCATGCTTTGTTTTACACCATTTGCCTATTGTTTCGTTACACTTAGTGGTACTTTTATACATTTTCCGGAACTAACCTATTAACGAAGTGCCACAGTGCCAGTTTCCTGTTTTCTGCTGTTTTTGTGTTTCAGAAGTGATACACAGGAAATATTCTCGGAATTGGACGAAACAAGTTCCTGAAGTCATATTTCACCGGGGAGCTCCCAAACATCCGAAGACCTGATGGAGGGGGGCCACGTGGCCCCCACACACAGGGGCGGCGCGGCCTGGCCCCTGGCCGCGCCACCCCCTTGTGAGGCCGCGTGGCTCCACCTCTGACAGCCCCCTTTCGCCTACATATACCCCCTGACGAGAAAAACCTAAGGGCCCGATCAGTTTTCCAGAATACATCGCGATCCGCCGCCGCCGTCGACCCGAAGATCAGGAGGGTCCAGAAGCTCTTCCCGGCACCCTGCCGGAGAGGGGAATCGCCACCGGAGGTCTTCTTCATCGCCATGCTTGCCTCCGGAGCGATGAGTGAGTAGTCTACCTTGGACTATGGGTCCATAGCAGTAGCTAGATGGTTGTCCTCTCCACCATGTGCTTCATGTTTAGATCTCATGAGCTGCCCTACATGATTGAGATCACCGTTATGTAATACTATGATGTTGGTTTGTTGGGATCCGATGAATATTGGTGTTTATGATTAAGTTGCTGTACTGAATTATATCTTTTGTTATCTCTATGTTGTTTATGATCTTGCATGCTCTCCGTTGTTAGTAGCTATCTTGGCCGAGTAGTTGCTAGTGACTCCAAGAGGGGGTATTTATGCTCGATAGTGGGTTCATGTCTCTATTTCACCTGGGGGAGTGACAGAAACCTCTAAGGTGGTAGATGTGCTGTTGCTACTAGGGAGAAAACAACATTCATATCCTCGAGGGCATATGCTTTGTTTACATTACACACTTTGCTTAATGCAATTATCTGTTGTTCGCAACTTAATACTTTCGGGGTGTTCGGATGATATCCCTGGGGGTGGATTATTAGTCATAGATGCAGTTGGATGGCGGTCTATGTATTTTGTTGTAATGCCCTGAGTGAATCTCATAGTGATCTTCTTGACATATCACGTTATCTTTATTCTATCAATTGCCCAACTATAATTTGTTTACCCAGCATGTTATTTATCTATGGAGAGACACCACTAGTGAACTGTGGACTCCGGTCCTATTTTAATCATATTGCAATCACCTGTTTACTTTTCCCGCACTGTTTACTTTACTAGCATATTACTACTGTTTTCCACTCGATACACTCATAACCTTTGTTTCAAGCAAACCGGTGAGATTGACAACCTCATCGCAAGTTGGGGACAAAGTATTTGTTTGTGTGTGTGCAGGTTCCACAAACACCTTCAGTCGTCACCGTCTCTCTTCTTCAAGATCAACATTAAACCTTGGTTTCTTAACTGAGGGAAAACTAGCCGCTACACTCATCATACCTTCCTCTTGGGGTTCCCAACGGGCTGGTCATCACCACGCACAAGGACATACTGCTCCCACGTCAACTAAACGCCACAGTTCTTTTCTGGCGCCATCACACGAGTAGCAGCTTCTTTTCTGGCGCCGTTGCCGGGGAAGAGAGAAGACTTCTGCAAGGGGAGTTCTTCGCACACACATTCTTTACTTTGTTATTTGTTTTGCTTTACTTTATTTTATTTTACCTGCATTGCTTTATATCAAAAACCCAAAAAAATTAGAATCCTTGGTAGTTGTTTTTACTTTACTTTAGTTTATCATGTTGTTCCCTGAGTTCGTTCTGGAGGACCTCTCTGTAGGGAGTGGTTCGATTATTGGCAAAAGTAACATTGAGGAGTTCTTTAATCACATTAGTATGCATGATGAAGATGAGGAAAAGTCTTGGGTTGAGCTTGCTCCTAGTATTGAAGTTGCTTCTATCTATTTAATTGACATATTGGAAACTAGGTTTGCTAGTCTTAATCCTTTTATGCAATATATGTTCCTTAAGCTTCATGAAATTGAGGACCCTGAAAAGAAAGCTTTTATCTTGGAAACTTTGCGTTTAGAATTTAAGGATGTCGTTATTGAAGCTAGGAAGGTTCTTAAACGTTTTAATAAACTCGGTTCACCTATAACGGTTATTGATACACATGATGGGGAGGCCGAGATACCTATACCTTGCAAGCTTTTGGGATTGAATGAAGCTTTCGAAAATAATTTTGCCTGGATTTGTCCTGAAAATATTTTTGATGAGAATAGTGTACCAAAGCATGATCACCAAGGGTCTTCAAAAACTTATGTGGATGAAATACAATGCCTTATTGACAAGACCTCTGCTGTTGATCTTAATTCTTCTTTTGAAGGTACTTGATTCGCAATTTTCTGCGCCTAGCTCAAAGGCGTTAAAGAAAAGCACTCTTGGGAGATAACCCATTGTTTACTTTTCAGTAATTTTTCTTTTATTGAGTCTTGGAAGTCATTACTACTGTAATGACCGCTCCTTATCTTGTTTATTTCGTTTTTGTGCCAAGAGAAGCCTCTAATTTGAGTGAGGTAAAGATTTGGGGTTATTGCTGTCCTGAAACTGTTTTCGGTGCTGCACCGTAAAAATTCGTGAAAATTCTCTGTTTATCTTTTGGACCTGCGATTTCTTGTGCATATGCCCCAGGTTATATCCAAACTTTTCTTAGTTGAACACTTTTTGATTTGAGCAACGGAAAATCCCTCAAAAATTCGTCCATTATCAGCTGTCCAGTTTTGACAGATTTCTGCCAATATTTGTTTTTGCCACTTTATCGCTTTCTTTTGAGTTCTTTTTGATCATGGAACTCTTGTGGAAGTTGCTACAGTAGTATATACTTTATATGTGGTGGTTTTGGGTTGAAACCTGAAGCTAAAAGAGGTTGAATATATTTTATGCTTGCACTAATGTTGCTAATAGAATTGTGTTTAGTTTTGTATGAAGGAAGTTTTCAAGTGTAGGGATTGGAGAATGATGAGATGAGTTGAAGAATGGACAAAAGCTCAAGCTTGGGGATGCCCATGCATCACCCCAAGAAATATCCAAGAAGTACAAGCGTCAAAGCTTGGGGATGCCCCCGAGGCACCCCTTCTTCATCGGCAAAAATCAGGTCACCTTTCAAAACACTATATTTTTATTGCTTCATGCACTATGTGTTTTTCTTGGAGCGTCAGTTGTTTTAGTTTTCTTAGTTGGTTTAGTTTGTTTGTTTGCTGCAATAAATGGTTGGACCCCAACAAATTTCCTTTGGAGGAGATGTACTCATTTTCATTTGCAAAGAATGCTCTAGTTTTCACTCTTATTAATCGAGCATTCTAGTTTTTCTGCTACTGCTTTTGGATTTCGTTTCCGCCTTGATATGCATTCAGATCTTGTCATATCTTTTCATCAAGGTGTATTTTTGCCTCTGACCTTTATTGGTTTTCATCAAAAGAGGTGTCTTTAAAAATTTCAAATGGTGTTGGAAAAGAGAAAAAGCTTTGTGCAAAATAGTGGTACAAGAAGGAGCTTGTGTAGACTGCGGCTTAGGCTTTTTCATGTCATGCTTGATGTCTTTTTGATAGTATGCTTAGTGGTTTTGCTGTAGCATGACTTGTCTCAAATAACTGAGATTGCTTAATGAGCCTTTGAAAAAAATCATGCGTTGTTTTTATTGTATGGAAGCATTATTTTGGTTTTCTCCTTGATGCTTTATTTGGGTTGACTTGGCGCATGCTCACACATGTTAGACTCTTCCAAAGTCGCCATTAGCCTTCATGATCATTTAGTTTTTGACTTTTGATGCCATCGTATGCTTCTTTTAATGTCGCTTTGTCGCTTTGCATGATTATGGCCATTATTGCTCTCTTAGTTGGTCGCTCCCAGTCTTTTGCTAGCCCTCACCTTGTACTGAGTATGAGCTCTACTCGTGCATCCAACTCCTAAAAGCCAAAGTTTTCCATTGTGTCCACCATACATACCTACTAGCAATTTTCTATTCCAAGTAAATTTGACTTGCTTTTATATTCTCTTCAAATTAAACTCTTACCAGTGTTATGCGAAATTCGGTCAGTAAAGCTCTCACGAACCGGAAGGCACACTTTACTTTTTCCTGTTCTAAAAATTTGACATTGTGGTCTTTTATGTTGAGTTGTTATGCTTGCAAGTTGTAAGTTGGATTCTAGCCCAACCATGCCGTCATGGGGCAAGCTTTCAACATTGCACTTCTTTTTGAGTTGATATCGTGATCTTTTGTTTATGGATGCCCGCTGTGTGAAATGAATTGGGAATCTTGTGAGGATCTTGGAGTTTTTATATGTGTTAGGGAAACGCCGGGCCGCTAATCTAAGCCATGCATAATTCATGGTGGAAATTTGCAGCATACCCATGGTGAACATTCGACGACGCATCTCACAATAAAAAGCTAAACAATATAGCAAATAAAAGAGATGCCGAGGTGTTCATTGTCTGCTTGTCCTGTCATTTTGGTGTGGGCTTGTTCCATGTCATCGGGCACGGAGGTACCCCATTGGCGGTTCTCAATGATATGCATATATTTACAATGACAAGAGCCTTGCTTGGGACTCTAAGTAAACTAGCATGGTTTGGGTACTTGTATTCACGGGACACGAGGTTTTCAACTTATGATTTGTTAAGCATATGCATCATAATTGTTCTCGCATTAACTTTAACCATTCAAGATGCTTATGATGGGGGCAATGAGAGCTCAAAGCCGGTAAGTACCATAATTTTTGAAGGTTATAAAACTTGCAATCACTGCTTCCCTCTGCGAAGGGCCTTTCTTTTACTTTTATGTTGAGTCACCACCTTCTTTCTTTATGCACCATTAAGAGAGCATAGTTGTCATTCTTAGTGTGATATGCATTGTCCCAAGGTTCATTGATTGACTCATATTGTTGGTTTCACTTGTTCTTAAATTATTTGTATCTAGTCGCCCTCTTAAACTTTGAGGTGTCCTATGCATTTATGTTTTGCTCTCTTTGAAGGACAAGCTGAAAACCATTTGTATGTTTTTCCTTATGATTTGAACACACGTTTGACTTTCATTGTTTCATTATCATGATCTTTTGTTTGTGTTCATTTGCATGTTTACAACATGGTTGCTAAGTTCTTATTGTCATGATTATATCTTTCATGCCCATGTTTTAAGTTCTATTGATCCCAGCTCACCAATGCTTACATATATGATCAAGATTGTGTAGGTGCATGTCACCTCAAAAATTATTCTTTTGTTATCACTTACCTACTCGAGGACGAGCAGGAGTTAAGCTTGGGGATGCTTGATACGTCTCAAACGTATCTATAATTTTTGATGCTCCATGCTTTGTTTTACACCATTTGCCTATTGTTTCGTTACACTTAGTGGTACTTTTATACATTTTCCGGAACTAACCTATTAACGAAGTGCCACAGTGCCAGTTTCCTGTTTTCTGCTGTTTTTGTGTTTCAGAAGTGATACACAGGAAATATTCTCGGAATTGGACGAAACAAGTTCCTGAAGTCATATTTCACCGGGGAGCTCCCAAACATCCGAAGACCTGACGGAGGGGGGCCACGTGGCCCCCACACATAGGGGCGGCGCGGCCTGGCACCTGGCCGCGCCACCCCCTTGTGAGGCCGCGTGGCTCCACCTCTGACAGCCCCCTTTCGCCTACATATACCCCCTGACGAGAAAAACCTAAGGGCCCGATCAGTTTTCCAGAATACATCGCGATCCGCCGCCGCCGTCGACCCGAAGATCGGGAGGGTCCAGAAGCTCTTCCCGGCACCCTGCCGGAGAGGGGAATCGCCACCGGAGGTCTTCTTCATCGCCATGCTTGCCTCCGGAGCGATGAGTGAGTAGTCTACCTTGGACTATGGGTCCATAGCAGTAGCTAGATGGTTGTCCTCTCCACCATGTGCTTCATGTTTAGATCTCATGAGCTGCCCTACATGATTGAGATCACCGTTATGTAATACTATGATGTTGGTTTGTTGGGATCCGATGAATATTGGTGTTTATGATTAAGTTGATGTACTGAATTATATCTTTTGTTATCTCTATGTTGTTTATGATCTTGCATGCTCTCCGTTGTTAGTAGCTATCTTGGCCGAGTAGTTGCTAGTGACTCCAAGAGGGGGTATTTATGCTCGATAGTGGGTTCATGTCTCTATTTCACCTGGGGGAGTGACAGAAACCTCTAAGGTGGTAGATGTGCTGTTGCTACTAGGGAGAAAACAACATTCATATGCTCGAGGGCATATGCTTTGTTTACATTACACACTTTGCTTAATGCAATTATCTGTTGTTCGCAACTTAATACTTTCGGGGTGTTCGGATGATATCCCTGGGGGTGGATTATTAGTCATAGATGTAGTTGGATGGCGGTCTATGTATTTTGTTGTAATGCCCAGAGTGAATCTCATAGTGATCTTCTTGACATATCACGTTATCTTTATTCTATCAATTGCCCAACTGTAATTTGTTTACCCAGCATGTTATTTATCTATGGAGAGACACCACTAGTGAACTATGGACCCCGGTCCTATTTTAATCATATTGCAATCACCTGTTTACTTTTCCCGCACTGTTTACTTTACTAGCATATTACTACTGTTTTCCACTCGATACACTCATAACCTTTGTTTCAAGCAAACCGGTGAGATTGACAACCTCATCGCAAGTTGGGGACAAAGTATTTGTTTGTGTGTGTGCAGGTTCCACAAACACCTTCAGTCGTCACCGTCTCTCTTCTTCAAGATCGACATTAAACCTTGGTTTCTTAACTGAGGGAAAACTAGCCGCTACACTCATCATACCTTCCTCTTGGGGTTCCCAACGGGCTGGTCATCACCACGCACAAGGACATACTGCTCCCACGTCAACTAAACGCCACAGTTCTTTTCTGGCGCCATCACACGAGTAGCAACAATGCATATTAAGAAAACAGTAGTTAAACAATGCAAAGTGAATTAGTAGGATTCAGGTATGCAACAAGTAGATGGCTTGCCTTGGTTGGCTTGTCCCTGATCTTCCTCCTCCTGGTACTCAAACACTTCTCCTTCCTCGGTACACTCCTCTTTCGATTCTATCGCCGGGAAAAATAATAACGCACAAACAAATATACATGTATACACAAGCCACACACATCTCAGCACTCAATACCACACAATTAAAGAGTATCAAAAACAAACATGTTTAGAAAACAAAACAAGATTTTATAGGTTTTTAATTATCAATTAACCCTATTAGAAACTAGGGTTTCCCATTTGATGCAACACAACAACAAAGCACTTCAATCAAGCATGCAGGAATTCAAATGGATCAAATAGCACGTCTAGCATACTTGCAGGTTGACAACAATCTTAAGAACCTAACAAAGTTGGATTTACTGAAAAACAAATTAAGGTTGATTTCTTATGAATTAAACAATAGGGGAAAACAGTAGAGTACCCAAATAATTCTCAGATATTCTCTGAGTTTCAAAAAACATGAGGTAAAGTGCTCTGGAAAGCACTTCCAGAACACAATCTAATCAAATTAGATTCAACATAAAATTCTATTCCTACTACAAATGATAATTTAACTAAAATTAACTACACACAAAGCCATATTAATTACTACTGTAAAGATACAGATCCTAAAATAGTAAAACTAGTGGGTCAAGCAAGATAACACAATGAGCTATCACTGGAAATTGGAATCACCCAATTTTAGTACACAAAGCTCAAGATTTGCAACTAAGTGTGAAAAGGGGATAATTTAACAACCCTATTTATCATCTGATCTACAGTGCTCCTAAAACTATGAGACCTATGCCATCTGAAAAATAATAACCTAAGCTACTCAGAGAAATTTGAATCACAACATTTGCACGCACAGAGAAATACTTCTGAATTTTCAAATTTTGCAGAATTTGGAAAACTATAATAGGATTTCTAAATAAAAAATCGCGCGGGCCTGATCTGCCCCGGACTGGGCCGATCCGGCGTGAATCCGGCCCAGATCCATCGGTGATGCGCGGGAGGGGCGGATTCAAATGGCTGGCCAATGGGGCCCGCCGGTCAGCATCTCTAGGTGGCCGAATCGGTATGCGTTGCCCCTGGCCGTCCGATCAAGTCACGATCGACGGCCGACGCTCGTCGTCTACACGGGAAAGAAACAGGGCGGTGGAAACCCTAGGGTTTTGCCGAGGGATGGAGGTGCTCACCATGGCGTCGTTGGATGGCGGAGAGGGGGTAGGCGATGGCGGCGAGGGCTCCTGGTGGTCGAGGCTCAGTGACGGCAAAGTGGGGGTAGCTCCTGACGACGGCGTGCTCGAGAGGGTCCTGCAGGCGCTCCGGCTAGGCATGGCAGTGGCGACGTGCTCCGCTGGACCTAGCCAAAACGGAGAGTACGGTTAGGTCGGGAAGAAGGAGCGGTTTCCAGAGAGAATGGTCTTGGGAGAGGAGAGGACGCGGCGGCGACAACCTTCACCTCTTCCTCCCTGATCTCCGACAGAAATGAGCTCTCTCTTTGGCGAGGGAGAGCCAGAGAGCTCGGCTAGCTCCTGGGCAGCGTGAGGGAGCTCTGAGGTGGCAAATAGGAGGGAACGGTCAAGAGCAGAGGGCATGTGGCCTTTTATCTAGGCGAGGAACACCCGAGATGTTTGCGGTGGTGGCGTGGTGTTCTGAGCAAGGATTGGCTTGGGAGGGCGGTGTTGTCGCATGGTGGGGTCCTGGTGTGTGCAGCGAGTGAGTTTTGGAGGGACGTGGGTGTCCAGGGGCGCCGAGACGGTCGTGTCGACCGATCGGTCACATCTGCGTGCGCAGGTGTTCGATGGTGGCCTAGGTGGTCTAACGGGCAAGGGAGCAAGGGCGGCTACGCCAGTGGAGTGCTAGAGTTCTGTGGAGCTCGCGTGCATGAATGAAAAGGACCGGGAGTGAGCGTGGGGTAGAGAACGGGAACGTTCTCGGGGTGACGTGCACAGAGCGGGTTGGGGGTGGATTGGCGGTGGTGGTGCACGGGAGAGGGAGAGGGCTCGCCTGGGGACTCAGCAAGATGTAGAGGGAGGGATGCGCTCGCTGGTTTGGTTGGAGAGGCAGAGAGGGACTGGGGGACTCGAGGTGGTCTGCCTCGGTTTCCACCAGAGCGAGGGCGAGGGGAGAGAGGTAGGGGGCACCCCAGGGGCTGATAGGTGGGGTGCGGTGGCCTGCTGGGTTCAGGTACCCGCCTGGTGAGTGGAGGAGAGGGGAGAGAAGGATCTTGAGAAGATTTTGCAAGATCATGGCATGCAAGGCTCGGTTTCCCTCTTCTTCTCTCTTTTTCGAAATTTTTTCTTTGAAGCATGCTAGGGCTGGGGTGGTGCTGAGTGTGGTGATGGTCATCTTGCTGGTCATTGCTGCTAGGTTTTAGTGGGAAGGGTTTGCTTTGGTAAGAATAGAAAAAGGAAAGAAAAACACACATGAAATGATGGTGCAAATCAAACAAGGCAATGATCTAAGTTTGACCTTCCTAGATTTTGAATGTCATTTGAAGAGTTTTCAAACCAACACACATAATAATTCAAACTTGCAAGAATTTAAGAAGAAAGAATTCTAAAATAAAAGATTTCATAGCAACACCCAAATGCACATGAAATCATGCATACACACATATGAGTTTTCAAACCCTAGCACACAAGCACACAAGCTGATGAAGAGTGTTTGGCCCGATCTTTCACGATGCACCTCCTGATCCAATAGATCTGATAAATCTTCCAATCACGTGAGCGATACACGTAACCTGAAGATGGGGGAACGTCAATCCTGCGAGCAACTCGTCGATGTAGACGAACCTCACGCCGAATAGATGAATCCAACGAGCAACTCGATGATGAACAGCGAGCCTCACGCAGCAGCACGACAATACTTGTATAACAAGCACCTTCACGCAAAACAATATATTGGATAACTAGACGAACATCGGAGACGCTGTCTCAATACGCCAACCCTGGAGGGATGGAACACACACGTGGGAACTAAAAGTTCTACATAATTTTCTGCCTCCTTAAACCCTAGCCGCCCAGCCTCCTTATATAGGCGGCCAGAAAACTATTGGGCTTGGACAGGCCCAAACCCAAAACATAAAATAAAACCCTAATTGGCCCACAACATTACCAGCCTAAGAAATAACATGAACAGATACAAATTAATGACACAGCCTTAGACTTAATTATCACATATCGTAGGTCGTCCTGGCGTGCCAATGCTCATCATCCTCACCTTCTTGGAAAGGCGTTGTCCTCAACGCCAGAGGGTCTTCTCGTAAAACGTGGCGTCAAATCTGCAATAATGCCACTGTCCATTTTCAAGCCTTGCTAGCCTGCCACACCTCATCCTCCCTCTCGACTAGCTTGACTTGCCTTTGACGTCCCTTTCATCGATGCCACCAACTTGATTGAGACATATACTTCTATGAATGCAATCTTCAAGCACACCTAGCATATTACCCATAACAAACAAGACATATTCATGCATGCTAAGGGTCCAAATAAGCTGAGTACGCCTATAAATGCAAACTGAATTTTGGAACAGACTGAGCACATCACCCGAAATAAACAGGACAATTCCTGCACACTAAGGATCCAAATAAGCTGTGTCTACCACCTCTCGCAACTGATGTCTCTTCTTTCTTTTTAAATGCTGAAATTTCTACGACCAGTTGGATTGAAAATACTTACGTAAAGACAGTCAATATATTCTGCAACCAATTGTCCTTTCTCTACTGTACATAACGCACCCAAACAACCAAAACTGAATGGAAACCAAGCTGAGAACGTGTGAGTCAATCCTTTCCTGTCCGCAACAAAAAATCTCAGTACCGATTACTTCTACTCCGTATTTCCTTTCCCGGGAAAGCTGACCAATCAGATCCAAACTTACCTTTACTAGGCCAATGAAGAAATCACTATAACCAATCTGCCTGTGATCTAGACCAAAATAAAATAAAATGACCTAAAGTGATATGGAGATCGAGTGAGGATCAATCCAGACTTGGCGCTCGGGGCTATCGGCCAAGGGAACTCCCAAGCGCGGGGCAAGCGATCGCCAGGCGTGCGAGGCTGGCTCGCTCCAGCACAGACATCCTCCGTGGTGGAGCGCTCCAGATTTTTTTTCCCTGACTGTCTCGATCGATCGGCCCTGGTAGGAAACATACGATCGCCTCGATGGAAACTTGGATCAGAACCGCAGCCATCCAAATTGCTTGAGCTAAAAAAACAAACACCATCCGATCTTGACCGAAACAAACATCCTCCACAGACCAATTCGCCATCGACAACCACTAGGTCCAATCTCATCGAAACAAGCCCTCATGCAACACGCTAGCTCGATGACGTGCACGGCACCACGTGATCGGAAACCGCGATCGAGGAAATCAATCTGGATAGCTGACTTGCAGGTCTTTGACTTGCAAAACCAATCTCGTGGACAGCTTCTGACGTAAGAAGAATAGCAATATGAACGGATCTGCCAACTCGCTGATACCGCCGCCAACATATCAATTGCATCGTGATCAACCTGGCGCTCTGATACCAAGATGATGAAGATTGTTTGCCCGATCTTTCACGATGCACCTCCGGATCCAATGGATCTGATAAATCTTCCAATCACGTGAGTGATACACGTAACCTGAAGATGGGGGAACGTCAATCCTGCGAGCAACTCGTCGATGTAGACGAACCTCACGCCGAATAGATGAATCCAACGAGCAACTCGATAATGAACAGCGAGCCTCACGCAGCAGCACGCCAATACTTGCATAACAAGCACCTTCACGCAAAACAATATATTAGATAACTAGACGAACGTCGGAGACGCTGTCTCAATACGCCAACACCGGAGGGATGGAACACACACGTGGAAACTAAAAGTTCTATATAATTTTCTGCCTCCTTAAACCCTAGCCGCCCAGCCTCCTTATATAGGCGGCCCGAAAACTGTTGGGCTTGGACAGGTCCAAACCCAAAACATAAAATAAAACCCAAATTGGCCCAGAACATGACCAGCCTAAGAAATAACATGAACAGATACAAATTAATGACACAGCCTTAGACTTAATTATCACATATCGTAGGTCGTCCTGGCATGCCAATCCTCATCATCCTCCCCTTCTTGGAAAGGCGTTGTCCTCAGCGCCAGAGGGTCTTCTCGTAAAATGTGGCATCAAATCTGCAATATTGCCACTGTCCATTTTCAAGCCTTGCCAGCCTGCCACACCTCATCCTCCCTCTTGACTAGCTTGACTTGCCTTTGACATCCCTTTCATCGACGCCACCAACTTGATTGAGACATATACTTCTGTGAATGCAATCTTCAAGCACACCTAGCATATTACCCATAACAAACAAGACATATTCATGCATGCTAAGGGTCCAAATAAGCTGAGTACGCCTGTAAATGCAAACTGAATTTGGGAACAGACTGAGCACATCACCCGAAATAAACAGGACAATTCCTGCACACTAAGGATCCAAATAAGCTGAGTCTGCCACCTCTCGCAACTGATGTCTCTTCTTTCTTTTTAAATGCTGAAATTTCTATGACCAGTTGGACTGAAAATACTTACGTAAAGATAGTCAATATATTTTGCAACCAATTGTCCTTTCTCTGCTGTACATAATGCACCCAAACAACCAAAACTGAATGGAAACCAAGCTGAGAACGTGTGAGTCAATCCTTTCCTGTCCGCAACAAAAAATCTCAGTACCGATTACTTCTACTCCGTATTTCCTTTCCCGGGAAAGCTGACCAATCAGATCCAAACTTACCTTTACTAGGCCAATGAAGAAATCACTATAACCAATCTTCCTGTGATCTAGACCAAAATAAAATAAAACGACCTGAAGTGATATGGAGATCGAGTGAGGATCGATCCAGACTTGGCGCTCGGGGCTATCGGCCAAGGGAACTCCCAAGTGCGGGGCAAGCAATCGCCAGGCGTGCGAGGCTGGCTCGCTCGAGCACAGACATCCTCCATGGTGGAGCGCTCCAGGTTTTTTTTCCCTGACTGTCTCGACCGATCGGCCCTGGCAGGAAACATACGATCGCCTCGATGGAAACTTGGATCAGAACCGCATCCTTCCAAATTGCTTGAGCTAAAAAAAACAAACACCATCCGATCTCGACTGAAATAAACATCCTCCACAGACCAATTCGCCATCGACAACCACTAGATCCAATCTCATCGAAACAAGCCCTCATGCCCCACGCTAGCTCGATGACGTGCACGGCACCACGTGATCGGAAACCGTGATCGAGGAAATCAATCTGGATAGCTGACTTGCAGGTCTTTGACTTGCAAAACCAATCTCGTGGACAGCTTCTGACGTAAGAAGAATAGCAATATGAACGGATCTGCCAACTCGCTGATACCACCGCCAACATATCAATTGCATCGTGATCAACCTGGCGCTCTGATACCAAGATGATGAAGATTGTTTGCCCGATCTTTCACGATGCACTTCCGGATCCAATGGATCTGATAAATCTTCCAATCACATGAGCGATACACGTAACCTGAAGATGGGGGAACGTCAATCCTGCGAGCAACTCGTCGATGTAGACGAACCTCATGCCGAATAGATGAATCCAACGAGCAACTCGATGATGAACAGCGAGCCTCATGCAGCAGCATGACAATACTTGTATAACAAGCACCTTCATGCAAAACAATATATTGGATAACTAGACGAACGTCGGAGATGCTGTCTCAATACGCCAACCCCGGAGGGATGGAACACACACGTGGGAACTAAAAGTTCTACATAATTTTCTGCCTCCTTAAACCCTAGCCGCCCAGCCTCCTTATATAGGTGGCCAGAAAACTGTTGGGCTTGGACAGGCCCAAACCCAAAACATAAAATAAAACCCTAATTGGCCTACAACATGACCAGCCTAAGAAATAACATGAACAGATACAAATTAATGACACAGTCTTAGACTTAATTATCACATATCGTAGGTCGTCCTGGCGTGCCAATCCTCATCATCGAAACAAGCCCTCATGCCCCACGCTAGCTCGATGACGTGCACGGCACCACGTGATCGGAAACCGCGATCGAGGAAATCAATCTGGATAGCTGACTTGCAGGTTTTTGACTTGTAAAACCAATCTCATGGACAACTTCTGACGTAAGAAGAATATCAATATGAACGGATCTGCCAACTCGCTGATACCGCCGCCAGACGTATCCTGCATCGGGATCGATCTACCCTTCCACTCCAGGTCTTGGCTGATCGAGCCGATTGCAAAGAGAAAAAAATACAAGACCAGATCGCTCCAGCCTCTGGGTTCCTGCAAGTCCACAATCTGATCGATCCAAGTTTTAGAAAAAAAAAGCGCACGTGGAGTCGATCACTGCTGCAGGCAGATCCGATCGCTGCAGATTAAAAAAAAACTGCTATCACGCTACAGGACAGAGGCTGTCTGCCCTTGTGCACCCCTCGATCACCCCAGGCTCGAGCGTCGGCCGCTGGTGAACTTCCCTGGATCGGGCCGGCCCATCACGGTGAAGCTGAATCACCCAGGCTCTGTTCCCTCCTAGCGGGCCAGCCCAGCAGTTCTCGAGCGGAACGCCCCGGTGATGCTGGGATCGATCTCCTGGTCGCTCGACCCCAGAGAGGCTCTGCGCTCCAGCGAGCTGATAGCTCGCCCCGCTCTCGTCCCTCTGCTAGTTTTCCTTTTGCATCGGAAGAGCTCTCAAGACTAGAAAACATGCAATACAAGGGTGCAAATCAGTTCCAACTTTGCATCAGCAATTCGGCACTGTTTTCATGATTTTTTGTACCACGGTACAGGTGGGTTTTTGATATTGAGCAGCTATGGTGGGAGGTGTTGTTACGACAGTTTCCAAAGAAGTATCAGACTATTATCAAGCTCGTTGGCTAGGCGAAGCGGATGAAGCACCCATTTTTAACCCTGCTGCTGTTGCTGCAACCAAAGCATTGGGAGGTTTGAGAAGGCTTTGGCTGAAGTTTGATACTACGCCACAAGAATATTTAGCATGGGAGGATGTGATGGACCGTTGGTTACTGCCGCGTTCTCAAGATTACAGGCAAATTACTTCTTACAATGCAGCTGTTGCTTGCTTTGATCAAACAACTACTGCTTGGTGGAAACGTGTCAGGTATGATATGCACCAAAAAGGCCAGAGTTTCACCTGCAGTTGGGAAGAATTGAAGAGTCTTTTGAGGCAGCATTTCGTGCCAACAGATTGTATGGTAGAGCAGCCCAGTCGGGCTACAACCACAATGGTACCTTCTCTGGATACGAAGGCTGATGTTGGCAAGGATGTCATGAAAGAGGTTGAACCACTAAGTGGGCTGAATATGCAACTCAAGCAGGTACATGATGCGGCTTGCATAGCTGTTGACAAGGGTGAGCGTTGGAATTTATTTCAGGCGCAGTGCATAATCAAAGGCAAAGCATGCAAGTTGATGATTGACAGTGGTAGTTACTGCAATGGCATTAGCAAGTCAGTTGTGGAGGCTTTGGGGTTATCCACATGGCGTATTCCAGAACCGAGGCATGTTGAGTGGGTTAATAGCTGCAGTATGCTGAAGATTACTCACAAGGTGCGTGTGCCATTTATAGTTGATGACTATATTGATGAGGTGGAATGCGATGTGTTGCCATTGGAGGTATGTGGGCTGTTACTTGGATGTCCCTGGCAGTATGATCGCAATGCTATGCATGCTGGGAGAGCAAATATATATTCTTTCGTGCATGATGGCAAACAACGGACTTTGAAGCCTATGAGAGATGATCAAATCAAGTCCGATGTTGTGTTGGTGGTTCGCAAGGAGAAGTTGCATAAAGCTAAGCCACAACCAAGGCTAGCTAAGGTGCAGCATGAGGAGCATGATGCAAAAAGCATCGACGGTGATAATGTTTCAGCCAAGCCTGTAGATGACAAGCCAGTTGTTCTTGTTAGTGACAAGCCGATTGAAGTCAAGCCTCTTATTGATGAAGGGAAGGATATGTCAGCATGTGTTCCATGTGTTCCACTTCTAGTTTGTGTTGACATGGGTGTTCAGACCGATGATGGTGGTGCTGATCATGTTCCGGTGCATATGGTGCCGCGGGTAGTTAGCCACAGTTTTGTGAGAACACCTCGGAAATGTTTTGTTGGGGCAGCAGTACGTGTGCACAAAGGCAAGGATGGACGTGTTCGTCAGTTGTGTGGCCCAGGCATTACTACTTTGCAGGGTCGTGCTAAGCAAGTTCATGTTCAGCAACGCAAGGTTCCAGCAAGGATTGAGAAGAAGAAGGTGGAGGCGCCTAAGTACAAGTTTATTTGGCGAAGAAAAGAGGTGCAACCACCTAGAGCTGTATCAAGTCGAGCAGGCCAAGAGGGAGGATGTGATGAGGAAGGCAAGCAAGACTTGAAGATGACGAATATGTGTGGTGCTATTGTTGATATTCCGCCACCCTTTCGAGCAGACCCTCACGCGTTGGGGACAACGCTTTTTGAAGGGGGGAGGATGATATGGGCACGAAGGAGGAGGTGAAGCCCAATTTCAGGACTCCACCAAGATGAGGGAAACTCGCTGCAGATTGGCACGCCAGGACGACCTATGATATGTAATAATTAGTCTAAGGTTGTGTCAGCAATTTATATTCATGCTTATGTTATTTCGTAGCTAGGTCAAGTTGTGGGCCACTTAGAATTATTTGTGTTTTGGGTTTGGGCCTGTCCAAGCCCAATAGTTTTCTGGCCGTCTATATAAGGAGGCCAGCAGTCTAGGGTTTAGGGGAGTTTAGTTGTTTAGTCTAAAACTATCGTGTGCTCCACCGTGTATCATCCCTCCGGGGAAACGGCGCTGCTGTGTTATCAAATAGAGATTGCTGTGAGGGTTCTTGTGTTCATCAAGAATTATCGAGCTATGGTTTGAGGCG
The DNA here is from genome assembly GCA_007115705.1 of Dactylis glomerata. Lineage (NCBI taxonomy): Eukaryota > Viridiplantae > Streptophyta > Magnoliopsida > Poales > Poaceae > Dactylis > Dactylis glomerata. The sequence goes on along the minus strand of QXEO01002108.1, from coordinate 1,645,902 downwards.
TGGTGATCTTCATCACGTTGCTCGCTAGATTTGTTCCTCTTCTTCAGGTGACGTTCTTCGCGTTATTGGAAGATTATTTATCCGGGTTGACTCGCTGCGAAAGATCGGGGCAAAACTTATAGGATCACCGGCGTGATCCATATCACAAGCACACAATATCACCAAGTTTAAATTTTTTTCCTAAATAAAGCATTAACTTGGTACTAACTTGTCTTACAAAAAGTAGGGTGTTACAGACCTTCCCCCCGTAAAAAGAATCTCGTCCCGAGATTTGGTAGCTAAGCGCTGAGTAACTCGGGAAATTCCCACTGAAGATAATCTTCACGTTCCCACGTGGCCTCATCTTTGGTGTGATTGCTCCAATGAACCTTCTACATGTTGATTTTTCATCTACGGGTGAGACGGACGTCTTTCTCTAGAATACGGATTGGTCTCTCGCGGTAGGTCAAGTCGTGGTTAAGGTCAATGGTATCTTGATCAACCTCTTGGAAGGTTTCGGGCTTGTTGGGAGTTTGGAGACACTTGCGTAGCTGTGAGACATGGAAGACGTCGTCATACTCGGACAACTTCGGGGGTAGCTCTAACTTGTAAGACATTTCTCCGCGGCGCTCCAGGATCTTGTATGGACTAAGGATCTTGTATGGACCAATGTAGCGGGGTGCAAGCTTGCCCTTGACATGGAAACGCTGCATACCTTTGAGTGGAGTCACCCGGAGATAGACAAAATCTCCCACTTGGAAGGTAAGGGGTCTCCGTCGAGAATCTGCGTAACTTTTCTATCTAGATTGAGCGGCTTTCAAATGGTTATGGATTAGTTGTACTTGCTCTTCAGCTTCCTTGATGATATCAGGACGAAATACTTGGCTTTCTCCAGTCTCCGACCAGTTGAGTGGGGTTCGGCATTTACGGCCATATAGGGCTGCAAAGGGGGCCATCTGAAGACTAGCTTCATAGCTATTGTTGTAGGAGAATTCGGCAAATGGCAGACAGTCTTCCCACTTGGCCCCATATGAGAGGACGCAAGCGTGGAGCATATCCTCAAGAGTCTGATTGACTCGTTTGGTCTGACCTCCTGTTTGCGGATGGAAGGCTGTACTGATGGAAAGGTTCGTTCCCAAGGCTTTGTGTAGGCTTTCCCAAAATTGGGAGGTGAACTGCGACCCTCGATCAGATACGATCCTCTTGGGTACTCCATGCAGGCTCACAATTCGGCTTATGTATAGGTCGGCCAGATTCTGACCTTGGTCGGTGGTCTTGACAGGTAGGAAGTGGGCAACCTTGGTTAGGCGATCGACAATGACCCAGATGGAATCGTGTCCCCTGTTTGACCTTGGCAGGCCAGTAATGAAGTCCATACCAACTTGTTCCCATTTCCACATGGGTACTTTCAGGGGTTGCAACAGACCTGCAGGTCTTTGGTGCTCGGCCTTGACACGCTCACAGACGTTGCACCGGGCAATATAAAAAGCTATCTCTCGCTTCATTCCATGCCACCAAAACTGCTCTTTCAAGTCTTGGTACATTTTGGTGCCTCCTGGGTGAATCGAATAGGGAGTATCATGGGCCTCCTTCCAAATGAGCTATTTCAAATCTTCGATACTTGGGACGCATAGGCAGCCATTATACCATAGCACACCTTGCTGATCAATTGAGAACCCAGGTACTTCTTCTCGTCCCATCCTACGCTTGATCCCTTCAATGCTTTCATGACCTTTCTAGGCTTCTTTGATTTGACCAAACAGAGTAGGTCGGACTTCAAGATTGGCTAGGAACCCATGGCTCACAAGCTCAAGTCCAAACCTCTCAAACTCTTCACATAGAGTAGGCTGGTTGGTCTTTAGTAGGGCATTTAGGGAGCAAGGCTCTCGGCTAAGGGCATCGGCGACCACATTCGCCTTGCCCGGATGATAATGAATGCCTAAATCATAATCCTTAATAAGCTCAATCCATCTCCGCTGTCTCATATTCAACTCCTTCTGAGAGAAGATATACTTCAAGCTCTTGTGGTTGGTGTAGATCTCGCATCGGTTTCCCATAAGATAGTGTCGCCAAGTTTTGAGCGCATAGACGACAGCAGCAAGCTCTAGGTCATGGGTACGATAGTTTAACTCATGCGGGCGCAGTTGACGGGATAGGTAAGCAATGACCTTGCCATCTTGCATTAGGACACTCCCAAGTCCAAGCTTGGAGGCGTCACAATAGACGTCAAAGCTCTTGGTGATATCGGGCATGGTCAAGATAGGGGCTGATACAAGTCTCTTCTTGAGTTCTTGGAAACTCTGCTCGCACTTCTCAGTCCACTTGAACTTCTTGTCCTTCTTGAGGAGCTGAGTCATCGGGCGAGCAATGCTAGAAAAACCTTCAACAAACTTCCGGTAATATCCAGCTAATCCGAGGAATGCTCGAACTTCAGTGGGATTGGTCGGGGCTTTTCTTTCCAAGATGGAAGTAATTTTTGATGGGTCAACGGATACTCCACCGGCTGAGATAACGTGTCCCAAGAATCCAACTTCCTTTAGCCAAAATTCACATTTTCTGAACTTGGCATAAAGTTGGTGCTCTCGCAAGGTTCCCAACACTAGCCAAAGATGCTCTGCGTGCTCTTCCTCGGTCTTGGAATAGACCAAGATGTCGTCAATGAATACCACCACAAATTTGCCGAGGAACTTCATGAACACCTTGTTCATGAGGTTCATGAAGTAGGCAGCGGCATTGGTCAGGCCAAAGGACATAACGGTGTACTCAAATAAACCATAGTGTGTGGTGAAGGCAGTCTTGGGAATATCAGACTCGCAGACTTTCAGCTGATGATATCCAGTGCGGAGATCAATCTTGGAGAACACTTTGGCTCCATTCAGCTGGTCAAATAGGTCTTCAATTTTTGGGAGTGGATACTTTTTTTGAACGTCACCTTGTTCAACTTACGGTAATCCACACACAATCGGATGGTACCGTCTCGCTTGTCCGCTTGTCCACAAATAGAACAGGTGATCCCCAAGGTGACGCGCTGGGACGGATAAGACCTTTGCTGAGCATATCAGCGAGCTGCCTCTTTAACTCTTCTAACTCTTGGGGGGTTCATGCAGTATGCTCTTTGTGCTATAGGGGCTATTCCAGGAATCAACTCAATAATGAACTCAATATCCCGGTCAGGGGGCATACCTGGCAACTCTTTAGGGAAAACATCGGGGTACTCACATACCACCGGGAGTTGGTCAAGGGTTGGTCCAGACACGGACTTCTTGTAGTAGGCCTTACGGGATGGCATGGTTGCGATGTGCTCAATTTGCATACCCTCACTGTTGGTTACGGTTATAGACTTCCTGGTGCAATCTATGTGCCCCTGATACTTGGACATCCAATCCATTCCAAGTACCACATCCAAACCCTTAGTGCCTAAGATGATCAGATCCGCTTGGAAATGCACTCCGTGGAGCTCTACTAGGACATTTCGGCAGGATAGTTGGGTTTTGGCAGTAGATCCAGGAATTTGTACTATCATCAGCCTATCCATGCGACTAGGTTTCAAATTACCCTTATCCACGAAGGTCTCCGTGAAAAAAGAATGCGATGCACCGGAATCAAATAGAATCTTGGCAGGCACGGAGTTTACGATAAACGTACCAAGCACGACATCCGGTGCCTCCTCTGCTTCATCTGCATTAACATGGTTCAGGCGGCCTCTGGCAACATTGGCTTGGTTCTTCTGATTCTTCCTAGTGGGTCCACGGCCTTGACCCTGATTGGGTCTCGGCGCACTGAGGCTCGGTGCAGCGGGCTTCTTAAAAGGGCACTCCTTAGAGAAGTGTCCAGGCTGGCCACAGGTGTAGCATCCGCTGCCTTGGCTATGGTTAGTGGGGTTGAATGTGTTGCGATTACCTCTAGAGAAGTTCCCGCCTGAAGGGCGGTTGCTAGAATACTGACGGTTTGGGTTATTGGGCTTGAGAGGCAAACCTCTGTGGTGGGGGCGCAGCCCTGGATGGGGGCAGGCTGTGGGACCGCTGACCACTAGGTCCACCTTGACTCATCATCCTCCGCTTGCGACTCTCGCGGGCAGCCTTGTTCTTGTCTTCAACTATTATGGCGGCATCCACCATAGCTTCTAGGTCAGGATAGTGAACGGCAACAAGATAGGTCTGCAGCTCCTCCTGCAGTCCATTGAGGAACCGCTCTCTCTTCTTCTCATCGGTGTCGATGTTATTGGGTGCATACCTTCCCCAGGTGGTGAACTTGTCCAGATACTCGGGAACGCTCATCTCACCTTGCTTCAAATTGAGGAACTTGTCCCTCATGATCTTGATGAGTCCGGAAGGAATGTGGGCTTTGCGGAACTTCGTCTTGAAGGCTTCCCATGTCATCACTTGTCCCTCGGGCTGCATGGCACAGACATTCTCCCACCATGCTCCAGCTGCTCCAGCTAGGAAGTGGGTTGCGTACAACACCTTGTCATTCGCTCCAACTCCGGCATACTCTAACTTGTTCTCAATGGTACGGAGCTAGTTGTCGGCATCCAGAGGCTCGATGGACTTGGAGAAGGTTGGGGGATTGGAGTTCTGAAAATCCCTAAGCTTGTTTTGGGGCTCATCATTGCCATTGCCACCATTGTTGTTGTTGTTGTTGGTGGCAATCTGGGCGAGGTGTTGGAGTGTGGCGAGGTTGGCTTGGCGTTCGGCATGTGCGGCTTCACGATCCTCTAGCATGAGCCGCAGCACCTATGCCATATCAGGCTCAGGAGGTGGGGGCGGATTGTTTCCAGCGTGGCCTCACGTTTCCGGAGCCATTCTGGAGATAAGTTTATTCGGTGAGAAATAATAATTCAAAATGCAGTAGGAACAAGTGGTGCAATAAGACATAAAAAGGATCATAAGAGACATGACTACACCAACATCCATAAGCATATCACAACATCATCCATAGTCATCCAAGTTCGACACATACATACATGCAAAAGAAGTGCCACCCATGTCTAGCACACACATCACATAGTCTCATGCAACATCACACCAAATGGTTTCAGCTGAATCATACAACACATAAGCGCAAAAGGGATCGGGTAGTCCTACTCGATACGCGACATCCTAAGTGAAGTAGCAGTGCGCCGGGCACCTACTTGTTGACACTGACGTGAGGAACAACCTCCTCGGGGTCCTCCTCACTCGGGGTCGCAGGAGCATAGAAGTCCATGATAGCGTTGCGGTCATCACCATCATTGCTACCACGGTTGTCGTCATCGGTGCTCGCAGGCTCCTCATCGTAAGCCTCCTGGTGGTTGTCATCGCAGCCGAGTACCGCCTCGTTCTCCTTACGGAGCTGGGCGGTCTCCTCCTCTAACTTGGACAAGTGGCTCTCAAGTGAGGCTAGGTGATCCTCCAGATCATGGACGCGCTGTCGCAGAGCCCTGTTCCTCTTCACGATCCTCCTCTTGGCAGCGAGGAGGTGGTGACAAGAGAAAATGGACTCCTAAAGATCCTCACGAAGAACGGCCAACTCCAAGCCTCTCTCGTCGGCAACCATACAGACATGGTCCAGCTGCCCCTGAGTGTGCTGCAGCAGGGCCTCCGTGTGGCAGAGGTGGCGACTGAAGGGGGTGTGTGCGGCAGCCTAGTAGGGAAGTCCGTCGGAGTCGACTCGCCCGTAGTGCTCATAGCGAGTGCCGAGTAGCTCGTCGTAGTGGAGGTGGACGAGGCGCGAGATAGCGTGTCGCAGGACACGCATAAGTCCATCGCCCCACGTGCGCTCAATCACCTCGAAGGTGAACTCCTTAGAAGTCGGTGGGACCTCCTTCCCGCGGACCTGGCAAACGACCTGGTACGCCAACTCGCGGGTACCCTCCTCGAAAAGACGGTAGCCTCGGGTCTCCGGACGTGGCCGTCCGAGACGCGCGGCTAACTCCACCAAGTCTCGCTCAAAGACGAGCACGTCCTCGTGGGTACCGACCTGACGGTGTGCAGTAGGAGCGTCAATCTACACAAAAAATTTAGGTAGGTTGAATTATTAACTTACCCAAGTGTGCAATATTTTAAATACAGTAAACCTTGAATTAAGATGCAAGTAGTCTAAATGCTTAAAGAATAAGGGAAGAGATGACAGCAATATATATTTACCTTATATATATTAAGCCATCTCTTTTTATTTTTAATAGTGAAAATAGTTTTTGGTCCAGTCTAACGCCCATGCTAACTACGGTCTCCTAAGGCTAGGATGGCTCTGATACCAACTCTGTGGGGACCCTGGCTTACCACCCGGAATTCCTATTATGCATACAACTCATGATCCCAGGAAGACCGTCATGAATCCACATAACAGAGTTGGCATTTCATAGTACATCATCCATTACATAAATAAGTCGAATAGTCTTACATGGCCACTTGGCCGAATTTAAATGCCACACAGGGCAAGTTCACTAAGCAAATGCAGCGGATACCAGGGTAGCGTCGGTAGCCCATGTCATGCCTATACCCTACAGGCAACTGACTGGGAGACAGATCCTAGTTCGCACCAGCGTCGTCGAACTCCTCACCATCATCATCGTAGTCTTCTCCATAATCTGGCCAAGTTAATAGCCAGGGACAAAGCTGTGAGTACATTTTGGAATTGTACTCGCTAACCATCTAGGAGAAAGTGTTGTCATGCAGTTTGGCTGTAGCAAGGTGAAAGGCTCTATTCTAGTTTATCCTATACTATCAAGTTTATCTTGTCGAAGCATGTCATACGACATCTCTATATCCTTATTAAAGAAGAGTTTTATAAAACATTTAGTAAAAGCTCTAGGAAAGGGGGAAACTCATTTTCAAGAGAAGAGCCAGTGGTCAATCAAACATGACCACCCTCCTTTATAAACCTGGTAAATCGCACATGACCGTCTCCATTTTCTTGGCAGTACCCTGCAAGTACTCTGAACCACAACCGTGCCACGGCAGTACCCTCCGAGTACTCCGTTCGACACTTCTCTCCACTTTTCCAAAAACATCTTTTGAAAACAAAATCGACATTGGGCTGGATAGCGACCATTCCAACCGTCCATGAGAGAGGACTCGACTATTCGAATAGGTTTACACTCTGCAGAGGTTGTACACTTTACCCACAAGATTTGATAAATCCACTGGGATACCACCACAGACCATCATACACAAGTATGTAGGGTTCGGATAATCGAACAGAGTCTTCCATCTATCTACCTTAGTATGGGTGCCTGCCCTGTGGAGTTAACCTCCCCGGCAAACCCTGGCAGCCTACCTCCATCATCTCGAGTGTAGCTCCAGTGCCACGATGGGAGAACCCAAGTGTCTTCCGGTCGGATAAATCCCCAAGGATACCGATTTACTACTGCCCATACTCTTGCGGCAACCTAGATTCTAGGGTCCTACAAACCCTTATATAGTGTGAGGCTCCCCGCACTAAAGCAAATAAACTTCAAACTAAGCCCCGTCCCATACCGGGGTAATGTGGTTGCACGGGTTAATTGTTCCGAGCTACTACAAAGAAACACCAATGCCTTTTTACAAAACCACCAACTCCTTCTTCCTTCATGTCCCACTTTGTTCCAAAACCACTTTTAAAACATTTCAGTGGAGTAGATACTACTCCAGGGTTTTCAAAAACATTTTTGAAACTTTTCCGAGAGTTTCCCATCCTAGAGTTTTTGGCTCCACTAAAAGTATTCCAAAGACTTTGATGCTAACCATCAAGTCTCTAATATAGGGGTGTTGAGTAGGTGTCAAGGGTGTCATCTTTATAGATGATAACAAGTCGACTTGTGGAGCTAAGTCGTCAACTATTGCTATATAGAGAATAATAGCAATATAGAAAACAATGCATATTAAGAAAACAGTAGTTAAACAATGCAAAGTGAATTAGTAGGATTCAGGTATGCAACAAGTAGATGGCTTGCCTTGGTTGTCTTGTCCCTGATCTTCCTCCTCCCAGTACTCAAACACTTCTTCTTCCTCGGTACACTCCTCGTTCGATTCTATCGCCGGGAAAAATAATAACGCACAAATAAGTATACATGTATACACAAGCCACACACATCTCAGCACTCAATACCACACAATTAAAGAGTATCAGAAACAAACATGTTTAGAAAACAAAACAAGATTTTATAGGTTTTTAATTAGCAATTAACCCTATTAGAAACTAGGGTTTCCCATTTGATGCAACACAACAACAAAGCACTTCAATCAAGCATGCAGGCATTCAAATGGATCAAACAGCATGTCTAGCATACTTGCAGGTTGACAACAATCTTAAGAACCAAACAAAGTTGGATTTACTAAAAAACAAATTAAGGTTGACTTCTTATGAATTAAACAATAGGGAAAAACACTAGAGTACCCAAATAATTCTCAGATATTCTCTGATTTTCAGAAAAAACAAGAGGTAAAGTGCTCTGGAAAGCTCTTCCAGAACACAATCCAATGAAATTGGATTCAACATAAAATTCTATTCCTATTGCAAATGATAAATTAACTAACTTTAACTACACACAAAGCCATATTAATTACTACTATAAAGATACAGATCCTAAAATAGTAAAACCAGTGGGTCAAGCAAGATAACACAATAAGCTATCACTGGAAATTGGAATCACCCAATTTCAGTACACAAAGCTCAAGATTTGCATCTAAGTGTGAAAAGGGGCTAATTTAACATCCCTATTTATCATCCGATTTACATTGCTCCTAAAACTATGAGACCTATGCCATCTGAAAGATAATAACCTAAGCTACTCAGAGAAATTTGAATCACAACATTTGCATGCACAGAGAAATACTTATGAATTTTAGAAGTTTGCATAATCTAGAAAACTATAATAGGATTTCTAAAAAAAAATATCGCGCGGGCCAGATCTGCCCCGGACTGGGCTGATCCGGCGTGAATCTGGCCCAGATCCACCGGTGACGCGCGGGAGGGGCGGATTCAAACGTCTGGCCAACGGGGCCCGCCGGTCAGCATCTCTGGGCGGCCGAATCGGTATGCGTCGCCCCTGGCCGTCCGATCAAGTCACGATCGACGGCCGACGCTCGTCGTCTACGCGGGAAAGAAACGGGGCGGTGGAAACCCTAGGGTTTCGCCGAGGGATAGTGGTGCTCACCACGGCGTCGTTGGACAGCGGAGAGGGGGTAGGCGATGATGGCGAGGGCTCCTGGTGGTCAAGGTTCGGTGACGGCAAAGTGGGGGCAGCTCCTGACGAATGCGTGCTCGAGGGAGTCCTGCAGGCGCTCCGGCTAGGCGTGGCAGTGGCGACGTGCTCCGCTGGACCTAGCCAAAACAGAGAGTACAGTTAGGTCAGGAAGAAGGAGCGGTTTCTAGAGAGAATGGTCAAGGGAGAGGAGAGGACGCGGCGGCGGCAACCTTCACCTCTTCCTCCCTGATCTCCGACGGAAACGAGCTCTCTCTCCGGCAAGGGGGAGCCAAAGAGCTTGGCTAGCTCCTGGGCAGCGTGAGGGAGCTCTGAGGGGGCAAATGGGAGGGAACGGTAGGGAGCAGAGGGCGTGTGACCTTTTATCTAGGCGAGGAACGCCTGAGGTGTTTTCGGTGGTGGCGTGGTGTTCTGAGCGAGGATTGGCTCGGGAGGGCGGTGTCATCGCACGGCGGGGTCCTGGCGTGTGCGGCGAGTGAGTTTTGGAGGGACGTGGGTGTCCAGGGGCGCCGAGATGGTCGTGCCGACCGATCTGTCACATCTGCGTGCGCAGGTGTTCGATGGTGGCCTAGGTGGTCTAACGAGCAAGGGAGCAAGGGCGGCTACGCCAGTGGAGTGCTGGAGTTCTGTGGAGCTCGCGTGCGTGAACGAAAAGGACCGGGAGTGAGCGTGGGGTAGAGAACGGGAATGTGCCCGGGGTGATGTGCATAGAGCGGGTGGGGGTGGATTGGTGGCGGTGGTGCACGGGAGAGGGAGCGGGCTCGCCTGGGGACTCAGCGAGATGTAGAGGGAGGGATGCGCTTGCTGGTTTGGTCGGAGAGGCAGAGAGGGAGTGGGGGACTCAAGGTGAATGCCTCGGTTTCCACTAGAGTGAGGGTGAGGGGAGAGTGGTAGGGGGCACCCCAGGGGCTGACAGGTGGGGTGAGGTGGCCTGCTGGGTTCAGGTACCCGCCTGGTGAGTGGAGGAGAGGGGAGAGAAGGATCTTGAGAAGATTTTGCAAGATCATGGCATGCAAGGCTCGGTTTCCCTCTTCTTCTCTCTTTTTCGAAGAGTGTGGTGATGGTCATCTTGCTGGTCATTGCTGCTAGGTTTTAGTGGGAAGGGTTTGCTTTGGTAAGAAAAGAAAAAAGAAAGAAAAACAAGGCAATGATCTAAGTTTGATCTTCCTAGATTCTAAATGTCATTTGAAAGGTTTGCAAACCAACACACATAATAATTCAAACTTGCAAGAATTTAAGAAGAAAGAATTCTAAAATAAAATATTTCATAGCAACACCCAAATGCACAAGAAATCATGCATACACACATATGAGTTTTCAAACCCTAGCACACATGCACACAAGCACACAATATCACCAAGTTTAAATTTTTGTCCTAAATAAAGCATTAACTTGGTACTAACTAGTCTTACAAAAAGTAGGGTGTTACACAGAGCTTAGTCCCTTTCGGTTTTTTGGGCTTGCTGTTTTCCGGGCGAAGGCCCCAGCATAGACACCGTGCTTAGCCCCCTTCCACGTGAAGTACAACAGAAAATAAATGGACTCCATGCCATTACAATATCATGCCGAAGCAGAGGCGCTATATGCTCTTTAACTTAATCTTAGTGCTGAAGAGCAGTTTAAGTTAATACAAAGTGCCGTGATGACGGTCTTATCTCCTCGCGAGGAACCTACGGGTAGAACTTTCTCAAATGAGCTATGTTCCACGAGTTCCCCACAGGTACGCCTTCTGCGGTTTCTAGCCACACCGAGCCTGGCCTGGCGATGTGCGTCAACTTGAAGGGCCCTTCCCACATCGGCGATAGCTTGTGGAGGCCCTCATGAGAGAGTATCCTCCTGAGCACCAGATCGCTGACCTCTAGAGTCCTTGCTCGAATGTGGCGGCTATGGTAGCGGCGCAAGCCTTGCTGGTATCTTGCAGCACGAAGTGTTGCCTGACACTGGGCTTCTTCAAGCTAGAGGAGACGATCGCTGATGAGGTCCTCTTGACGCAGCTCGTTGAAGGTGAGCGCCCTTGGCGATCTGAACTTGACGTTGGTGGGAAGAACAGCCTCCGCCCCATAGACCAGTTAGAATGGAGTCTCCCCGGTAGGCTTGGTTGCACTAGTACGAATGGACCACAAGACGGATTGGAGGTTGTCTAACCATTTCTTGCCGCAGGTTTCGAGTTTGGCGTTGAAGCTTCTCGTCTTTAGGCCCTTGAGGACTTCGGTGTTGGAATGCTCTACCTGGCCATTGCTCCTGGGGTGAGCAATGGAGGCGAAGCAAATCTTGATGCCAACCGATGCGCAGTACTCCCGGAACAGTCCGCTGGTGAACTAGATGCCGTTGTCGGTGATGATGCGGTTAGGCACACCAAAACGGCATACTAGCCCACAGATGAACTTGACTGCAGACCTGGCCGGGATAGTGCGCACCGGCTACACCTCCGCCCACTAGGTAAACTTGTCGAAGGCGAGATAGAGGTAGCAGTAACCCCCTTGCGCTCGAGGGAACGGACCCTGGATTTCCAACCCCCAAACAGCAAAGGGCCAAGTGAGCGGGATGGTTTCTAGCTCCTACGCTGGTTGATGAATTTGCTTGGCGTGGAATTGGCACGCCTCGCACCTTTTGACCATTTCACACTAGTAGGGAAAAGCCTACCGCCGGCGCACCAAATTTACTTACCGCCGGCGAATTACAACTCGCCAGCGACACCAATGCCGGCGTTAATGCATTATCCCTGGCGCATTGCAAATTCGCTGGCGATATCTGTACCTACTGCCGGCGCATAGCAACATTCGCCAGGGGTAATGTGTTACCCCTGGCGAATATTGCTATGACCTATGCGCCAGCAATAAGAAATTCATAATACAAAAAAAAGTTCTAGCGCCTGGAGGGGCCCGCCTCGTCGTCGGTGGCCCCCTTCTTTGGCGCCGCTAGGCCCGATCGAGCATCTCGTGCGGCGGCGGGGGCGGGGAGGAAGTCATCCTCCACAATCTTGTGGAGGCGACCGGAGTCGTCCATGAGCAGCTCCAAGAGGCGCCGCCGCTCCAACTCCATGAAGCCGCGCGCTTCCTCCTCCGTCGTCTGGCGGTCGCGCGACTCCTTGCGCCCCCACTCAAGGAGGAGGTCGTCGAGCTCATCGTCGAGTGCCGCCTCCTTATTCTCCATCCACAGAGAATGCCAAGAGGCGTGGATGGCTGCCTGTTCTTCATCCTCGTGGTCCGAGATGGCCCAGTCCATGTCGTCGATCTTAGCCTGGGCTTCCGCCTCTAGGCGGTCGTTCTCTTCTTCGTCCTCTAGGTAGTCCACCTTGGGGACTTCTTCCTCGCCGTCGGACGCTGGAGGTGGCTGATACGTCCAATTTGCATCACTATTTTGTATCATAATTTACTGTTATTCATTGATATATTTCATATTTAGACATGATACTTATGTTATTTCCTTTGTTTTCACATGTTTGATGATCATCGGAGGAGATGCTGCCGGAGTCAGGATTCTGCTGGAAAAAGGACCATCAGAAGACCATATTTTGAAGATCAGGAAAATTCCAGAAAAATACCCAGAAATTACAATTTCCCAGAAGACTCACGGAGCCAGAAGGAGGAGTCGAGAGGGGCCAGGGCTGGCCCACACACTAGGGCGGCGCGGCCACCCCCCTGGCCGCGCCAGCCCTATGTGAGGGGGCCCTGGCCCACCTCTGGTCTCGCCCCTTCGCGTACATCATCGTCCCGGAAAACCTAAGTCAGGGGGGGTTCAGAGTTAGACACAGCCGCCTCTGCGGGGCGGAGAACACCAGAGAGAGAAAGCTCTCCGGCAGAGAGAAATCTGCCAGGGAAATTCCTTCCCGGAGAGGGGAGATCGTCGCCATCGTCATCACCATCGCATCGGACTTCATCGGGATCATCATCATCTCCATCACCAGCACCTTCATCTCCACCATCACCTCGCCATCCCGCTGTAACATCTTGAGTTGGATCTTGTTATATTCATAGGGGAAACTTTCCCGGTGTTGATTACTCTTGTAGTTGATGCTATTGAGTGGAACTGTTGAATTAAGGTTTATGTTCAGATTGTTATTTACCATTATTTCACCTCTGATCATGATCCATATGATGTCTTGTGAGTAGTTCGTTTAGTTCTTGAGGACATGGGAGAAGTCAAGATGTTAGTAGTGAATTATTGTTGAGAAATATTTAATGGTTTGATATTGTTGTGGTGCTATTTCACTAGTGGTGTCATGTGAACGTCGACTACATGATACTTCACCATTTATGGGCCTAGTGGGATGCATTGTGTATTTGGTCACCGACTGTGGGGTTGCTAGAGTGACAGAAACCTAAACCTCCGTTGGGAAACCATTGCACCAGGGAGCGTAGGATCCTAGAGTTTAAGGCTGTGGTTAGATTTATCTTAATTACTTACTTGTATTTGCGGATGCTTGCAAGGGGTATAATCACAAGTGTGTATTTATCCTAGTAAGGGTAGTGCGCTAGCACAGGTTCACCCCCATAACACTTACCAAATCAATAAATACTATTGGCTCTATGAAGCGAAAGCTCTTGACAGAAACCTCCCGTGTGTCCTCGAGAACGTTTGGTTATTATAAGAACACAACCGGCTTGTCCTTTGCTGAATAAAGGATTGGGCCACTTGCTGCAATTGTTACTACTGTCTTTTATTTACTCGCACTTTATTTACTCGTATTACCAAATACTCCTGAAAACCTGTTTGCTAGTATTTACAGTGATTCCTTGATCAAAACTGCTCATCAACACCTTCTGCTCCTCGTTGGGTTCGACACTCTTATTTATCGAAAGTACTACGATACACCCCCTATACTTGTGGGTCATCAAGACTATTTTCTGGCGCCGTTGCCGGGGAGTGTAGCGCTATTGAAGAGTGGAATTAGTAAAGGTAACCGTCACTGTGAGTATTGTTTTATTTTGTCTTATATTTTTATTCTGCTATGGAGAACTCTCCATTTGGTTTCCTATTTGGAAACACAACTACTGCTACTGCTGCTGCTGCACATGCGGAGGAACCACCACCGCCACCTCCTGCTGAAATTGATCCTTTTAAAATACCTATGAAAATTGTTGGGCGTATTATGGATAACTGCTATTCAGGAGATGGAACTGTCCATCTGGGTGATCACTTATTGTTTATACATGAATTATGCGAGTTGTTCAGGTGTGCAGGTATTTCACCAAGCCAGGTCAAGAAGAAATTATTCTCTATATCATTGAAAGGCAGAGCTGAAGAGTGGTATCGACTACTCCAAGATGGTCCATCTATGGCATGGGAGGATATTGTGCCTCTCTTTTATTCCAAGTTTTATCCTCCAAGTGAAATTCATAAAGACCGTAACAAGATATATAATTTTTGGCCTCATGATGGAGAGAGTATTGCCCAAGCGTGGGGGAGATTGAAGTTACTAATGCTCAAATGCCCCATTCATGAGCTCCCTAATAATATTGTTATTGATAATTTTTATGCGCGGCTTACTCTTCCTGATAAGGATTATTTGGATGCTTCTTGTTTTGGATCATTTACTCATATGAAAGAAGATGCCAAGTGGAAACTTCTTGACCGTATAAAAGAGAATGCTGAAGGTTGGGAAAACGACAAAGGTAGGAAGTCAGGTATAAACTATGATTATGAATGCATTAAAACTTTTATGGGAACCGATGACTTTCATAGTGTTAGCGCTGCTTATGGTCTTGATTCCCAAATACTTGCTAATTGTCTTAAGGCCTTTGCCTCTTATATTGATGTTCCAAAGAAAGATTGGAACAAATATCATGCGCCTTACAAAGATTCTATTAGTCATATACCTGCTGCAGCTACAGAAGTTTGCACAGTTGATAGCATCATTCCTGAACCTTATATTGAGAAGACACCTTTCCCTGCTAAGGTAAAAAAGTATTCTACTTTGGTAAGTGTGTCTAATAAAAGTACTAAGAAAGCTGCAGAGCCTGATGAGCAAATTACTATTAAATCTCCTGTTGCTATATTGAAAGATCTTGTTACTAAAGATGTAGGAGATGAATATATTCTTTTTTGTGAAGATGCTTCTAACATTCTCTCGCATCCTAAAAAGCACAGGAAAGCAAGTGTTCCTGTTATTTCTGTTAGGATTGGAGATCATTGCTATTATGGTTTATGTGATATTGGTGCTAGTGCAAGTGCTATTCCCTTAGAGCTTTATAAAGAAATTATGCACGAGATTGGCGTTTGTGAACTTGAAGATATTGATGTGGTTGTTCAGCTTGCTAACAGAGAGACCGTTTGGCCTCTTGGTATTGTTCGAGATGTGGAAGTTCTATGTGGTAAGACTAAGTACCCTACTGATTTTCTAGTACTTGGTAAGGAAGCTAGTGAAACTTGTCCTATTATTTTTGGTAGACCCTTTTTGAACACTTGTGGCGCCATAATAGATTGTAAGAAAGAGAAAAATTTTACTAAGTTTAATGGAGAGTCTTATGAGTTTAATTTTTCCAAGTTTGCTAAGACTTCTTATGAAAATGACACGCCTAATGAAAATTTTCGAGTTGAGCAGCTTGCTTCTATCGCTCTTGCCCCTAATAATGCCTTGCAGCAATTCATGGAAGATCACGAAAGTGATGTGTTTAGCAAGGAAAGAGAAGAGATTGACGATATTCTTCTTCGTCAACCACCATTACTCAAGCATAATCTACCTGTGGAGGATCTGGGTACCACTTTGCCGCCTAGAGAAGATCCTGTGTTTGAATTAAAACCTTTGCCTGATGACCTCAAATATGCTTATATTGATGATAAGAAAATATATCCTGTTATTATTAGTTCTAAACTTTCAGGAAAGGAAGAAGAAAGATTATTGGAGATATTGAGGAAACACCGAGGAGCTATGGGATATACTCTTGATGATTTAAAAGGGATTTCTCCTACTTTATGTCAGCATGCCATTAATATGGAGAAAGACGCAAAGCCAGTTGTAGAGCATCAACGTCGCCTAATTCCTAAATGAAGGATGTGGTAAGAAATGAGGTATTAAAACTCCTTGATGCTGGTATTATTTATCCTATTGCTGATAGTAGATGGGTTAGTCCTGTCCATTGTGTTCCTAAGAAAGGAGGTATGACTGTTGTACCTAATGAGAATAACGAGCTTATTCCTCAGAGGGTAGTTGTTGGTTATAGAATGTGCATTGATTATAGGAAGGTAAACAAAGTTACTAAGAAAGATCATTACCCTTTACCGTTTATAGATCAAATGCTAGAAAGGTTGTCTAAGAAGACTCATTTTTGTTTCCTTGATGGTTATTCTGGTTTCTCTCAAATTGCTGTTAAGAAGGATGATCAAGAGAAAACCACTTTTACTTGTCCGTATGGGACTTATGCTTATAGATGTATGCCTTTTGGTTTATGCAATGCTCCTGCTACTTTTCAAAGATGTATGTCTGCTATTTTTCATGGTTTTTGTGAAGAAATTGTGGAGGTCTTCATGGACGATTTCTCCATCTATGGAACTTCTTTTGATAATTGTTTGCACAACCTTGATAAAGTTTTGCAGAGGTGCGAAGAAACTAACCTTGTTCTTAATTGGGAGAAATGCCACTTTATGGTGAATGAAGGAATTGTCCTTGGACATAAAATCTATGAAAGAGGTATTGAAGTTGACAGAGCAAAAGTGGAGGCAATTGAGAAAATGCCATGTCCAAGAGATGTTAAAGGTATTCGTAGTGTTCTTGGTCATGCTGGTTTCTATAGGAGGTTTATTAAAGATTTCTCTAAGATTTCAAAGCCTCTTACCAATCTTCTTCAAAAGGATGTACCGTTTGTCTTTGATGATGATTGTAAGGAAGCTTTTGAAATTCTTAAGAAGGCTTTAACTACTGCCCCTATTGTTCAACCACCTGATTGGAATTTACCCTTTGAAATTATGTGTGATACTAGTGATTTTGCTGTTGGTGCTGTTCTTGGACAGCGCATAGATAATAAGTTGAATGTTATTCATTATGCTAGTAAGACTCTTGATGCTGCTCAAAAGAATTATGCTACTACTGAGAAAGAGTTTCTTGCTGTTGTTTTTGCTTGTGATAAGTTTAGATCTTACATTGTTGATTCTAAAGTTACTATTCATACTGATCACGCCGCTATTAGATATCTTATGACTAAGAAGGATGCTAAGCCTAGGCTTATTAGATGGGTGTTGCTTTTACAAGAGTTTGATTTGCATATCGTAGATAGGAAAGGTGCTAAAAATCCTGTGGCTGACAACTTGTCTAGATTGGAAAATATTTTTTTTGATCCTATTCCTGTTAATGATAGTTTTCCGAATGAACAGTTGGCTGCAATTAATGTAACTTCACGAGACCTTCCTTGGTATGCTGATTATGCTAACTTTATTGTTTCCAAGTATTTGCCTCCGACCTTTACAGCTCAGCAAAGAAGAAAATTCTTCTATGATTTGAGGCATTATTTTTGGGATGACCCACATTTATATAAAGAAGGAGTTGATGGTATTATGAGAAGATGCGTACCGGAATATGAGCAACAAGAGATATTAAGGAAATGCCATAGCAGTGCTTATGGAGGGCATCATGCTGGAGATAGAACCGCACAAAAGGTTCTTCAATCAGGTTTTTATTGGCCAACCCTCTTTAAGGATGCCAGAAGGTACGTTTTATCTTGCGATGAATGCCAAAGAGTTGGTAATATTTCTAGACGCAATGAAATGCCTATGAATTACACTCTAGTTATTGAACCGTTTGATTGTTGGGGATTTGACTTTATGGGTCCTTTTCCTCCTTCAAAAGGCTATACCCATATACTTGTTGCTGTTGATTATGTTACTAAATGGGTAGAAGCCATACCTACAAAGAGTGCCGATGGTGAGACTTCGTTAAAAATGCTTAAGGATGTTATTTTTCCTAGGTTCGGAGTGCCTAGATATCTTATGACTGATGGAGGTTCTCATTTTATTCACGGTAGTTTTAGAAAGACTCTTGCTAAGTATGATGTCAATCATAGAATTGCTTCTGCTTATCATCCCCAAACTACTGGGCAGGTAGAGCTTTCAAATAGGGAGATCAAGTCTATTTTGCAGAAGACTGTTAGTAGATCTAGGAAAAACTGGGCTAGTAAGTTAAATGACGCTTTATGGGCTTATAGAACTGCTTATAAGAATCCCATGGGTATGTCTTCTTATAAGATGGTTTACGGAAAAGCGTGTCACTTGCCATTAGAATTAGAACACAAAGCTTTTTGGGCAGTGAGAGAGCTTAATGGAGATTTTAAACTAGCTGGTAAGAAGAGGTTGTTAGATTTGAGTTCTCTAGATGAGTGGAGAAACGAAGCGTATGAGAATGCCAGACTTTTCAAAGAGAAAGTCAAGCAATGGCATGATAAGAGAATTCTTAAGAGAGAGTTCCATGTTGGTGAGAAAGTTCTTTTGTATAGGTCTCGTCTCAGATTTTTTGCAGGTAAATTACTTTCTAAATGGGAAGGACCATATGTTATTGTGGAAGTGTACCGCTCAGGTGCTATTAAGATTGCTTCATTGAAAGATGATTCTACACAAGTGGTGAATGGGCAAAGACTCAAACATTATATTTCTGGAGATTCTTATAATGAAGATGTTGATGTTATTGAAACAATTTCTCCGGAAGATTACATCCAAGACAAACTGCAGGAACCTGCAGAGTTCGTTTTCGAATAGGTAACAGTTCTAGTCAGAAAAGTTTCGCGAAAAGTTCTTCCTTTAATATTTTTGCTGTTTTTAATAAATATGAAAAATCACGAGACGAAAACGGGGAGAAAAAGAAGTCCGTGTGGGTCTCACACACGGGTGGCGCAGGCCCACCCCTGGCCGCGCCACCCCTGTGTGAGAACGCCTCGGAACTCTTTTCCATCCCGGTTTCCTCCTGTGACCTCGTTTCGATGTATAATTTTCGCCTATTTAACCCCCCGGAGTCCCCGAGGTCTGTATATCGTTTTCTTGTCATGTTTTGTTTCGAGCTGTTCTGTTAGGAGTTGATCTTAAGCTTTGGGGAGTCATGGCCTCTTCAAGCGGTGATAAGGAGAAGACACCTCTAGAAGATGGCATCAAAGATTTCCGGCAGAAAGAAGAGGTTGAAAGAAAAGATGAGGAGGAAGATCAAGGTCCAAGGCCAAGCACCGTGATTGCCAGCATAGGGGTGGTGACAGATCATGATAAGTTCAAGAAAAGTGCTCGCATAAGGTCCGGAGGAGGTGTGCCATATCACACTTTAGCTCCACGGGCATCTCCGCCAAGCCAAAGTCCCTTCCATACTCTAATTCATGAACATCAGTTCCAGAAGGTGCCCAAATCACGATTACCCTCTGGCTGGGATATAGATCGTTCTAACAATGCAGGGACAGGAAGCTCCAAGAGTGAAGAAGGATGGGGAAATAATTCCAAGAGCTGGGATTCTCTTGCTGATAGGTTCATGAACCGTATTGAGCACAATTCTGAGATGATTCGTAATCTCGAGTACAAGATTGATGACCTGAAGGACTTGATTGAGAAGCTTATTCAGGATTATCCACCGCCACCGCCAAAGGAGTGATTCGTCATCGGTATAGGCATCCCTTTGGCTTGTTCCAAGCTTGGGAGAGTGCCGCGGTATCACATCATTACCTTCTGTTTATTTACTTTTCAAGTAGAGTCTTATCATGAATAGAG
This sequence comes from Dactylis glomerata, assembly GCA_007115705.1. Taxonomy (NCBI): domain Eukaryota; kingdom Viridiplantae; phylum Streptophyta; class Magnoliopsida; order Poales; family Poaceae; genus Dactylis; species Dactylis glomerata. The sequence goes on along the minus strand of QXEO01002108.1, from coordinate 1,626,089 downwards.
AAGTTATCATATAAAATAGTTTGTAGTTGGAAGTATCCTCCTTAGTTAGTTATCTTTGTATCCCTTGGTGTGAGTTGCGGTAATGAAGTATTAATGAGAAGTTTTATCGTTTACTTTTCGCACACTTTATGTTAGTCTGCAATCTCTCTTATGTGACTAGTCTTGTTGATTGGTATTGGTATCACATTGGGAACATGAGTAGATTTAGTTGGTTTTGGCAAACCTAGCTTGGTCAGTAGCAACTTTACCTTGAAGTTTGAGTAGAATAGAATAAAGAAGTGCTTGTAGTTACATCACTTCAGTTTTCCTTATGTTTGGCTTATAAGCATTGTTATTCTTAAAGTTAAAATCGTTGTACTTTCAGGGGAGTTTGCATGATTGTTCTTATTATATGTATGTTTGTTTGTTTCATGCAACTCTTATGCTTGCTACCCAGCCTTGCTAGCCAAAAACCTGTACTGAGAGGAAATACTTCTCGTGCATCCAATTCCCAAAAGCCAAGTCACTTCCAAAGAGTCCACTATAAATTCCTATGCATGGTATTTTAAGCCATTCCAAGTAAATTTTCATGTGCTACCTTTCAAAAACTTTCAAACACTTCTCATTTTGTGCCACTGTTTTTAGCTCATGAGGACGTAGTGGATGGGTTTGTTATCTTCCATACTAAATTAAGTACCCCTCGACTAGGCAGCTTCATCTGCTCGTCATTAATTTTGCAAGAGAGCTGGTCAGACCATTATAATCTTAATTCTAAAAAGAAAGAAAAAGGCACTCCTCCATTGGATTGTGAAAGTTGGTCGGCACCCGATGGAATCGGTTAGCCATGGTTTGAGAAAGGAAAAAGGTGGGGAGGAGTGCAAAGTTTTAAAAGAGCACCAATGTGCCAACTAATTAAACATCTCAGAACCGCTCTCACTTGTTTAGTATGGAAGATATCAAGAACTCTGTTGCTAGTCGTTGACAAAAGCAACCACCTCTCAAAACAATTTTTACCTCTGTTTTACAAATAAAAAGCTCTAGCACATGTTTAATCCCTGCTTCCCTCTGCGAAGGGCCTATCTTTTACTTTTATGTTGAGTCAACCTATTTCCCTCTATCTCAAGCAAGCATTTGAGTTGTTATGTTTCACTCATCCATATGTTGATCCGTTTAATCATGTTTATTATCTTCCTTGTTTTTGTATAATGCTTTTGTCTGAAGGAATACATCTTTGAAAGCTTTATTTGAATGCAAAAGTTTACTTTGTGAGCATATAGTCTTTGCTATATTAGCTCTGTTTTAAAAGACTCCGTTTAAAAGAGAGAATAGTTTGTTCTCCATTCCTTGACCAAGAACTAAGGTTTGCCATTGCCAATTATAATTTACCTTGTGCATTCTTATATGTGATTCCCTTTTACCTATTGCAAGTTTACATCTTATAAAGGGAAGTTGCTGTCTATTATGATTTGTGCCTTAGTGAATGTGATGCTTCTTGTTCGTATTTTGATTATCGACACTTCACTCCATAAACCTGTGGTCATGTTTACCGAGTTTAGTTTTCGCTTGGGGACAAGCGAGGTCTAAGCTTGGGGGGGGGGTTGATACGTCCAATTTGCATCACTATTTTGTATCATAATTTACTGTTATTCATTGATATATTTCATATTTAGACATGATACTTATGTTATTTCCTTTGTTTTCACATGTTTGATGATCATCGGAGGAGATGCTGCCGGAGTCAGGATTCTGCTGGAAAAAGGACCATCAGAAGACCATATTTTGAAGATCAGGAAAATTCCAGAAAAATACCCAGAAATTACAATTTCCCAGAAGACTCACGGAGCCAGAAGGAGGAGTCGAGAGGGGCCAGGGCTGGCCCACACACTAGGGCGGCGCGGCCACCCCCTGGCCGCGCCAGTCCTGTGTGAGGGGGCCCTGGCCCACCTCTGGTCTCGCCCCTTCGCGTACATCATCGTCCCGGAAAACCTAAGTCAGGGGGGGTTCAGAGTTAGACACAGCCGCCTTTGCGGGGCGGAGAACACCAGAGAGAGAAAGCTCTCCGGCAGAGAGAAATCTGCCGGGGAAATTCCTTCCCGGAGAGGGGAGATCGTCGCCATCGTCATCACCATCGCACCGGACTTCATCGGGATCATCATCATCATCATCTCCATCACCAGCACCTTCATCTCCACCATCACCTCGCCATCCCGCTGTAACATCTTGAGTTGGATCTTGTTATATTCATAGGGGAAACTTTCCCGGTGTTGATTACTCTTGTAGTTGATGCTATTGAGTGGAACTGTTGAATTAAGGTTTATGTTCAGATCGTTATTTACCATTATTTCACCTCTGATCATGATCCATATGATGTCTTGTGAGTAGTTCGTTTAGTTCTTGAGGACATGGGAGAAGTCAAGATGTTAGTAGTGAATTATTGTTGAGAAATATTTAATGGTTTGATATTGTTGTGGTGCTATTTCACTAGTGGTGTCATGTGAACGTCGACTACATGATACTTCACCATTTATGGGCCTAGTGGGATGCATTGTGTATTTGGTCACCGACTGTGGGGTTGCTGGAGTGACAGAAACCTAAACCTCCGTTGGGAAACCATTGCACCAGGGAGCGTAGGATCCTAGAGTTTAAGGCTGTGGTTAGATTTATCTTAATTACTTACTTGTATTTGCGGATGCTTGCAAGGGGTATAATCACAAGTGTGTATTTATCCTAGTAAGGGTAGCGCGCTAGCACAGGTTCACCCCCATAACACTTACCAAATCAATAAATACTATTGGCTCTATGAAGCGAAAGCTCTTGACAGAAACCTCCCGTGTGTCCTCGAGAACGTTTGGTTATTATAAGAACACAACCGGCTTGTCCTTTGCTGAATAAAGGATTGGGCCACTTGCTGCAATTGTTACTACTGTCTTTTATTTACTCGCACTTTATTTACTCGTATTACCAAATACTCCTGAAAACCTGTTTGCTAGTATTTACAGTGATTCCTTGATCAAACTGCTCATCAACACCTTCTGCTCCTCGTTGGGTTCGACACTCTTATTTATCGAAAGTACTACGATACACCCCCTATACTTGTGGGTCATCAGTGGCGGCGTAGGAGGCGGCGTCGGAGGGGGAGGGGGTGGTGGTGGGCGTCGGCTCATCATGGCGTAGGTGGTGATCTTGCGGCGCACCATGGCGGCGGAGGTGTACCTAAAAGCACAGAGAGAAATAAAATTTGTTATCATATAAAATACTTAAGAGCAGCTAAATTACATGGTGATGACAAAGCAAGGAAGCACAAATGGTCTACAAGAATTAATAGTGAACCTAAATGTTTTAGTGCAATGGTCTACAAGAACTAGTGCATCAGTACAGCTAAGAAGTCAAAAGAAAATATCAGCCCCAAAAGAAACACCCCAAGGCAAAACAAATATTAACAACTCAATTCTCAAGCAAAGCTTGAAACTTAATTATGCACACTCCATCTGGATGCACCCCAAAACATAAATCATGCACACTTGCAAGCATTTCATGTAGCATCAATGGAATTAAAAAACATCATCTGGTATCTTGATATCCAACCAAGCAAGCCAAATTAACAGTAGCCAGCCATCCCTAAAATTAATTAGCATGCGACAAATATTCAATCAGCACATAGCCTAATGAGAAAAAAAAGTTACAGCTTAACACTTAAGTGCTGATAAAGTTAAACTATGTTACTAATAAAAAGGAAATGCAACTTAGATGCTATACTTTCTTAACTAACTGCTTATTAGTTCTAGCTCCGTCCATTCATGTCCAAATTTACCTTTTGCATTTGTTGAATTGAATTTTTTATCAACTCCATGTCATAGAAATAATAGATAGAGACATCATCCATCAGTGGCTGCCATTAGAGGTGTTAGTTTTGAGTTTCCGTTCATTCTATTGTTATTTTCTTTGAGGTGTTGGTTCTTCTACTATTGGTGTGGTCAGGGAAGATTCAGGTCAACCAAACCATGGATTTCTCGAAAAGGATACTGCCTGGTTCGGGTTAATTGATAGCTAACAATACCTTTTGAGAAAGCACATCAGGAAATACTCATATCTTTTGGTTTCTGCATTTATACTACCTAAGAATAGTAATGAGCAAGTCATGCCTTCAAAGAATAACATTAGAAAATATTCTATCTTTTAGTTAGGATTACTTTTGTCTTCCTCTCAATTGCAAGGAGATCAGCTAAAAATCGAATCTTCTCAGTTAAGGATAATGATATCTATATTTCAATGCAGAGAAGAATAGTCCTTTGGCATCAGTTAGCCACACTCGCAGTACACACCAATCTAATTTACGTGCTGCTAGCGCTTGGTTTATTAGCTCCATGGAAATAGTTGTTGGGCTGTCCTCAATGATTTAGGATCGGAGGAAGATAGGTTTAGTATGACATTAAACTGTTTCTAACCTTGGCACAAGGAGAGAACTATTTCTAACCCTTGCACATTGTATAACTGATATCATCTACAATCACTGGCACAAGGAGAGAACTGTTTCTAACCCTGTCCTATTTTGACATTAAATTCCATCGAACGGCAAAAGTTTGATAGGTGTTGGCAACATGATACAACTCAAGAACACAAGAGTGCCTTGCTGCCTGCTATCTCGAGAAATAGAGATAGAGCATACCAGCAATGTTCAGTATGAAGAATATCAATTCACATGGTGCCACCAGACTATGAATACTAAAATCTAATACCAAGTGAAATATATTCCCGCAAGCACCACTTCTGCTACATCATCACCAGCATAATATGAAAAGGCATTCACTACCAAGCCTCAATAAGAAATGCAAGTACTGGCTTGTGCACAGTTGAGCTAGCGTCGAAGCTTCTTATACTCGAGCTTATGTTTAAAGGAGCAAAAGAACTTCAATATAGTACTGGACGTTGTACATGTAGCTTCATACTTGCTAGACCGAGACTATGCACTCTCTTCCAGGATGAGAAGACAATATTGGACATTACTCCGAGATATGCAGCCAAAGAGTAATATCAAGGCACAGTAAGTGACAAGGGTATAATTAGTAGAGCCCGTTAGTTGAGTACCCCTAAGGCCCGTATAGCTAGGCCCAATTGTAATGATAGTCGAATACGAGTTCTCACCGTATGTCGATATTGTAATCTGTATCGGACCCTACCCAATCCTCGAGACCTGGACCTCTATATATAGGGGCCAAGAGGGGACGGTGTGGGGCAGATTGAAAGCAAGCCAGGTTGAACACCCACGTTTACTTTCGACATACACTTATTTCGACCAACCTTTACCTTCGAGTTCATCCGACGCCCTCTTCCCCCGATCCTAAGTCCTTCATCTAGGACATTTGTCGAGTTAACCCTCATCAATTGGCGCCGACCGTGGGGATCTTGGGCGTTGGAATCATGAATTCGATGGCTTTTTTGCTTTTAGCCAACAGCAGTACAGAAGTCGACGAAAATCAAGAGACGGAGTTGACAATTAGAAGTTTAAGCATCCTCATCAGGCCATCGGGTTCATCTCGCCTTTCAGATCCGACGAAACAAGATCCGTCGGCAAGTGAGCCTGAAACAGTAGCAATGATGGAATATTTTGAAGGCTCTTCCAGCGAGGTAAACTCGCCGGTCAGCTTGGAAGAAGTGCAAAAAGGAAAAATCACAGAAGACAACGAAGCAATGGAAAATTTCGACGCAGGGGTCCAACTCGAAGATCTTATGATCCGCCTCGACGATATTTCAGACAAGTCAACAGATACATGGAAAACAGGATTAGAGCTTTCTGAGGATAGTAATTCGATCTTCTCAAGATTCAATAATAACATCGGCAAACAATGCCATGTGCTCGCCATTATAGGAGATAACTCAGAAGAATTCGACGAAAACAACAATCCAGTGCTAAACCCAGCAAATATCGACAGAGGAGCAAATCACCTAGCAGAAGGGCAAACAGCAGAATCCCTCACAACCAGGGAAAAATTTGACTATCAGTCGACAAATGGAGGATAATAAGAGAAGCCATAGAACATGGCACGCCGATACCATCAAATTCCAGCAAAGACATGCTTCTGGGGTATCATTATGCCCTAAGGCAGCAGGCAAAGCAATTAGGAAAGGAGAAAATAGAGATACAGAGAAGAAATGACTCAGCCATTGCAGCCAACAACGCCGCTCGTAAAGCATGAAGCGACGCATCATATAGTAACGCAAGGAAAAATCGCCGACATGGTTCAAGGTACGATAACCTCGAGTACTCCGACAGGCAAAGCATTTCCAAAAACCTTGACTCATCCTTTTTATCGGTCGACGAACAAGGAAACATCATACCAAAAACTCCTGAAGCAGCATTAGTGGCAGCTCAAGCTTATCTGCTCACAACTCGACCAAACCCGGGAGATCCTAGAGAACATATGCACAGAGCAGCATTGAACGGACTAAACATGGTGGGTCACAAGCTATCAGCAAAAGGAGAAGAAGCACACCACCATAAGGAAACGCACAAGCCAAGATCGCCTCGCCATCACAGTAGTCCTCGGCGCAGAAGCAGCAGTCAACGATCTCGATCGCCATCACCAAAACAACACGGAGGAACCCGAAGATCACGATCCCCAAATGAAAAACACGACTATGAAGAAGACGAAAAAGAGATGGGGGCATCATGCTTTACCCGCAGGGTTCGCACCACTCCAGTTCCCAAGGGATTCAAGTTACCTCATGATCAGCAAAAGTACGACGGATCACAGGAACCACAATCATGGCTCTCAGATTATCTATAAGCAGTACAAATATTGGGAGGAACCAAAGAAACAGCAATGCAAAGTCTGCAACTACACCTCACCGGCGCAGCAAGGTTATGGTTGAGCAAACTTGAGAAGGAAACTATTGGAAGTTGGGAAGACCTCACAAAGCAATTTACAAGCAACTTCAGGTCGACATACAAGCGGCTAGCATCGATAGAAGAAGTCAAAGCGTGTGTGCAACAACGCGACAAAACACTGCGGGCATATATCCAAAGATGGAGTCTTATCAAAAATTCAGCAGTCGAAGTTTCAGACGAAAGAGCAATAGATGCGTTCATCATTGGATTAAGGCGAAGAGACCTAGTCGAAGAGATGGGCAGAATCAAGCCGAAAACAGTGTCAGACCTCATGGACGTAGCAAACAGATTTGTAGATGGAGAAGACGCATGCAACAATAAGCGGACGCGATCCCCAGAGGACGATAGAAGAAATAGATATGGAAGTCAAAGGAGACGGTCCAGAAATTACGACAACTATGGCTCCCGTAGCCAAGTCGCCACAGGATACAAAGACAACAGCTATCAAGGAAGTGATCGCTGAAGCTCGGGGTATAGAAGCTACGGGAAAGAGGACTACAAAAAGTTTCCCACGAGAGAACCCAGAGAGTACAACCCATCGCCAGAAGATATGCTCAACGGACCTTGTCATATACACTCAGCGTTCGTCGATGGGAAGCGAGTATCAAGACACGCAATGAAAGATTGCACAACATTCTTAAAACTACAAGAGGCAGCACTAAACAAGCAAACCGAAGCAAGGCGACAAGGATTTGAAGGAAGCAACAATCCTCTGACAAAACAACAAGGAAACAACAGAGCTCCTCAAGGACAAGACCAGCAGAACCAGGGGCACGATGACGACGAAGGGTACGTTCCATCAAAAGGACACAACACATCAATGATACAACCTGTGCCCAAGTCGAACAAAGAAGAAAAGAGTATCACTCGACAAGTCAACCTAGCAGTCATCTCACCACCAGCCACAATGGAGTATCTGCATTGGTCAGAACAACCAATCGAGTTCAACAGAGAAGACCACCCTATAACAGTACCTCGGCCAGGAAACGCGCCTTTGGTACTTAAAGTTCAAATCGGCGCGTATGATGTCGGCAGAATATTCATGGACGCAGGAAGTGGAATTAACCTGATATATGTAAAAACACTCAGAGCAATGCATATATCACTAGAGTTCCTGAAACCAACGGATTGTTCCTTCCACGGAATCGTACCAGGAAGTGCCAATTACCCACTGGGTCGAATAGCACTCAATGTTTGCTTCGGCAACCGACAAAACTACAGGAGAGAAAATCTGGACTTCGAAGTCATGGACTGGCCATCTCAGTATCATGCGATCCTCGGGCGACCCGCGTTTTTGCGATTCATGGCAGTGCCTCACTACACATATCTGGTACTCAAAATGCCAGGACCAAGAGGAATAATTACAGTAAAAGGAAGCTTTGAAGTCTCATATCTCTGCGATAGGGAGTTCCACAAGATGGCGCAAAACTTTAGCATGATAGCCAACTACGCAGAAAAGGCGAAAGACACGACTACAGAAGGCGTCAAGCTACTCGAAGGACGCGTTACGGAGCCCAAAATGAAAAAACCACGAGTAGAAACATCAGGAGAAGACAAAGATACAGGAGAGGAAGAGAAAGCCATGACGGCATAAGCATCAAAGAACAATAAAGTAGGGTAGAAGAATAAGGCTGTAAAAGCCACGAGTTATACCAGGGGCAATGCCCTCTAGATCCAGAACACAGGTCATAGGCCAGATCTCTTGGGTCACCCCATGTATTTTACATTACAAGTATAATAAAGACAAAACGTTCCTCATGTTCGAGGTTACGAGTCTTTCAAAAGAGAAAATGCGGCAAACGCACGAATCATACAAAAAAATGCTTTGAAAATATATTTCAGACTTACAGTCGCGAAATAAGAAATTCTCGCGTTTCCCATAAGTATTACAACATTGGGTTGTCGGAATCATCTACACCCAAAGGGTCTAAATAGTGAAACTCGCGGAAAAACGCGACATCTTGCAACAGCCTGGCTATAATTCGTCGGGCAGGCTGCAAGGTACTCTCCAAGTGTACTCGAAGGCTAGCTCCACTTGGAGGGTAGCTCAGCGACATAGAACTATAATTGAGTCTTGGTTGCCACTTGCGTATCCACCCAAGAGCAAAATTGGCACCTACCACTAAGTTCAGTTCTATCAACCGATGAATTCGCTGGCTGGATCTAAAAGTATCATGAAGTAGCGGGAAAGTCGCAGGTAGAGGATTGCGAGGAAGCATAACCGAGTGCATAGTTACGAGAGATCTTCTGCAGCCATCCACCGCTTCGCCAACATGCTAAGCACGGTCTTGAAGCAATACAACAGCACTCCGGCGTCGGGGATCAGACCACAAATTTTTGACACCTGCGGACATTTTCTCTAGGGCCGCATTTTGCTCGGTAACCCGACGATCTTCAGCAGCGAAATCTAAACAAGTGCCTACGAGGGCAAGAGGATATCATAAAAATAGCAGTGGAACAAAGAGAGGAAAAGATAAGTCGAAAGGAAACTTACATCGCAACATCTCGCAGGCGGATTCGATAATGCCAAGGAGAAAAGAATTGCATTCCTCGTGATGCAAAAAGTTTGCCGTCAAGCTGGACACCTTATCATCAAGAATAGATACCTGTTTCGTCAAATTAGAACTCTTGCTGGCTTTGTCAAATGCCATCTGAGCTTGGCGTTTGGCTAAAGTCAAGCGAGTTTCAAGATCAGAAATCCTTAAAGAATACTCTGTGCATTGACTGCATCGACTAGGAGGCGACGAAATCGTCGAGTCGAACGTGTGGATAGCGGAAGGAGCAGGCCCGCCAATCAAGGGATCGTTGGTATGCATCGACTGGAAGTCAAAATAAAATAAAGAAGAAACATTTCAGAGAGGTAGCACAAGATCTCATGAGAAGGAAATATATTTACATAAGTGCAAAACCCTTTGGCTAAAGTTCTCGGGTTGCACGCGACTAAAGGTTTTTACATTCAAAAGAAGAAATTGAAAGCTACAGAGGAGCCGAAGTCTACGCCACCTTAGCATTTTGCACTGTGGCAGAAGAGGGCATCGCAAATCCATCGCCAGAAGTTGACGGAGGTGCAGGATTTTCCATCGACGGAGCCGGCGCAGTAGATGCTGCGGAGGCTGCAGAAGGATAAATAATCGCCGCCAGTGCAGGCGCCAACTTCTTCGCCTTCTCGAAGAAAACCTTCATCTCATCACGAGTTCGACCATGGGGAGAGTTCACCTTCTCCCAGTCGAAGTCCGTGCCATGCGCAAAAGAAAGTGCAATAGCACCCTCAGCGCCACGCTTCAGAGAGAGCCCCTTCAGCTAGAGGGTCGGGTCCTCAATTGTATCGAAGGACTTGGCAAGATTCTCCAAGTTATCCTTCGGGACTTCTGCCTTCTTCTTCGGCCACAACCCGACGAACAACCGCGACAGAACGCGGCTAACCAACTCAAAAGTCTCCTGGATAGATATCCAGTTTGCCTCGAGTAGGTTAACCGCGGTCAGCAAAGGATCATCGCCCGATGGCAAAGATGAAGAAGACACCTTGGTAAATCCTGCGCGACAAAAGAAGTCAAAAAAGTAAGAAGTAAAGGAAAGAATTAGCAAAGATCAACAATATAACAAGAAGTCGAAATAGAAGGCAAGACGAAACACTTACTTTCAGCAGAGGTAGACATTATGTGAAGGCGCTCCATTACGGCCTGCTCTCGCTGAGCGTGCTCCCTGTTGGCATCGGCCAAAGCTTTTTTAATCTTTTTCGCCTTAGCAAGCGCTGATTTCTGCGACTTCTCAGCGCTTGCTTTGGCAGCGGCCGCAATATCATATGCCTTCTGCGAGGCACTAAGCTCAGCCTCCAATGATGCAATTCGGGCATTGGCTGTTGCTAGAGCAGCTACAGTAGAAGAAGAAAGGAAGTCAGATAAATAGCAAAAGATAAGTGTGGAAGAAAAACCATGACTGGATACAGAACATACCTTCGGAAGCTTTCACAACCTTTAGGTACTCAGCGCATTCGGTGCCTAAGGTGACGAATCTCTTCAATAATGCCTAAGAGAAAGAGCATGTAAGAAGCACAAGTGTATGCAAGGGAAACAAAATAGGAAAAATTGCTCACATCATGGGGGGAAGCCGAGGATTCATGGGCTTCCAGAGAGGCATCGGGTTATTTGGCCTTCTTCAAGCGCTTGAGGTTTCGGGGTGCAGGAACCTTGTTTGTAGAGGCCCTGGTAACCCTAGGCGCAATCTCTTGGGCAGGGGGCTCATCATCAACTGCAGGGGGAATTGAAGGAGTAGCTATAGCAGCTTTTGGCGGCTCTTCATCATCTCTACACGAAGCAAAAAAGTTATGTGTAACACGACAGAAACAAGGAAAGAGAGGTGCAATTGAAGAACTCGAATAAAAACACTTACGATGCCAGGAGGTCGAAGTACTCTTCATCTCCTGCAGGAACAGAGGCCTTATCAGCCGCTGCAGAACTCGAAGAAGCAAATTCTTCGACTCGCTTCCTCTTCTTGTCGACACCAGCATCTTCAGCAAGCACGGGGGGAGACGCTGTCGATGAGCTAGTTTCCTCTTCCGATTCTTCGGCATCATCTCCATCCTGATTCTCGTTAGCCTCGGGGGCTTCAGATACAGATGAGGCCAGATCAGCCAGAAGGGGCCCTGCCTCTAGAAGAGGAGGGTGTGAAACAAGGAATTGGTGACCCTGCATATAAAATAAGTCAGCAGAGTACAAAGGCAAAGAATAAACGTAAGTCGAAGCAAACAAAATTCGACAACAAGCGAACACAAAGATACATACCTCGGGCAAAGGGTGCACGGAGTCGAAGTAGTCAGCGGTCAAGTCAGCAACCGCATGATCCCTGGTGAGCTTGGTAAGGTTCCTAACTCGCTTGTCGACATCTTTTTCTCTATCAAATCTTCAGAGACGCGAGTAGGATCTTCCAAGCCAGAGTAATTCCAGAGCTTGGTGAGGCGGTGTTGCAGGGGTTGAACTCGACGTTGCACAAAGAATGCCATGAGTTGGATACCCGACAAAGCTCCTCCTTGGCCTCCTTTCAAAGCTTGAATGCGAGACAGAAGAGGAAGAACTTGTGCTATCTCCGCATCTGAAGGAAGCGCATCCCACGACGCCAATTTCTTCACTTCCTTGGAGGCTTCGAAAGGGGCTAACCCATATTGGTCTTCAGGGGAGGCTTTGCGATCTTTGATATAGAACCATTTGGTTCTCCACCCCTGGACAGATGCGGCAAAGGAAAACTCGAGGTACTGCGCTTCAGGGCGCACAGAGACAACGGCTCTGCCCAATTCAGGCTTTCTAGCCAGAGCAACATTGGGGCGAAGCCGAAAGATTGACCTCCAGAGAAGAAAATGGGGCTCAATGCCCAAGAATGACTCGTAGAGAGTCACGAAACAAGCAATATGAAGAAGGGAGTTTGGTGTGAGCTGGTGGAGCAGCACACCGTAGACAGAGAGGAGCCCACGGAAAAACTCGTGGGCAGGAAGAGAAAGGCCGTGGAGGAGGAAAGCAAGAAACATTACCCGATAGCCGCTTGGGGGCTGCAGGATCCGCTCAGTACTGGGAAACTTGATGGAATCCTGGGTGGAGATGAGGCCATCCGCCCTGGCCTTCTCCATCTCCTTCGGCGTGATGGCAGAGCGTACCCAGTTGGTGGCAGAGGAGTTCTTGGCCATGGTGTTCTTGGTGGCTAGGTGCTTCACGCGCATCTATCGCACCGCGCTTGGGGGCTATGCACGAACGGAGAGAGGAGAAGAGATGGGCAATGGAGGCGGCGGAGGGAACGAGCTGGTAAACAGTAAAATCCCCCACTATGCCCCTTATATACCTTCTGGGAGAAGGATCATGGGCTGAGACGTGGCGCAAAGAGCGGAAACGGCAGCCCACTAACGGTCAAAAATCACGAAAATTACAGTGCTGCCCATAAAAACGGTTCGCACTCATACAGAGTGACGTATTCATTGATGTCATAAAGATGATATAAGAAAGAAGAAGGATAGCGCCAACAAGTACAAAATTTATAGACAAGATTACATGTGAAGGATCTTCGATTATAGCCTTGGGGGCTACTATTATCAAAGATATTGAAAGCAACTCTTTATTGGAGTGGTGGACGTGTATTCGATGACAGGATGTTATGAAAGTATCTCGAGTTGAAGTATGATGGACCACACTATATTTTTGAGCCTATACTCGAAAAAGTCTTTTCCGACTATAGCCTCGGGGGCTACTCCCATCGGGAGCGATGAGCGCACACCCGACGATATTTCTTGGTAAAGCATTTTGCAGGAGTGTTACTCCCATCGGGAGCGAGTTTTATGGTTGTTGAAACCCGAATATTTTCAGTCAAAATTTGACTGCGACATAAGATTCTCGAGTGACGTTATCGCAACGCAACTCAAATGCCGTGACCTATCACGAAGGTAAGACCCCGGGATCCGTCCTGTGTGGCCTGGTATATGCACATGGATGCGCTCTGCTGGTATGTATCCGTGTCTACAACGCAAAGAAAATCCTGGTGGACGCACTGGGTACCCTGAGAATCACTGGGATTCATTCTTTGTAAGTCCTAAATGCGGCAAAAGAGTGGGTTTGACGGGTATCCCGAATTCAAATCCAAGGGGATTGAATTTGAAGTAGGTGACAAGTATCAGTTCCGGCAGTTAACTGACCTCTTGATCCGTCAGAGTTGTTAGGCTTGTTCATCAAAACCCCTTGCGAAAAATTATCATGAAAATAAGTCGAAAGACCAAGTCGAAGATCTGAAGATCAGAAGAAGTCAAAGAATTGATCAAGTCGAAGATTTAAAGATTAGAGATTCAACCCGAATCTACAATTCTGGTAGAATCTCAGGGGCTACTGATAAGGGTATAATTAGTAGAGCCCGTTAGTTGAGTACCCCTAAGGCCCGTATAGCTAGGCCCAATTGTAATGATAGTCGAATACGAGTTCTCACCGTATGTCGATATTGTAATTTGTATCGGACCCTACCCGATCCTCGAGACCTGGCCATCTATATATAGGGGCCAGGAGGGGACGGTGTGGGGCAGATTGAAAGCAAGCCAGGTTGAACACCCACGTTTACTTTCGACATACACTTATTTCGACCAACCTTTACCTTCGAGTTCATCCGACGCCCTCTTCCTTCGATCCTAAGTCCTTCATCTAGGACATTTGTCGAGTTAACCCTCGTCAGTAAGTTTAAGAAATCTCTTCAAACACAAAATATCACAATTCGCATATGGAAGAAATTGAGTGTGGCGATGACACAACAATACTGAAAGAAATGTGACTGGAACACTAACAAAAATTGATATGACATCTAACGCGCAAGAACCAACATGCATATATGCAAGAAACAATAGGTATCCAAGAAATACTTTGACAGAAGGCATGTTTGTAAGAAACTAAACAATTAGATGAAGCCATACATAAAATGCCTGGTTGAAATATATGAAGAAACATCTCAAAGGCAATTCATTCCGTTCAGCACGGACACAAACAAACCTTTGAATTGACCTAGCACCTAGTTCCTTAAGTAAAGGTACAAGTGTGAAATCAAGCGGTAACAATTTGTGACTGAGCATACGAATTAGACCTCTCACTTGGTCAATGGACATGTGCTACAACCTAATGGCGCAGGATCGATCAAAAGTTAGGGAGGTAGCCAAAATTGGCTCGTGGTGGTCGCCCAGGAGCTCCATAAGGAGTACATATGGTTCCAACAGTACTACTAACTGCCTGCTTAGCTAGGATGTGATTTTGGATACGAAAATCAACAATTACAAGAGCGAAATTCTGAGGGAGGAGGGAGAAGAGGGTACCTGGCTAATGGCGCAATGAAAGACGAGGGTTTCCTTGCCCTGGTGGCCTCCACGATCTCCGGCAACCGCTTCGTGAGTAGCTCCACCGCCTCTCCTGTCCTAGCTCGCTCTCGATGGATGGAGATGACGAAGAGGGAGAGGAAGGAGAGGGATCGGACGAATGGCAGCGGTGTGCGGCGGCCGGAGGTGTGCGGCGGCCGGCGGTGTGCGGTGGCCGGCGGCGACAAGTGCTAGGGTTTGCTGGATAAGGTACACGGGGAGTGGCTGAGGGCGTCCGTCATTTTTTTAGAATAAGTGCTTCCGTGGTGGTTGCGTGTGTGTTGTGTGGGATGGGCAAGAATACGAGTATATAAAACGACTATTCGCGAGTGATATCAGATGCCCCTCCCAGGTGGCCTTATCTAATATTATCCCCGACAAATTTTAGTCTCTGCTCGCCGGTGGTAAGTCAATTTCACCAGTGAATATAAAACGATGCGCCAGGGATAGTATTATCACCGGCGAATATATTCCTTATGCGCCGGCGATAATAATGCTGGCTATAAGCAAATGTCTACTAGTGTCAGCCGCGTCCGAGAGCGCCGAAGGCCAGTAGAAGCCGCTGCGATATGCTTTCCCGGCGAGGGTGATAGCGGAGGCATGATGCCCACATTCGCCGGCGTGGATGTCCCGAAGGATTTCTTGGCCTTGGTGAGTCGAGATGCACTTTAGAGCGACGCCATTGGGGCGACGCCGGTACAAGTCACCATCTTTGATGCAGTATCCAGAGGCCTGGCGCACTATTCTTTCACCCTCTGACTCCTCCTCGGGAAGCTTGCCGCTGACGAGGAAGGCCTTGAGCTCAAGGATCCAATCCACTCCCTCCTACCTTGCCAGTGCCAGGAGAACGCGGTCGCCCGAAGATGGCCTGTAATCCGGAGCCCCCTGCTCCAGTAGCGGCGGCAAAGCAGGAGGAAGCTCGGATCCCATTGATGGTGGAGAAGCAGATGGATTGAAGAGGCGCTCCTCGAAGACTCCGGCTGGCTGCGCCAGGCGATGAGAGGCGCGCTTGGAAATTTCATTTGCCTCCACGTTCTCCCCTCGGGGGATGTGCTTTAATTCTAGGCCTTGGAAGCGCTTCTCCATCTTCCGATGTTCTTCGAGGTAAGCCGCCATGTGCTCATCCTTCGGAGTGTAGCTCTTGTTGGAGAAGTTCACGACCAACTACGAATCTCCCTTGACGATGAGGCGTTTGATGCCCAAAGCGCTCGCCGCCCTTAGGCCAGCGAGGAGTCCTTCATACTCCACGATGTTGTTGGAGACCTTGTGCTCTAGCTTGAAACAAAGCTGAATGGCGTAGAAGAGCTTGTCCCCGGATGGAGAGGTGAGGATGGCCCTAGCCCCCGTGCTGGGAAGGTTGAAGGCGCCATCGAAGTGCATGACCCAGAGACCTAGGGCCTCCTCTCCGGGAAGCGTAGATTCCACCTCGAGAGGCTCATTAGTGAATGGATCAGTCCACTCGGCGGTGATTTTGGCTAAAGCTTTGCTCTTGATTACCTTGGTGGTTTCGAAGGAGATCTCGAATGACTGGAGCTCCATAGCCCACTCTGCCACCCTCCCGGTGATGTTTGGGTTGTGTAAGATTGTCTCTAGTGGCCGATCAGTGACCACCTTGATCGCGTGGCCCTAGAAGTAGTGACGCAGTTTCCTTGAAGCGATCAGCAGGGTGTAGAGCAGCTTCTGCTGCATAGTGTAACACTCCCGTGCGTCGCACAGTACGGTACTGATGAAGTAAATGGGCTTCTGCACTTTAGTCGTGCCTTAGGGAGTTTCCTCCTCATGAAGCTTGGGAGCAACGCTCTGAGGGAGCGGCTCGGTTGGCGAAGGTGTAGCAGGTAGCTCCTCGCGAGGGGAAGTGGAGATCATAGCCTCCTCCTTAGGAGGAGCCCCCAGGCGTGGAGGATCAACCTCCTCTTTGGCGATTACTTGAGCGTCCCGCTCTGCACCGAGGACGACGCTTGTAGTTCTTGGGGTCGCAGCGATGTAGAGCAGCAAGAGCTCGCGGAACTATGGGGCGACCATGATTGGCAGGCTCGTGAGGTACCACTTCAGCTTGGCGAATGCCTTGTTAGCTTCCGGAGTCCACTCAAACTTTCCAGTGCACTTCATGAGCTTGAAGAAAGGAATGGCCTTCTCTCCGCTTCTTGCAATGAAGCACCCTAGGGCCGCCATGCACCCCGCGAGGCGCTGCATCTCCTTAAGGTTGCGTGGAGGATGCATTTCTGGGATGGCCTTGACCTTGTCAGGGTTCACCTCGATCCCGCAATGGGACACGAGGAATCCAAACAACTTGCCCGATGGTACACCAAAGGCACACTTGGCGGGGTTGAGCTTGATGTTTACCTTTCTTAGGTTGGTGAATGTTTCTGACAGGTCTTCGATGAAGGAATGACCCTCACAGGTTTTGACGACAATGTCATCGACGTAAGCTTCCGCATTCCTTCCCATCTGAGCCACCAAGGCCTTACGCATAAGCCGTTGGAAAGTTGCTCCTGCGTTCTTCAAGCCAAAGGGCATGCAGACGTAGCAGTACACCCCACAAGGTGTGATGAAGGCAGCCATTTCCTCATCCTCCTTTACCATCTTGATCTGATGATGGCCGGCGAATGCATCAAAGAAGCAAAGGAGGTCACAACCTGCGGTGGACCCAACGATCTGATCTATCCTTGGGAGCGGGTAAGGATCCTTGGGGCAGGCCTTGTTGAGACTAGTAAAGTCCATGCAGAGGCGCCCACTGCCGAAAACTATCATGTGCTCCACCGTGTATCATCCCTCCGAGGAAACGGCGATGCCGTGTTATCCAATATAGATTGTTGTGAGGGTTCTTGTGTTCATCAAGAATTATCAGACTTAGGTTTGAGGCATGGTGATGTTCATCATGTTGCTTGCTTGATTCGTTCCTCTTCTTCAGGTGATGTTCTTTGCGTTATTGGAAGATTTCTATCTGGGTAGACTCGCTGTGAAAGATCAAGACAAAACTCATAGGATCACCGGCTTGATCCTTATCAATAGAGGTGGGATTCTGAATAGTCGGTCTTCTTCTAGGTGTTGGCCTCAAAAGTCGAGCTCGTAGTTGCAGCAATGGCTAACTTTTAATCTACAAAATTCAAGTTCTAATGACGGCTGGTAGGAGGAATATATGGGAGGAAGACAGGGATTTTCGTACAGCCCTAATGGGCCAGTCGAAAATGACCCTAAATGGGCCCTCCTCCATGCAAACAGCTTCTAAAAACTCCCTAAAATATATGGGCCACTAATACATGGTTCTGGCCCATCAAATAAGGTATAGCAGCACCAAATAAAGCTATGGACGAAAGTTATGAAGTATCTTCTCGTATATTTCATCCAAGTCTTCATTCATCATTATGGTGGCTTCAAAGTTTTGAAATCTCCACTTGTGGCGTCCTCTTCACTCCTCACATGCTCGCTGCCATCTC
Source organism: Dactylis glomerata (assembly GCA_007115705.1). Lineage (NCBI taxonomy): Eukaryota > Viridiplantae > Streptophyta > Magnoliopsida > Poales > Poaceae > Dactylis > Dactylis glomerata. The sequence continues at coordinate 1,607,926 of QXEO01002108.1, read as the reverse complement.
CATGCATGATCATGCTCCAATGCTTGTCCCTCTTGTCCATGCTAGGTCCATCATTCCTAAGAGTAACAAACACATCTAATTTAGGCAGCATCATATTCTCATTTATGTAAGAGAGAATTCGGAGAAACGAAAGGTACCTAATGGTTAAGTTGTTTAGCACGAGCTCGAGTGACAGGTCCTTGTATTTGTATCGCTGTAGGCACAACGGGTGTATCAATAGATGGGATGTCCACATCATGCTCCCCTTCTTGAATGGAAGTCGTCCTCGATGCAATCTCATCTTCTTCACAAAAGTAAGGCTTCAAATTTGCAATGTTAAATGTAGGACTAACCGTACCAAAATCTGTAGCAAGCTCAACTTTTTATGCATTATCATTTATTTTCTCTAACACCTTAAAAGGACCATCAGCACGTGGCATTAACTTAGACTTGCACAACTCAGGAAAACAATCTTTATGCAAATGCAACCAAACAAGATCACCAACCTCAAACACTACATGCTTGCGTCCTCTATCCCCATCAATTTTATACTTAGCATTCATGCGTCCAATGTTGTCTTTAGTAGTCTCATGCAATTTTAGTATCAATTCAGCATGTTGTGTGGCATCTAAATTATTATGCACTGAAGATGGTAATTGATACGGATCAACGTGATCCAAAGAGTTTTGGCCCAATCTTTCACGGCGATCAAATGAACAACAAGATAACAACAAGAGAATTAAATTTGAGATAGATCAAATCAAACCCTCTTAAACTCCTCATGTTGAAATTGATAGGAATCAACTCCCACGCATGGTATAAAATCAGGTCTCGAAGATCAGCAATCAAACACACCGATATGCGTCCCCAAACATTGGGACTTTTCTGGTCTCTTCTTTAGCTCCAAAATAACAAGTCCCCGATACCATGGCGGCTGCCATAACCCTATATGGGTGACTTCGAATGCTACTTTGGCTGGGCTAGGCCCCATACCAAACTAAAGCCCAAATGTCCAAAACACACTTAATTTTGGACATGCCCAAAATCATCCCACACAAATAAAACCAAACTAAAATAAAAACATGACCTGAACTTAATAAAAATAGGGCATCTAAATATCTTTGGCCGCAGCTCCTTTGCGAACATGAAACAACATTGGAGGTGTACGAAAGTTGGGATTCACATCATCTTCTAGAGGCACTTCAAAGCATAATTGTCCAAGCTTCAGAACATAAGGAGGTGGCAAAATATCAGGAGTAGTAGCTATCCTCCCCTCGTCATCGCCCCCAACTTGAAAGGAAACCGTCCTTGGTTTCGCCATAACGTGTTGGGACTTCTTATGTGCAGCAAACACGTCCACTTTGATATCCTTATCAAGCATAGGCTGCAAAACATGACGCTTCCCCTTATCCCACAAGGAATAAACATTGGACCTGCCTTCATGAGTGGAATGCCTATCAAATTGCCACGGTCGTCCTAGCAGCACATGACATGCATCCATAGGCAAAACATCGCAGACCACTGTGTCCTCATAATTACCCACTAAAAAATTCAGGCCCACCTTATGTGTGACTTTCAGCTTCCCTAAATTATACAACCACTCAACACAATGTGGCTGCGGGTTCTTCCATGTAGGGAATGATAGAGAATCCATCAAACTCCTGCTAACAACATTGGTGTAGCTGCCTCCATCAATAATAAGTTTGCAAGTGCTGTCGTTGACTATGCATTGGGTCTGAAATATATTCCAGCGCTGCCCTTGTCCGTGTATGCGATCTTCTTGTACGGGTTGCAGCATTAAATTCTTACAATTTGTAGCAAGTTCGTATCCATCCACGATCACTTCATTATTTTCCTCAGATTCCTCACTTGATGACGCATCAGCTTTCTCATCATCACTAGCCGAAACATAGCCATCATGTGTGAGCATCACCCTTTTTCTATAAGGGCAATCATGCTTCATGTGTCCTCGTCCTCCGCAAGTAAAACACTCCATGTTTGTTGTGGATTGCGAAGATGCAGTTTTGGACACTCCAGAGTTTGGTGGGGCACTGTGAGAAATATTGTGGGAGCGTGTTGAGGGTGCTTGTGTACTAGGACCAGCAACCTTGGTGTGCAAACAGCGCCATGAATTTGCAGGTGATGCAGCTTGGCGTCATTTGATTTGTTGCTATGCACGCTCAGCTTGGTGCACAAGATCCTGAAGATCATGATTGTAAACCAACTCCACACGATCACACACCTCAAAATTCAGTCAGGAACCGAGACATCGTAGCCTCTATGTCCTCCCTTGTTCCTATGCCTCTATCTTTTTATAATACTCATCCACAGATTTAGTACCTTGTGAGCTGCTACATTTTATTGTACATGTCTATCTTGTAGTGTTTAGGAACAAACTGATGTTGCATAATATCTTTCATACCTCTCCATGACATTGGGCGAGTATGCATAGACAAAATTTGATTCCACCAAATCAGTACATAACCGGTGAATTCAACATCAGCAAGTTGAAGTCTCTCCTCCTTAGTGTAATAATGGGTAGTAAAAATCTGATCCATGCGCATCTCCCACTCCAAATAATCTTCAGTTCCGCGGTCACCGAAAAAAGAAGGTATGGACAATTTTATGCGTGTAAGACCACCATCATCAAGTGGAACATGACCAGCATGGCCAACACGGTCACGATCATGTGGCTGTACATGATGAGCACCTGCAGGACGAGCAACAAGCGGTCGTTGTTGAGGTGCGTAATCAGCGTCATCGGCAAGTTCTCCATCATAAGCGGGTGCCACTGGTCGATGATCATGAATTTCAGCAGGGCAGCATTGTACCATGTCATGTGGTTGTGCGGCAGGAGGGGGCTGCATGGGTGCATGAGCTGTAGCATCACCCATAGCATCAATCTAGGTAGCTAGCTGTGCAATTTCACAGTCAATGCAGCATGACTCCAAAGAATAAAGTCGCATGTGCTATCAAAACTAGCCCAAACATTAGGAGCTAAATCGGCACCAAAAATAGGCGGTACAAGCTCCTCTATCTTCTCTCCATCAGCAACAAAATTATCTCCCTCAACCGATTTTACCATCGCAAGCCTGAACTGAAGCGATCCCTGTAGATAGAAAAACAACAGCAGAAGTCTCACGGCAGAGGACAGACAATGATCTCCAGGTGCGGGCAGAACGAACCGGTGCGAGTGTGATTTTGCGTCGTCAGGAAACACACACACGTTAGAGAGCAGAGCCCGTCTTGTGATGTCTTGGATAAGTTTGGGATACAAGGGTCGAAGATCCAAAGGGAATTGGAGGTAGGGATGAGAGAAGCAGGAGACGAAAACAGAGGAGGAAGGTGAGATTCAGACTTCTCTTTCATTTCATAATTTCCACGATACAGAATTCACCCTTATAACAGTAGGCACACACACACTTACACGCCGGACCCACTGGTCCCACACACCACAGCTAGGCTAGACTAACCTAGTCAATTCTTCTTTCAGTCACCGCCAGGTGGACCCTGCTGGTCAGCTGATTCCGTGATGTGACCTTCTTGGTCCAGCACCCTCTCGTCAGGCACCACCATAGGTGAGGGCGTGACACTCGCCCCCTCTTGAGATGAATTCCCCTCCCAGATTGGAGCTTGCGGAAAACGGCACTGCAAGACATAGTAATCTTCCCAGGTTGTGGACTCATCAGGCAAATTGCCCCATTTGACCAGAATTTGTGGAGTAGCTGCATTCCCCGCATGAACGAGGCGACGCCGCAAACTAGCAGATGGCTGCACCGCCAAAGCACAAATAACAGGAGGACGAGGTAGCCCACCGAAGACAGGCATGTAGTTTGGTGTAAATGGCTTCAATTGAGACACGTGGAAAATAGGATGGATCCGAGCTTCTGCAGGCAATTGTAAACGATATGCTACTGCGCCCACCCGCTCCAGAACAGCAAAAGGACCAAAGAATTTGTAAGAAAGCTTGTGGCAGGCATGATTGACCACTAAATTTTGCACATAAGGCTGGAGTTTGAGAAGCACCTGCTCACCAACCAAGAACTCTCGCTTAGTTCTGTTCTTATCGGCCTGTTTCTTCATACGCTCTTGCGCACATTGGAGCTGTGTTCGAAGCAACTCCATCTGCAAATTATAATCTGCCGCTGTCTCTGCTGCAGCTGAATCAGTGGCGACCGTCAGGTTAGGCATAGCACCAAAATTCAGCTCCACCTGATACAAGGCTTTGAAAGGAGTGTAGCCCAAAGCAGTATGGAAACTGGTGTTGTACCAGAATTCCGCCATTGGCAGCCAGCGACGCCAATGCTTGGGATTGTCCTGAACTGCACAGTGGACGTACTGTTCCAGGCACTGGTTCACCCTCTCACTCTGGCCGTCGGTCTGAGGGTGGTAAGCAGTGCTGTAATGAAGCTGAGTACCCACTTCTTTGAAAAGCTCGCGCCAGAAATGACTAGTGAAAATCTTATCATGGTCTGAAACAATTGCTTGAGGAACACCATGCAATTTGACTACTATATCCACAAAGGCCCTGGAAACGGACAAGGCAGTATAGGGATGATGAAGAGGAATGAAATGGCTGTACTTTGTGATACGATCCACAACCACAAGAATCACATTTGCACCTTCAGAAACAGGCAAGCCTTTGATAAAATCCATTGTAATTTCCTACCAAGGAGCAGCTGGAAGATGTAGTGGCTGGAGAAGACCTCCAGGTTTGGTATTAGAGTGTTTACCTTGTTGACAAATGGGACATTGTTTCACAAACATCTCAACTGCCAATTTCAAACCAGGCCAGTAGTAAAGCTTCTTCGCACGCTGGTATGTTGCCTGAATACCAGTGTGTCCTCCAAAAGCACTGTTATGCACAGTCGATAATAGCTTGGTCTGCAAAGTCAAATTCTCACCAATGACCAAACAACCTTTATATCGGATTAACCCTTGCACCAGAGAGTATCCTTGCTCATTGGGAGATTTAATGGTAAGCTGTTCCAATAAAGCAGTCATGTGTGTGTCAGTGGTGTAGGAATTCAGAACCTCTTGTACCCAATCAGGCTTGCATACTGAGATGGCTTGAAGGGCAGCTGAGTGATTGATACAAGAGAGAGCATCCGCAACACTATTTTCTGACCCCTTCTTATATTTGAACTGAAATTGTAAGCCCACCAACTTAGCCATAGCCATGCGTTGAAGATCAGACGTTAGTTGCTGATCAAACAAATTGCAGAGACTTTTGTGGTCAGTCAGAATAGTGAAAGGACCTAGCTGTAAATACTGGCGCCATTTATCGATTGCCATGATCACAGCCATGAATTCTTTTTCATAAGGCAATGGGATGCCCCAGTTGCATCCCAGTTGCATCAAGACAGCACCCACACCAAGCTCACAAGCTTCGGTTTCAACTGTGAAGGGTAATGGAAGTTGGGTAATGCCAGTACTGGTGTCTGCACCATGGCTTGTTTGAGAGCAAGAAAAGCAACAGTGGCTTCTGGAGTCCATTCAAAGCCCTTTTTGGTGAGGAGTTGTGTCAGTGGCTTAGAGATAATCCCATAGTGTTTCACAAATTTCCGATAATAGCCGGTTAAACCAAGGAAGCCACGTAATTCTGTAGCATTAGTAGGTAGAGGCCACTGTTCCATTGCCAATGTCTTGTCTGGATCTGTGGAAACCCCTTGAGCTGATATGATGTGTCCCAAATACTGAATACTGTCCTGGCCAAATGAACATTTTGACATTTTGGCATAGAATTCTGACTCACGCAATTTCTGTAATACAGCCCGCAAATGTTCCAGATGATCTGTCCAAGAACTGCTGAGACCAGAATGTCATCAAGGAAAACAATGACAAATTTGCGCAAGAATGGAGCAAAAACTGAATTCATAATACACTGAAAGGTTGCCGGCGCATTCATCAACCCAAATGGCATCACACAGAACTGGAAATGATCATGATGCGTCTTAAAAGCAGTCTTTTCCTCATCAGCGGGTCGCATATGAATCTGATGGTAGCTAGCACGCAAATCGAGCTTGGAGAAAAATTTGGTGCCAGCAAGCTCATCGAGCAGCTCATCGACGACCGGCAATGGAAACTTGTTCTTTACTGTCAATGTGTTGAGGCGGCGATAATCGATGCACAATCGCCAAGTGTTGTCTTTCTTCTTCACTAGGAGGACAGGAGAAGCGAATGGACTCATGCTCGCCGTGATAATACCGGCATCCAGCATCTCAGTTACTTGGCGCTCAATTTCATCCTTCTGAGATGGTGAGTAGTGATAAGGTCGAGCATTAACAGGTGGGGCGGCGGACTCCAAGGTGATCGCGTGATCCAGAGCACGGCGAGGTGGCAATTTCTTAGGATCGCTAAAAACATCCTCAAATTCCGTCAGTAACACTTGCAGATCAGGTGACATGTTCACCAGTTCACTGTCAATCTATCTGGAGACTGTATCCACTACTGCCATTGCCCATACTTCGTTATTCTAGAGCCAAGACTGTAACTCTGCCATGGAAAAGTGACCCAACTGATCAGTAACAGGCATATCCATGCCAACCAGAGTAACAGGTGTGTTATCATGATCAAATATGAGTGTCTTCTTGGTCCAATTACAAGTCATGGTGCCAAACCGTTTGAGCCAGTCCATACCGAGAACAGCATCATAGACACCCAGCTCCAGCACACGGATATCAGTAGTGAATGTTGTGTTGTTCACCGTCCATGGCAATCCAAGTACTTGGGAATCTGAAACCATACGTTGTCCATTGGCAATCTTCACCGGAATCGGAGGTGCAGGGGAAATAACACAACCAGCGCGCTCTGCAAATGCCCTGGTCACGAACGTGTGAGTGCTGCCAGAGTCGATCAGCAAAATCATCACCTGATTGCCCACAGTGGCTCGCAGCCAAATTGTTTCAGAGCCTTCAGTGCCGGCTAACGCATCCTACGATATCTGACAGCAGGTGGCAGGCACTTCAGTTTCCTGCAGCAGTTCCAATGCTTGCACGGCGTCATAAAAGAGAACCTCTCCAAACTCTCCCACTTCAATGGTGAGAAGCTGCCCAGAGCATTTGCATTGATGCTCACGAGAAAACTTATCACCACACTTGAAACACAAATTATTTGCACAGCGAAAATCACGCAACTGACGTTCACGATTGAAATCATCATTGCCTTGATGACGTGGCCAATCCTATCGAGGAACTGGTCCTGCAGCCGGTGCAGCATTGCCATTCACTGGTGGGTGCTTGGTCGGGGCGAAAGGCTTCACTCTAGGATGATGATGCTCCAATTCCTCTTCCTGAATACGTGCCAATGACACTGCCCGGGTGACACTTGTTGGACCCTGAAGTCATACTGCCCCTCGGATGTTTTCACGCAAACCAAGCACAAACTGGGTGACGAACCAGCGAGTGTTGAGTGAAGAATCCAGAGACAAGAGATGATACATACATTCCTAAAAAATCAGACGATATTCTGCTACTGTGCTCGTCTAACGAAGATGCATCAATTTGTGCATTTGGCTGTCATATTCATCCTGCCCAAATTCCTCAATGACCATGGTCATAAACTCCTCCCAAACCACCTGATGATGCTTGCTTTTGTATGCCTGATACCAGAGAGCGGCATGACCCTCCAAGTACAATGTGGCCGTGTTGACCCACTGCGGCGGTGGTTGATATGGGGTGGCCCGATCTTCTCATGAGCGACGCGATGGTGATGATGGCAACGGATGATTGTCGGGGATAACTTGGTGTCACCGATGAACTCTCCTCACTTGAACCCTGATGCCAATGCAACAGCTCTCAAACCCTGTAGGATATTCACGACTCCGCACACTTGCGCACGTAGCCGTCGACCACGAAACGGTAGTTTGCAATCTACTGATTCCCAATGGAACAACAGATCACACTAAACTTGCAGTAGTATATCACCAAATCCAGATGAATTGGTGCGGAGGAATTCAGATGAATGCTTACAGCAGTTCAACGAAATAATCTATAGTCTAAACGTGGTCTAACCCTAATTGAGGGGGCGCCCAGGGCTACTTATAGGTGGCCGGGCATCCTTGATAAGGATCACGCCATTGATCCTTGAGTTTTGTCCCGATCTTTCACAGCGAGTCAAACCAGATAGAAATCTTCCAACAACGCGAAGAACATCACCTGAAGAAGAGGAACGAATCCAGCAAGCAACGTGAAGAGAATCAACACGCCTCAAACCTGAGCCTAATAATCCTTGATGAACACAAGAACCTTCACAGCAATGTATTTGATAAACACGGCAGCGCCGTTTCCCCGGAGGGATGATACATGGTGGAGCACACGATAGTTTTTGACTAAAAAACTGAACTCCCTAAACCCTAGACTGCTGGCCTCCTTATATAGATGGCCAGAAAACTCTTGGGCTTGGACATGCCCAAACCCAAAACACACATAAACCTAAGTGGCCCATAAGATGACCTGACACATGAAATAACATAAACAGGTATATAAATTGCTGACACAACCTTAGACTAAATTATCTCATATCGTAGGTCGTCCTGGCGTGCCAATCTGCAATGAGCTTCCCTCATCTTGGTGGAGTCCTGAAATTGGGCTTCACCTCCTCCTGCGTGCCCATATCATCCTCCCCCCCCTTCAAAAAGCGTTGTCCCCAATGCGTGAGGGTATGCTCGAAAGGGTGGCAGAATATCAACAATAGCACCACGTATCTTTGCCGTCTTCAAGTCTTGCTTGCCTTCCTCACCACATCCTCCCTCTTGGCCTGCTCGACTTGATACAGCCCTAGGTGGTTGCACCTCTTTTCTTCGCCAAATGAACTTGTATGGAGGTGCCTCCACCTTCTTCTTCTCAATCCTTGCTGGAACCTTGCGTTGCTGAACATGAACCTTCTTAGCACGACCCTACAAAGTAGTAATGCCTGGGCCACACAACTGACGAACATGTCCATCTTTGCCTTTATGCACACGCACTGCTGCTCCAACAAAACATCTCCGAGGTGTTCTAACAAAACTGTGGCTGACTACCCGCGGCACCATATGCACCGGAACACGATCAGCACCACTGTCATCGGTCTGAACACCCATATCAACACGAACTGGAAGTGGAACACATGGAATACATGCTAACATATCCTTCCCTTCAGCAATATGAGGCTTGACTTGAACTGGCTTGTCACTAACAAGAACAACTGGCTTGTCATCTACAGGCTTGGCTGAAACAATATCACCACCGACGCTCTTCGCATCATGCTCCTCATGTTGTACCTTAGCTAACCTTGGTTGTGGCTTAGCCTTATGCAACTTCTCCTTGCGAACCACCAGCACCACATCGGACTTGATATGATCATTTGTCATAGGTTTCAATGTCCGTTGTTTGCCATCATGCACAAAAGAATATGTATTTGCTCTCCCAGCATGCATAGCATTGCGATCATACTGCCATGGACGTCCAAGTAACAGCCCACATACCTCCAATGGCAACACATCGCATTCCACCTCATCAACATAGTCACCAACTGTAAATGGCACACGCACCTTGTGAGTAATCTTCAGCATACCGCAGCTATTAATCCTCTCAACATGCCTCGGTTCGGGAATACGCCATGTGGATAAACCCAAAGCCTCCACAACTGACTTGCTAATCCCATTACAGTTTCTACCACTGTCAATCATCAACTTGCATGCTTTGCCTCTGATTATGCACTGCGTCTGAAATAAATTCCATCGCTGGCCTCTATCCGCTGTCATACAAGTCTCATCATGTACTTTTTTGAGTTGCATATTCAGCCCACTCAATGGTACAACCTCCTCCACGACGTCCTTTACAACATCAGCCTTGACAACATCAACCGCTGACAATTCAGAAATCGTGGCTGCCACCTTGCTAACTGTCGGCAATGGAACAACTGTCAACTTCTCATGAGTAGTCACAGCTGTCGCGACCTTCGGTATAGGAGCTATGCTCTTGCCAACATCCTCTATCCGATGCACAACCTTGGGTGGCTGCTGAATCACTTCTACGGTTACCATGGGCTTTCGAGAAGGAACCACGGTGCTAGAAGGGATAAAGCACTCTCGCAGAAATTTCCTGAAATTCGCCCAAGTTGCAGAGGTAATGCGCTTCTCCCACAATGCTTTTTGCCACCAATTGTGTAGCTTTATATCCACGCGACGGTCTGCAAGAATCAAACGTGTAGAATCGGACATGTTGTGACTATAGGAGCACATCTATAAAGACCCTGTAGCATATGACATTCCCATGACTCAAATTCTGCAGCTGTTGCATTGTGGTTCAGTTGCCAATTGAGCTGATCTTCGGCACAGGCTACGCCGTCTAACAGATCAAGATAGTCATTGAAAATGTCACCCGACTTCTTGCCACTACGACACCTTTCGCCGTAATAATCACCCGGAAAAGAATCCATATTGTTACTATTTTTTTCTAGCCTTCACTAATTTGTTCTTGTTAATCTGCTGGAACAATGCGATTAATGCCACAATCTGAACAACTGCTACCCGCGTTGTGGTGCTCTCAATTCACGTGCAGCAAATCGCCTGAAGTCAAACGTGCAGCAGCAATCAATCAAACCAGGCGCGGGCGTAGGCGAGCGATGCCAGGCGCTCTCGCTTGAGGGCGGAGATTATCTGGGGTCCAGCGACCCTGGACGGTCGCTCCCAGGCGTGGATGAGCAACCCGCTCTAGTGGGCCGGCCCATGTTGCAAGGCGTGAGGACCGCGCGGGGAAGTCGATCGCCAGGCACTGCGCAAGGAACGCGATCGCCACGCATGCGCGGGTGGCCGCCTTTTTTTTTGCTAGCTTCTGATCGGATCTGGCCAAAAAGGATCGATCGGATCCTGTGTCTCTTTTTTTTCTGATCGATCGGAGATCTGCCCAGAGCGATCTGATCCGTGGTCCGCTACACCAGCTTCCGATGTGGTGATCCCCGATCCTTCTCGATCTCCTGGGACAGACCTAGATCGATCTCAAAATCGGAGACCGACGGGAACTTCAACACGGAACCAGCAGCACGCTTCTTCAATTGCCCACTCGACACAAATCAATCTGCCGTGAAGACCAACCACGAGAACAAACCAGTAGATCTGATCTAAAAACTGCCGGTAAGAACAATTCGCAGATCAAGCAATCCAGAGAACAATCAATCTGAAATACTCGCGGTGATAAACCTAGGAATCTGATACCACATGATAAGGATCACGCCGATGATCCTTGAGTTTTGTCCCGATCTTTCACAGCGAGTCAAACCAGATAGAAATCTTCCAACAACGCGAAGAACGTCACCTGAAGAAGAGGAACGAATCCAGCAAGCAACATGAAGAGAATCAACACGTGATATGGGCACGAAGGAGGAGGTGAAGCCCAATTTCAGGACTCCACCAAGATGAGGGAAGCTCGTTGCAGATTGGCACGCCAGGATGATCTACGATATGAGATAATTAAGTCTAAGGCAGTGTCATTAGTTTGCATATCTGTTCATGTTATTTCGTGTGTCAGGTCATGTTATGGGCCACTTAGTTTTATTTGTGTTTTGGGTTTGGGCCTGTCCAAGCCCAACAGTTTTCTGGCCGTCTATATAAGGAGGCCAGCAGGTTAGGGTTTAGGGAGTTCAGTTGTTTAGTTGAAAACTATCGTGTGCTCCACCGTGTATCATCCCTCCGGGGAAAACGGCGCTGCCGTGTTTCTAATAAAGATTGCTGCGAGGGTTCTTGTGTTCATCAAGAATTATCAGGCTCAGGTTTGAGGCGTGTTGATTCTCTTCACGTTGCTTGCTGGATTCGTTCCTCTTCTTCAGGTTGCGTTCATCGCGTGATTGGAAGATTTATCTATCTGGTTGACTCGCTGTGAAAGATCGGGACAAAACTCTAGGATCACCGGCGTGATCCTTATCATGTGGTATCAGATTACTGGGTTGATCACTGCGAGTGTTTTCTGTTGATTGATCTGCGGATTGTTTCTCTCCGAGCAGTTTTCAGATCCGAAAGTTTTGGTGGTTCTTCGTTGGTTGTTCACCTAGAAGTTTTCAGATCGGAAGTGGAGTTTGAGCTTGGATCGTGTTATGTTCTAGTGGTTCTTCGTTGAAGCTTCCGTCGATTTGGTTTCGTGCAGATCCATCTCTCTTTCCGACGAAGTGTTCAGATTGATTTGCCCTCTTCGTTGGCAGCAGATCACTGGGAACGAGCTAGTTGGTGCACACTTTTGCAGATCCGATCGGGAGAGTCCAGGGAAGTGACCAGATTTTGCAATTCCAGGCGATCAGATCCGATCGAGGCTACTCCGATCCGATCGACATCCGCGGCAGAACCACCAGCTCGCCCCACGCCAATCCCCAGACGGTCTCTGCGGTCCCGCGAGAGCGCTCGCCCGCTGAAGCCTCGCTCGCCCGCTGAAGCCTGGATCGCGGCCCTCGCTGGGTCGCTCGGTAGTTGCTGGGCCGGCCCATCTACCGCTCGTCCTGGAGATCGAGGGACTCGCCAGATCCGATCGATCCTACAACCGATCGCTCGCCCCGCGCGCCCTGCCTGGGATCGCTCGCCCGTGAGCTGTGACTCGTGCTCGCACACATCGTGCATAGCGGGCCGGCCCAACAATCGCCTGGAACACCCGCCGCCTGGCCACGCTCGCGTGCCTGTGTCGCTAGCTGCGCCATACCCCAGACCATCTCTGTGGTCGGGCGCCAGCAGCTCTTCATTTTGTCAGTTTCGTCCGCTGGTTTTTCACTGCAATTTTTGCCAGATACTACTCAGTACCAATAGTTGCAAGGAAAAGCACAGATAAAATTGTTCTGTATCGCGAAATCAGTGAAGGCTGGGATAAAATAGTACTACAATGGACTCTTTTCCGAATGATTATTACGGCTATAAGTGTCGCTGTGGCAAGAAATCTAGCGATATTTTCAATGATTATCTGGACCTGCTGGACGGTGTTTTAGCATATGATGCATATGAGATCAATTGGCAACTGACCTATGATGCAACAGCTGAAGAGTATGAGTCATGGGAACGTCATATGCTACAGGGTTTCTACAGGTGTGCTACCTATGATCAAAACTTGACTGATTCTCACCGTTTGGCTCTTGTAGACCGACGCGTGGATGCCAGGCTATACAGTTGGTGGCATAAAGCGTTGAGCGAGAAGAGCATTACCTCTGCAACTTGGGCAAATTTCAGAAAATTTCTGCGAGATTGCTTTATCCCTTCTAGCACCGTGGATCCTTCTCGAAAGCCAATGGTAACCGTCGAAGTGATTCCGCAGCCACCCAAGGTTGTGCTTCGGATAGAGGATGTTGGCAAGAGCATAGCTCCTATACAGAAGGTCGCGACAGCTGTGACTACTCATGAGAAGTTGACAGTTGTTCCATTGCCGACAGTTAGCAAGGTGGTAGCCACGAATTCTGAATTGTCAGCGGTTGATGTTGTCAAGGCTGATGTTGTCAAGGATATCGTGGAGGAGGTTGTACCATTGAGTGGGCTGAATATGCAACTCAAAAGAGTACATGATGAGACTTGCATGACAGCGGATAGAGGCCAGCGATGGAATTTATTTCAGGCGCAGTGCATAATCAAAGGCAAAGCATGCAAGTTGATGATTGACAGTGGTAGTTACTGTAATGGCATTAGCAAGGCGGTTGTGGAGGCTTTGGGTTGATCCACATGGCGTATTCCAGAACCGAGACATGTTGAGTGGGTTAATAGCTGCGGTATGCTGAAGATTACTCACAAGGTGCGTGTGCCATTTACAGTTGCTGACTATGTTGATGAGGTGGAATGTGATGTGTTGCCATTGGAGGTGTGTGGACTGTTACTTGGACGTCCATGGCAGTATGATCACAATGCTATGCATGCTGGGAGAGCAAATACATATTCTTTCGTGCATGATGGCAAACAGCGGACTTTGACGCCTATGAGAGATGATCAAATCAAGTCCGATGTTGTGTTGGTGGTTCGCAAGGAGAAGTTGCCTAAAGCTAAGCCACAACCAGGGCTAGCTCCAGTGCAGCTTGAGGAGCATGATGCGAACAGCATCAGTGGTGATATTGTTTCAGCCAAGCCTGTAGATGACAAGTCAGTTGTTCTTGTTAGTGACAAGCCGGTTGAAGTCAAGCCTCTTATTGATGAAGGGAAGGATATGTCAGCATGTGTTCCACTTCCAGTTTGTGTTGACATGGGTGTTCAGACCGATGACGGTGGTGCTGATCGTGTTACGGTGCATACGGTGCCCCGGGTAGTCAGCCACAGTTTTGTTAGAACACATCGGAGATGTTTTGTTGGAGCAGCAGTGCGTGTGCATACAGGCAAAGATGGACGTGTTTGTCAGTTGTGTGGCCCAGGCATTACTACTTTGCAGGGTCGTGCTAAGCAAGTTCATGTTCAGCAACGCAAGGTTCCAGCAAGGATTGAGAAGAAGAAGGTGGAGGCGCCTAAGTACAAGTTTATTTGGCGAAGAAAAGAGGTGCAACCACCTAGAGCTGTATCAAGTCGAGCAGGCCAAGAGGGAGGATGTGGTGAGGAAGGCAAGCAAGACTTGAAGACGGCGGATATGCATGGTGCTCTTGTTGATATTCCGCCACCCTTTCGAGCAGACCCTCACGCGTTGGGGACAACGCTTCTTGAAGCGGGGGAGGATGATATGGGCACGAAGGAGGAGGTGAAGCCCAATTTCAGGACTCCACCAAGATGAGGGAAGCTCGTTGCAGATTGGCACGCCAGGATGACCTACGATATGAGATAATTAAGTCTAAGGCTGTGTCATTAGTTTGCATATCTGTTCATGTTATTTCGTGTGTCAGGTCATGTTATGGGCCACTTAGTTTTATTTGTGTTTTGGGTTTGGGCCTGTCCAAGCCCAACAGTTTTCTGGCCGTCTATATAAGGAGGCCAGCAGGTTAGGGTTTAGGGAGTTCAGTTGTTTAGTTGAAAACTATCGTGTGCTCCACCATGTATCATCCCTCCGGGGAAAACGGCGCTGCCGTGTTTCTAATAAAGATTGCTGCGAGGGTTCTTGTGTTCATCAAGAATTATCAGGCTCAGGTTTGAGGCGTGTTGATTCTCTTCACGTTGCTTGCTGGATTCGTTCCTCTTCTTCAGGTTGCGTTCATCGCGTGATTGGAAGATTTATCTATCTGGTTGACTCGCTGTGAAAGATCGGGACAAAACTCTAGGATCACCGGCGTGATCCTTATCAACACGCCTCAAACCTGAGCCTGATAATCCTTGATGAACACAAGAACCTTCACAACAATGTATTTGATAAACACGGCAGCGCCATTTCCCCGGAGGGATGATACATGGTGGAGCACACGATAGTTTTCGACTAAAAAACTGAACTCCCTAAACCCTAGACTGCTAGCCTCCTTATATAGATGGCCAGAAAACTCTTGGGCTTGGACAGGCCCAAACCCAAAACACACATAAACCTAAGTGGCCCATAACATGACCTGACACACGAAATAACATAAACAGGTATATAAATTGCTGACACAACCTTAGACTAAATTATCTCATATCGTAGGTCGTCCTGGCGTGCCAATCTGCAATGAGCTTTCCTCATCTTGGTGGAGTCCTGAAATTGGGCTTCACCTCCTCCTGCGTGCCCATATCAGTCCTCAGCAAAGACCTGGCCCAAAACATGTCTGGTTTGGGCCCAAACTGACTCAGTTCGACTCAAACGGGTACATACCGGCCCATATATGGGTTCGGCCTAATTTTAGCACGCAGGCCATGTGTGTAGCGCGCCTTAGACGTGTAGACATCGTGTCGTAGGCAGTCCTGGTGTGCCATGACGTGCTCGTGCTCATCCAGACTTGATCTTCTTCATGTGGTGATGTTCGCCATGCTTGTGGCGCCGGCCTCCCTCTCCTCCCTCGCACTCTCTTGCTTGATCACCACGTCGTGCTCCATGTGTTGCATCTCCTCGCTCCCTCGAACCCCTTCTTCTCCAATGAACCTGATCATACATATGAACAAAGACTTAGGAAGTATAAAATTCTCATTACAATAAATATCAGATTCAGCAAGAAGTGAGTTCACCTGCTATTGTAACAACTTAGCACGGGCTTGAGTAATTGGTCCAATCCTAATCTCGTCATTGGACTTATCTTGATCAGCAACAATAGGATCATCAACAGTAGGTGGAGATGGCTGTGTAGTAGGGATGTCCTCATCATCTCCCCCCCCTTCAAAAGGCGTCGACCTCGACGCTCCAAGGTCATCTCCATCATATGGTGATAAATCAACAACATTGAAACTGTTGCTAACACCACCAAACTCAGCAATAGGAATATCAATCGAGTAGGCATTATCATTGATCTTGGCAAGCACTCTATAGGGACCAGCACCTCGGGGCCTCAACTTGGAACGCCTAAGCAAAGGAAATCTGTCCTTGCGCAGGTGCACCCATACCATATCACCGGGCTGAAAAAGAACCTGCTTTCTTGACTTGTTGCGAGCAGCAGCAGTATTCTTCCCTTTCTTCTCAATAGCCTCTTGAGTCTTCTCATGAATTTTCTTCACAAAATCAGCTCTCTTTGATGCCTCCAGATTAACTCTCTCATGCAATGGAAGAGGCAACAAATCTAGTGGTGTAATAGGTTTGAAGCCATACACCACCTCAAACGGACAAAGCTGAGTAGTAGAATGTACTGCCCTGTTGTATGCAAACTCCACATGCGGCAAACAATCTTCCCACTCCCGCAGATTTTTCTTGATCATTGTCCTCAGCAACTGTGACAAAGTTCGATTCACCACCTCGGTCTGGCTGTCAGTTTGGGGATGACATGTAGTGCTGAACAGCAGCTTCGTTCCTAGCTTTCCCCATAAGGTCTTCCAGAAGTAGCTCATGAACTTGACGTCCCTGTTAGAAACAATAGTCTTGGGCACTCCATGCAAGCGTACAATATCCCTGAAAAATAGGTTAGCCACATGCGACGCATCGTCGCTCTTATGACATGCAATAAAGTGTTCCATTTTAGAGAATCTATCCACTACCACAAATATAGAATCATGACCATGTTTAGTTTTTGGCAATCCTAGCACAAAATCCATACTAATATCTTCCCATGGTGTAATAGGTGCAGGTAGTGGTGTATACAAATCGTGAGGCTTCAGCTTGGACTTGGATGTGTTGCACACAATGCAGCGCCGCACATACCTGGCCACATCACGCCTCATCCTGGGCCAAAAGAAGTGATTAGCTAGCATGAGTAATGTCTTCTCATGCCCAAAGTGACCCATCAAACCTCCAGCATGTGATTCCTGCAATAAGAGCAAACGCAAATACTACTTCGGAACACATAGTTTGTTAGCTCGAAAAAGAAACCCATCATGTATGTGATATTTCTCCCAAGCTTTTTTCAAAGCACACAAACGATATGGTTCAGCAAAATCATGACCAGTTGCATAAAGCTGACAAATACTCTCTAAACCAGGAATATTAATATCCAGTTGTGTCAATAACATATTCTTCCTAGATAGAGCATTGCTGATCCCTTGTTGATGTGGAGCAGACTGTCCTTGTGCGTGGTGAATAACCAGCCCGTTGGGAACTCCAAGAGGAAGGTATGATGAGTGTAGCAGCAAGTTTTCCCTCAGTTTAAGAAACCAAGGTTTATCGAACAGGAGAGGAGAGACAATGACGATTGAAGGTGATGTGGACTGGCTTAGTAACACTCCAACAAGGGCGCCGTTAACGATACTTGTTGACTCGTCTTTGGCCAGCAGCAACGCGGAACCTGCACACAACACAAACAAATACTTTGTTCCCAACTTGCGATGAGGTTGTCAATCTCACCGGTTTGCTTGAAACAAAGGTTATGACTGTATCGAGTGGAAAACAATATAGTATGCGAGTAAAGTAAACAGTACGAGTAAAGTAAATAGGTGATAGCAATATGATGGAAATAGGACTGGGATCCATAGTTCACTAGTGGTGTCTCTCCATAGATAAAATAGCACATGCTGGGTAAACAAATTACAGTTGGGCAATTGATAGAATAGAGATAACGCGATATGTCAAGAAGATCACTATGAGATTTACTCTGGGCATTACAACAAAATACATAGACCGCCATCCAACTGCATCTATGACTAATAATCCACTCCCGGGGATACCAATCCGAACACCCTAGAAGTATTAAGTTGCGAACAACAGATAATTGCATTAAGCAAAGTGTGTAATGTAAACAAAGCATATGCCCTTGAGCATATGAATGTTGTTTTCTCCCTAGTAGCAACAGCACATCTACCACCTTAGAGGTTTCTGTCACTCCCCCCAGGTGAAATAGAGGCATGAACCCACTATCGAGCATAAATACCCCCTCTTGGAGTCACTAGCAACTACTCGGCCAAGATAGCTACTAACAACGGAGAGCATGCAAGATCATAAACAACATAGAGATAACAAAAGATATAATTCAGTACAGCAACTTAATCATAAACACCAATATTCATCGGATCCCAACAAACCAAACATGTAGAATTACATAGTGGAGGAGACAACCATCTAGCTACTGCTATGGACCCATAGTCCAAGGTAGACTACTCACTCATCGCTCCGAAGGCAAGCATGGCGATGAAGAAGACCTCCGGTGGCCATTCCCCTCTCCAGCAGGGTGTCGGGAAGAGCTTTGGACCCTCCCGATCTTCGGGTCGACGGCGGCGGCGGATCGCGATGTGTTCTGGAAATCTGATCGGGTACTTAGGTTTTTCTCGTCGGGGGGTCTTTATAGGCGAAGGGGCGATGTCAGAGGAGGGGCCAGGCGGCCACACACGGGGGTGGCGCGGGCCAGGGGCTGGCCACGCCACTTGTGCATGTGGGCCCCTGGTCCCTCGCCTCCTACTCTCCTTCGGATCTCTGGAAGCTTCTGGGTAAAATAAGACTTCAGGAACTTGTTTCGTCCAATTCCGAGAATATTTCCTGTGTATCACTTCTGAAACACAAAAACAGCAGAAAATAGGAAACTGGCACTGTGACACTTGTTAATAGGTTAGTTCCGGAAAATGCATAAAAATGCCACTAAGTGTAACGAAACAATAGGCAAATGGTGTAAAAACAAGCATGGAGCATCAAAAATTATAGATACGTTTGAGACGTATCAAGCATCCCCAAGCTTATCTCCTGCTCGTCCTCGAGTAGGTAAGTGATAACAAAAGAATAATTTTTGAGGTGACATGCACCTACACAATCTTGATCATATATGTAAGCATTGGTGAGTTGGGATCAATAGAATTTAAAACATGGGCATGAAGATATAATCATGACAATAAGAACTTAGCAACCATGTTGTAAACATGCAAATGAACACAAACAAAAGATCATGAAAATGAAACAATGAAAGTCAAACGTGTGTTCAAATCATAAGGAAAAACATACAAAAGGTTTTCAGCTTGTCCTTCAAAGAGAGCAAAACATAAATGCATAGGACACCTTCAAGTTTAAGAGGGCGACTAGATACAAATAATTTAAGAACAAGTGAAACCAACAATATGAATCAATCAATGAACTTTGGGACAATGCATATCAAACTAAGAATGACAACTATGCTCTCTTAATGGTGCATAAAGAAAGAAGGTGGTGACTCAACATAAAAGTAAAAGAAAGGCCCTTCGCAGAGGGAAGCAGTGATTGCAAGTTTTATAACCTTCAAAAATTATGGTACTTACCAGCTTTGAGCTCTCATTGCCCCCATCATAAGCATCTTGAATGGTTAAAGTTAATGCGAGAACAATTATGATGCATATGCTTGACAAATCATAAGTTCAAAACCTCGTGCCCTGTGAATACGAGTACCCAAACCTCATGCTACTTTACTTAGAGTCCCAAGCAAGGCTCTTGTCATTGTAAGTATATGCATATCGTTGAGAACCGCCAATGGGGTACCTCCGTGCCCGATGACATGGAACAAGCCCACACCAAAATGACAGGACAAGCAGACAATGAACACCTCGACATCTCTTTTATTTGCCTTTTGTTTAGCTTTTTATTGTGAGATGCGTCATCGAATGTTCACCATGGGTATGCTGCAAATTTCCACCATGAATTATGCATGGCTTAGATTGGCGGCCCGACGTTTCCCTAACACATATACAAACTCCATGATCCCTACAAGATTCCCAATTCATTTCACACCGCGGGCATCCATAAACAAAAGATCACGATATCAACTCAAATAAGAAGTGCAATGTTGAAAGCTTGCCCCATGACAGCATGGATGGGCTAGAATCCAACTTACAACTTGCAAGCATAACAACTCAACATAAGAGACCACAATGTCAAATTTTTAAGAACAGGAAAAGTAAAATGTGCCTTCCGGTTCGTGAGAGCTTTACTGACCGAATTTCGCATAACACTGGTAAGAGTTTAATTTGAAGAGAAAATAAAAGCAAGTCAAATTTACTTGGAATAGCAAATTGCTAGTAGGTATGTATGGTGGACACTTTGGAAAACTTTGGCTTTTAGGAGTTGGATGCACGAGTAGAGCTCATACTCAGTACAAGGCGAGGGCTAGCAAAAGACTGGAAGCGACCAACTAAGAGAGCAATAATGGCCATAATCATGCAAAGCGACAAAGCGACATTAAAAGAAGCATAAGATGGCATCAAAAGTCAAAAACTAAATGATCATGAAGGCTATTGGCGACTTTGTGAGAGTCTAACATGTGTGAGCATGCGCCAAGTCAACCCAAATAAAGCATCAAGGAGAAAACCAAAATAATGCTTCCATACAATAAAAACGACGCATGATTTTTTCAAAGGCTCATTAAGCAATCTCAGTTATTTGAGACAAGTCATGCTACAGAAAAACCACTAAGAATACTATCAAAAAGACATCAAGCATGACATGAAAAAGCCTAAGCCGCAGTCTACACAAGCTCCTTCTTGTACCACTATTTTGCACAAAGCGTTTTCTCTTTTCCAACACCATTTGAAATTTTTTATAGACACCTCTTTTGATGAAAACCAATAAAGATCAGAGGCAAAAATACACCTTGATGAAAAGATATGACAAGATCTGAACGCAAATCAAGGCGAAAATGAAAACCAAAAGCAGTAGCAGAAAAAGAAAAATGCTCGATGAACGATAAGAGTGAAAAACTGAGCGTTCTTTGCAAATGAAAACGAGTACATCTCCTCCAAAGAAAATTTGTTGGGGTCCAACCATTTATTGCAGCAAACAAACAAACTAAACCAACTAAGTAAACTAAAACAACTGACGCTCCAAGAAAAACACATAGTGCATGAAGCAATAAAAATATAGTGTTTTGAAAGGTGACCTGATTTTTGCCGATGAAGAAGGGGTGCCTCGGGGGCATCCCCAAGCTTTGACGCTTGTACTTCTTGGATATTTCTTGGGGTGATGCATGGGCATCCCCAAGCTTGAGCTTTTGTCCATTCTTCAACTCATCTCATCATTCTCCAATCCCTACACTTGAAAACTTCCTTCATACAAAACTAAACACAAATCTATTAGCAACATTAGTGCAAGCATAACATATAATCAATCCTCTATTTGCTTCAGGTTTCAACTCAAAACCACCACATATATAGCAAATACTACTGTAGCAACTTCCCAAAAGTTCCATGATCAAAAGAACTCAAAAGCAAGCGATAAAGTGGCAAACACAAATATTGGCAGAAATCTGTCAAAACTGAACAGCTGACAAAGGTTGAATTTTTGAGGGATTTTCTGTTGCTCAAATCAAAAAGTGTTCAACTAAGAAAAGTTTGGATATAACCTGGGGAATATGCACAAGAAATCGCAGGTCCAAAAGATAAACAGAGAATTTTCACGAATTTTTACGGTGCAGCACCGAAAACAGTTTCAGGACAGCAACATCCCCAAATCTTTACCTCACTCAAATTAGAGGCTTCTCTTGGCACAAAAACGAAATAAACAAGATAAGGAGTGGTCATTACAGTAGTAATGACTTCCAAGACTCAAATAAAAGAAAAAGTACTGAAAATAAAACATTGGGTTATCTCCCAAGAGTGCTTTTCTTTAACGCCTTTGAGCTAGGCGCAGAAAATTGCGAATCAAGTATTATCAAGTGATGAAGCATTAAGATCAACAGAAGAGGTCTTGTCAATAAGGCATTGTATTTCATCCACATAAGTTTTTGAAGACCCTTTGTAATCATGCTTTGGTACACTATTCTCATCAAAAAGATTTTCAGGACAGATCCAGGCAAAATTATTTTCGAAGGCATCATTCAATCCCAAAAGCTTGCAAGGTATAGGTATTTCGGTCCCCTCATCATTAGTATCAATAACCTTTATAGGTGAACCGAGTTTATTAAAACGTTTAAGAACTTTCCTAGCTTCAACAATGACATCCTTAAATTCTAGGCGCAAAGTTTCCAAGATAAAAGCTTTCTTTTCGGGATCCTCAATTTCATGAAGCTTAAGGAACATATATTGCATAAAAGGATTAAGACTAGCAAACCTAGTTTCCAACATGTCAATTAATATAACAGAAGCAACTTCAATACTAGGAGCAAGCTCAACCCAAGACTTTTCCTCATCTTCCTTATGCATACTAATGTGATTTAAGAACTCCTCAATGTTACTTTTGCCAATAATCGAACCACTACCTACTGAGAGGTCCTCCAGAACGTACTTAGGGATCAACATGATAAACTAAAGTAAAGAAATAACAACTACCAAGGATTCTAATTTTTTTGGGTTTTTGATAAAAAGCAATGCAGGTAAAATAAATAAAGTAAAGCAAAACAATAACAAAGTAAAGAATGTGTGTGCGAAGAACTCCCCTCGCAGAAGTCTTCTCTCCTCCCCGGCAACGGCGCCAGAAAAAGCTTGCTGATCCCTTGTTGATATGGAGCAGACTGTCCTTGTGCGTGGTGAATAACCAGCCCGTTGGGAACCCCAAGAGGAAGGTATGATGAGTGTAGCAGCAAGTTTTCCCTTAGTTTAAGAAACCAAGGTTTATCGAACAGGAGAGAAGAGACAATGATGACTGAAGGTGATGCGGACTGGCTTAGTAACACTCCAACAAGGGCGCCGTTAACGATACTTGTTGACTCGTCTTCGGCCAGCAGCAACGCGGAACCTGCACACAACACAAACAAATACTTTGTTCCCAACTTGCGATGAGGTTGTCAATCTCACCGGTTTGCTTGAAACAAAGGTTATGAGTGTATCGAGTGGAAAACAATATAGTATGCGAGTAAAGTAAACAGTACGAGTAAAGTAAACAGGTGATAGCAATATGATGGAAATAGGACCGGGATCCACAGTTCACTAGTGGTGTCTCTCCATAGATAAAATAGCACATGCTGGGTAAACAAATTACAGTTGGGCAATTGATAGAATAGAGATAACGTGATATGTCAAGAAGATCACTATGAGATTTACTCTGGGCATTACAACAAAATACATAGACCGCCATCCAACTGCATCTATGACTAATAATCCACTCCTGGGGATATCAATCCGAACACCCTAGAAGTATTAAGTTGCGAACAACAGATAATTGCATTAAGCAAAGTTTGTAATGTAAACAAAGCATATGCCCTTGAGCATATGAATGTTGTTTTCTCCCTAGTAGCAATAGCACATCTACCACCTTAGAGGTTTCTGTCACTCCCCCAGGTGAAATAGAGGCATGAACCCACTATCGAGCATAAATACCCCCTCTTGGAGTCACTAGCAACTACTCGGCCAAGATAGCTACTAACAACGGAGAGCATGCAAGATCATAAACAACATAGAGATAACAAAAGATATAATTCAGTACAGCAACTTAATCATAAACACCAATATTCATCGGATCCCAACAAACCAAACATGTAGAATTACATAACGGTGATCTCAATTATGTATGGCAGCTCATGAGATCTAAACATGAAGCACATAGTGGAGGAGACAACCATCTAGCTACTGCTATGGACCCATAGTCCAAGGTAGACTACTCACTCATCGCTCCGGAGGCAAGCATGGCGATGAAGAAGACCTCCGATGGTGATTCCCCTCTCCGGCAGGGTGCCGGGAAGAGCTTTGGACCCTCTCGATCTTCGGGTCGATGGCGGCGGCGGATCGCGATGTGTTCTGGAAATCTGATCGGGTACTTAGGTTTTTCTCGTCGGGAGGTCTTTATAGGCGAAGGGGCGATGTCAGAGGAGGGGCCAGGCGGCCACACACGGGGGTGGCATGGGCCAGGGGCTGGCCGCGCCACCTGTGCGTGTGGGCCCCTGGTCCCTCGCCTCCTACTCTCCTTCGGATCTCTGGAAGCTTCCGGGTAAAATAAGACTTCAGGAACTTGTTTCGTCCAATTTCGAGAATATTTCCTGTGTATCACTTCTGAAACACAAAAACAGCAGAAAACAGGAAACTGGCACTGTGGCACTTGTTAATAGGTTAGTTCCGGAAAATGCATAAAAATGCCACTAAGTGTAACGAAACAATAGGCAAATGGTGTAAAAACAAGCATGGAGCATCAAAAATTATAGATACGTTTGAGATGTATCAAGCATCAGCAACCACATTATCTTTTCCCTTCTTATGTTTAATGATGTACGGAAAAGATTTAATAAACTCAACCCACTTAGCGAGACGCCTATGCAGGTTGGATTGTGCTTTCAAATATTTCAAAGCTTCATGATCAGAATGTATGATAAATTCTTTTGGGCACTAATAATGTTGTCAAACCTGAAGAACTCTAACAAGTGCATACAATTCTTTATCATAAACAGGATAATTTAGTCTAGCACCAGATAATTTCTCAGAAAAATAAGCAATAGGATGACCCTCTTGCATCAAAACGCCACCTATGCCTATACCACTAGCATCACATTCAACTTCAAATTGCTTTGAAAAATCAGGCAATGCAAGTAAAGGTGCAGAAGTAAGCAAACATTTTAATTCATCAAATGCATGATCTTGGGCTGCGCCCCACACAAAAGGAACACCTTTCTTCGTTAACTCATTTAATGGTGCAGCAATAGTACTAAAGTCTTTCACAAAACGGCTATAGAAACCAGCAAGACCGTGAAAACTTCGTACTTGACTAACATTCATGGGAGTAGGCCAATCTTGAATAGCAGCAATTTTAGATTGATCTACGTCTACTCCATGCTTAGAAACAACATAACCCAGAAATATGACCTTATCTTTTGCAAATGTGCACTTCTAAAGATTAGCATACAATTTATTATCACGCAGCACTTGCAAAACTTGTCTAATATGAGTACAGTGTTCAGTTTCATTGCGGCTATAAATAAGTATGTCATCAAAATAGACAACCACAAAACGACCAATGAACTCTCTCAAAACATGATTCATTAAGCGCATGAATGTACTAGGTGCATTAGTAAGACCAAAAGGCATGACTAGCCACTCATATAAACCAAATTTAGTTTTGAAAGCAGTTTTCCATTCATCTCCTTCTTTCATGCGAATTTGATGGTAACCACTACACAAATCAATTTTAGAGAAAACAGCAGCACCACTCAATTCATCTAACATATCCTCGAGATGGGGAATAGGATGACAATATCGAATAGTAATGTTGTTTATAGCTCTACAATCTACACACATGCGCCATGTACCATCTTTCTTAGGCACCAAAATCACAGGAACAGCACAAGGACTAAGAGTGACACGAATGTATCCTTTATCCAGAAGAGCCTGCACTTGTTCTTGTATCTCCCTTGTTTCATCGGGGTTGGTCCTGTAGGGGGCGCGGTTGGGCAAGGAGGCGTCAGGGATCAAGTCGATCTGGTGCTCGATGCCTCGTAATGGTGGCAGCCCAGCAGGTACCTCCGTCCGAAAAACATCATCAAAATCCTGCAAAACATTTGAGACACCAAGAGAAACAGGTTGCATATCGTTAGAAACTAAGACCTCGCCCTTGTACATGAGCACAAGAGGCATGGCTGTAGGATCCTCACTAAATTCTCTCATGTCTTCTTTGGTGGCTAAAACTAACAAGTTGGGCACTCCCTCACTTTTCGTTATATCACTCACGGCAGTTACATTATCTTGTGGAGGTGGCTGTTCGAGATTCACTTCAGTCTTCTGACGAGATTCATTAACAATTTGCTGCGGTGACATAGGCAGTAGGTTGATTTTCTTGCCCTTGAACTCCAAGTGATAAGTATTTGCTCGACCATTGTGTTGCACATGTCGATCATAGAGCCATGGCCGACCCAACAAGAGATGACAAACTGTCATAGGAACCACATCAAAATCAATAGAATCCTTGTATGGCCCTATCTCAAAGTTCACACGTACCATGTAGTTTACCTTCATCTCACCATTGTCACTTAACCACTGAATATAATATGGGTTAGGATGAGGTAAATATTTCAAACCCAGCTTAGCACATAACTCCTTACTTGCAAGATTGCGACAGCTTCCGCCATCAATGATCACCTTGCAAGCTTTATTGGGACCAACTAGTGCCTTGGTTTGAAACAGGTTGTAGCGCTGAGAATCAATATTGGGCTGCACACTCAATGTACGTGGAGAGACAACAATAATAGGGGAAGAGTCAGCATAAGCATCTTCACCTTCATCATCAGAACCAAACGGATCACCATCTTCTCCGGTCTCATATCCGTTCTTAGTAACCACTATCACTTTGTTGTTGGGACAATCTCTTTTAAAGTGTCCCTTGCCTCCACACGTATGACATAGTTTCTCAGTAGCACGAGTCACGAAGACACTCGAACTAGAACTAGCAGCTGGTGTGGTAGCGGGACGTCTGGACTGAGCTCCAGAGATCGCTGGCCTAGTGGACGAGGAGGGGCGAGTAGGAGTCCCCTCAAGTGGCGATGGGGCAGGGCTAGAAGGCGCCCTGGCAGTGTATCGACTGGCAGGTGAAAAGTGAGATTTTTGTTGCGCCTCTTCAGCAAGCTGTGCCTCAGCCTCCATAGCATGGTGAAGCAATTGATTCATATCATTGTAAGGATGATGCCGGATGATGTTCTTGATAGGAAGTCTGAGTCCGTGCAAAAACCGTTGCATAGTCATCTGACTAGACTCTTGAACTCGCGATCGCTGCATCAACAGTTCCATCTCCTTGTAATAAGCATCAACTGTCAAAAATCCTTGCTTCAGCTCTGTCAATCTATCAAAAACTGAACGCAAATAATTGGTGGGTACAAAACAAGCCTGCATGATTTCCTTCATCTCTGTCCAGCGCAAAACAGGAAGATCATGAGCTGCTCGTCGTTGTGACAGAATATTATCCCACCAACGGAGGGCATAACCATCAAATTCTGAGGATGCAAGTTTGATCTTCTTATCTTCAGTGTAAGCATGCAAATGCCACAGGTTGTCGATCTTGAGCTCCAAGTGAGGTAATCCTCCACATCACCTTCACCATCAAATCTGGGTATCGAGAACTTTGGCTTCCCTAGAAAATCATCCTCAGCAGGTATGACACGTCGGGCACCAAGGCCATGTGGGGGTCGACCATGTTGTCCAAGACCATGCCTGCGAGCATTGGGGCCGAGTAGATTGGCATTGTCATGGACACTGTCATCATCAGCAAAGTTAGCAGTAGGCTGCACAGTCGGTGGTACCATGGGTCAACGCAGCTCCGCTAGGGATTGGTTCAACTGATCAATGTTGTGCTGGAAAGTAGTGAATTGAGCTTGCATAGCTTGAACAGTATCTGCGGTGCCTTGCACTTTGAACTGGAGTTGCTGATGTGCAGTCACAGCATCGGCAGTAGAGCGATCCAACACCCCCTCTAGATGAGTGCGCAGTCCAACAAAGTGTGTCCATACCGCCGGTGTATCGCCATCTTTTTCCTGCATCACATAATAACCACTAGTAGACATGATTAGTAGATTAGTGCATGAAATCAAAAACGTGTGGTGCCTCTCACAACTCACTCAAAAACTAACAAGAAGAGGTAATCTTACCGTTCCAAAGTGAATAGTAGTGCGTACCAGAACAAAGTATCAAGCTCGTGCACGGATGTGATGAAGTGAATACCGAGGGTATAAGAGCGATCACACGACAAACCAGGAATATATGGTGGAGCTGTAGGTATGGTATGCTAAGTACACCGCAAATAAGTCCTAGTGCTGATCGTATGTCAAGACGCACGAAACACACACGGTGGAGATAAGCGAGGCAAAGCAACTCTGAAAAAGAGCTCAAGAGATATAAGTGACAACGCACAGTAGCTCGTGTTGCAATGCACAAGAGAGACGCTAGCACTGGCTCGACGAACAGGCACAAGATTGCGCACACGACAGCAGCCTGATGAGCACGAAGTAGCTAGTCTCGTATGGGTAAGCTCCTAACACGATGCTGTAGACAGGCTGTAGCTAAAGCGATCAAAATCGTGTAGAAAGGACGCTATGTGGACACAGTGGTAACACACTGTCGCGGCAGAGAAAACGATAAAAAATATGTCACGGCAGAGATGTACGACGCCGGAAACACACGGCAGCGCGACGGCGACGCGAAACGGACAAAATAGTTTCTCTTTTTTTTATATAGGTGCGGCGTGTGCAGGCACGTCCCCTGGTTTTTTTTTTACTAACTCGAATTTGGGCCTAAAAAGAAGAGGCCCGATCTGGCGCTGGAGGCCAGACGGTCTCCGCGGTCGGGCGAGCGAGCGGGTGCTCCACGCGAGCCACGCGATAGCTGGGGCGCCGGACCCCAGACGATCTCTGCGCCCAGGCGCCCGGGGCGAGGCGCTGGCTTTGTTTTTTTGTTTTTTTTAATCTGATCGGATCAGGTACATGCACGGGGAAAGATCCAACATGCAGATCAAACAATGATCCAGGCAACATAGGCGGCCCGGACTCGTTGATTTTTTTTTTGCTTTTTGCGATCGGATCAGCGCATTGATCGATTTCTTTCAGGAACACGCAGCAGAACCAGACAAAAAGGCAACGATCAACGAGACTTCAAACGAGATCTAAACTCAATACTAAGATGCAGAAAAGATCGATGATCCTAGTCTCCTATGAATTGGAAGAAAAGATACGCAAAACACGATCAACGACTAAAAATCAAGAACGGTGCAATCTAGGCTATGGCAGAAACTAAGAACCCTAAATTTTTTTGGCTTTTTCTGGATAGGACTGAAAACAAAAACAAATTGTAGGGATGAATTTGTGGATGCTCACCGAGTAAACCGTGGAAATCTAATACCAAGATGATATGGGGTGGCCCAATCTTCTCGTGAGCGACGCGATGGTGATGATGGCAGCGGATGATTGTCGGGGATAACTTGGTGTCACCGATGAACTCTCCTCGCTTGAACCCTGATACCAATGCAACAGCTCTCAAACCCTGTAGGATATTCACGACTCCACACACTTGCGCACGTAGCCGTCGACCACGAAACAATAGTTTGCAATCTACTGATTCCCAATGGAACAACAGATCACACTAAACTTGCAGTAGTATATCACCAAATCTAGATGAATTGGTGCGGAGGAATTCAGATGAATGCTTACAGCAGTTCAACGAAATAATCTGTAGTCTAAACGTGGTCTAACCCTAATTGAGGGGGTGCCCAAAGCTACTTATAGGTGGCCGGGCATCCTCAGCAAAGACCTGGCCCAAAACATGTCTGGTTTGGGCCCAAACTGACTCGGTTCGACTCAAACGGGTACATACCGACCCATATATGGGTTTGGCCTAATTTTAGCACGCAGGCCATGTGTGTAGCGCGCCTTAGACGTGTAGACATCGTGCCGTAGGCAGTCCTAGTGTGCCATCACGTGCTCGTGCTCATCCAGACTTGATCTTCTTCACGTGGTGATGTTCGCCATGCTTGTGGCGCCGGCCTCCCTCTCCTCCCTCGCGCTCTCTTGCTTGATCACCACGTCGTGCTCCATGTGTTGCATCTCCTCGCTCCATTGAACCCCTTCTTCTCCAATGAACCCGATCATACATATGAACAAAGACTTAGGCAGTATAAAATTCTCATTACAATAAATATCAGATTCAGCAAGAAGTGAGTTCACCTGCTGTTGTAACAACTTAGCACGAGCTCGAGTAATTTGTCCAATCCTAATCTCGTCATTGGACTTATCTTGATCAGCAACAATAGGATCATCAACAGTAGGTGGAGATGGCTGTGTAGTAGGGATGTCCTCATCAGTGGTGTTTTGAACAATTCGAAATATGTCTGACACATATCAAACCGGAGAATCGGGCGCTCACCATGGAAACGAGGAAAATCATGGCGCGAAGGACGCTTGAAGTAGTCGTCGCCGCCTTGAGGTGAGGACGGTGCCATGTGAAATACGTAGCCATTCATCGGCGGCGTCTTGAGCAGAGGCGCACCCCCTTTGTTGGCGAACACGGGAAGCAGAGCGATGAAGCTGGAGGACGAAGGTGCTATCGCATCCGTGGGCTTTGCGACGCCCTTGTAAGTGCCGGCCATGCGCCGCTTCACCCCATCGAGATCTTCGCCGAAATCCTGCATCTGCTGCCGAAGACCATGAACCTCGGTGGTGACGCCCTTGACCTCGACGGCCATGGGAATCGAAGCGCATGAGGAGCTCTGTCAACTTCTGTTGCACATCCTCCACCTTCTCCAACACAAAATTGGTCTGCGCCATGGGAACGGCTGGCTTGGACGGCGCCGTCGCGGCTCATCCTGAATCAAATCGAACCCCGCTAAGGATTTTGTGCCAATTTGCCGAAGCAAAATCAGCACCTATCGCGGTGGAATTTTACTGATCCGATCTCAGATTTGAGAGCGCAACGAAGCAAGTCCTGGCTCTAGATACCAAATTGTGATGTCCTGGATAAGTTTGGGATACAAGGATCGAAGATCCAAAGGGAATTGGAGGTAGGGATGAGAGAAGCAGGAGACGAGAACGGAGGACGAAGGTGAGATTCAGACTTCTCTTTCATTTCATAATCTCCACGATACAGAATTCACCGTTATAACAGCAGGCGCACACACACTTACATGCTGGACCCACTAGTCCCACACACCACAGCCAGGCTAGACTGACCTGGTCAATTCTTCCTTCAGTCACCGCCAGGTGGACCCTGCTGGTTAGCTGATTCTGTGCTGTGACCTTCTTGGTCCAGCACCCTCTCATCAGGCACCAGCATAGATGAGGGCGTGACACATCTGTGGAGAGGCTTGGACGGCGATCGAGGCACCGTGCCAATTGCAGCTGGGCACTGGTGCCGATCTCAGCTGGGCCGATCTCCATTGGGCGCTTGTGCCGATCTCAGCTGGGCGCTCGTTGCCGAATCGTTGTGCACGAGCCAGGCGCGGCGATCGATCCCAGAGGCGCGGCAGAGCGAGGGCGCTACCAGGGCTCCTGAGCGATAGCGACAGAAAGCCCCCGCTCGACCACGAAGACGGTCTGGGGTCGGGCGATCTGGGTGCTGTCCTCATTTTTTTATGCTGGCTGTGATCGGATCTGTTAAAACCTGGATGCCTTGTATGCGCTCGATCCTGAGAGGGTAACGAGCAGGACCGACCAGGCCTAGAAGAGGTGCGCGGCCTGGACTATTATCGACCGGAAAATAGGGCAAACACGGAACGGAGGGATCGATTGGATCTGGCAGGACGTCAAGCGAAGAACTGGACACCAACTAGAACACATAGTAGCTCACCTCCGGCAGCAAGCTCTTCAGCAGATCATCCTCAAGCAAATAAACCTTAGCAAGAAAATCAATGTCAACAACAAATTTCACTGTGAGAAACCCGACAAACCTGATATCAAGATGATACGGATTAACATGATCCAAAGGGGTTTTGGCCCAATCTTTCGCAGCGATCAAACGAATACCAAGATAACAACAAGAGAAATATATTTGAGATAGATCAAATCAAACCCTCTTGAACTCCTCATGTTCAAATTGATAGGAATCAACTCCCATGCATGGTATAACATCAGATCTCGAAGATCAGGAATCAAACACAACGATATGCATCCCAAACATTCAGACTTTTCTGGTCTCTACTTTATCTCCAAAATAACAAGTCCCCGACACCATGGCGGCTGCCATAACCCTATATAGGTGACCCCAAATGCTACTTTGGCTGGGCTAGGCCCCATACCAAACTAAAAATCCCAAATGGCCAAAACACACTTGATTTTGGACATGCCGAAAACCATCACACACAAATAAAACCAAACTGAAATAAAAACATGAGCTAAACTTAATAAAAATAGAACACCTAAATATCTTTGGTCGCAGCTCCTTTGCAAACATGAAACAATATTGGAGGTGTACGAAAGTTGGGCTTCACATCATCTTTTGGAGGCACTTCAAAGCAGAATTGTCCAAGCTTCAGAACATAAGGAGGTGGCAAAATATTAGGAGTAGTAGCTATCCTCCCCTCATCGGTAATGGTAAAAAATCAATAGGCGCACAAGGAACAAAACCATATACAATCTTAAAAGGGCACACCTTTTTGGTAGAATGCAGCGAACGATTATAAGAAAATTCAGTATGATGTAAACATTCTTCCCATAATTTTAAGTTCTTCTTTAAAACAACCCGCAGCATAGTAGATAAAGTTCTATTAACTACTTCAGTTTGTCCATCGGTTTGGGGATGACACGTAGTTCCAAACAACAATTTAGTCCCCAACATAGCCCATAAACATCTCCATAAATCGCTAAGAAATTTAGTATCACAATCAGAAACAATAGTATTTGGCACAGGATGTAAACGCACAATTTTTCGAAAGAACAAATGAGCAATATGCGCGGCATCCTCAGTCTTGTGACAATGAATAAAATATGCCATCTAAGAAAACCGATCCACAACAACAAAAATACTATCCCTCCCTTCTATGTATGAGGCAATCCCAAAACAAAGTCCATCGAAATATCCTCCCAAGGAACACTATGAATAGGAAGAGGCATATATAAACCATGTGGATTAAGGCGAGACTTAGCTTTTTGATAATTAGTGTCGCGTGCCACGAATCTCTCAATGTCTCGCTGCATGCGTGGCCAAAAGAAGCGTGCAACAAGTACATCCTCCGTCTTCTTGGCACCAAAGTGACCCATCAATCTTCCTCCATGCGCCTCCTGCAACAACAAAAGACGAACAGAGCTATCTGGGATGCATAGCTTGTTACCACGAAACACAAATCCATCAGTAATGACGAATTTGTTCCATGTTCTGCCTTCTTTACAATTCTGCAATACATCTTTGGAGTCTGCATCATGCACATATTGTTCTATGATGGTCTCCTAATCAAAAATCTAAAGTCAAGCTGTGAAAGCATGGTATAATGGCGCGATAAAGCATCAACAATAACATTATATTTACACTTCTTGTGTTTAATAATATAAGGAAAAGACTCAATAAATTCAACCCACTTAGCTTGGCACCGGTTCAGTTTGGCTTGACTATGAATATGCTTCAATGATTCATGATCAGAATGTATAAAAAATTCATTAGGCCATAAATAATGTTGCCATGTTTCCAAAGTCCGACCAAGAGCACATAATTCCTTATCATAAGTAGAATAGTTCAGACTAGGCCCACTCAATTTCTCACTAAATTATGCAACATGTTTGCCCTCTTGTAACAACACACCTCCAAAACCAATTCCACTCGCATCACATTCCAACTCAAAAGTTTTATTAAAATCAAGAAGTTGGAGTAAAGGAGCATGTGTTAACCTGTCTTTTAGCAACATGAAGGCTTCTTGTTGTGCACTGCCCCAAACAAAAGGCACATCTCTCTTGGTAAGCTCATTCAGCGGCGCAACAATGGATCCAAAATCTTTGACAAAGCACCGATCAAACCCAGCGAGGCCAAGAAAAATCCTCACTTGGGTGACCGTTTTAGGAGACGGCCAACTCGAGATGGCTTCAATCTTGGCTGGATCAACTTCAATACCTTGTGGTGTAACAACATAGCCAAGAAAAGCAACTCGGTCGGTGCAAAAAGTGCACTTTGTAAGTTTTCCAAACAAGCGTGCATCGCGTAATGCAGTGAAAATAGCACACAAATGATCCAAATGGTCCTCCAAAGATTTGCTACATATGAGAAATCATCAAAGTAGACCACCACAAAATGTCCAATAAAAGCACTCATATAAACCAAACTTAGTTTTAAATGCAGTTTTCCATTCATCTCCTAGCTTCATATGAATTTGGTGGTAACCACTACGCAAATCAACTTTAGAGAACATATTAGAGTCACTCAACTCATCAAGCATATCATCTAATCTTGGTATCGGATGGTGATAACGAATGGTGATATTATTGATAGCTCTACAATCAATACACATGCGTGAAGTACCATCTTTCTTCGGGACCAAAATAATAGGAACAACACATGGACTAAGAGACTCACGAATGTGACCTTTGTTGAGAATTTCGCGCTGAATCTCTTTGGTCTCCTCGGGATTAGTACGGTATGGTGCACGGTTGAGCAAGGAAGCACCTAAAATCAAATCAATTTGGTGCTCTATCCCGTGAATAGGTGGCAGTCCTGGTGGGACTTGTTGTGGAAAAACATCCACAAACTCCAGCAAAATGTTAGCAACAGCAGGTGGCAAAGAGGGAGGCATATCTTCAAATGAAAACAAAGCCTCTTTGCAAATGATGGCATATAGTTGAGTAGAGCTCACATCAAGTTTAGAAATATCATTTTTGCTAGCAAGCAAACAAGGGTTCTTCAAACAAATTTAAGTAGCATGGTTAGAATCAGATTTAGAAGTATGCTTAGGTGGTACAAAATCTGCAGCAACAATCTGATTCTCACTCTTATTTTCTCCTCATTTTTTAATCTACTAGCTCTAGCAAGATGATCTTTCAAAAAAAATCTGGATTCATGGGTTTAAGACCAATTTTCTTTCCATCATGCATAAGAGAATATTGATTAGATTTACCATTATGCACAGATTCTCTATCAAATTGCCATGGTCTACCAAGTAACAAAGAGCAAGCTTGCATAGGTACAACATCACAATCAAAAAAGTCTGAATATGTACCAATAGTAAAATGCACGTGTGTAGTTCTGGTTACCTTGAGCTTACAAGATCTCTCAAACCATTGAATATAATATGGATGGGGTTGTTGTCGTGTAGGTAGACCAAGTTTCTCCACCATGTCAATGCTAGCCAGATTGTTACAACTCCCTCCATCAATGATGATCCGGATAGCTCGATTCTTAACAATGTCTCTTGTTTGAAACAAATTGTGGCGTTGATCATGCTCAGCTTCACTCAATTGTACACTCAAGATGCGTTGTGCAACTAAATGTCACATCCCAAAATTTTGGAATGTGGAATAAATAAAATAGGAACCATGTTTGCTTGTCTTGATTTAAAAATTTCACATGGATTTAAAACTTTTTGATTTATTTAAAAGCCTTATTAGATAAACCATTTCAAACTTTTGACTATTCCTTGAAGAAACTCTTTTGAGGAAATAGAATTTCAAAATACTAATTTTGCATTTATTCAAATGCTATGCAAGCACATTTACAAAGGAAATATTTTACAAAATGATTTTATTAAATAAAGTTTGCAATGCCAAAGGAATGTTTGAAAATAAATTTAAAAAACAATTTTTATAAAGTTTATTCTCTGAATTAAAGTATTATTTTCAACCCATTTTCTATTATGCAAGTAAGCCCTTGGGCCAATTTATAAAAAAATTATTGAAAATTAGTTTTAATTATGAAAACATGTTTATTACTGTCCAAATTTGTTGCTTTGAATTTTAGAAAAAAAATTAGATATTTATTTGAATCAAATTAGAACTCAAAATCAAAAGTTATGGAGAAATCAAAACGAAAACAGAAAAGAAAAAGAAAAAGAAGAAAAGAAGAAAAAACCCAGAAAAGGGACCCGGGCGACCGTTTCGGCCCAGGATAGAAACTGGCCCACGGCCCAATTCATGTCCCCGAACCGGTACCCTTTTGTCCTCTTTCCCTCGCTGATGTGTAGACCCCACATGTCGGGCCATGTCACCATCTTCTTCCCCAGAACAGGCAACCCTCCCCCGACGCCGTGATTGATGCCAAGCTTCAATTCGCGAGATCTCCGGGCGCAATCACTTCCCCGAGCACTGCACTATATAGCCCCTCTCTCCTCGTCCTCTCCGCCCAGAAAACTCACCTCGGGAGCCCCCAGGCTGCACGAGATCCACCACCGCAATCTGCCACTGCCGTTACCTTCCCCTTACCTCCATGTCTGCGTCAGGATTATATCTACCCTCAAACGGAAATTTCTACCCTTACTTACAATTCCCAAGTGAGGTATGCATCAGGATTATATCTACCCTCAAACGGAAATTTTAGTTTTGCAACGTGTTCATCATCACGTACCGATCGTGGAGGTGGACGAGCGTTGTGGTTGTATTGTTGTGGACGACCAGGTGCAGGCTGTTGGACTGCCTCCTCATCCAGCTCATTCTCGTCTTCAAACTTGTCCTCCCCTTCATCAGCCGCATATCCATCATAGGTGGCCGGCTCCATTGCGGCTGACACAGCAGTAACGGTATTGCAGGTGGCGACGCGAGAGGAACACGGCATTCACGTGGCGCGTGGACGCCAGGCAGTGGTGGTAACCGAGACAAGACTTCCTGGAACTTAGCATCGAGCTTGGCGTTGAAGGCTTCGTCGAGGCTATCAATCTTCTCCATCGCATCAGAGAGCTTGAAATCAACATCACCCAAGCATGTATCCATGTCGTGTGCATGCCCCACCAACAGCTGGGTGAAGTGGGCATGCAACTCTACACTCATCATCTTCTCTGGATTAACATCATCTTTCGCGGATCCTATCATGATTAGCACACAAACAAGCACAAATGTATATGCCTACGAACTATGGAATATGGTGGAATCACGCGCAATCCATCAAGCAGAATACAAAAGATCTTACAAGTTCTTACCAAATAGGAGCAAGGCGATGTGCAACCAGCAAAGAGCAGCGTCTCCCGAAATTGCACAAAGCGATTACCAGGCATCGATAAAAAGCACATGGAGAATATGTGGAGCTTTGGGAAGGCTTCAATATGGTAGCAAGGCTGAGCAACAAGCCAAACAGGGATGCAAGTTGAATAAACGCTCAACGATGGTACTGTGTAGTCCTAGGCTAGACCAGACTAGAGACACGAGCCTAGAACACCAAAGTAATCACGGCACAACACACGGGTAAAACTGAGAAGCAATTGAGGGAAAAAATTGGACGAGCTGGCTGCTCGCGCTCGACCCCAGACGGTCTCTATGGTCAGGCGAGCCGATTTTTTTTTTTTGCTTTCAGCCCTGGCTCACGCTAGACCCCAGACAGTCTCTGTGGTCGGGCGAGATTTGTTTTGCAAAAATTAGATTTGGATCTAGATCTAACTCTGGGTGACTTCAACTAGCACCAAAACCAAATTGTGGGGATAGAAATTGATAACCAAAGTGATATAGACGAATGATTTTATGGTGGCGGAAGCTATGGTGGTGGTGATGCAGAGGTGGAGGCCATTTGCAAGCGGTGGTAATGGAAAACACTGCAGTGGCACGACAAATATGAACAGAAATCGAAACTCTAAGGGAAAAGACACTAAGACAAACAACTCGACATGATGATGCAGACAAAAACTCAATGATGCAATGCACTAAAAGGAAAATTGCAAAGGCTAAGACTATTTATGGGATAGTATGATCTAATCCTACAATGTTTTTGGCTTTTTCTTGGACCATAGGAGGAAGAACAAAAGCAATCTAAATATGAAAATGGTAAGATCTCACCGAGCAACCTAAAATTTGATACCACTTGATAGGGCAAAGGTGTCCGATCTTTCGATGAGAGATGATAATTTGATTTGTTGGCGGAGTTCGTGCTTGACGATCCGACTACACATGCAAAGCTTGTGCACCAATGCAATCGCTAGGACATTCTCCAGGAGTTACCGATCTTGCGGATGCATGCTCAGCCTAACCAGTGAGGGTCTTAATTCCTACCTAAAATTGAGAACAAGTAAGAACTAATAATGCAATCAAGATATTGCGGATGAAGATGTAAGCTTTATTATAGAGGTGGGATTCTGAATAGTCAGTCTTCTTCTGGGCGTTGGCCTCAAAAGTCGAGCTCGTAGTTGCAGCAATGGCTAACTTTTAATCTAAACAAAATCCAAGTTCCAATGATGGCTGGGAGGAGGAAAGCTCCCTAAAATATATGGGCCACTAATACATGGTACTGGCCCATCAAATAAGGTATAGCAGCACCAAATAAAGCTATGGACGAAATTTATGAAGTATCTTCTCGTATATTTTGTCCAATTCTTCATTCATCATTATGGTGGCTTCAAAGTTCTGGAATCTCCACTTGCAGCATCCTCTTCAATCCTCACATGCTCGCTGCCATCTCCATGCATGATCATGCTCCAATGCTTGTCCCTCTCATCCATTTTAGGTCCATCATTCCTAAGAGTAACAAACACATCTGATTTAGACAGCATCATATTCTCATGTATGTAAGAGAGAGTTCCGAGAAACGAAAGTACCTGATAGTTAAGTTGTTTAGCACGAGCTTGAGTGATAGATCCTACTATTTGTATTGCTGTAGGCACCGTGGGTTTATCAATAGATGGGATGTCCTCATCATCGTGAGTCAAAGGTGACCGACGCCTGGCATGCATATCATGCGGCGGGATTTCGTGTCCCCCTCCCCCAAACGCGCATGGAGTTCACGTGGTGGAAACCCACTACGGCAGGAAAGCAGAGGGCGTCATTACACGTGACAGGCGCGGTAAATGCTGACGAGACCGCCCAGTCTCGTCCCATCGGCACAGCATGCATGCTGGCATGGAAGACAGCACGGCTTGTAGCTCCATAGGGTTACGTCACTGCCCAAAACTATGCAACATCTGTCTCGCATGCAGTTCAGCCACTATGGCATCCCCTTGAATTATAGAAGGAGCACCTGGCTAGAGTCCAAGAGGACCGACACTTATAGGGAGAACAAGAGGACTGGCTCCATCATAGCGGTGCAGTCAGAGTAGCTAGGCATAGAGCTCAGAAAAAACCAAGTCCGGTGGCTGGGAGGCTTAGCTCAATGGCCTCTTGCAATCTATACACACGCCGACGGTCACCTTCATCAAGCAAGCTCAGACAAGCTGTAAGGTTTTATGCGAGATTCCTTTTCGCGGCATGAACTGGGGTAAAAAATCTATGTGTTCTGTGTGCATCCTTCATGGTGATGAAGGCACCTCATCCATGCCGCTTGCCAATGAACCTAGGGGGAGTGTTCCCTTGGTGTCCGTGTTCCGACACACGACAGATGTTGAGAGATTCATTACTTGCTGCACTACATGTCAAAAAGCTAAGTCATGTCTTAATCAACATGGTTTATATATGCCTCTTCCTGTTCCTAGTGTACCTTGGGAGGATATTTCAATGAACTTTCACTAGAAGAAAAGTGTCCATCTACCACAACTGGCACTTTCTATCATTGCTGAAGACCCCCCTTCTACCATGATTTTGGTCCGTTTCATGGTAGATTGAAAAACCTTTTTTTCTCATTTCCGAGGCCCTCTACTACCACGGATTAGGGAAAATCATGGTAGATAGTCGTCCTGCGCGTGGTAGATGTCGATTTTTTAATTTCGCTTCCGATTTTGGAATCTGACCGACCTTTTTAGGCTGTGGGGCCATGATGTCAGTGTCTCTAGCATACTTGTTTTTTATTCCGCAACCTAGATCACGTTGCTCAATGCAACAGTATATGGTTTGGACCGTGGGTAGTTGATGGCAACCTCTCCATTCGATTATCTGTTCCACAGAATTGCTGGCTACTTGCTTTTATTTTTTGAAACTGCTCGCTCTGATAATGTTCGTGGATGTTGCAGTCTGGTGGGACCTCGATATCAGCTTCTCTGAACAAGAAACCTCTGCTATGTTCAGAATGTTCATGGACGCTACTGTTAGGTGGGTCCTCGATGTCAGCCTCTATGAACAACAAACCTGTGCTATATATATTTAGATAATGTTCATAGTCGCTGTAGTCGGGTGGGTCCTCGATATCAGCCTTTTTGAACAGCAAAAACCTGTGTAAATGTTGATAATGTTCATGGATGTTGTTGTCGGGTGGGTCCTCGATGTCAGACTCTCTGAACAAGAAACGTGTGCTATGTTAAGTTATTTTCTTCAGCGTCATTGTTGGCTACTTAGCTGTTCTTTTCAAACCCACCCATGAAATTTGAATTTCTAAAGGTCGAGGAGATTACTAATAGGTGGTTCCCTGATGTCAGACTCTCTGAACAATAAACTTGTGCTATCTGGTGGCTACTGGATTTTATTTTTGAACCCGCCCCTAAAATTTGAAATTGATAAGGTTGAGGGACGATGCTGACGGGTGGGTCCCAGATGTTAGAATCTTTGAATAATATGTGTGCTATCTGAATTTTATTTTTGTTCCTCGTGAATCCTAGCTACTAGGATATTATTTTTTAATCTGCCCATGAAAGTTGACTTGATAAAATTGAGGGACGCTGCTGACTGGTGGGTCCCAGATGACATAATATCTAAATTTTATTTTGTTCCCCATGAATGCTGGCTACTTGGCTACTCTGAACCTGTAATTCGAACATGATAAGGTGGATGGGCGCTGCTGAGTGGTGGGTCCCTGATGTCAGACCATCTGAAAAAGAAACATTTGATCTATTGGATTTATTATTTTGTTCCCCGTGATTGCTGCATACTTGATAAGGCTGAGGGACGCTTCTGACGGGTGGGTCCCTGATGTCAGCAACGTATCGCATAGAAAATAGAAGTCCTGCTACGTGATAAGGTTGAGGGACACGGCTGACGGGTGGGTCCCACATGTTAGAATCTCTAAACAATACGTGTGCTATCTGAATTTTATTTTTGTTCCCCTTGAATGCTAGCTACTCTGCTGTTATTTTTGAACCCACCCATGAAATTTGAATTGATAAAGTATGGTTGACGGATGCTGCTGACTGGTGGGTCCTAGATATGAGAGTCTCTTAACAATATGTCAGACGCCGCTGATGGGTTGGTCCAGGATGTCAGACTATCTGAAAACAAAATGTGTGCTATGTTAAGTTGGATTTATTTTGTTACCCATGATTGTTGCATACTTGACATTTTTTCGAACCCGCCCGTGAAATATGATAAGGCTGAGGGGCGCTTCTGACGGGTGGGTCCCTCATATTAGCACGTATCGCATTTTTAAAAAAAATTCACATGGGCCACCTTTGTGCTCCCGCCTACTCGGGCTGCTATGGTGAGCTGAGCCCTCGATAA
The DNA here is from genome assembly GCA_007115705.1 of Dactylis glomerata. Classification (NCBI taxonomy): domain Eukaryota; kingdom Viridiplantae; phylum Streptophyta; class Magnoliopsida; order Poales; family Poaceae; genus Dactylis; species Dactylis glomerata. The sequence continues at coordinate 1,566,748 of QXEO01002108.1, read as the reverse complement.
ATTTGGCCCAATAAGGATGCGTTTGTGGGGCACACTTCCTTTTTTTCTATTATTAGAAAAAAATGTATCTTCATCCCAAAGAGAAAAGCTACAGAAGATACTTATATACAGCATGTACTACCCCGTAATATATAGCTACTGCTGAAAGGAAGCTCCAGGAGGTTTCCTTTTTGCGCCCTGCAAGTGTTTTGAACATGATATATGTTTTTTACTACATTTTGACTGCACCATACCAAAGAATAGTGTGTGTTCTTCACAATACGGCCAACAGAGGCACATAATAATAATATATGTAGACACTGATTTACAGTTCTAGGTTAACATAATATAATAGATTCCATGGAGACATATGAGTACCATCATGTTCAGCACAATGCATCATTAAAGAAAGGGGTATTACTATAGCCACTCTCCAAAACAACTTGTATATCAGAACAGCAAGCCACCACCTTTAATATATCTAGGAGAATGGAACATACATATATAGTTGCAGAACACAAGCTTAGGTAACTAACATACTTTACATCACAAGGTATACAGGTCCCCTAATACAAAAGCCAAGTAATTAAACCTCTTCTTGATAATCAGTAGGGTTCTACCCTGATCCAAAAGCACCATCTAGTTAATTCATTAAGATATTTAGGTTTTTGATCTCTCATTGTAAATGCACAGCAGATCATGCATGCAAGATGCAACTAAGGGTGATCAGCACAAAAGATCACCCACTGGGTGGACATGTTATTCTTGTAGATTTCCACCTTCATTAAGGAATTAACAATCTCCTTGAAGACCAGGACGTCATCAAGCTCCACTTCATGCTCTAGTGCAAAATCGTACTAGCCTTCTTTCAAGACCAGCTCACCACTATTGTCCTTAATGTGCACAGACCAAGCGCACCCTAACCTGCTCTTAATCTGGAGAGGCCTGGGAAGGCCCCCCTTCAGCTGCTGCCTAAACTCTCTAGGGATGACCAAGGAATATAGGTCAATCTCGGTGAGTTGCACATAGAAGCGAGATGGCTAAGGAGGGTGCATGGCATGGCCAACCTTTTTAGGGCGTCCTGGCACTCGCTGTCTCAGTAATGCTCCATGAGGCCCGCCGAGCACCATTGGCTTTCTAACCAGAGTGTTCCTCTGGATTATAAACTCAGGGTGAGCCAAAGGACATCCCCAATGGAGAGCAAGAGGTAGGTTCTCCTCATCCTACATTAAGTTAAGAACCATGGTACATATATATGACAATCAACAGCATCCAAATCAAAATGTAGCATACATAAAAAATAAGGAATGAGTAACCCTCCTCCCCCTATTTAATTACTTTACCATTTTGTAATTTCACCACCCTATGTCACTGACATGTGAACTCAGACCACCAAATCTAGCATAAACAGTAGAAATTATATTTTATAGATGCGGCGCAATTCTTTCAGGAAAAGGTAACATGTAATTTCAGAGTTCAGAGCCGCTGCTCTATTTTTTGACAGATTCGAAGCACTCCCTAAGACTACTACATATAACATGGATAACTTTGTGTCAAATTCTTAGATAATATCTTTCATCTTTGGTACAATCCTCATATACAGTTTGTAAACAAAAACCAAATTAGACTAGTAGTAAAACATATATGGAGAAGAAATTGTACTCTTTCCCGTCCATATATACAAGGGAAAATACCTAGCGTTAAAAGCCCTAGATCTCCTTAAGTAAGTTCACTAGCATCCTAGTGAGGTTAGGGCGACTTACAACCATTTTTGATGATGTCACCACAAGAAAAGACAGTGGCACGGGAGATCAAGCCAGGGCCGCCTGAGATGGGCCCGTTGCCACCATAGATGGGCCGGGGGGGGTCAGAGAAGATAGTGCCAAGGCTGCCAAGGAAGATGGTGCCTCTGGCCGAGAACACAGTGCCGTGGGAGATGGAGTGGCTGCCCTGGAGAAGATGGGGCCGCCGAAGGGTCAGAAATGGATGTAGATCCTATCGGCTTCAGGATGTCGATAGCAGAGACCAGACACCGATCAAGGTGCTGCAGGCCCATCAAGGTGCTGCAGTACACTGTAGATCGATTCGGCTGTCTCCATGAAATTCTGGTAGCGGTGATATTCAGCTGCCTTGGCAGCCGCTAGGCAGCTGCTGTCCATGGCAGTGTAGGAGAAGAGGGATTGTGGGGTGGACAGAAAGAAAGAGGGTGGAATCTATGTCTGGAGTTTGAGGACCTCACTGATTTGCTTGTTTGCTCTGCCTATTCAGGTTGCTTCGACGATCCAGAGCCTAGTTAAAATTCGTGTTCACGCGACGGCCTGCTTCTAGGCCTGTGGAGAAGTATTGTGTAACATCCCAAAATTTCAAAATTATGTTTTATGCATATCATTCATCATCATCATCATATCATTGCATATGAATTCTTAAGTTAAAGAAATAAATCAAATTTTCTTTTCCAAATTTGTATTTCTAGCCCTATGGCAAATGGTATAAAGACTTTTCAAAACCAATTTTTTTTAAAAAAACTAGCGCCATATGTCTGTATGGATATGGGATAATTTACAAAAATTTAAAAATTTATTTAAATTAATTTAGAACTCTAAATCAAAAATTATGAAAGAAACAGAAAAAAGAAATAAAAAAGGAAAAAAGGAAAAAAATAATTGGGCTGCACCAGCTTGGCCCAACTAGGCCATCGGCCGAACGACCCAGCCCGAACCAGCGTGTGACCAGGTCGTCTTCCTCCTCCAAGCACCTAACCTTACAGTAAATATGGTTGTAGCTCTCCCCATCCTCTCCCATCAATACCAGCGACTGTTTCTTCTCGACTTCAATACGAAAGTTACTCCAAATTGGATGGGCTACTTATTCAGGGAGTTACTGCGCCATTTTATTGCCTTAATTGGCCAAACCGTTTCGGTGCATCGAATGTCATTGATTGGCATATGTTTCTCGATCTCCCTTCTCACACCACCATATTATGAACCGTGAGAAGCACTGAGCTCCCCTTGTTCTCCTCTTTCACTCCTCTTCAGAAAGTTTTTCGAAAGAAGCTCTCTATAGCCCGTGCCATTGACATCCTTTTTTTGGATCTTGGTGAGTTCATCACGACGGTATGACGTCTCTATTGATTCTTTTCTTGAATCCTTTTAACAGTGGACTATCCTAATACCCATCTATCTCCTAGACATAGTTGTCCACAATTTTGGAGAAGTTGGCCGCGACGCCCGATGCCACCGCTGCTCCATCCGTTCATCACCGCCCCTAGGAGCTGTACCAAGGACCGAAAAGGTGTCCAACATCTTCGCCTCGTCCTCCTCTACTGATGAGGACATCCCTACTACACAGCCATCTCCACCTATTGTTGATGATCCTATTGTTGCTGATCAAGATAAGTCCAATGACGAGATTAGGATTGGACCAATTACTCAAGCCCGTGCTAAGTTGTTACAACAGCAGGTGAACTCACTCCTCGTTGAATCTGATATTTATTGTAATGAGAATTTTATACTGCCTAAGTCTTTGTTCATATGTATGATCAGGTTCATTGGAGAAGAAGGGGTTCGAGGGAGCGAGGAGTTGCAACACATTGAGCATGACGTGGTGATCAAGCAAGAGAGCGCGAGGGAGCAGAGGGAGGCCGGTGCCACAAGCATGGAGGACATCACCACGTGAAGGAGATCAAGTCTGGATGAGCACGAGCACGTGATGGCGCACTAGGACTGCCTACAACACGATGTCTACACGTCTAAGGCACGCTACACACTTGGCCTGCGTGCTAAAATTAGGCCGAACCCATATATGGGTCGGTATGTACCCGTTTGAGTCGAACCGAGTCAGTTTGGGCCCAAACCGGACATGTTTTGGGCCAGGTCTTTGCTGAGGACGCCCGGCCACCTATAAGTAGCCCTGGGCGCCCCCTCAATTAGGGTTAGACCACGTTTAGACTACAGATTATTTTGTTGAACTGCTGTAAGCATTCATCTGAATTCCTCCGCACCAATTCCTCTAGATTTGGTGATATATTGCTGCAAGTTTAGTGTGATCTGTTGTTCCATTGGGAATCAGTAGATTGCAAACTACCGTTTCGTGGTCGACGGCTACGTGCACTAGTGTGTGGAGTCGTGAATATCCTACAGGGTTTGCGAGCTGTTGCATTGGCATCAGGGTTCAAGCGAGGAGAGTTCATCGGTGACACCAAGTTATCCCCGACAATCATCCGCTGCCATCATCACCATCGCATCGCTCACGAGAAGATCGGGCCACCCCATATGATCTTGGTATCAGATTTCCGTGGTTTACTCGGTGAGAATCCACAAATTCATCCCTGCAATTCATTTTTGTTTTCAGTCCTATAAAAAAAAAGCCAAAACTAATTTAGGGTTCTTAGCTTTGCCATAGCCTAGATTGCACCATTTTGAGTTTTAGTCACTGATTGTCTGTTTCGCGTATCTTTTCTTCCAATTTGTTGGAGTCTAGGTTCATCGATCTTTTCTGCATCGTCGTTTAGCATTTGGATCTTGTCTTGAGAGTCTTTGATCATCTTCTTCCTAGTATCAGCGGCCGTGCTGTGTGTTTCTTCAAGAAGCAGCTACGTCGATCACTACAACGTGCAGATCCGATCGCTAGCAAAGTCAAAAAAAGCAGCGCAGATCAGATCCATCGTTGGGAGTCTAGCGTGGCCACAGTTCACGCGCCTGATCGATATCTTTGGAGTCCCTTGCCTTCAGGAGTCCCTGACTCCGATCGTTAGTTTAAAAAAAGGAACAAGCGCCTCGCCCGCTCGCCCGACCACAGACTGCCTCTGTGGTCGAGCGCGAGCTCGCCTCGCTAGGCGCTGGGATGCTCGCCCGATCGCGGAGACCGTCTGGCCTCCTGCGCCAGATTGGGCCACTTCAATTTAGGCCCAAATTCGAGTTAGCTAAAAAAAAAGCAAAAAAAAGGGGGACATGCCTGCACACGCCGCACCTATAAAAAAAAGAGACAAACTACTTTGTCCGTTTCGCGTCGCCATCGCGCTGCTGTGTGTTTCCGGCGTTGTATATCTCTGCCGTGACACGTTTTTTTGTCAATTTCTCTACCACGACAGCGTGTTACCACTGTGTCCACATAGCGTCCCTTCTACACGATTTTGATCGCTTTAGCTACAGCCTGTCTACAACATCGTGTTAGGCGCTTACCCATACGAGACTAGCTATTTCGTGCTTATCAGGCTGCTGCCGTGTGCGCAATCTTGAGCCTGTTCGTTGAGCCCGTGCTAGCTTCTCTCTTGTGCATTGCAACACGAGCTATTGTGCGTTGTCACTTATATCTCTTGAGCTCTTTTTCAGAGTTGCTTTGCCTCGCTTATCTCCACCGTGTGTGTTTTGTGGGTCTTGTCATACGATCAGCACTAGGACTTATTTGCGGTGTACTTAGGATACCATACCTATAGCTCCACCATATATTCCTGGTTTGTCGTATGATCGCTCTTATACCCTCGATATTCACTTCATCACATCCGTGCACGAGCTTGATACTTTGTTCTGGTACGCACTACTATTCACTTTGGAATGGTAAGATTACCTTTTCTTGTCAGTTTTTGAGTGAGTTGTGAGAGGCACCACACGTTTTTGAGTTCGTGCACTAATCTACTAATCATGTCTACTAGTGGTTATGATGTGATGCAGGAAAAAGATGGGGATACACTGGTGGTTTGGACAGACTTTGTTGGACTGCGCACTCATCTGGAGGGGGTGTTGGATTGTTCGACTGCCGATGCTGTGACTGCACATCAGCAACTCCAGTTCAAAGTGCAAGGCACCACAGATACTGTTCAAGCTATGCAAGCTCAGTTCACTACTTTCCAGCACAGCATTGATCAGTTGAACCAATCCCTAGCGGAGCTGCGTCGACCCATGGTACCACCGCCTGTGCAGCCTGCTGCTGACTTTGCTGATGATGACAGTGTCCATGACAATGCCAATCTACTAGGCCCCAATGCTCGTGGGCGTGGTCTTGGACAACATGGTCGGCCCCCACATGTCCTTGGTGCCCGACGTGTAATACCTGTTGAGGATGATTTTCTAGGGAAGCCAAAGTTCTCGATACCCAGATTTGATGGTGAAGGTGATGTGGAGGATTACCTAACTTGGGAGCTCAAGATCAACAACCTGTGGCGTTTGCATGCTTAGACTGAAGATAAGAAGATCAAACTTGCATCCTCAGAATTTGATGGTTATGTCATGCGTTGGTGGGATAATATTTTGACACAACGACGAGCAGCTCATGAGCTTCCTGTTTTGCGATGGACAGAGATGAAGGAAATCATGCAGGCTTTTTTGTACCCACCAATTATTTGCGTTCAGTTTTTGATAGATTGACACAGCTGAAGCAAGGATTTTTGACAGTTGATGCTTATTACAAGGAGATGGAACTGTTGATGCAGCGATCGCGAGTTCAAGAGTCTAGTCAGATGACTATGCAACGGTTTTTGTACGGACTCAGACTTCCTATCAAGAACATCGTCCGGCATCATACTTACAATGATATGAATCAGTTGCTTCACCATGCTATGGAGGCTGAGGCACAGCTTGCTGAAGAGGCACAAAAAAAATCTTGCTTTTCACCTGCCAGTCGATACACTGCCTTCTAGCCCTGCCCCAGCGCCACTTGAGGGGACTCCTACTCACCCCTCCTCGTCCACTAGGCCAGCAACCTCTGGAGCTCAGTCCAGACGTCCCGCTACCACACTAGCCGCTAGTTCTGGTTCGAGTGCCTCCGTGACTCGTGCTACTGAGAAACTATGTCATACGTGTGGAGGCAAGGGACACTTTAAAAGAGATTGTCCCAACAACAAAGTGATAGTGGTTACTGAGAACGGATATGAGACCGGAGAAGATGCTGATCCGTTTGGTTCTGATGATGAAGGTGAAGATTCTTATGCTGACTCTTCTCCTATTATTGTTGTCTCTCCACATACGTTGAGTGTGCAGCCCAATATTGATTCTCAGCGCTGCAACCTATTTCAAACCAAGGCATTAGTTGGTCCCAATAAAGCTTGCAAGGTGATCATTGATGGCGGAAGCTGTCGCAATCTCGCAAGTAAGGAGTTATGTGCCAAGCTGAGTTTGAAATATTTACCTCATCCTAACCCATATTATATTCAGTCGTTAAGTGACAATGGTGAGATGAAGGTAAACTACATGGTACGTGTGAACTTTGAGATAGGGCCATACAAGGATTCTACTGATTTTGATGTGGTTCCTATGACGGTTTGTCATCTTTTGTTGGGTCGGCCATGGCTCTATGATCGACATGTGCAACACAATGGTCGAGCCAATACTTATCACTTGGAGTTCAAGGGCAAGAAAATCAACCTACTGCCTATGTCACCGCAGCAAATTGTTAATGAATCTCATCAGAAGACTAAAGTGAAACTCGAACAGCCACCTCCACGAGATAATGTAACAGCCGTGAGTGATATAACGAAAAGTGAGGGAGTGCCCAACTTGTTAGTTTTAGCCACCAAAGAAGAAATGAGAGAATTTAGTGAGGATCCTACAGCCATGCCTCTTGTGCTCATGTACAAGGGCGAGGTCTTAGTTTCTAACGATATGCAACCTATTTCTCTTGGTGTCTCAACTGTTTTGCAGGACTTTGATGATGTTTTTCCGGCGGAGGTACCTGCTGGGCTGCCACCATTATGAGGCATCGAGCACCAAATCGACTTGATCCCTGGCACCTCTTTGCCCAACCGCGCCCCCTACAGGACCAACCCTGACGAAACGAAGGAGATACAAGCACAAGTGCAAGATCTTCTGGATAAAGGGTACATTCGTGTCTCTCTTAGTCCTTGTGATGTTCCTGTTATTTTGGTGCCTAAGAAAGATGGTACATGGCGTATGTGCGTAGATTGTAGAGCTGTAAACAACATTACTATTCAATATCGTCACCCTATTCCACGTCTCGAGGATATGTTAGATGAATTGAGTGGTGCTGTTGTTTTCTCTAAAATTGATTTGCGTAGTGGTTACCATCAAATTCGCATGAAAGAAGGAGATGAATGGAAAACTGCTTTCAAAACTAAATTTGGTTTATATGAGTGGTTAGTCATGCCTTTTGGTCTTACTAATGCACCTAGTACATTCATGCGATTAATGAATCATGTTTTGAGAGAGTTCATTGGTCATTTTGTTGTTGTCTATTTTGATGACATACTTATTTACATCCGCAATGAAACTGAACAGTGTGCTCATATTAGACAAGTTTTGCAAGTGCTGTGTGATAATAAATTGTATGCTAATCTTGAGAAGTGCACATTTGCAAAAGATAAGATCATTTTTCTGGGTTATGTTGTTTCTAAGCATGGCGTAGAGGTAGATCAATCTAAAATTGCTGCTATTCAAGATTGGCCTACTCCCATGAATGTTAGTCAAGTACAAAGTTTTCACGGTCTTGCTGATTTTTATCACCATTTTGTGAAAGACTTTAGTACTATTGCTACACCATTAAATCAGTTAACGAAGAAAGGTGTTCCTTTTGTGTGGGGCGCAGCCCAAGATCATGCATTTGATGAATTAAAACGTTTGCTTACTTCTGCACCTTTACTTGCATTGCCTGATTTTTCAAAGCAATTTGAAGTTGAATGTGATGCTAGTGGTATAGGCATAGGTGGCATTTTGATGCAAGAGGGTCGTCCTATTGCTTATTTTTCTGAGAAATTATCTGGTGCTAGACTGAATTATCCTGTTTATGATAAAGAATTGTATGCACTTGTTAGAGTTCTTGAGGTTTGCCAACATTATTTGTGGCCAAAAGAATTTATCATACATTCTGATCATGAAGCTTTGAAATATTTGAAAACACAATCCAACCTGCATACGCGTCTCGCTAAGTGGGTTGAGTTTATTGAATCTTTTCCGTACATCATTAAACATAAGAAGGGAAAAGATAATGTGGTTGCTGATGCTCTATCTAGGAAGGATATGTTATTGACACAACTTGATATTAATATTCCTGGTTCAGAGAGTGTTTGTGAGCTTTATGCAACTGATCATGATTTTGCTGAACCATATTGTTTGTGTGTTGTGAAAAACACTTGGGAAAAATATCACATACATGATGGGTTTCTTTTTTGAGCTAACAAACTATGTGTTCCGGAGTCGTCTTTGCGTTTGCTCTTATTGCAGGAATCCCATGCTGGCGGTTTGATGGGTCACTTTGGGCGTGAGAAGACATTACTCATGCTAGTTGATCACTTCTTTTGGCCCAGGATGAGGCGTGATGTGGACAGGTATGTGCGGCGCTGCATTGTGTGCAACACATCCAAGTCCAAGCTGAAGCCTCACGGTTTGTATACACCACTACCTGCACCTATTACACCATGGGAAGATATTAGTATGGATTTTGTGCTAGGATTGCCAAAAACTAAACATGGTCATGATTCTATATTTGTGGTAGTGGATAGATTCTCTAAGATGGCACACTTTATTGCATGTCATAAGAGCGACGATGCATTGCATGTGGCTAACCTGTTTTTCAGGGATATTGTACGCTTGCATGGAGTGCCCAAGACTATTGTTTCTGACAGGGACGTCAAGTTCATGAGCTACTTCTAGAAGACCTTATGGGGAAAGCTAGGAACGAAGCTGCTGTTCAGCACTACATGTCATCCCCAAACTAACGGCCATACCGAGGTGGTGAATCGAACTTTGTCACAGTTGCTGAGGACAATGATCAAGAAAAATCTGCGAGAGTGGGAAGATTGTTTGCCGCATGTGGAGTTTGCATACAACAGGGCGGTACATTCTACTACTCAGCTTTGTCCGTTTGAGGTGGTGTATGGCTTCAAACCTATTACACCACTAGATTTGTTGCCTCTTCCATTGCATGAGAGAGTTAATATGGAGGCATCAAAGAGATCTGATTTTCTAAAGAAAATTCATGACAAGACTTGAGAGGCTATTGAGAAGAAAGGGAAGAATACTGCTGCTGCTCACAACCTCAAGAAAGCAGGTTCTTTTTCAGCCCGGTGATATGGTATGGGTGCACCTGCGCAAGGATAGATTTCCTTTGCTTAGGCGTTCCAAGTTGAGGACCCGAGGTGCTAGTCCCTATAGAGTGCTTGCCAAGATCAATGATAATGCCTACTCGATTGATATTCCTATTGCTGAATTTGGTGGTGTTAGCAACATTTTCAACGTTGCTAATTTATCACCATTTGATGGAGATGACCTTGGAGCGTCGAGGTCGACACCTTTTGAAGGGGGGGGAGATGATGAGGATATCCCTACTACACAGCCATCTCCACCTACTGTTGATGATCCTATTGTTGCTGATCAAGATAAGTCCAATGACGAGATTAGGATTGGACCAATTACTCAAGCCCGTGCTAAGTTGTTACAACAGCAGGTGAACTCACTCCTCGTTGAATCTGATATTTATTGTAATGAGAATTTATACTACCTAAGTCTTTGTTCATATGTATGATCAGGTTCATTGGAGAAGAAGGGGTTCGAGGGAGCGAGGAGTTGCAGCACATTGAGCATGACGTGGTGATCAAGCAAGAGAGCGCGAGGGAGCAGAGGGAGGCCGGTGCCACAAGCATGGAGGACATCACCACGTGAAGGAGATCAAGTCTGGATGAGCACGAGCACGTGATGGCGCACTAGGACTGCCTACAACACGATGTCTACACGTCTAAGGCGCGCTACACACTTGGCCTGCGTGCTAAAATTAGGCCGAACCCATATATGGGTCGGTATGTACCCGTTTGAGTCGAACCGACTCAGTTTGGGCCCAAACCGGACATGTTTTGGGCCAGGTCTTTGCTGAGGACGCCCGGCCACCTATAAGTAGCCCTGGGCGCCCCCTCAATTAGGGTTAGACCACGTTTAGACTACAGATTATTTTGTTGAACTGCTGTAAGCATTCATCTGAATTCCTCCGCACCAATTCCTCTGGATTTGGTGATATATTGCTGCAAGTTTAGTGTGATCTGTTGTTCCATTGGGAATCAGTAGATTGCAAACTACCGTTTCGTGGTCGATGGCTACGTGCACTAGTGTGTGGAGTCGTGAATATCCTACAGGGTTTGCGAGCTGTTGCATTGGCATCAGGGTTCAAGTGAGGAGAGTTCATAGGTGACACCAAGTTATCCCCGACAATCATCCGCTGCCATCATCACCATCGCATCGCTCACGAGAAGATCGGGCCACCCCATATCATCTTGGTATCAGATTTCTGTGGTTTACTCGGTGAGAATCCACAAATTCATCCCTGCAATTCATTTTTGTTTTCAGTCCTATCAAAAAAAAAGCCAAAAATAATTTAGGGTTCTTAGCTTTGCCATAGCCTAGATTGCACCGTTTTGAGTTTTAGTCGCTGATTGTCTGTTTCGCATATCTTTTCTTCCAATTTGTCGGAGTCTAGGTTCATCGATCTTTTCTGCATAGTCGTTTAGCATTTGGATCTTGTCTTGAGAGTCTTTGATCATCTTCTTCCTAGTATCAGCGGCCGTGCTGTGTGTTTCTTCAAGAAGCAGCTACGTCGATCACTACAACGTGCAGATCCGATCGCTAGCAAAGTCAAAAAAAGCAGCGCAGATCAGATCCATCGTTGGGAGTCTAGCGTGGCCACAGTTCACGCGCCTGATCGATATCTTTGGAGTCCCTTGCCTTCAGGAGTCCCTGACTCCGATCGTTAGTTTAAAAAAAAGGAACAAGCGCCTCGCCCGCTCGCCCGACCACAGACTGCCTCTGTGGTCGAGCGCGAGCTCGCCTCGCTAGGCGCTGGGATGCTCGCCCGATCGCGGAGACCGTCTGGCCTCCTGCGCCAGATCGGGCCACTTCAATTTAGGCCCAAATTCGAGTTAGCTAAAAAAAAGCAAAAAAAAAGGGGGACATGCCTGCACACGCCGCACCTATAAAAAAAAGAGACAAACTACTTTGTCCGTTTCGCGTCGCCGTCGCGCTGCTATGTGTTTCCGGCGTCGTATATCTCTGCCGTGACACGTTTTTTTGTCAATTTCTCTACCATGACAGCGTGTTACCACTGTGTCCACATAGCGTCCCTTCTACACGATTTTGATCGCTTTAGCTACAGCCTGTCTACAACATCGTGTTAGGCGCTTACCCATACGAGACTAGCTATTTCGTTCTTATCAGGCTGCTGCCGTGTGCGCAATCTTGAGCCTGTTCGTTGAGCCCGTGCTAGCTTCTCTCTTGTGCATTGCAACACGAGCTATTGTGCGTTGTCACTTATATCTCTTGAGCTCTTTTTCATAGTTGCTTTGCCTCGCTTATCTCCACCGTGTGTGTTTTGTGGGTCTTGTCATACGATCAGCACTAGGACTTATTTGCGGTGTACTTAGGATACCATACCTATAGCTCCACCATATATTCCTGGTTTGTCGTATGATCGCTCTTATACCCTCGATATTCACTTCATCACATCCGTGCACGAGCTTGATACTTTGTTCTGGTATGCAGTACTATTCACTTTGGAATGGTAAGATTACCTTTTCTTGTCAGTTTTTGAGTGAGTTGTGAGAGGCACCACATGTTTTTGAGTTCGTGCACTAATCTACTAATCATGTCTACTAGTGGTTATGATGTGATGCAGGAAAAAGATGGGGATACACTGGTGGTTTGGACAGACTTTGTTGGACTGCGCACTCATCTGGAGGGGGTGTTGGATTGTTCGACTGCCGATGCTGTGACTGCACATCAGCAACTCCAGTTCAAAGTGCAAGGCACCACAGATACTGTTCAAGCTATGCAAGCTCAGTTCACTACTTTCCAGCACAGCATTGATCAGTTGAACCAATCCCTAGCGGAGCTGCGTCGACCCATGGTACCACCGCCTGTGCAGCCTGCTGCTGACTTTGCTGATGATGACAGTGTCCATGACAATGCCAATCTACTAGGTCCCAATGCTCGTGGGCGTGGTCTTGGACAACATGGTCGGCCCCCACATGTCCTTGGTGCCCGACGTGTAATACCTGTTGAGGATGATTTTCTAGGGAAGCCAAAGTTCTCGATACCCAGATTTGATGGTGAAGGTGATGTGGAGGATTACCTCACTTGGGAGCTCAAGATCAACAACCTGTGGCGTTTGCATGCTTAGACTGAAGATAAGAAGATCAAACTTGCATCCTCAGAATTTGATGGTTATGTCATGCGTTGGTGGGATAATATTTTGACACAACGACGAGCAGCTCATGAGCTTCCTGTTTTGCGATGGACAGAGATGAAGGAAATCATGCAGGCTTTTTTGTACCCACCAATTATTTGCGTTCAGTTTTTGATAGATTGACACAGCTGAAGCAAGGATTTTTGACAGTTGATGCTTATTACAAGGAGATGGAACTGTTGATGCAGCGATCGCGAGTTCAAGAGTCTAGTCAGATGACTATGCAACGGTTTTTGTACGGACTCAGACTTCCTATCAAGAACATCGTCCGGCATCATACTTACAATGATATGAATCAGTTGCTTCACCATGCTATGGAGGCTGAGGCACAGCTTGCTGAAGAGGCACAACAAAAATCTTGCTTTTCACCTGCCAGTCGATACACTGCCTTCTAGCCCTGCCCCAGCGCCACTTGAGGGGACTCCTACTCACCCCTCCTCGTCCACTAGGCCAGCGACCTCTGGAGCTCAGTCCAGACGTCCCGCTACCACACTAGCCGCTAGTTCTGGTTCGAGTGCCTCCGTGACTCGTGCTACTGAGAAACTATGTCATACGTGTGGAGGCAAGGGACACTTTAAAAGAGATTGTCCCAACAACAAAGTGATAGTGGTTACTGAGAACGGATATGAGACCGGAGAAGATGCTGATCCGTTTGGTTCTGATGATGAAGGTGAAGATGCTTATGCTGACTCTTCTCCTATTATTGTTGTCTCTCCACATACGTTGAGTGTGCAGCCCAATATTGATTCTCAGCGCTGCAACCTATTTCAAACCAAGGCATTAGTTGGTCCCAATAAAGCTTGCAAGGTGATCATTAATGGCGGAAGCTGTCGCAATCTCGCAAGTAAGGAGTTATGTGCCAAGCTGGGTTTGAAATATTTACCTCATCCTAACCCATATTATATTCAGTCATTAAGTGACAATGGTGAGATGAAGGTAAACTACATGGTACGTGTGAACTTTGAGATAGGGCCATACAAGGATTCTACTGATTTTGATGTGGTTCCTATGACGGTTTGTCATCTTTTGTTGGGTCGGCCATGGCTCTATGATCGACATGTGCAACACAATGGTCGAGCCAATACTTATCACTTGGAGTTCAAGGGCAAGAAAATCAACCTACTGCCTATGTCACCGCAGCAAATTGTTAATGAATCTCATCAGAAGACTGAAGTGAAACTCGAACAGCCACCTCCACGAGATAATGTAACAGCCGTGAGTGATATAACGAAAAGTGAGGGAGTGCCCAACTTGTTAGTTTTAGCCACCAAATAAGAAATGAGAGAATTTAGTGAGGATCCTATAGCCATGCCTCTTGTGCTCATGTACAAGGGCGAGGTCTTAGTTTCTAACGATATGCAACCTATTTCTCTTGGTGTCTCAACTGTTTTGCAGGACTTTGATGATGTTTTTCCGGCGGAGGTACCTGCTGGGCTGCCACCATTATGAGGCATCGAGCACCAAATCGACTTGATCCCTGGCACCTCTTTGCCCAACCGCGCCCCCTACAGGACCAACCCTGACGAAACGAAGGAGATACAAGCACAAGTGCAAGCTCTTCTGGATAAAGGGTACATTCGTGTCTCTCTTAGTCCTTGTGATGTTCCTGTTATTTTGGTGCCTAAGAAAGATGGTACATGGCGTATGTGCGTAGATTGTAGAGCTGTAAACAACATTACTATTCAATATCGTCACCCTATTCCACGTCTCGAGGATATGTTAGATGAATTGAGTGGTGCTGTTGTTTTCTCTAAAATTGATTTGCGTAGTGGTTACCATCAAATTCGCATGAAAGAAGGAGATGAATGGAAAACTGCTTTCAAAACTAAATTTGGTTTATATGAGTGGTTAGTCATGCCTTTTGGTCTTACTAATGCACCTAGTACATTCATGCGATTAATGAATCATGTTTTGAGAGAGTTCATTGGTCATTTTGTTGTTGTCTATTTTGATGACATACTTATTTACATCCGCAATGAAATTGAACAGTGTGCTCATATTAGACAAGTTTTGCAAGTGCTGTGTGATAATAAATTGTATGCTAATCTTGAGAAGTGCACATTTGCAAAAGATAAGGTCATATTTCTGGGTTATGTTGTTTCTAAGCATGGCGTAGAGGTAGATCAATCTAAAATTGCTGCTATTCAAGATTGGCCTACTCCCATGAATGTTAGTCAAGTACAAAGTTTTCACGGTCTTGCTGGTTTTTATCACCATTTTGTGAAAGACTTTAGTACTATTGCTACACCATTAAATCAGTTAACGAAGAAAGGTGTTCCTTTTGTGTGGGGCGCAGCCCAAGATCATGCATTTGATGAATTAAAACGTTTGCTTACTTCTGCACCTTTACTTGCATTGCCTGGTTTTTCAAAGCAATTTGAAGTTGAATGTGATGCTAGTGGTATAGGCATAGGTGGCATTTTGATGCAAGAGGGTCGTCCTATTGCTTATTTTTCTGAGAAATTATCTGGTGCTAGACTGAATTATCCTGTTTATGATAAAGAATTGTATGCACTTGTTAGAGTTCTTGAGGTTTGCCAACATTATTTGTGGCCAAAAGAATTTATCATACATTCTGATCATGAAGCTTTGAAATATTTGAAAACACAATCCAACCTGCATAGGCGTCTCGCTAAGTGGGTTGAGTTTATTGAATCTTTTTCGTACATCATTAAACATAAGAAGGGAAAAGATAATGTGGTTGCTGATGCTCTATCTAGGAAGAATATGTTATTGACACAACTTGATATTAATATTCCTGGTTTAGAGAGTGTTTGTGAGCTTTATGCAACTGATCATGATTTTGCTGAACCATATTGTTTGTGTGTTGTGAAAAACACTTGGGAAAAATATCACATACATGATGGGTTTCTTTTTTGAGCTAACAAACTATGTGTTCCGGAGTCGTCTTTGCGTTTGCTCTTATTGCAGGAATCCCATGCTGGCGGTTTGATGGGTCACTTTGGGCGTGAGAAGACATTACTCATGCTAGTTGATCACTTCTTTTGGCCCAGGATGAGGCGTGATGTGGACAGGTATGTGCGGCGCTGCATTGTGTGCAACACATCCAAGTCCAAGCTGAAGCCTCACGGTTTGTATACACCACTACCTGCACCTATTACACCATGGGAAGATATTAGTATGGATTTTGTGCTAGGATTGCCAAAAACTAAACATGGTCATGATTCTATATTTGTGGTAGTGGATAGATTCTCTAAGATGGCACACTTTATTGCATGTCATAAGAGCGACGATGCATTGCATGTGGCTAACCTGTTTTTCAGGGATATTGTACGCTTGCATGGAGTGCCCAAGACTATTGTTTCTGACAGGGACGTCAAGTTCATGAGCTACTTCTAGAAGACCTTATGGGGAAAGCTAGGAACGAAGCTGCTGTTCAGCACTACATGTCATCCCCAAACTGACGGCCAGGCCGAGGTGGTGAATCGAACTTTGTCACAGTTGCTGAGGACAATGATCAAGAAAAATCTGCGAGAGTGGGAAGATTGTTTGCCGCATGTGGAGTTTGCATACAACAGGGCGGTACATTCTACTACTCAGCTTTGTCCGTTTGAGGTGGTGTATGGCTTCAAACCTATTACACCACTAGATTTGTTGCCTCTTCCATTGCATGAGAGAGTTAATATGGAGGCATCAAAGAGAGCTGATTTTCTAAAGAAAATTCATGACAAGACTCGAGAGGCTATTGAGAAGAAAGGGAAGAATACTGCTGCTGCTCACAACCTCAAGAAAGCAGGTTCTTTTTCAGCCCGGTGATATGGTATGGGTGCACCTGCGCAAGGACAGATTTCCTTTGCTTAGGCGTTCCAAGTTGAGGCCCCAAGGTGCTGGTCCCTATAGAGTGCTTGCCAAGATCAATGATAATGCCTACTCGATTGATATTCCTATTGCTGAATTTGGTGGTGTTAGCAACATTTTCAACGTTGCTAATTTATCACCATTTGATGGAGATGACCTTGGAGCGTCGAGGTCGACACCTTTTGAAGGGGGGGAGATGATGAGGATATCCCTACTACACAGCCATCTCCACCTACTGTTGATGATCCTATTGTTGCTGATCAAGATAAGTCCAATGACGAGAATAGAATTGGACCAATTACTCGAGCCCGTGCTAAGTTGTTACAACAGCAGGTGAACTCACTCCTCGCTGAATCTGATATTTATTGTAATGAGAATTTTATACTGCCTAAGTCTTTGTTCATATGTATGATCAGGTTCATTGGATAAGAAGGGGTTCGAGGGAGCGAGGAGTTGCAGCACATGGAGCATGACGTGGTGATCAAGCAAGAGAGCGCGAGGGAGGAGAGGAAGGCCGGCGCCACAAGCATGGAGGACATCACCACGTGAAGGAGATCAAGTCTGGATGAGCACGAGCACGTGATGGCGCACTAGGACTGCCTACGACACGATGTCTACACGTCTAATGCGCGCTACACACTTGGCCTGCATGCTAAAATTAGGCCAAACCCATATATGGGTCGGTATGTACCCGTTTGAGTCGAACCGAGTCAGTTTGGGCCCAAACCGGACATGTTTTAGGCCAGGTCTTTGCTGAGGACGCCCGGCCACCTATAAGTAGCCCTGGGCGCCCCCTCAATTAGGGTTAGACCACGTTTAGACTACAGATTATTTTGTTGAACTGCTGTAAGCATTCATCTGAATTTCTCCGCACCAATTCCTCTGGATTTGGTGATATATTGCTGCAAGTTTAGTGTGATCTGTTGTTCCATTGGGAATCAGTAGATTGCAAACTACCGTTTCGTGGTCGACGGCTATGTGCGCAAGTGTGTGGAGTCATGAATATCCTACAGGGTTTGAGAGCTATTGCATTGGCATCAGGGTTCAAGCAGGGAGAGTTCATCGGTGACACCAAGTTATCCCCGACAATCATCCGCTGCCATCATCACCATCGCATCGCTCACGAGAAGATCGGGCCACCCCATATCATCTACGCCGTCCACTACCTCATCATCATCGGAGACTAACACTGCATCATTGTCCTGAGGTGTCGACATCATGAACTGCTTTCTGGCGATCTTCCGGCGAGTTACTCCGGTGAGCTTCCTCCATTCCTCGCTCTGAACCATTGGATCACGATCATAGGGCTGTTGTTAGATCACGTAACGAAGGGGTATCCATGAATCAGAATCCGCCACTTGTCGTTTGTAGTTCTATTTTCGGATTTTAAGACAGGAAGACGTAGAAACTTGTAAAAAATCATATATTTAGTTCCGTTTATCGAAAATTAGGAAATAATATACCCCTGGATTCACAAAAATGAGTAGAATGCAATGAACCAATAAAATTACACTTCTGCAACATGTATATACACAGTTTTAGTAGAAACTCAAATAGAGTATTTTGGTTATCGAATTAGTTCTACAAAATATTTTTGAGTGATTCTTTTTGCTATTTGTAGCAAATGGAACCCTCTGTACAGTAGTACTGGGAACGAAAATACTAGTTTCTATAAAATTATTTTTAGTATTTATTTAGTGTTAAGGCCTTCTCTGGTGTTAAAAAATGTTTTGAATTATTTAAACAATACTAAAAATTATTATTTATGGCATCATGCATGTAGTTTACAACCAGAAAACATGCTAAGTGTATTTGTATATTTAACCCACATATTGCATTCATGTTTTCTTCTTATGTGTATGCTTTGTTGCTTTGTGCTTATGGTTGTGAAACTCGCTTGTAGATTGTGCTAAGTGCAACGAGTGCCTTTGTGACGAGTGCACCAACTCCTCTCCTCACCAAGGCAAGTATCACCATATTCCTTGTCCTACTGAAATGTAACATCCCAAGTTTTTATATCAAATTTTGGAGAAAAAAATTGTTTTGTTAGTGGAATGAATTTTTCACAAGGAATTAAAACTTTGAGATCATTTAAAATAAAGAATTACAAAAACTATTTCAAACTTCCCTTTTTTGCTTGAAAGATTATTTTGAGAAAATAAATTTCAAAATATTATTTTGCATTTATTCGAATCTTATGCAAGCATCCTTGCAAGGGAATTATTAACAAAAGGGTTTAATACCAAATAAAATTTTGCATTTCTAAAAATTTGTTCT